>CM052895.1:109238456-109346690 GCA_028534135.1 Potos flavus | reverse complement strand
CCCCCCCCCCCACCCCCATCCCATGAACCTTTTTCTCTCTGTTAGTTTGTCTATAAATATGAGTTCTGAGGGATGCCTGGGTGGCTCAGTCAGTTAAGTGTCTGTCTTCAGCTCAGGTCATGATCCCAGGCTCCTGGGATGGAGCCCCACATCAGGCTCCTTGCTCAATGGGGAGCCTGCTTCTCCCTCACTCTGCCTGCTGCCCCCCTGCTTGTGCTCTCTCCCTTTCTTTCTGATGAATAAATAAATCTTTAAAAATAAATAAATACGAGTTTTTGCATGTGTTTTTACTAAATTGAGATTATATTGCATTATATGTATTTTGTTTTCACTATACAGTGTATCTTCAGTATTTTTTCATGTCATGAAACGCTTTTTAAAGTTTAAAAGTTTTTGAGTGACCGCCATTGGCATTGTGTTCCACAAAGTGCATGGGGGTTAACAAATTAAAATAATTGGGGAAGGGGCTATTATAACTATTGCTGAAGTGAATGTCTTTATGCACACCTCATTGTTTTTCTAAAAGTGGAATTACTGAGCCAAAGAGCCAAGTGTATAATGCTCAGAACACACCAAAATATCAGTTCACCCTAAAAAAAATCAGTTTGCTTCCCTGAAAGGCTGCATAAAATTAAGTATCCACTTGTAGTATATGTGGAATCTGCTTTATTATATTTCATCAATTCTGGATATTATGATAGAATTTTTTTTCATTTGATAGCTGAAAAGCAATATTTTAATTTTATTTTGCCTTTCTTGCTCCATTTTCCTCTCTGTTTGGTCAAGTATCGCTTCCATATTCTTTGCCTATTTTCTATGTTTATCTTTCTTTACTCTTCATATAAGACCATTAACATTATGTTTAATGTATATTGGAAACATTCCCAGTTTTCTGATACTTCTTTAATTTTGTGTTTTGTTTTGCTTTGACATGATAGACTTAAAATTTTTATTAATAAATTATCAGTGTTTCCTTTATGTTTTCTTTTGTGTTTAGAAAATCCTTACTTATTTCAAGATCCAATGAATAATTACCCTATATTTTTGCATTTTAGGACCTTTTAATATATGTGGGATTTATTTGGATATATTATTTGAGTTTGAGAAACAAGTTTTTTTCTGCTTGTAGTAACAATGTCATTTTAAAAATAATCCATGATTTCCCCCATTGATTTTGTGCTACTTTTATAATGTGTTATTTGTTTATAGATGATGGTCTTTGGCTTTGCATTTTGCTAGTGTGAGTGGGATTTTTTTTTCTTTTTTCCCCACCTAGATATTGCAGATACATAGCTAAGCTGTGGGTTGTTATTAACTTATCATATTACATAGTTCTCTTATTATTTCCAGTTGATTCTCTTGGATTTTCTGGTTTCAAAAATCTTACATGCCAAGATGATGATTTTGTGTTTTCTTTTTCATAGTGTGACTCTAATTGCATTCATTGTTCCAAGCTTCTAGCACCAAGTTAAATGATAGCTTTGATAGTTAATATCCTTGTCTTGTTCCTCATTTAATAGTGACCATCATTTTTTTTCCCTAGATGTCTCTACCTTAGTTGGAAGATGCCCCAATCTTGTCCACCTAGATTTAAGGTATTTTTTTTTTTCACTTATTTATTTTAAAACAAAAATTGAAAAATCATGAGTGCTCTTTGAAGGAGGAAAGGATCTTAACATGTTGAATTGAAGGAACCAAGCAGTTGGTTATTTCCGTTTTCTCCATCTGAACTGATGCCTGGGTTTTGAATCTTCTCTTCTCTGTTCCAGCGATAGTGTCATGCTGAAGAATGACTGCTTTCCGGAATTTTACCAGCTCAACTACCTCCAACATCTCTCACTCAGTCGGTGCTATGATATTATACCTGAAACTTTACTGTAAGTATTTCATTTTCTAAAAGTAGAAGACAGGGAACAAAAGAGATGTCAGCTGGGGCTAATATCAGTTATTATTAATAGCAGATGCTTAAAACTTGAACATCTGGAGGGGAGGCAGGTGGGGGGATGGGGTAACTGGGTGGTGGGCATTAAGGGGGGCACGTGATGTGATGAGCACTGGGTGTTATATGCAACTGATGAATTACTGAACTCCACATCGGAAACTAATGATGTACTATGTGTTGGCTAATTGAATTTAAGTTAAAAAATAAATAAAACTCGAACATCAATATGGGTATACCACAAATAGGTTAGGGAAGTCCAGCAAAACAGAAAAACCAAGGCACAATGTTTTCCTTAAACTATCTTGGAAAGTTGATTGGGATAGTTTATTAAACATTTATTATTTAGGTAGAAGCAGGGTAAATATTAGAATACCGTACTCTAGTATCTGGAAGACTTGTAAAAGGAAAAGATCCTTTTTGGGGCATGTAGGTGGCTCAGTCATTAAGCGTCTGCCTTCGGCTCAGGTCATGATCCCGGAGTCCTGGGATCGAGCCCCGCATTGGGCTCCCTGCTCAGCGGGAGGCCTGCTTCTCCCTCTCTCACTCCCCCTGCTTGTGTTCCCTCTCTTGCTGTGTCCCTCTTTGTCAAATAAATAAATAAAGTCTTTTTAAAAAAAAAAAGAAAAGAAAAGACCCTTTTTACCTCTAGGGAGCTCAGAGTATAACTGGAGAGGAAGACCCAGTGAGGGCTTCCCCCCACACACACCCATTTTTCAAATCAGCTCCAGTTGATTCTGATAGGCTCCCTCTGGGCCGAGAGGAAAGTTCTGTAATCTTCTAGTGATGTCTGTCCTGGACAATGCTCAAAGAATGGGATTAATGCCATCATGTAAACGGTAAATGTCATGAGTCCAGTGCTGCCTTGGAATGGGGCAGACTGGATTCCAAAAGAGTGAAGTGACTTAACCTGAAGCTATAAAGTGAGTTAATGGCTAAGCGAGGTCTGCATCCTAGGTTTTCTAGACAGATGAAAATAGTCTGGCTAATCCAGTAGCTCTTATGAGGGTTAATTTTGTATCTGCTCAGCAAACTTCCACAAAATCAAGGGAGAGCAAAAAGAGCTGGTCGGTCTGTCTTGTAGAAGGTGCTATTCTCAAGTCATCCTAGGAATAGCATTGTCTATTTATTCTTTAAAAGTTTCCTTTCTTTTATCCCCAAAGGGCTAGAAAATCCTTCCTCGGGTAGGCTGTAAATATATAGCAGTTTTATGGAAAACCACAGGAAGTCCCAGGATGTTGTACTTGGTCAGACGCCCTTACTCCAGCCAGTGTGCCCTGGTGGAGGCTGCCTACCTCGGGTAGCTCACCGTCCCAGAGAAGGCCACCCAGCTTCCGGTTCCTCCCCAGGAAGGGTGGGCACTTTGAACGAAGAATGTATGCAGTCCTCGAGTGATTGGTTTGGATCTTCCAAGTTAGTTGCGAGCATTGATAAATCAGATACTTCCACTATGCAGGGTTAACTAGTAGGATTAGAGAATCCAGTAATTATATTTTAATTAATCACTTTAATGAATCTTGGGGCTCAGGGGCTCAGCCGGTATCTCGTTTGAGGAAGCACTGCCTAAAAGGGATGGCAGTCTTCCATGTCTCTCAGACGGTAGGGTGTGAGCTCATGTACATGGAACCGTTATTGAAATCTTGTGCCCTGTGGTATCCAGAATTCCTAGGAGCCTCTAGCGTCCACCCAGAAAGGGGTCTCTGCTTTCCTCTCCTTGTCCTCTGGGCTTCGGCATCATTGCCGTGCAGCCCCTGGGGACGACATTGATCAATCTTTTTTGGTTGCTTTTCTCAAGAGAATCTGTCCCCGTGTCTCACTTCTGTTCTTTCTCTCCAGAGAAAGAAGCTAAGCAGGTAATCCTCAAATGCTTTTTCTCGAGCAGAGGATAAGGGAAGGCTGTGAGCTCTCGCAGTTTAATATTTTTATTAAAATAAAATAGGATAATAACACCTGCAGAGTCCTGTCTGCAGGCAGTATGAATTGGTGGTTCAGGGCACGGTCATCAATTCACGGACCTGCGTTTGAACCGTCACTGCCTTGTCCTGCCTTGTCGTGACTTGTCGCAATCTTATCTTGAAATAAGAGAAACAGGCATCGGGAGTTCAGTTACAAGTCAGATCACCAAAAAAGAATGAGAACAGAGAGAAAAAAGATGCCCTCCTTGTGATTTAAGGTAAAAGAATATGTTTCTTCAGGCATTATGTAATAGTACGCTGGTTAACCTTATGAAGCCATTAAAATGAGTTTGCCAGTACCCTATCCTTAGAAGTTTCTTAAGATAGAGTGCTATTTTCCTTAATTTCAATTCTGGCAGCTGATGTACTCAACATTCAAAGTAAGAATTCTAGGATCCGCAATAGTAATTTTTTTTAAAGATTTTATTTATTTATTTGACAGAGAGAGAGATCACAAGTAGGCAGAGAGAGAAGGGGAAGCAGGTGTCCCACTGAGCAGAGAGCCTGTTGCGGGGCTCGATCCCAGGACCCTGAGATCATGACCTGAGCCGAAGGCGGAGGCTTAACCCACTGAGCCACCCAGGCACCCCCCTCAATAGTAATTTTGAGAAAGCCATTTATGCGAAGGAATTTTTATTTCTTAGAAGTGGGAAAATAAAATTTGAGTGACTTTCTCCTGTAATCCTAGTGCTTTAGACTACTTGGGAAACTCTCCGTTTTTCTCCTACAGGCTCTGACCGCATTGTGTCTAGTCCCTTCGGCCTGAATTGATCTTATTCCAACTATGTCCAAACTTTCTTCTGATCATTCTGTATCTCTCACTCAAGTAAGAAAGCCACGCTGGAGCTAGGGAACTGATCTGAGATTAGGAGAGACTAAGTAAAAAGTCTGTGTAGGAGAATTTGTAGTTAGGCATTGACTAACTGCATGTAGTTACATACTAACTAATTACTAATATAGTTACCAACTAATATCGTGACACACTACCTAATAGATTTTATAAGGAAAATAGGAATGTGTACTTGAGGTAAAGTGTGAGCCTGTGAAAGGGTCTATAAATATCTTTTGTTTACTCAGATGAAACAGAGATACACAAGACATTATCAAACAATGATACACAAAGGTACACAAGACACAGGGCCGCCTGGGTGGCTGGGTTGGGCGTCTGCCTTCAGCTCAGGTCATGATCCCAGGGTCCTGGGATTGAGTCGTGTCGGGCTCCTTGCTCAGCGGGGAGCCTGCTTCTCCCTCTGCCTGCCGCTCCCCCTGCTTGTGCTCGCTTTCTCTCTCTCTGACAAATAAACAAAATCTTAAAAAAAAAAAAAAAAATCAGTGTCCTTTTATACTTCTTAAAATTGGAAATGATGGCTCTTCATTGCTATTCATTGCTATTTACTGTCCTTCAGTTGCTTTTCAGTCTAAAGAGATGCTTATAAATTTGTTCTGTTGTGTTTTAGATGACATGTGTAGTAAGGGCCTTTTGATGTTTATTTTGTTTCGTCTCCTTAAAATTTTAAAAGACTTTCTGCCTTTTTGACTTAGATCGTCCCCCATCCCATGGTATGCAGCTCCCTTCTTTCTCACCTAGGACACCTGAGTGTCTGCTGTCATTTCCTTACGCCCACCAAGGCTCCTTCCCAGCGATGTTGCGAGAACAGTCTTCTTCTGCCATTGGCTGCACACCCTTTGCTCACTCCCACCTGCACTGTCTGCTTCTGATTCTAATTCTGTCCACTGTAGAAGGACCTACAGTTTGGCTAATTCAGACATCCCGGCACCCAAGTTCTCATTGCAAAGTTCTCAAATACTCGGATTTCACGTAAGAGGGATTTAAGGTTGGGGCAGAACTGCTGTCATCTTTAGTGATACTGAGTATAAACATCTATGTGCTGCGACCTTTCTTTGCACTCCTGCTGCTGTATTCCAGAGGTTAGTTTACTTTAAAAGAATAGTACTCCGTTATTCCTGATTTTCTTTTTTGGCTGTTGTAACCTCCAGATCTTACTGTCCTTTTATGAACACCAAGCTTATTTATTTTACTTAGATAGTGCTTTTATTTTCTAAATTACCCTTCATCTTTATTCAGCTAACATGTATTAAACATCTGTGATGTTTAACACACTTGTTGAGTGTAGAATGAATACATTTAGGGGGTAGTGGGATGACCGGGAGAGTGGGTTGAACGTGGAAAGTCCTAAGGCCAGCGGAACAGTTTGAGTTCCGTAAACAAGAGGGCAGCATCAAAGGCTTGGGGGTGGAGGGGGTAGAGGAGTGACCTAATCTTAGCTAGGCTTTAGGAAGATGCCTTGGACATTGGTATATAGAATAGGCTGGAAGGAAGAGAGATTGGAGGCCAGGTGACAATTACTATGAGGAAGGTTTGTGTTTTTTTAGTAATTATCGGCAATATGAAAATACAAAGGATGTTTCTGACACTAGGTCACTGATGTGTTCATTGATCCGCAGTGGGATTTTGTTGATATTCCAAACTAAATATTCCCTTTCCTAAGACTTTGTACTGTGTGTCCCAACCTGGAGCAAATACAGATCAGAGAGATGGATTTCTAAGCACAGAGATCTGAGTTAAAGAAGAAAGAATCATTACCTAAAAGTATTTATTTTGGGGAAACAGGCTCCCTTTTTTGTGGACCAGAATGTCACTGTTGACAGAGTTATATTTCACTTAATGCGAAAGAGCTGAGAAAAGGATTGGCATGTATGTGACCAAAAAAAAAAAAAAAAGTAACATGTAGGGAAGTCAGATAGCTTTTGTCTCTTGTAGAAAAGATATGACCAATTACTCCTTCTCTTCATCTGCACCCAACTACATAGCCCTGTTTAAAGTACCTTGGCGAAGTCGCTGTTAAGTTTTATCACAGGTGATGGACTTAATAAGAAGTTACCTTAACTTCTGCTGCTCATCTTTGGAGAGGAGGAGACTAGTTCAAATAAAGGTCAAGTCCATACTTGGAAATCACATGTAACATGAAGTGATTCGGTAACTCCTCTCAATTTAAATCAAGAATGGAGAAGGGAAACAACTATGGTTGGATTTTAAATAAACCTCAGTGTTTAGGTTGCAAGGAACATTTAACAGAATGTGCCTGCGTGGGCCCTGAGGCCATGTTGTTTGAGCTGTGGTCCGCGCTCTCTGGTTTCACTCACCTTTGCTGTTTTCTCGGGTTGTGGATTGCACCTCGTGTTTTCAGTGTGCATTATAGAGACTGTGATACAAATGGTAAAAACTGGGTCATGTACCTCGATGGATCAGTCACCATAGATCCTGCTACTCTGAAAGGTCTCTCTTCCTTTCCAGTGAACTTGGAGAAATTCCCACACTGAAAACACTACAAGTGTTTGGAATCGTGCCAGACGGTACCCTTCAGCTGTTAAAAGAAGCCCTTCCTCATCTCCAGATTAATAGTTCCCATTTCACCACCATCGCCAGGCCCACCACTGGCAACAAAAAGAACCAGGAGATCTGGGGCATCAGATGCCGGCTGACGCTGCAGAAGCCCAGTTGTCTGTGAAGTATTTATTGCACGATGGTGTCCCCTCTCTTCTTTGGAACAGGGGAGATGGGCAGGAAGCCCGCCTGCTGGAGCGCTCGGCTCTTTTTATTCTTGGTTTTCCCTTTGCCTGCCTTCCGCGAGTATATCAGACAGCCGTTTGAGAGTGAAAACTATGACGTTTTGCTTTTTCTCAGTAACCGGAAAAGCTTCGGTCACTGCTTCTGTGCACTTAAGAGCCCAAGTTGAAGGCCTTTTGGAATTTTAGGAGAGCCTATAATTCCAGGATATCTTAAGCAGCAAGATTTGAGCCACCTCTTTCAAGTGCCCTTCTTGTTCAGTCTATTTAGAATCAAGCGTAAGGATCACCACCAGCAAATCATTTTCACGATCTCTGTGGTAACTTTCTTCTATTTAATTTCTCAGTATTGCTTTATGAGACATAGATTGGTAGAAGTATTTGTATTGTGAACGGAACAAAAGGAGAATCCTAGGATAGTAGCGTTCGTGGCGGTCTCTTCTGGAGATTGAAAAATAGGCCTTTCAGCTTCGCCTTTAGATTTGAAATGAAGTTCATGGAAACCGAGCCCTGGGCAATTCACCTTGAAACCTAAATGAAAAACAGCTAACCCATCAGAGGTAAAGAATTGGTCCAGCATCTGAAGGCTCAAGAGGTGATTTTCTGTGACGGGTTGGTCCGGAGTGTCTTCTATTGCCCATCCGTGAAGTTTCCTTCATGTCCTGTGTCCCCAGAGTGCCGAATTAGCTGAGGAAATCTAATGGTGGTCTTCTAACCTTATGATCAAATGATATTAATGTGGGTTCTTTAGCTTTTAAGATGACTCGCTGTGTTTTAGAAAGGTGGTAGTAGCCATTTTGTATTGTTGAAATGTTGGCTGGAATGCCAAACTGAAATTGCCTGCCATTTTCCTTTATTGCCAAGGTTCTTCAAGTTATTTTTATATGACTCTAGAATCAAGTATTTTAAATTGCCTTCTTTAAAAAAAAAATTATCTCCCACAATAATTGTTTGCAAGTCATTGTTGTCTGAAGTTCCTGGACCTCGAGTTCCCGGAGAACTGCGTGTTCATTCACCCAGAAATACACCCTCGAAGTAGGTGTGGGCTCCATGCGGTCTCAAAGCAGTAAGACAACTTGAAACTACATAAAAGATTCGGGTGTGGAATCTTTGGATGGCAACAGTGATTTTTTTTTAATGGTGTCTAGAAGAAAAAGGATTAAATTCTACTTAAAAAAAAAAACAAAACACTACTTTCTTTAAATTGATGACCTTCCCATATGTTTGAAATGGAACAAAAAGAACTAAACCCTATTATTTCTAGTAACAGTAATTGTTTTTAAATCAGACTTTTCAGATGTTGGAAACAACGATATGAAGTTCCCTTATCTGCTCAGACCTAAGGAAGAACATTTTAAAGTGGCGGTATATGGGAAATGATTATGTTTCAATTTTGTACTAGTTAAAAAGTGCTAAATATACTACATGAAATTATTGTTTACAGATTAGTGACAAGGGCTGATGACAGGATCCATTTGGACTGTGATTTCCAGATGCCCTCAAACATACAGTACTTCCAAACTCAAGTCCAGCCATAAGCTATTTTTGTATGTGATTTCTACTTTTATAGACCGGTTTTAAAATAAAACACATTTTTATAAAAATGAGTACTTCTGCTAAGTTGTATTCCTTTGTTCTTTCTCTTTTTTTTCCGTCAGTACTATGGTTAAAATTAGAAAGCCCTTGGTATGGTGTGCCATTGCTACCATGTGCCCCGGGTCCCCACTCTCTAGTTAAAGACCTACAAAACTAGCCCTAAAGTGGTCCTCTCTGTTCCACCTACTTCAGAGGCTTTTTGTCACATGAAATTATAGTGTATAATGCTTTCTGAGAAGGTGTTAAGTAAGGCTTATTCTTATCCTTAAAGTGCTTCTAAAATACAATATTTATAAAACATTTGAAATTCAAGTGATTAATGTGATATTCCAAGTACTAATAAAAGGCAGCTAGTGGCACTTTTTAAATCTAGAGTGAACCAGCTTACACTGTATATTTTACTCTCTTTAGGAGATGGTTTGACTAGTTCACTCTGTACCTCAGAGGTCTTGGGAATTCAATTCTCTTTGAACCGTCGTGCATTCAAATGGTAGAATGGTCATTTTTGCTGAACGTCACCCTTTTTTTTTTTTTTTTTTTGCTGCTTTTTGTTATGCTCTTTGTTATCACTTTTATGCTTCCTTAATTATGAAAAATGTCAAATACATGCAAAAATTAGAGACTGTCATGAACCTCATCATTCACTTTTGTCATTAACTTATGGCCCATCTCATTTTATCCATCATCACAACCCTCCCTCCCTCACACCCTCTCCCACTCAAATTACTTTGAACAGAATTTATAAATATTTTAGTATATACATCTGAAAGAGATTCTCCTGAATCAATTCTGAAACATTAAATATCAAGATGCTGTTGAAAATTCCCTAGTGGGTCTCAAGTGCTTTCCTTACATGGGTTTGTTTTGATGAGGCCTCAGACATCAGGCGTGATCTACACATGCATTTGGTCGACACTCTCATGAGTCTCTTTGGGTTCTCCCCCCCGCCCCCCCCGGCCCTGGCTTTTTTTTTCCTTACAGTTTATTTATTGAAAAAACTAGGTTGTCTTGAGTTCAACATTGTGACTTTTGTTGATGTGATCCCTGGAGTGACATGTTAACAGGATCATCTGTCCCCTGTTTCCATAAACTGGTAGTTAGATTTAGCAGCAAAAAGCTCTACTAGACCAAGGGGGATTTTGCCACCCAGGAGACATTTGGTATTATCTGAAAACATCTTCGGTTGTCACAAGCAGAGCGGTGCTGTTGGCATCTCGCAGGTAAGAGGCTGTGGGTGCTGCTAACTAACCATCTTCCAATATACAGGACAGCTCCCCACTACAAAGTATTTTCTGGTTCAAAATGGCAGCAGTGCCAGGCTTATGAAACCCTGATCCCAAGGCCAATCTTACAAGCTCCTTTCTCAGCGAATCGATTCTTGCTCGGTGGTATGGTGTTCTTCTGTCAACAGGCACATAACATGTGGCTGTCCTTCTTATGTTTCTAACATCTGCCGTGGCCCTTGATTCCTCCCCTTTCCCGTACCCACAAGTTCCAGAGATCTGAACTTCTGGATGAGGTAACTTGTATCTCTTCCGTCCTGGTGAACTTGATTTCAGTCCAACATTTACTGAAGACCTACAATGTGGAAGATACTGTGTTTGAGAGGCAGCACCCGGGACGGTGCAGAGCATCTGAGGAAAGGCACGAAGTAACCCAGAGACTGGGAAAACTAGAAAGAAACCCCTCTCCACCGGATGCCCTAACCCTGCCTGGAACAAGCAACAAGGCAGCTTCTTCTTTTGTTAACACTCGTCTCCCCTTCCCAAACTAGCCGAATATCCAAGGAAGTAAAAAAAAAGACTCTTCATCATGAGACCAACTCTTCGTGAAGCTCTAGATTTTGGCAATAGTTTACTCTGACACTGCATTTAAAGCAGATAATCTACAGTAACCCATTTAAAATCCTCACAGAACTATTTAAAAGATTAATACCAGGATTTTGTGAGGAATCATTCCACGAAGAGAAAAGACGTTTTGAAGAGAAGATTGAGAAGATCTGAGGCAGGAGGAGATAGCTATATAGTCAAAGTATAATTACCAAAGATATTTTAAATAGATTATTTTCCTGTGAAAGCCAAGAAGAACCAGCCTAGTGTGACAACATCATTCAAGCCCTCTTCATCCATTCGAAGAAAGTAAGTGTGGGAAATAAACAGCATTTGTAGTTGGGGGAAATGTCTATTTAGAAGAACAGTTTGTAAAAACCTGGTTCTCAAATACTGTCCTACTTACTTCAGATGTCCATCTATTAGATTCCCCCCACACACACACACCATAAGGAAAGAATGTTAAATTTCAGTGTGTTAAAACTATGGTTCATTCCTGTAATTAGCAGTTTCTTCCCTAGTTGTGTCAGTCTTTATTCGTTGTGCAAAGGTACAGATGAGAACTCATTGTCCCTGCTCCTGAGGAACTCACAATTAAATGGTATCAAAAGTTCTATCTTATTCAGATCTCTTCGACAGTTTTTTCGGGATCTCAAATTTTGATTTTATTTTTTTAGCTATTGATATTTGATTTTTAAAAAGGGAGAAATGGGGGCCTCTGGGTGGCGCGGTCGGTTAAGCATCCAACTCTTGGTTTCAGCTCAGGTCATGATCTCGGCGGTGGTGAGATCGAGCCCCATGTTGGGCGCTGTGCTCGGTGTGGAGTCTGCTTGTGACTCTGTCTCTTCCTCTCCCTCTGCCCTACCCCACCACGTTCTCTCTCTCTCTCTAATAAATAAATCATTTTATGAACGAAATTAGTTTTAACCCATACCTTTACTATCCTATAAAATATTCAAATTGAAATTTTTTTCGAATTTTCTTTAATTCCCCCTTATTTAGTCAGTAATTTTCTTAAAAAATGTATCTTAAAGCCCATGACACTTAAAAAAGTACTCTTCATATTTTCCTTAATGTAGAAAACTTAATAAGCCTTCTCGTTGACTTATGTCCTAATCCCCTCATGCTTATTTTTAATGTTAAAGTCAAGAATACACTGCATTTGAAATAAACAATTCCTCCTTGTAGCTCAGCAATTCATCAGTATATTTACTCTTACCTCTTCCCTCTCATATATATAATTCTTTTCATCCTATCATTTATATGTCATGATATCCTGGGGATCTTTCTGCACAATTGTCTTGGTAGATACTCTCCCTAAGTATGGTGATGCATATATTATAGTACGTTGGCCCAGTGGAATGGATTTTTTAGTGATTTAAATTCTGAATTACCTCTTTTGTTTTTAAGTCCTTTTTAAAATTGAAGTACAGTCAACATAAGTTTCAGGTGTGCAGCAGGCTGATTCGACAATTCTACGTGACAAGCACCACGGTAAGTGTAGTCGCCATCCGTCACCATAGAACATTATTGCAGTATTATTGCCTATATTCCCTATGCTGTACTTTTCATCTCTATGACTTATTTTATGACTGAAATTTGTACCTCTTAATCCCTTCCCCTATTTCGCCCAACCCCCATCCCTCCTCCCCTGTGGCAACCTACCGGTTTCTTCTCTGTATTTGTGAGTCTGTTTCTATTTTGTTTGCTCATTTTCTTTTTTAGATTGTACATTTAAGTGAAATCATGTGGTATTTGTCATTCTGACTTCTTTCACTTGGCATAATACTCTTTAGGTCTGTCCATGTTGTCACAAATGGCAAGATTTCATTTTTATAGGTAAGTAACATTTCCTTGTCTACCACATCTTCACGCATTCATCTATTGATGGACACTTAGGTTGCTTCCATATTTTGGCTGTTGTAGATAATGGTGCAGGGAACATAAGGGTGCATATATCTTTTTGAATTAGTGTTTTTATTTTCTTCAGTAAATATTCAGAAATGGAACGGCTGGGCTGCATCATATGGTAGTTTTATTTTTAATTTTTTTAAGGAGCCTTCACATTCTTTTCCATAGTGGTTGCATCAATTTACATTCCCACCAACAGTGTACAAGGGTTTCCTTTTCTCCACATCCTTGCCAACACTTGTCTTTTTGAAAATAACCACTCTGACAGGGGTGAGGTGATATATCATTGTGATTTTAATTTGCAGTTCCCTGATGATCAGTGATGTTGAGCATCTTTTCATGGGTCTGTTGAGCATCTGTATGTCTTCTTTGGAAAAATGTGTTTGGGTCCTTTACCCATTTTAATCAGATTATTTTTGGTATTGAGTACTGTGAGTTCTTTATATATTTTGGATATTAGCCCCTTATCGGATATGTCATTTGCAAATATCTTCTCCAATTTACTTTTTTTTTTATGGTTTCCTTTGCTGTACAAAAGCTTTTTATTTTGATGTAGTTCCATTTGTTTATTTTTGCTTTTGTTTCCCTTGCTTGAGGAAACACACCCAAACAAATATTGCTAACACTGGTGACAAAGTGTTTACTGCCTATGTTTTCTTTTAGGAGTTTTATGGTTTCAGGTCTTTATTCCGTTTTCGAGTTTATTTTTGTCTCGAGTGCAAGAAAATGCTGTAGTTTCATTCTTGTGCATGTGGCTGTCCAACTTTTCCTGCACTATTTATCAAAGAGGCTATCTTTTCCCCATTGCCTATTGCTGCCTCCTTTGTCATAGATTATAGTTGATCCTTGAACCAAATGGCTTTGAACTTTATGAGACCACTTATATGCATATTTTTTGAATAAATATATTGGAAAGATTTTTTAGAGATTCGTGACAATGAAGAAATTCTCAGACGAACCATGTAGCCTAGAAATATTGAACAAAATTTTAATAACTTCAGTATGTCATGAGTGCAAAAAGTATGTAGATACTAGTCTATTTCATCAATTACTACCATAAAATAAAGGCAAACCTATTATAAAATGTTAAAATTTATCAAAACTTACATAAGCACACACAGACCGTACATGGTGCCGCTTGCATTTGAGAGAAATGAAAACAATGTGAAGATGCGGTATTAAACTATAATTGTATAAAATTAACTGCAGTACATACTGTGCCACTGTGGTAAATTTATAGCCACCTGCTGCTGCTATTGCAGTGAACTCAAGATTTGTGAGTATTCACTTAAATGACCATGTGAGGCTAATAATCTCCTCACGAGGAGTTCATCTTCAGCAAGTTACATATTTGAAGAAGTAATTTCTCACAGTTCTCACATACTTCTCGTGCTTAGTACAATACTGTCAACCTTGAATAAGGCCTCCTAAGGCCCCCCATATGAAGTGCCACTAGTGATGCTGGAATTGGTCCCAGGAAGCAGAGAAAAGTCATGATATTACAAGAAAACTTGAATGGCTTGATATGTACCATAGCTTGGGGTCTGCGGTTGTCCTCATCATTTCAAGGTAAGTGAATCCGGCATAAGGACTATTGTAAGAAAAAAAAAGGAAATTTATGAAGCTGTTGAGGCAGCCACACCAGCAGGCATGAACACCATGCACTTTGTTCAAAATACTTTATTTGTATTGAAAATGCAGCTTTTATATGGGTTCAGGATTGTTGTAAGAAAGGTATACCTATGGGGGGGGCGCCTGTGTGGCTCAGTCGGTTAAGCCTCTGTCTTCGGCTCAGGTCATGATCCCAGGGTCCTGGGATCCAGTCCTGCATCAGGCTCCTTGCTCAGCGGGGAGCCTGCTTCTTCCTCTCCCACTGCCGCTCCCCCTGCTTGTGCTCCCTCTTTGTCAAATAAATAAAATCTTAAGGAAGGAAGGAAGTAGGTATATCTATAGACTAATATAATTTGAGAAAAAACAAGGTCATTATGTGACAACTTAAAGCAAAAGGAAGGTGAAGCATTTTAAGCTGGAGAATTTAATGCCAGCAAAGGATAGTTTGATAATTTTATAGCGGTTTGGCTTAAAAAAACACCAAGATAACTGGAGAAGCAGCTTCTGCCTACAAAGAGGCAGCAAACAAGTTCCCAGACCCCATTAAGAAAATCATTGAGAACAGATATCTGCCTGAACAGGTTTTAAAGCAGATGAAAGTAGGCAATTCTGGGGGAAAAAAAGCCACAAAATACGTTCATTAGTAAGGAAGAGAAGCAAGTACCAGTATATAAGGCAGAGTGGCTACTTTTTTGTCCAACTGGATACTTTTTTGCTCAGGTTTATGATCAACACTGCCCATTGCTAACCCCCAAGCCTTGAAGAGAAAAGATAAACACCAACTGCCAGTCTTTTCATTGAGAAGGCCCAGACGGTAAGAACTCTTTCTAAATTGGTTCCATCAATGCATTGTCCCTGAAGTCAAGAAGTACCTTGCCATGAGGGGACTGTTGTTTAGCATTCTTTTGATATTGACAATGCCCCAGGCTATCCAGAACCTTGTGCATTTATCAGAGTGGTCTACTTGCCCCCGCAACACAATGTCTCCAGTTGAGCCTCTTGATCAGGGGGTCATAATGACCTTCAAGGCTTATTACACACAGTGTTCTATGGAAAGGAACCCTGACAGAACATCATGAAAGTCTGGTAGAATTTTGCCATGGAAGATGGCATGGTTATAGAAAAAGCCATAAAAGCCATCAAACTCTAAACAAATTGTGGCTGGAGAAAACCATATCCAGATGTTGTGCATGATTTCACAGGATTTATGACAGAGCCAATCAAGGATATCATGAGAAAGATTGTGGATATGGCAAAAAAAAAAAAAAGTGGGGGAATGAAGGCTTTCAAGATACGGTTTTTTGAGGAATTCAGGGGCTAATAGACACCACACCGGAGGGATTAACTAAGGATGACTTGACGGAGACAGTGCCGGATGATGACGAGGACAACACCGAAGAAGCAGGGCCAGAAAACAAACGCTTTAGACAGTCGGCGGAAGGGTTCTGATTCCTCAAGACTGCTTTCGATTTCTTTTACTACCTGGACCCTTCTATGATACAGCCACTGAAATGAAAGCAAATGGTGGGAGAAAACTGGTACTGTATAGAAACATATTTAGAACAATGAAAAAGCAAAGGACAGAAATTTTGATGTATTTGCATGACGTTACTGAGTGTGCCTGCCTCTTCTGCCTCCCCCTCCCTCCTTCCCCCTCTTTGCTTCTGCCACCCGTGTCTCTGTGCACGACCGGCCCCCCTTCCTCCTCCTCCGCCTACTCAACATGAAGACAGTGAGGATGAAGACCTGTATGATGATCCATTTGATGGATAATAAATAATCCTGCTGTACACCTAATAAACTTACCTGCTGTGTATCTGAGTGTCTTCGTGTGAAAATCGAACCGTATGGCCAGAACCGATACATCTTTGTGTCGCCGTCATCATCACCTCAGTATTCCTAGGGCAGAACGTCATGTGCAAAACGTATGTGGAAGTGGATCGCCTGTCCTCACATAGGCATAAGGTGAGTGAGATTTAATATAAAATTAATAACATTATTCTATTTTATAACTGCTTTTTGAAGGATTACATTACAATAAGCCTCTTGCGATGGGAGAAACTATCAGCCTATTATCAAGGTAAGTGGCTTTTCAAAAAAAAAAGTAACAGTGTTTCTAATACCGTGTTGTGAATATGACTGTGATGCTCTATGCCATAAGTATTTTAAAATTAGTGATTCATTCACTGGTGTACAGGCTAGGGCACTGAAAGCATATTATAGACTACTATAAAGCAATGATATTGCTGCTGCTTTGGAATCAAAGCATGAATCATTAGACCTACAAATAAATATGAGTTTGTTTTTCACATTATCTTTTCATTTTTGATGTTTAGTGTTAATATGTGTAACATTTATAGTGTTTTGTATAAGACAGTATTGATGTTAGCAGTGCCACCTGATTAATCTTGTCAACAGATGATGCAAACTTGTGGGATTGACAAATATAGTAAGTATAGTGCTGTAAATGGATTTTCCTTATGATTTTCTTAATATTTTCTGTAGCTCACTTTATTGTGAGAATGCGGTATCTAATACATACACAAAATGTGTTAATCAACTGTTCTCACTGAGGCTTTCAGTCAGCAGCAGACGACTGGTAGTTAAGCTTTGGAGGAGTCCAAATCCTTTGGAGGATTAACTGTGCTGGCCGGGGCCTCGATGCCCCTAACGCCCGCATTGTTCAAGGGTCAGCCGTAACTGATGTTCCAAGTACGCGTTTATTTCTGGGCTCTTATCCTATTCCGTTGGTCTGTGTGTCTGTGTTTGTGCCGGTACCATACTGCTTTGATTACTCTAGCTTCGTAAAGCTTGAAATCAGGGAGTGATTCCTGCAGCTCTGTTGTTCTTTCTCTAAGATCGTGTTCAAGTCTTCTGTGGTTCTAGACACATTTGAGGATTATTTATTCTAGTTCTATGAAAAATGCCACTGGTATTTTGATAAGGATTACATTGCATCTATAGGTTGCTTTGGGAAGTATGTACTTTTTCACAGTATTGTCTTCTAATCCATGAGCAAAGAATGTCTCACAGTTTGTGTCATCTTTAATTTCTTTCATTAGTATCTTAGAGTTGACATAGTTTTTCTTTCATCTCCTTGGTTATATGTATTTCTAGGTATTTTATTCTTTTTGACAGAATTATAAGTGGGATTGTTAATTTCTCTTTTACGTAGTTCATCGTAAGTGTATAAAAAAACAACATATTTCTGTATATTGTGTATTATGCAATTTTCCCGAATTCACTTATTCTGATAGTTTTTTGGTGGTGTCTTTAGGGTTTTCTATGTATGGTATCATGTAATTGGCAAATAGTGACTGTTTTACTTCTTCCTTTTCAGTATGGGCGCTTTTATTTTTTTTCGCATTTGATTCTAGGACTAGGATTTCCAATATTACATCGAGTAAAAGTGGTGAGAGTGGGCAGCCTTGTCTTGTTCCTTAGAAGAAAAGCTTTTGGTTTTTCACTGTTGATTATGATGTTAGTTGTGGGTTTGTCATATATGACCTTTATTATGTTGATATTTCTTTCCTCTATATAAACTTTGTTGAGAGGTTTTATCATAAATAGATATTGAATTTTGTCATTGAAGTGATCATATGATTTTTATCTTTTTTTTTTTTTTAAGATTTTATTTATTTGACTGAGAGAGCACAAGTAGAGGGAGTGGCAGGCAGAGAGGGAGAAGAAGGCTCCCTGATAAGCAAGGAGCCCGATGTGGGGCTTGATCTCAGGATCCTGGGATCATGACTTGAGCCTAAGACAGATGTTTAACCGACTGAGCCACCCAGGTGCCCCTATTTTTATCTTTTGTTAATGTGGTATATCATGTTGATTGATTAGTGGATATTGAGGCAAACTTGCACTTCTGGAATAAACACCGTAATGGGTTTATGATCTTTTTAATATATTGTTGAATTCAGTTTGCTAATATTTTGTTGAGGGTTTTTGCATCTGTGTTTGTCAGGGATATTAGCCTATAATTTTTGTTTGTTTGGTTGTGTCTTTGTCTAGTTTTGTTATCAGGTTAATGCCGGCCTTGTAGAATGAGATTGGAAGTTAAGTGTTCCTTCCACTTCAATTTCTTAGAATAGTTTGAGAAGGATGGGTATTAACTTTAAAATTTTATTTATTTATTTATTTTTAATTTTTATTTGCATTTATTCTGTGCAGAATTTACTCCCGGGCCATAAGTTTTTGTTTCTTCAGTTTCTTCTGGGATATCTTTTTCTTCTGTGCAACCTCCTCTTCTGGTTTAGGAACAATCTGCTCTTTTTCAGTAAGGATCATCTCAATGTGGCAGGGAGAGCTCATATATGGGTTAATCCGACCGTGAGCCCTGTAAGTTCTACGACGCATATTGGGGGCTTTGTTCACCTGGATGTGCTCAATGACCAGAGAATCGACATCTAAACCCTTAAGTTCAGCATTATTCTCCGCATTTTTAAGCATGTGTAGTAAAAATTCAGCACTCTTCTTGGGCCACCGACCCTGTGTCCAGCCCCACTGTTTGGCCTGGGCACACCTACCAACTCCACCATTGTAGCGACGGAATGGCACACACTGCTTCTGCAAAGTGACGTCTTTCAGATACTTGGTGGCTTTTCGGATATGCATACCCTTGATGGCCTGGGCAGTTTCACGTGTGTTCTTAAAGTGAACATGAAGATTTGAACCTCTTGATTTGCATGATTTCGTAGGGTTTTCTGGGTCAAGCAAATAGCGAACCATTTTCAGAGGTCACCTCAGGCCGCTTAGGGGAAGAGCTAAAAAAATTTTTTTGCTAAAATTTGTCTGAAGCCATCTGGTCCTGCACTTTCATTTGTTGGCAATTTTTTAAGTTACAGATTCAATTTCTTTACTAGTTAAGTGGTCCATTAAGGTTTTCTCTTTCTTCGTGATTCAGTCTTGGAAGATTATATGCTTATAGGAATTTATCATTTTTTCAAGGTTGTCCAATTTATTGGTGTAAAACTATTCATGGTAGTCTCTTATAATTTGCAGTGTCAGTTGTAAGTTCACTTTGAATTCCGATTTTATTTAGGCCCTCTCTTTTTCTTGAGTCTAAAGCTTTGTCAGTTCTTTTTATTGTTTCAAAGAATCCATTCTTTCAGTGGTTTGTTTTTTTTTTTTTAGTCTTTATTTCATTTATTTCTGCTCTGGGCTTTCTAACTTTAGGTTTTGTTTATTCTTCTTTTTCTAGCTCCTTTAGTTATAAGGGTAGATTGAGATCCTTGTCTCTTGAGGTAGGCCTGTATCACTACAAACTTTCCTTAGAAGTGCTTTTACTGCATCCCACAAGTTTTGGAGTACTGTGCTTCCAATTTCATTTACCTTTAGGTATTTTCTGATTTCCTCTTTGCTTTCTTCATTGGGCCCTTGGCTGCTGTTTAGCCTCCACATGCTTGTATTTTTTCCATTTTTTTCCCGTAATTAATAGCTATGTTCATACTGTTGTGGTCAGAGAAGACACTTGCTAGGATTTCACTCTTCTTAGATTTATTGAAACTTGTTTTGTAGCCTGACATGGGATCTGTTCTGGAAAATGTTCCATGTGCACATGAAAAGAACGTGTGTTGTCCTGACTTGGGGAGTCCCAAGTCTATCTTGTCTAATGTGCCATTTAAAGCTACTGTTTCCTTATTGATTTTCTGTCTGGATGATATCCATTCATGTAAGTGCAGTGTAAAAGGCCCCTACTATTACTGTATTACTGTCAATTTCTCCTTTTATGTCTGTTAATATTTGCTTTATATGTTTAGGTGCTCCTATGTTAGATGCATATTTGTAAGTGTTCTATCATCTTGTTAGGTTAATCCCTTTGTTATTATGTAAGGCCCTGGTCTCTTGTTTTTGTTTTAAAGTCTATTTTGTCTGACAGAAGTATTGCTACCCCAGCTTTCTTTTCATTTCCATTTATTTACATGGAATATCTTCTTCCTTCCCTTCACTCTCAGTTTGTGTGTCTTTTGGTCTGAAGTCTCTTGTAGGCAACATATAGATGGTCTTTTCTTTTTTTAATTTTTATATATTCATCCACTCTCTTTCGATTGGTGCATTTAGTCCATTTACATTTAATTACTGATGGGTGTGTAAATTATTGCCATTTTGTTCATTGTTTTCTGGTTAATTTTGTATTTTTCTTCTGTCGTCTTCCCTTGTGGTTAGAGAACTTTTTTTAGTGTTATTACTTTTGGATTCTTTTCTCTTTATGGTGCATCTGTTAGAGGTTTTTGGTTTGTGGTTACCATGAGGCTCGTATATAACGACCTATGTATATAGCAGTCTGTTTTAAGTTGATGGTTGCTTACATTAGAAAGCATTCTAAAAACACACTTTTACTGCCCCCGCCCATGTTTTGTTTTTGACATTGTATTTTATGTATCCTAATTACTGTAGTTGTAATTGATTTTACACTTTTTTCTTTTAACCTTCCAGCTAGTTTTATAAGTGGTCGATCCACTACCTTTACTGTAGGTCTGCTTTCACCAGTGAGATTCTTTTTCTTTCATAATTTTCTTCTAGTTATGGCCTTTTGTTTTCTACTTAAGTTCCTTAAATACATCTCATAAGGCTGATTTAGTGATGAAGAATTCCTTTCACTTTTGTCTGAAAAACTTTCCAAGTAATAATTTTGCCAGGTAGAGTGCCGTTGGTTGTAGGTTTTCTTTTCATCGCTTAACGTATCTTACCACTTCCTTCTGGCCGGCAAAATTTTGGCTGAAGAGTCAGGTGAGAATCTTATGGGGGTTCATATCTAGTTTTTTTTTTCTTCTTCTTCTTGCTTAAGATTTTCCCTTTATCTTTAGTTTTTTAACATTATAATTATTGTATCTTGGCATAGACCTCTTCAGGTTCATCTTGTTTGGGGCTCTGTGTGCATCCTGGACCTGGATGTCTGTTTCCTTCCCCAGGTTTGGGAAGTTTTCAGTTATTATTGTTTCTTCATATAAATTTTCTGTCCCCCTCTCTCTTCTCCTCTGGGACCCCTATAATATGAATGTTAGTACATTTGATGTCTGAGGGGTCCCTGAAATTATCCTTATTAAATTTTTTTTTCTTTTTGTTCAGCTTGGGTGATTTCAACCATTTCTTGCAGATGCTGGTAGTACTTCTGCATAATCTAATCTGCTGTTGATTCCTTCTAGTGTATTTTTGTTATTTTTCAAGGCCAATTGGTTCTTTTTTATATTTTCTATATATTTGTTGAAGTTTTATGTTTTTTTTCAAGTTTGGTAAGTATCTTTATGACCATTACTTTGAACTCTTTATCAGTAGATTGCTTATCTCTGTTTCATTTAATTCTTTTTCTGAGGTTTTGTCTTGGTCTTTAGTTTGAAATATATTCCTGTCTCCTCATTTTGCCTCTCTGTGTTTCAGTATGTCTAGTAGATCAGCTATGTCTCCCAGTCTTGAAGGAGTGGCCTTATGTAGGTGTTCCATGGGACTCAGAAGTGCAATCCACCCTTATACCAGAACCAGGCACTCCAGGGTTGTGACATGTGGGGCGTGTGCACTCTCCTGTTGTGACTAGGGCCCAGCTGCCGTGAACATGCTGCTGGGCAGAGCTGACCCCCAGCTCGGCTGGCTGCAGCAGCCAGGTGCAGTTGCTGTAGATACAGTGGTCAGCTGGGCTGCTCTCCCAAGCGAGGAGCCACTTTGGGAAGAGAGGAACATTGGATCAGACGAAGGCCGCCCACTGGGTGTAGTGGCATGGGAGCTATTTTGGAGGGGCACCTGCTGGAGCAGGCTGGTTAGATGGATCAGGTCTGTAGAGGAACACCAGGGCAGGACAAGGCAAGCAGTACTAGCTAGGTAGAGCCAGAAATGGTGCCTACCACCACTAGACCGGCTAGGTCCTTTGTCAAAGATTAGTTCTATATAGCATACAATAAATGTTTATTTCTGGGGTTTCTGTTCTGTTCCATTGATCTTTGTATCTGTTTTTGTGCCAGTACTATCCTCTGTTTTGATTACTACAGCTTTGTGATACAACTTGAAGTCCTGAATTCTGATACTTCTAATAGGTTTGTTCCTCCTTTTCAATTGCTTTGGCTATTCAGGATCTTTTGTGGTTCCATACAAATTTTAGGACAGTTTGTCTCGTTCTATGAAAAATACTGTTTGTATTTTGATAGAGATTGCATTAAATCTGCAGATTGCTTTGGATAGTATAGGTATTTTACCAGTATTTGTTCTTCCAGTCCATGAGCATGGAATGTCTTTCCATTTCTTTATGTCATCTTTCATCAGCATTTTATAGTTTTCAGAGCATAGGTCTTTTACCTCCCTAGTTAAGTTTATTCCTAGGTATTTTATTATTTTTGGTGCAATCGTAAATGGAATGGTCTTAATTTCTTTCTGCTGCTTCATTATTTGTGTACAGAAATGCAACAGATTTCTGTATACTGATTTTATATCCTGTGACTTTACTGAATTCATTTATCAGTTATAGTAGTTTTTTGGTGGAGTCTTTAGGATTTTCTATATATAGTATCATGTCATCTGCAAGTAGTAAAAGTTTTACTTCTTCCTTGTCGATCTAGATGCTATTTCTTTTTCTTGCGTGATGACTGTGGCTAGGATTTCCAGTACTATGTTGAATAAAGGTGGTGAGGGTGGACATCCTTGTCTTTTACTGAGTTTAGGGGAAAGGCTCACTGTTTTTCCCCACTGAGCATAATGTTTGCTGTGGGTTTTTCATATCTGGCCTTTATTATGTTGGGATATGTTCCCTCTAAACTTTCTTTCTTGAGAGTTACCGTGAATGGACATTGTACTTTGTCAAGTGCTTTTTCTGCATCTACTCAAATGAGCATATTGTTTTTATCCTCTTATTGATGTGATCTATCATGTTGACTAATTCACGAATATTGAGCCCATATTGCAACATGGGTATAAATCCCACTTGATCATGGTGGGTTTTTTTAATGTATTAGTTTTTTTGAGGATTTTTGTATCTATAATAATTCGTCAGATATTTGCCTATAGTTCTTTTTTTGTGCTGTATCTAGTTTTGGTACCATAGAATTAATTTAGAAGTTTTCCTTCCTACTTTTTGAATCATTTGAGAAGAATAGGTATTAGCTCTTCTTTAAACATTTAGTAGAATTCACCTATGAAGCCATCTGGTCCTGATTCAATTTCATTGCTGGCAATTGGTCTGTTCAAATTTTCTATTTCTTTCTGCTTCAATTTTGGTAGGTTACAGGTTTCTAGGACTTTATCCATTTCTTCTAGGTTGTCCAGTGTGTTGGCATATAATTTTTAATAATTCTAAAATTGTTATGTCTTTTTTTTTGAGGAGTCTGGCTAGAGATTTACCAATTTTGTTGATCTTTTCAAAGAACTACCTCCTGGTGTTTGTTTATCATTTATTTCTGCTCTGATTTTTATTATTTCCTTCCTTGTGCTGGTTTTGGGTTTTGTTTGTTCTTTTTCTAGCTCCTTTAAGTGTAAGGTTAGGTTGAGCTTTTTCCTGCTTCTCAAAGTAGGCCTGTATTGCTATAAACTTCCCTTAGAATTGTTTTTGCTGCATCCCAAAGATTTTTTGGTTGACCCATTCATTGTTTAGTGGCATGTTATTTAACCTCTGTGTATTTACGGTCTTTCCAGATTTTTTTCTTGTGGTTGATTTCTAATTTCACTGACTTGTGGTTATGTAGGATTTCTTTTTGAATTTGTTGAGACTTGTTTTGTTGAGAATGTTCGATGTGCATCGAGTGACTCTTTGATACAAAGTTTGTGTTAACTGGTTCTAATGATTTTTTATACATAGTTTATTTTGATACAAAAAGTAAAATGCATGGAAATTCTTTACTTGAAGGCTAGTAAAACATTTAATATTTGATTTACTGGGGCTATGAATATAGATACATGTGAAGCATCAAAAATAGTAAGTACTTTACCCTTTGCTTATATAATAAGCCCTAGTTCTGTATGAAATATTAGCAATGAATGAAGTCAACAGGGTACAGCACTGGGAAAGGTCTGAAACAGAACATTTTGGGAGAATCTGGTTTTCTAATAATTCTGTAAGAGTTGAAGAAACAAATGTAGTTTAAAAAACAAAGATGACACTAGTTTTATTATGTTTATTCACATATAGTTGCCATTAAAAGGTTAACTCATTCATAAAAACATTTCTTCTATTGTAATATCCTTTGCCTCTTCTCTCTGCCAAATAAATCCCACCACATAGCAGAAATGTTAGAAGTTATAGTGCAAAGGGAGAAAATTAACTGTTTTTTAAACCTTTAAGATATGGCTGGTGAACAATTTTACAGAGTAGGTTGCCTATTAATATGTTACATATTAACAGATCTACGGTACCATTATGGACAATCAGATTTGCTTGATACAAAGATGGAGCTGGAATTTTTGTCAAGAAGGTATTTTAACCTCTTAGAAGAGTTTTTATAAAGAACTGAAATCCCATACCATAATCATTTTAAATCAAGCCAGAAACTAGATCCAGCTCCAAGAAAACACTGATTTCTTTTTTTGTATGCATCATGTAAACACTGCTCTGTCTATGCAGATACTCTTAGAAAAGAAAAAGATTCTTGTCTGGATATACATCAAAACCTAGATTACCTTTGTATAACATTTATTTTAAAATTTGACAAGAACATGTTAAATGTTGGCAAAACTAATAGCACTCAATTTGATTATACATCCTAGCTTTCACAGAAGTTGAGCTCACAAGACTCAAGCTCTATTAGGATAGAGTCTTTCATTCATCAGTGTATACCCAGCATCTGACACAGTACATGGCACAAGGTATGTGTTCAATAAATATTTCAATGTTGAATATAACTTTTTAACAGCAAATGAAAAAAAGACAACTCTGAATTTGTCTCGTGATGCAGCAATAGGTGCTTTTTGTAAAAATTCTAGGATTACTTATAAGTAGATCAAGAATTAGATAATTTCCTCTCAAACTAAAGGAACTCTGATGGGGGGGGAGGAGGGGAATGGAAGCCATAACATTTTATCTTTCACAAAGCTAATTTGTGAAACATGGAATATGAGCTAGGTGAAAACTACCATGATATTAAAAGTAAGGCAGTTCCAAAACTAATGTTTTGCATATTTATTAAAGAATACCATTTTCTGACACTATTCGTAATACTAGATGAAAATATTTTTTAAAGGTTTTACCAAACTACTAATATGTCTAATTAGCTCATCCTTTTAGTCTTTGATTCCATGTAGAGTTTTAAATACGGAAGAAGTCTGTAAGATTCAAAAGCATTCAAAAAAAAAAAAAGTCTAGGACCTAAAATAGCTATTGGATAATACATTTGTAACAGTATCATGGTTTTGTCCAGATATACTTTTTCACCCAGCACTCTCAAAATTAACTTGAAAGTGAATAATTAAATGAAAATACCAATAATTTCAAAAATGATTGTTTGAACTTCTTAAATCAATAGAGCCATAACAATATTTTACTCTGAAATTAGAAAATTCTAAGCACATGTAAAAAACATTTACCTACTTCAATTAGGTCAATGTCAGGATTTATCAAAATTCTCCATCATCAAAATTTTTTAAAAATCTTGATTTTTAGGTACTATAAAAAATATACACTAATCAAATGATATGTGTTTGGTCTGACCAATTCCACAGTTAGAAAGGGAAGGAAAAAAAACTTGTACAGTGAAATTCCAAATCCTAAATATTTAATCCTTTATTTGAGCCTACCGTCTCTCAAAAGATATCAGTACTCTTGGATACCAACTATAAGCAATATAGAAATTTCACTGGTATCAATTCTAATCTGTTTAGTCCATCCATTTTCTAACACAGCGAACAATCTTTTCTATCCGAATCCAAAAGAAGAATAATGCAAATCTCACTTTCTTGGTCACCTTTGAAGCCCAGGGCCAACCAGTCTCAAGAATAACCAAAATATGTAGCTTTATGAGTGGTAGTCTGTTTCTGCAGTGAAAGCATTTTCCCAGTAATCACAATTTGTCATCTGAGGAAATCTTTCATTGTTCTAGAAGCACAGTTCGAAGCTCATCTTCTTTATTGATCATCATCGAAGCAATTGCTCCATCATTAAACTCAAAAGAAGTACCTCCATCCACAACCATGCAGGCATCCCAACAACGAGAACGAACACACACCCTGAGAAGAAAGAAACATCTCATTAAGTTTTCTTAACCTTGAATTATGGTTTAAAACTCTTAATTTTTTTTTGAAACTGGCAGATCATTTGGCCTTGATTTTAAAAATTAAGTTGTTCTTTGGTTTGAGAGAGTAACTATGTATATATGGATACATTACCAAAATCTAATATTCAGGATAGCTCCATTCACCCAAACAGTTATGAGAGAACAAGTTCAGACTTGATGGAACTCACAGGCTTTTTTCATATGAAAAAATGCTGAGCTATTACTATTACAAGTGCTAATACTGAAGAATATAACTTTTCATAGTTTTTACTTAAGTATAACACATGAAGAGGCACAAATTTGTAGTGTACAGCTCAACGAACTGGGTGCAGTCATTCCTCACCCAAATCAGGACTCAGGTGTTCCCCAGAAGCCCCCTCCTCACTGCCCCAGCTCCGCTCCTTGCTACACATGCACTATTCTAATGTCAGTCACCATAGTAGTAACAGCTATTTGTTCTTAAACTTTATATAAATGGAAGAATACAATAGGTCTGCTTGTATCTAGCTGTCTTTCCTTAATAGTAAGCTTGTGAAACTTATCCATGGTTATTACTGGTAGTATTGGTGTGTTCATTTCATTGCTGTATGAAAACACTTCCATTGTATGAAAATACCAAAATTTATGGCTCTCTTCTATTCACTGACACCTGAGTTTTTACTACTCGAAGTAGTCCTGCTGTGTATATTCTTGAGCATCTTTTGTTGCAGCCATCTGTATATACATTTCTGTTGGATATACACCTAAGAGTGGAATTGCTGGGTCAGTGCATGTGCTATATTCAGCTTTGGTAGGTAACTGCCAAACAACTCTCCACTATTCCTAATAATACGTAAGTTGCAGTTACTCCCACCTTACAGCAACGAGCAACTTAGCTCTTCTGTTGAGTGTGTATGGTATCAGAATAGGAAGTTTTAATTTGCATTTCCCACATGAATAATAAGTTCAAGGATATTTTTCATACACTTAACCATTTGGATACCTTCTGTGAAATGCCTGTCCAAAACTTTGGCAATTTTTCTACCGAGCTGCCTTTTCTTATTGAGTTGTAAGAATTTTTACAATATTCTGGATACAAGTCCATTGTTTGGATATAGGTACTGCAAATATCTCATGCTGTGGCTTTTTTCCTTAATGTTGTCTTGATTATCAGAAGTTAATTCTAATATAGTTCAATTTGTCAATCTTTTGTTGGTAAGTGCTTTATATGTTTAAAAAATACTGTCCAACTGCCAAAGTCATGAAGCTTATTCTGTTTATATGAGCAAAAATTTAAATGTCTTTGTAGTATTACCTAAACTGAGTACAGATTTACTGAGTAATCAAAATCAACTCTCAAAGGAGTAAAATGAGTTTCCTTAAGTGTTTTTCCTAGAAAAAAATCAACAGTATTTTTTAAAAGAGAATAGGCAGTAATTCAAAATATAAACCATTCTTTGCCTGCCATGAGACAGATGACATTTTTTGTTTTGGTTCAGAAAATTGCACAACCTTCACAAAATAAGTTATATATTTTTTTTATATCCACCCTTCAAAAAAAAAAAAAAATCAAATCTGATAGAAGTGGAAAAGGCAGGAGTCACTTTTAGGGAAAAGGTGACAGAAATGAGTCCTACTCTAAAAGTTTATTGCTACACAACTGAGGTTTTATATGCATGTTTATCCTGCTTTTTTCCCCATAGCATATGAAAAAAAAAGTTGCTTTCTAGTTTTTTAAAGTGATAGTTTGATCTTGTTTCTTAATATATTAAAAAAATCCACATCACCCAATATTTATGCCCCTTCTATTCACTCATAGTTTCTCTAAAATGATAGAGCATGTTAGAAAGGAAAATACCATCCTCACCAGGGTAGGGCATGACACCTCATTAGTTCCACGAGTTCTATACTTTTCCTACCTGATTAAGTTTGAATGAGTGAATTGCATCAAACTGAATACTTTAAAACCAAGAGTCCTTTATAATTACAAGAAATTGGAAGCTTACTTTGAGGTGAAACAACGCTGACGACTGCTGGAGAAAACTCTGTTTGCTATTGGTTCTCGAATACTGAAAAGTATTTTTGGTTCTTCTGGACTGTAGAGCAGCGACTCATTATATTCATTTGTTACTATAAAGGAAAAAAGTATTAGCGCAGTCAATGAAAGATGGTCACTTCTGAGAAGTGCAAAATGAAAAATGAATGCTATCCTCTTCCCAACTTAAAAGCAACTCTGTTCCAAAGGTCTGTTTGGCAAGGCAAGTTTCTTGGAACTCACAATACATTCCATTAAAACAAACAAACAAAAAACCCACCTTATAAATGAGGATTAGGTTCCAAGATTAGGCCACCAAAGCCTGTATCAACCACAATACAGCAGAAATAGACATAGTGGGGGCGGGCTACAAAATCAGTAATTAAACAGAAGTAAGGAACTAGCTTGAGGCACTCAAATGGAACTTGAGCTCTAACAGTCCCTTGCCAAGTTCCCTTCCAAAATACCATGTCAGAGTGTTCATAAGTTAATTGTCTTGATATAAAATGCAGTCTTAAACAATGACAGGCGATACGCTTTCTCTAATGAAACTGCGATTACTCCAGATATTTTTAAAAATCTTTGAGACCTGATTTTCATAACCAAGGGGCACATGAAAGCTGATAAGGCAAAGCACAAATTGATTAAAAACAACTGTACAAAGAAATCAGGCTTGTAAGAATGTTTAGTTGAACACCACAGTAAAACAAATCGTAAGACTTTCAGATAATTTAGCTTATTTACCAAAATTTCACTTAAATTATTTGGCTCTTTGAAAAAAATCTGTCAAAAATAAAAATTTGCTTCTCTGGACACCCACCCACCCACCCACACAATGTCCTAGCTCCAGGGGCACCTCGCTGGCTCCAGTCACTAGAGCATGCGATTCCTGATCTCAGGGTCGTGAGTTCAAGCCCCATGTTGGGCACAGAGACAACTTAAAAAAAAAAAGTGCTAGCTCTAAAAGAAGTCAGTTCCAGAAATGTCTGTAACAGTGACTGCACCACTTGCTTTCACTATTGCTTCTAAGAACAAATTTTCAAAGGAGTAATATTCACTCAAGAGAGCAGAAAAAAAAAACTATTTTACATATACCTTTAAATTTACATGCCTGATATAAGTTTCAGTTGTTTTATATAATTATGTTTTAAGTTAAATTATATAATGACTCAATTACTATAAATACCTAATTTTCCTTTCTTTGACACAGATTTAATGTTAATCTTTTTGGTTTCCAATAGGGAGAAAGTCCATTTTAGAGAACTGAAAAAGACTTCAGAGATTTAGTCCTGTTTTCAAACTATTAAAGGCCAAGCATCGCCCCCAACAAAGGAAGTCTTACCTGGAAATCCAAAATATACGCATAAATAAACTGACACTGTTACATATGTAAGTACATGCAATATGAAAAAGTTTGGACTTTTTAAAAAAATAATTGACCCTGAAATCTTAGGATACTCTTCAGTTAGACAGAAATAAGAAAGGAGAGCTTTAATGGGAAGTCTGTACAAAAATGTTCCTGATAGAGAAGATGGGACTTTAGTGAGTTAATTTCATATGCAAATCAAAGGAATGTGTTTTCTAATTTAAGAAATACATAGAAAAAAATTTTTAAGAATAAAGTTGAAGAATCCCTATGTATTCATTACCAATCTACTTCCACTTCCTTATCTTACAGTCCAGGAAGTGGAGGAATGGAATCAGTCTTGCTCATATTTTCAGTGAATGACTGGTCTGGGATTGGACCCCAGGTCATCAAACTCCGTGATCAGCAGTATTCTTTCCCAACATGGCTAGTTCTCTCAAGGGAACCCTGAAGCAATGGGCAGGAGTAGGGAGTCGAAAGTTAAGAACATTTTAGTGAATGTGAAGATAAGCATTCGCAGCTCAGGGAATTCCATTTCATTCAGAGGATATTAATGGTAAGCATTTCCCATTTGCCAGATCTATATTTTTCTATATTTTCCTATCCCCCGGACATGTTTGTAGTTAACACTGTTTTGACATAAAGGTTATATTTCATAGTTCACAAAAATATAATATATAAAAAGTCCAGCTCTAAACTTTTTATTGCTTAAATATATGTAAAGGGATATTATATCCAGAGCCCGTTTGAGTCAAAAAAGTACTATGCTTTGCTAATTAGACAAGTTAACTTCACAATAACATCCTCAAGATCGATGCAGAACTTAAACTGTTAGTAATTATAATCATTAGTCACTGACCTTTCTCTACCAATTCTCTGTTCAATGGAAGACTTAAATTTCCTTGTCGTTTTGCTGTTGAAAAAGGAAAGGGGGAAATAAATACCTTGATTAAATATTTTCTGTCATATAAAAGCTAACATATAATAATATATATACATTATATAGCACATTATAATTGTAACATAATAGCTATTTTGGTACTCACCAATATTTAAAACATCTTCCACAGCCTGGGCTGCAACCCTGTTAATATTGAATGACCTAGAAACAAACATCACGTAAGTTGTGTTTTAATTCTAAAAACATACTAAAAATGAAAAAGGAATTATCTACTTAATATATAAAAAACTCTTAGAATTATCAAGAAAAAAAACAGCCAAAAGACAATAGCCACTTCACCCAGTTTTAAAAAGTGGGCAAAGTACATAGACAGTTTACAAGCCTATATGAAAAAGTGTTCAATTTTACTTCTAATTAAGGAAATACAAATTAAAGACTGATAATATATTGGCATGGATATCAGAAGAACATTCTCATACACTGATAGGTTTATGGAAGTTGCAGCTGGAGGGCAATTCTGCACTATTAAAATTTTAAATGAACATATTCTTCAATCTACTAATTTATCCTAAAATATACTTGCATCTGTAATACACAAAGACATGTACAAGGTTATTTACTGAAGCATTGTTTATAATAGCATCCACAGGTTAAATATGTTACTATGTAGATATTAAAAAGAATAAAATAGAACTGTACGTGCTGATAGATAATGGATATGTTAAGTTAAAAAAACCCAAAGGCATTATGTAGTATAAATAAACTGAAGTAATATATATAACAAAATATATATATATGGGGTAGTTGTGTCTGGAGATTAGTACTAGAGATATGAAATGGAAGACTAGCTTTTCATTTGATACCCTTTTGTACTAGCTAACATTTTTAATGTGTAATTATCTCTAAATTATAAAACAGAAAAGATGAGAAATCTTTACTACTGTGCGATGCCTTGCTTAACCACTTAAGAACAAATATTAACATAAACGTGAATCACTTTTTTTTTAAAATTTATTTGACAGTGAGAGGGAGAGAGAGAGAGCACAAGCAAGGGGAGCATCAGGCAGAGGAGGGAGAAGCACACTCCCCACTGAGCAGGGCTGGGATCATGACCTGAGCAGAAAGCAGACGCTTAACCGACTGAGCCACCCAGGCATCCCCATGAATCACTTTTTTTTTTTTTTCCCCCAAATACTTTTATTTTATTTTTCCAGTGTTACAAGATTGTTTATGTACCACACCCAGTGCTCCATGCAATACGTGCCCTCCTCAATACCCACTACCAGGCTCACCCATCCCCCCACCCCCTTCCCATGAATCACTTTTAAAAGTAGCTCTGTCCTTGGGTCTACAAAGATGGTTATGAAAGGTTTTTTGTTGTTTTTTTTTTAATTCTTTCCAGTGATTTAGAATTTAGAATTCTGCTGGTCACAACTCTTCTCACATAGCCTCAGTAGAAAACTCAATGACCCACATACTCTCAACATAATTCAGTGATTCTTAACCTTTTTTGCGGAGAGGGAGTAATAGATACTCTTGCATACCCTTCTAACCCTATACCCTTTTCACATTTTGAGAAATGTGGTAACATTTTGGGCATTCTCTTAACAATGCAGATACACAAATTTTCATATTAAAAATTTGGGGTCACTCACAGACCACATGCTTGTGCTAAAAAAAAATCTCAAATCCAGCCATTGCCTATTCTATTTTTCACCATTATCTACTCTCCAATTTCATATTGCAACCACACCAAGCCCATTCTTGCCTCTGTACCTTTGCTTATACTTCCTATGTGCCATGAAGCAAAATACTTTAAGTATCCTGACTCATTGTTTAGTATGAGGTTTGCAATATACCTATCTCATTAGAATTCCTGCCACACACTACAAGGCATCTGCGGTACCACCTGGCTCATGGCAAGAACGCAATACTGAATGAAAATACCAAATGAAGAAAGATGTATGAGTTATATTCTAATTCTTCTGAATATTCACATTATTGGAAGATACTGTTTTAGAATTCTATTTTAAATTAAAAAGTCACATAAAATGAGCTATGTTTATTAGGGTTCCACTGAATTAAAATATTGAAGTTAAGACTTAAGAGAACAGAAGTCTCATATGACTTGATCTAATAGTCCTAGGACTAGGACTTATTTGGGATACCACAAGACAACCCAAACTAAGTCCTCTGAATTGGGGTTAAATTAAGAGGTTTTCCTATGGTTGCAACCTGGATCTCAGCCAGTTCACTCTCCCTTTAGGAGTGGTTTATATTCTACATCAAAGACAAACTATATGCCTAAGGAGGCATTAGCTAGCACATGATGACTTTTTCCTTAGGTCTACAACCTTCACCATTCTAAGCGTTCCCATTTGAAATCACACACAACTTCCATAAAAGACAATCCACTTGAAAGACAAATTGAATCTCATATCTTAAACTAGTAAAGCTTTCTCTTAAGAACATTTATCCTTAAATTAGCTACGACAGAATATATGGAGGAGGGGGATTGGCAACAGTCCTAAAAACTAACAGAAATATATATGATTGAACTCTGTAGTACTTCTCCCAGTGAATGTAGCTAATTCCACACTAGGAAAAGGGCAGAGATGACCATGAGACTATTCAGAGACAACTTGCTATGCAACATAACCCTTACCTCCTCTGTCCTGTGGAGAATTTTTAGAAATGCAAAATGGGATAGCTAATCCCGACTCTCTGCGTGTGTGCCCACACACAGGTGGTGGGGGGGGGGGCGCACGCTCATAGTCAGGCTATCTTCTCCATCCTTTCTTGTCATAAAGCCATGTGACTGAGTTCTAGCTACAGGAATGAGAGTGGAAGTCAAGCACAACAGGTCTAAGCCGAGTCCCATAGGTGATCCTCCATGCTTTTTCTCCTTCTCTGGCTTGATGTATATAAGTAGAGGGGACTTTAGGAGTTTTGTTTAAAAGATGGTTGAGCCACATGATGGAAGGAGCCTGGATCCCCAAGTCACCACTTAGAGATCCACCTCCCAATTGAGGACCCACTTGGGACTTTATAAGAACAAGAAATAAACTCCTATTTTATTAAGTCACTGAGATTGGGGGTTTGTCAGTTACAGTAACTGTATTATCTGAAGTTATACATTTCCATGTTTCATATTCAAAGCAAGGACTGTGAGGTCACATAGGAAAACTTCTCTCTCTGTATCAAGAATTAAAAGAGTCAAAGAAATAGGCTGTTCTATTGCTTTCTTCCCAGTAATTCCTGAGGTCGACAGTTTAGAGTTAGGTCCAGAACTTAAATCTGTCTTCACCATTTATTAGCCACATGGCTTTGGGAAACTCCTGAGACTTTTTAACAATACTCTATTAATAAAAATAAAATCGATTACTTCCAAAGTATTTTTGAAAATTTAAATAACATATGTAAGCTCAAGACAAAACTTAGAAATGGTAGTATGATCAACGTATACCTTTCCCTCAGCCCTTCTGGCCCCCAGGCTTCTCTTCTCTCCTCCCATTTTCTGAAGAGAACAAGGACAACAGATCAATGGGAAATGCAATCATAGCAAAAGAACGATCAGTAATGGGAGGGAGTAAGGCAGAAGATGTCAGAAGCAAGCAAGGTATGTAGGGCTGAAGAGAGAAGAGGCTGAGTGACCGAGGTCGCAGGGACAGGATACAGTTGGGGACACAGAGTTCTAGACCACAACACTGGAGACAACAGGAGACTTTAATAAGCAACACAGAAAAGACGGAAATCCTAATCAAGCCATACTCATGTCCAACATCAACAAAGGACTCAGCTATAAGGTGTGTGGCAGTGGAGGGCAGGACTATTTTACAAGCCTAATGGCTCTTATTCTCTATGCACTTACTACTAAAAGGTTGAAAACTAAAACTATCAAAATCACACAGACATAGACACACACCCCAATGCAAAAGTCAAAGCCGATTCCCTGCCTTTAGCATAACCACTAAGATTAGCAAGTTTACCTTGATAATTCTTCAAACAACCTAGTGACACATCTTTGAACTGTATGAATTCTATAGACAGCTCCCCTCTGCATTTAAAAGCTGGCAGTCAAAAAGGCCTTGGTTTTATAGTCAAGCACACCTGTGCTTGTATGCGGTTTCTGACACTAGCTGTGACTTCCCCCTAATTATCCTTGCAAAGCCTCAATTTCTACCTTTATAAAACAGGGATACAACTACTTTCTTGATTTCTGTAAGAATATTGTCAATGTATAAAAAGTGCCTGGCACAGTATATGCAAAGTAGCAGGGGCTAAATAACTGATAGCGTGTATTATAATCCATAAAACAAAACCTACAGAATCAGAAGATAAAGTAATCTTATTTTATCTGTTCCATTTCCCCTCACTTTGCCAAAAGGAAACTTGTACAAGATCACAAAGCTAGTTAGTGGTTTCGCCAGAGCTCTAACTCCTAGGCTAGTACTCTTTTCAATTATACCACTTTGCCCACTTTCAGGGGATCAGAATACGGAGAGAGGAGAAGAAGGATCTTGGAAACCATTTCTGATTCTCAGTACAGTTTTCAACAAGTAACACATCACAGTGAGCAGAAAAGATGTTATGATAAATTAAAACAGTTAACTATAATATTCTCATTTTATGAGAGGGTTACACAATTTTATAACAGATTATTAAATTTATTTTTTCAAATAACTATTGTTAAAAGTCATTTTAGAAATGTAGCTCTCACTCGCCCTCAGGAAAATGAGATCTTATCCAATCTTTAAATAACACTTCTCGTTTTTCTCCAAAGTTCATTTATTTGACAAAGATAATTTTTTTAAAAAGATGTCAAGTTATGAAGTACTTATAAATGAATGTGATGTCTAAAAATTAATTCCAAATAATAGAAGACAAAAGGAGACAGCAGGGAAACAGAGTAAAAGATTGGGCATGTGTTGGTAATTACTGAAACTTGCTAATGAGTACATGAATATTGATTATACTATTTGGTCTACTCATATATAAATTTTTCCACAATAAAAAGTTTTAAAAAGTAATGCTGAAGAAGTATTACTTCATTTTAAACTATCCAAACTTAAAATCACAGTTTAATAAGTACTGTTTTCTGCTATATTTGTGAACATGTAGTTATTAAAAAAAAAAAATGGGTATGTATTAGGTACTGTGCTATACACACAAAAAATTAAGGGAGGAAAACACACACACACACAACACAAAACCACAAGTCACCATCCCAAATGCCTCAAGTTGCTTGAACCAGCCAGGTGTCAGCTAGTTAGAGAACTAATAACGTGGTAAGTGCTATAATAGTGCTAGGAGGAAAAAGTGCAAGGGATGCACCAAAAGAGGGTTCCTTATGCTCATGAACTAGATCCTAGTAAAGATTTCCTACACAGAATGACATCTGAAGACTGGATTTTTCAGCCAGGGGATGGAAAGTGGAGAATGTTCAGGCATTCAATGCAGGAAGAAGTTGCATTGAGCAAAAACAAAAAGCCCAGAGCGAACATGTTGTGCTGAGCATCAAAAGTAGCCTGCAGTGTGCCCAGTATGCTGGCAGGTGAGGGCAGGGCGGCAATAGGCTGTGAAGGTTCCTTAGGTCTTATTTAAAGGGTCTGACATACAGACTGAGTAATCTGAACATAGAAGTAAATGAAACTTTTTACAGCACAGAAGGGATATAGCCAAATTTTTCTACATTTTAGAAATATTACTCTGTTGGCAGTACGGATGACAGCCTGAAGAATAAAGGGTAAGGCACAAAGAATATTTACTAAAAAGATGGGAGGCCTGGACCAAAGAAATAGCAGGAGAAATCGAAAAAGAGGGGCAAGGACTTCCGAAGTGTGACTGGCAGGGGCCAGAGACTGGGATGTGTAAGGGGGAGACCAGGGAGACTCAAAAGTAAGAGCAAGAATTGGGGGAGTGAGTAATGCTTTTTCTGTAGAGCATGAACTCAGGGTAACAGTGATCCTATTAAGGAATACAGGGATCACAGGAATAAAAACCTGAAGATAATATATTTAGTTTTGAATGTGTTGAATTTGAAGGTCTATTACTCTGTCTAGTAGGAATTTTAGGATATGAGTTTGTGCTCAGGAGACAAGAGAGCTACGGATGAAAGTCTGGGAGGCATCTGCATGTATATAACTAAGCAGCAGCAGCGATTACCCAGAGGGAGGTGAGAGGGTGAAGAAGATACAGGAGCCCAAGTTATCTCCAGTTAGGCCTTTGCTGCACAGACCTCCAGGACATTTGCTGTTATTACTGTACTTGTTTTCATTTCTTTATTATTTAAAATATCTTTCATAAAAACAAACAAACAAAAAACAACCTACAGTCCCCCAAAACATTTTTCGTTTTCTTTTTTCTCTTTACAAACCTAGTGCAATAGGCTAAATAATGACCAAATCCAGGCTACAGCTCTAATCTACAAAGTCAAGGCAGGACTTCTGGACCCAATTGATGAGTAAAGCAGAAAGTGAGCCAAACAACATAACATCACCAGGCTACCTCTTGCATATCAGTGGCTTTAGTTACACTGATGTGCAGCCTTGAGTAAATTACATTACTTAAAATATTTCACAAGAGTCAATAAGCAACATCCCAAGTTACTCACCAGGCCTTTGATCCTGTTCCAGTACACAAATTGAGCCCTGAACTCTTCTGTTTTTCCCATGGACCATCATCAACTGAAATCTCATAGTAGGAAGCCCTATGAATTGAGAATATAAAACTGGATTTACTGAACTTATGGCTCACAATAAATAAGACACATTTCTTCAGAACTAATGAAATCTAAGTGGGTCAGCTTGACTTAGACATACCTGACTTAGTAGGCACGCACACCATGATGCTAATAACAATACTGATTAAGTGAAAAAGTTAAAAAAAAAAATCTGCATATCTGCATCCCCCTCTGACCCATATGCTCCTTGCTATCAATATTTTAACATTTCAAACAAGGGCTCCTGGAAAATTTTTACCTACCATAGCTTCTACAGTTTTTATAGAATGTAAGACATACAGAGCCTTATTTCAGAATTCAAAAAGAAAATACCATTCTTAGGTGAGTTTCATTCTTGGTAGCTAGTCTAGTCCTTGATTGCTCCAAGTCTGTATCTAACCCTTCAAGCTGCCAAAAGTTTCTGCTCAACTTGTGTTTAAGTTATATACTAATGTGCCTTTTGAATGGATAGTAAGCCAAGAGAGATAAAGTTCTAAAGAAAATTCTCAACCAGTACTGCATTGGTGGACAAAACTAGGAATAAAACTAGAATTGTAATTTCTTTAAAGATTTCTATTTCTTAGAGTATTTCATAAATATGAAATCAAATTTGTTTTCTGACACCAACAAAAATGACACTATTCCTTTAACTTAAACATATAAATTTGCAATTATTCAAGAAAACTCTTGAAACATAAAAGCCTAGTTTGCAAAACTTTATCTTAAAATAATGGTGTCATTGATCAACACTGAGTTATTTTTATCCAGCAAATAAAAAAAGTTAAACTTAATATAGCTTTTCCAGTAACAATTATTAGACATGCTTGCAAACACTAACATTCAATGGGTAATTTATCTTATTTTAACCCTCCATTCTCCTGACAAACTCAATCTGTAAAGGTTTTACATGGCACAACTCCTTTTCATGTTTTCTCTGAAGCTACCATTCTTCATAAAAGATAGCAGGCCTTACATTCACATTTAATCTATTTTATAGCTTTGTTATGTCTTCCTAGAAAATTAGGAATTTTAGGCATATTAGGAGCCTATTACATTCAGACAAGCCAGTCAACTCTATAGGAATGGCTGCTATTATGCCAGAATCACATAGAAACAAATGAGATTAGAGGTAAGTGGGGACAGAAGAGAATCGGGTGGAGAGGAAGAAAAGTATAGTCAGGTGAGGGGTGTTGAGCCCAAAACAATGAGCAAATTTAGTGTCATTCTCACATGCAGGTTTATCAAGATTAGTCGACTCAGAATTTTTGTTTCAGGGAAATTATTTTTTTAAGGCAGCAATAAAACTCACAGTCCCTTTAGAGTGGGTATACTTCTTCTTAAATTGTCCACTGCTACAGCCCAAGAATAAGACATTCTAGGTTAGAATAGAAAAGACAAAAAAAATTGGGCCTTTAAAATGTTCTTAAATCTAAGAACATTATAAATGAGGCAGGAATAATATTGCTGCACTTCATTATTTTCCAAGCAAAGCCCTTAAGTTTTCAAGGCATGGTGAAGCCTCAATACAGGATGTGGAATCAGAAATACCAGGTATACATGACAGTTCTGATGCTGACTAATGATAGGACCATGGGCAAGTTATGTGAACTCTCCAAATCTCAACTTTTTCACTGATACATACAACCACCTTTCTCACAGTGTTGCTATGCGTGTGTAACGTGGTAATATATACAATATACACAAAGCCTGACACAAAGCAGGTATCCAATAAGTATTCATTTCCTTTCTGCCTAAGGGTCTAGGTCATAGATTCCTTAAAAATAAGTTCTAATACCTCCTATAGTGAAAACTTTCTCAGTAGCATCAGCAGCGAACCCACCACTGTCCTAATCTTAGTAAAGATAAAAGGTGAGGCTCAACACAAAAAGCAGCAGCATCAGACATTATTTAGGAGATAAACCAACCAAATCACTGCTGCAACAGAAAAAAAATTCAATCCAAAATCTAGTGGGACTTCACTGAATTCCCAAAAGTCTGTCAATCGATCCCAGTTTCCTCCTTTTATAAGTTATTTGATTTTTAGTAAGTACAAATTACAAAGCAACACTAGTAGAAGCTCTCGGAAGTTATAACCTTTAAAATACACAAACAACAACATAAGCCATTAAATGGCTTCTCTAGAATCAGCATAAAATCACAAAACATTTTTACCTTTGTCATTTATTTTTTATTCAAGTTTAATTAACATACAATGTTATATTAGTTTCAGGTATACAATATAGTAACTCAACAATTGTACACATTCCTTAGCGCTTATCAAGGTAAGTATACTCTTAATCCAACCCCCTGCCCCCTCTGGCAACCACCAATTTGTTCTCTGTATTTAAGTCTGCTTTTTTCTGTTTTGTTTTGTTTCTTAAAACCCACAAATGAGTAAAGTCACATGTAACTGTCTTTGACTTTTTTAACTTAGTATACTACCCTCTAGGTCTATCCATGCTGTTGCAAAGGGTAAGATTTCATTTGTCACTTAACGTAGACATTCTCCAATTTCATTTAAAGTTGTTGCTCTCTGCCTTATGTTTTTAGTAATCATGATTAGATTATATCACTAATTAGAATTACATTTCCTGCCTTCTCTGTCACAAAAGTATCCATTACTCATTTCCATATTGCTTCAAACTTGATATCGAGCAAAAGAAAACATTTTATGTATAGCATGAGTCTTATTACTAGGTTAAAATAAATGTATTTACACTTTGTTCTTTAGAAAATATATTTTGATTCCTTCAAAGAATTTTACTTTTAAATACTTTTTAAAATTATGTATTTTATCACCCTCCAAAAAAATAAGATGCTACTACTACCTTTATCTTTACATCCCTAGTGACTTGCATATAGCATGTAGCAGATACACAATGTAATAAATTTAAAATTACATTAATCAAAATAATTACAACCTAAAAAGATTATCTAAATCTAAAAAGATTAATCTAAATCTAAATCTAAAGATTAATCTAAAAAGATTATTCAAAGCCTAGTCTACTGAATCAGGCTTTGTCCTTTTCAGTACTGAGTTAGTCATTGGCTAAAATATGGATATCTTTTTTAATTAAGACAAATATTTCTCATAATTAAGCTTCTTATGAAAAGACAGGTCAACAAACAGAATTTCAAAATATATGGAACTCTCAGTAAAGTAGGGAATGAACTACGACCTTCAAAGGGTCACACGGTTCTGATAGCAGCAAAGTGGGACAGAGACTCAGCTCTAATTTTCCACCCCTAATTTACTTATATCTACAAAAATAAGAAGGCAAGTTCTAAATGACAAGAGTTTAATTAACTTTACATTAGGGCAGTCATTTTATAACTGGTAACTAATATCATACGAAAGTTTTGGAAAAAAAATTCTGACCATTTAAGGCAAATTATATTCAAACACCCACAAAACAGATTTCATCAGTAATAAAATCATACTACACTTTTATACTCCTAATGAAGAACTTTATTACCCTTAGTTTTTGCTAATAATGGTTACAAATCTTAAACTGTCAATACACTTGGCTTATGATGTTGCATAAAGGATACAATTACCACCAAGTAGTATTCCTGCCAAAAGTGTTGTCTGAATCTTATCATGCAGAGAAAAAAAAAAAAAAATCATACAAATCTAAAACAAGGGATATTTTGCAAACCAACTGGCTTAGACTTCAAAAATATTAATGTCAGGAATGACAAAATGGGTGGAACGATTCTTAATTCTAAAGGGCCATCATGACCAAATGAAATGCATAATGCTTAACTGGATCCTGGATAAAAATAAGCAAACAAATCAGCCATAAGGGACATTATTCAGATAAATAGTTGGGAAGTTTTAATATGGACTGTCTATAAAAGTTTTATAATAACTGCCAATGTATGCCTAGTATATCATTCTCTTAAACATTTATAAGGCACCTATATGATAGATTAAGGGCTCTATAGTAATGGAACCTGAATAACTTTGTTTCACCTAGGGTTTCACAAACTTTTTTGTTCATAGAACCTTCTTTCCTCTTAACATGTATTATAAGTGTGTGAGAAGGTTTTGGAAAATTTCATTAAATAATTCATTTCTATCACTTATACCATATTAACTATTCACAATTCTTAGGTTGTAGAGATCAAATAAATATCTAAAAAATACTAAAACATGAAATTTCAAACTCAAGAAGACAGGTTTAAAATTAAAAGTACCTGGATGATAGACTCTCCCCAATGAAGACTTCATTTAGTGCTCTCACTGGCAAAAGCTGGGGTCCTGAAGCCTCAGGTCCTGTAGTAATGAAAAGAAAAACAACTTAAAATTTTAGACATGTTAGGATTTAAAATTTTATAAAACATTAAAATATTCATACTTTTGTTTCAACAGAATCCATACTGTAACGTTATTAACATAGAAGTTAAATCTCATAGAGTGTTCATAATGAACCTCAAAATCACCTAACATACCTCCAATGAAGCCTCTCTCTCCAAAATAAACCTTAATTCTTCTTGAAACAATTTTTCAAGAGTGATGAAATATACTTATCCATCTCATACGATTCTTGTTGTCACACTTAATTTTCTTCTGAAAGCTTCAGATGTGGAAATAATCAAGTACTTCCATAGAAGCCACTTTGGATTTAAGCAGAAAATTACAAGTATGGCTCATATTGGAAACCAAATCGGTTATGTATTAGATAGAGATCAGGTTTTTTCCCCTCAAATAGAAAACCTCAAGAGCGTTTTTAGCAATAGTGGCACTGGAGGAACACTGCAACATCTAGTTATTAGTTTGTGGTGAAAATTTCGAAATAAACCAAACCTACCTTCCCTTGAAAGTATACAGATAATAAAAATGTATTCCTCACTAACTTGTACACAAATACAGTCCAGTATTTTTTTTAAGCTGAAAAGTTTTAAAAAAACAAACTGTGTTTTTCTCTGTAATCTTTTGTTCTAAATTAGAAAGCTAAATCAGGGATCAAACATGGTGGCATATTTATTAATATCAAACCTACTCCTCTATTCCAAAATTCCACACAGTAGCTTCCTAAGAAATGCTTCCTACCACCTTTTTGAGAATTTAAATAGAAAAAACGAGATATACCTTGAAATCTTTCTAAATTTTTTCTCACAAAAGGAAGCTTTCAAAAAACAAAAAACACTCTCACAAAAAAGCCCTCTAAAGTAGTGCCTACACAATGTAAATATCATATAATTGTTACTAACAAAAATATTATAATAAGCATAGTAATTTCCAGTGTTACTACTGAGATATCAGAAACTATTGATTCCAGATTCTTCATATATAAAATAATGGCCACAATCACCATCACCACTTCCTCTCTGGAAGTCACAGGAGCTTTATTTTATCCCTAGTATTCTGACATACCTTGGTATGAAATCTTTTATCATTTGTTACGCTAAGTATTTGAGAGTACTTTCAATTCAAAGAATGGTGCCCAAGTTTTGAGAAATTTCTATTATTTTTTTGAACATTTTCTCTTCTTTTTCTAGAAATATCATTAATTAGATGTGAACATCCTGGATGTTACTTTAGTTAATAACTATGTGATTTTGTTGGTTACTTAGTTAATAACTTAGTAACTATGTGAAATATATATATATATATTAAGTATAATATATACATATATGTATATATATATATATTAACTTAGTTTGTAAAACTAAACAGTAAATCTGAGACAGGAATCTGAGCAATGAATCTCTGAATACCAATCTATAGCTTTCTTATAAAGCTGCTGAATTTCAGAGCCAAATCCTGAACATCTCTGGTGATAGCAATAACTTCTTTTAGCTAGGAATAAAGTAAGATTTCCAAGTAAAAATTTAAAATTCTTAAAACATGACATGAACACATAGTTTAAGAATAGCCCAACCTATAATGTTACAAATCACCATGAAAAACTCTGAAAATAATGAGACAAGACAGAGACAAAGCAGATATGTAAAGCTGGCTTTTCCTGGTAAGTTTAGCCAAGAAATGAAACACAGGAGGAAAAAAAATACATCTTTTTATACAGTCCACAGATATTTGGTATATCTCTTAGAGTCTTCTTATATCATGAAAGTCTAAAATTACTGGAAAATATGGCTAAATTACAATCCAGAAAACTGAGAATTCACCTGAACACTTATTTATTTATTTAAGATTTTATTTATTTTATTTTTATTTTTTTTAAGATTTTATTTATTTGACAGAGAGAGCACAAGCAAGTGGAGCAGCAGGCAGAGGGAGACGAAGAACCAGGCTCCCCACCGAGCAAGGAGCCCAATGCGGGACTCGATCCCAGGACCCTGGGATCATGACCTGAGCCAAAGGCAGCCGCTCAACTGACTGAGCCAGTCCGGTGTCCCCTGAACACTTATTTAAAAAAAAAAAAAAAAAAAAAACTGCATATCACCTTATACTAATATTCTCTTAGCAGCTTAGAGATGTCTGAAATACAGATCTTAAGGCTGCGATGCAAAATGTCCCAACAAAAATGTTTTAATCAACTATAACTAAGGTAGATATATTTAAATATGACTATACAAATGTATAATTATTAAGAAATCTATAGATTAGGTCATTTATTTCTACTGCTCTTTCTCTTTTTTGCATTTCAAAGATTAAAGCCAAGACTCTTTCCTTAAATATCAACTATTCTCTTAAACATTTTATAATTCTTTCATAATCAACAAGTTTCCAAACCCATCCTAGAAAACATTTCTTCTGGAAATACGCTACTTCTTATTTCTGTATCTAGTCATATTACATTTTACACCTGAAGTAGTTCACTGTATTTTCTTAAATGTGGTCAGTAGCACTAAAATCTCCAAATAAGTTAATTATGAATTATTACTTCTAGAAATTAGAAGTCAAAGGAACAAGAAGTTAAATATTGCCCAAACATATCTAATTCCCAATCTACCTACTTTCATCACGAACTCTTTCAATGTTGAAGGCTCTGCTATGTTGATTCAAACTTAGCTGCTGTTCGTGAAGGTCCACAGGAACAGGGTTTATGCCAGTCCCTTCAAGGTACAACCTGATTCGCTGCCTCCATAACCACCTTCGAAGAGTGAAGGAAAAGCAAATATGTTAAGATAAAGTAAACTTAGGATGAGGCATTATAATTTCACCAAATTAAAAAATTCATATTAAAAACTTAGTTATTCCATGAACAAATTATACCAGGAACACCTAAAACCCACAGGTTCCTCCTCAAAGACAAATTCAGATTTAGTTCTCTTTTCAAAAATAATAGAAATATCTAATGTATTTGTACAAAATCTCCCACATAACTTGAATTAAAGTCAAATTCTTTATCAAGTATCCATTAAATCTAAGATACTGAGTTAGAGATAGCTGTGTTTCGCTCATACAAAAGTATAACATGCAAAAATAAAAAAAAAAACAAAAAACCCACCCTGAGATTAAAACAATATTGTGTTAAGGTGGTTAGACAAAACTCCCTCTCCTAGAGTTCTGTAATGATTCTTTTTATAATAAAAAAGAAATCAATGACAAATTTTATAACATTTAAGATTACACCTAAAACACATTTTTGAGAGAAGGAAAAATATTAGGTATAATTGATTTCAAAACCAAAAACTGATATATCAAAAAGCCAGTGGGACAGATTCTGTTAGATTAGTATATAAAAATATACTCCCACTTGGTAGCTATGAACTGGACATTTGTAGAGGTGCCAAACTGAAATGACCAGAAACTAGAATTATTACTAGCGATTCCAGAAATCAAGATTTCATACAATTTTAAAACAAAAGAGGTTTCTCAAACAGTAAAAACCTAGTCCAGGAAATAAAAAGTCGTCTAACTTGGTGCTCTCTACTACAATCACCAACCCCATCTCAGCTCCCCCCTTTTTAGGACAGCCTGACCACTGAACAAATTAAGTGAAAGAAGTATGACAAAACATCTCCCTACTTAAGAAACACTTAATATGTAAAATAAAGATACCAGGAACCTGAGAATGGTTGAGTAAATCCAATCCTCAGCTATTCTGGATGGGAGAGGATAAAAATATAAAATATCAGAGAATTTGAACACTTATTTTTAGCCAGTAGTTTTAACTACCTTTGTACCAAACTGCTAAGAACACATAACAACATTAAGAAAATAGAAACATGGCCTCTATCTCACTGATGGAGAAAACCCCTCTACTTGCAGTTGGGTTAAAGGCCAAGTGGCTTTTGCCAGGGTTTCTCTACATAGTTCCAGTTGGACTAGAAGAAAAGTAGAGGTTTATGTGACTCTGCTAATAACAGTAGCCATAAAGAGTAATAAATAACTATGCACTAAACCAAATATTATCTAACTTGTTCTGTTCAAGAGCATTTCTAATGGCACATAAAGATATTTATAAAACAACTGTAAGAAATTCCTACCTGAACTCACCACGATAGAACTTCTGTAAGGCTTCTGGGAAGGAATGTGTATATCGAACAGGAAGACATAAATGACCCTCGGACCTTTAAGAGATTTAGTGGTGTAAAGGGAAGAAACAGGAAGAAAGAAAAAACTTAATTCAAAAGGTATCACTAAACTACAAAAACGAGACATGAAATTTTATGTGTTCTAGACTTTGTTTTTTTTGCCACAAAATTTTCTGTACTTTCAGTAAGACAAAAAGACCAAATAGAAATAGTGGTTTTACATCCAGCTTCAATGCCATAATACACACTACTAAAGTTTCCACACCACAGTGAAACTACAAATAACAGCACATTTGCCAGCGACTGATTACCCTACAAAATTATCTAATGGTATAGTGGTGTTTGTACCCTACCTTTAAATTATTTAACTATAAACTATGGGCAAGTCACTTTAGCATCAGCTTTCTCATCTGTAAAAGGGTGATAAAACCACTAATCTCAAAAGGTTATTGTGAGGAACCACACTATATGTGAAAGTGAACCATAAATCCCTTTTATTTTTTTTTTAAAGATTTTATTCATTTGACAGAGATCACAAGTAGGCAGAGAGGCAGGCAGAGAGAGAGGGGGAAGCAAGCTCCTTCCTGAGCAGAGAGCCCGATGGGGGGCTCGATCCCAGGACCCTGAGATCATGACCTGAGCCGAAGGCAGAGGCTTTAACCCACTGAGCCACCCAGGCGCCCCATAAATCCCTTTTAAATATCATTTAAGATACTAAGTCATAAAGACAAATCATAAAGCTAATCCAATCCTTCAGTTATTCAAATATATAAGGGTAAACGTCCTTCAGGGAGTTAAGAGCTTGACATAGAAGACAAGTATTTTTTTAAAAGTTACAAATTACAGTGTTAACATCGCCTATAGTTGATATAGGAAGATGAGAGAACGTGGCACCTAACATGAGGAAAGGTATCCAGAAAGTTCAATCATCATCATTTACATGATGCTTTAATCTTGAAGGAAAGGTTGAGAGGAGACTTGGCAAAACAAACTCTTAATAACTGTACATTAACTTATAAGCGTAAAGAGCAGAAAAAAGGCTTTTACAAAGTTGTGACAGATCAATTTTTTAATCTGTGAAGATCAACACTGAAATTTAGACTAGGCCCTGCCTAAGTTTTTTAATTTTCATAGTCACTGCAACACTTTTGCACAGTGCTAAGTTTATAGAGGGTATCAACAGTCATTTGATAGAACAATACCTCCTAGGGTCAACTACAGTCTACAACACCTGAGAGAGAACCATCTCTCATGAGATTATAGTCAGATCTCCGCCAGCGCGGTCAGCACCTGAAGGCTTGAGTTGGCCTGGAGGATTCACTTTCAATGTGGCTCACTCACATGGCTGGCAGATTGGTGTGAGCTACTGGCTAGAGGCCTCAATTCTTCCCCATGAGAGCCTCTCCACAGGGCTGCTTGAGTATCCTCACATCATGCTGGCTTACTTACCCCAGAATGAGCAATCCAAGAGACTACTAGAGAAGCTGTAATACCACTTATGACCTGGCCTTGGAATCCACACACTGTCACACAGGCCAGCCCTGACTGAATACAGAAGCAAGGAGAGAACCACATAAAGGTGTAAATGCTAGGCAGCTACCTTGCAGGCTAGCTCCACATGCCTTCTATTCCATTTTAATTATTAAGCATTCACATGTCATAATTATTTATTGGGCTCAATAAACTGAATGCAGAATACAGACAAGACAAACCAAAGTTAAATATTTAATTTAGATGAGTCCATGTAAGTGAACCATCTTAGAAGGGGATCCTCCAGCCCAAGTCAAGCCTTCAGGTGACTGCCACCCCTGCTGACTATAACCTCATGAGAAAGCTCAAGCCAAACCACCCAGCCAAGCTCCTGAATTCCAGATACACAGAAATCATGAGCAATAAAAAATGATTACTACTGATTAAGCATCCAAGTTCTGGTCTGATTTGTTATGCAGCATTTGATAACTAATACAGAGGAGAGGAAATTTAAGTTGGCCATTAACTTCTGGGCTTATTTAAGGCTTGTGAGTCACCAGAGTACTTAAGAAAAAGAAGTCAGGCAAACTAAATTACCAAACAAGCTAGGAGGCTTAATACATTGTTGGCCTGGAGACAAGAAGAGAAACCAAAGGACTTCTAAAGCCTATTATTCTAGGTAGAAATTGGAGAAGCAGCACTGCCTGCTTGCCAGTTTCAAAATTCCCACATGCTTATATGAGTATTAAGCCAGCTTTTTGAAGGAAAATACATTTTGACAAACTGTATATAATGTGATCACTAAAGAATCTCTTAATGACATAAAAATATGCCATTAAGAAGTTCTAAAATATAAACGAATCAACACTGAAGGCAATAAAAAAATAGTTACTGAACCAATGATCTCAATTACTTATACTCAAGAAATATTTAGTCAGCTAGGTTGGGGTCCTAGCCCTACTCCCTAAGATCATTTAATCACTCATTTCAAGGTTTATTGTTTATGGACTATGTGTAATACTGTAACAGTGATAGAGGAATTAAAATACAATCCTATACTCAAGAAATTTAGTCTAATGGAAGAGACAACAACCAAGCAGAAAATAATATGCTCTCTACAGAGAATGGAGTCCAGGAGAGGCACCAGTCTTCAATGAACAATTACACAACTACACAACCGAGAAGTGGTTTGCACTCTAGGCAAAAAAAAAAAAAAAAAAAAAACATGTATAAGGGCATAAAAACGATATACACTTATTCTTTCACATCCCACTGTTTTAAGTATCAACAAACCTCCTCACCAGAGGAAAAACCTCCACCCATGGTGTTAGCAGATGCTCATGCTTGACATTTGCACTTAAGGACAGCCGTCGGAGTGGGTGATGGATGAACTGGGTGAAGGTGGTCAAAGGTAAAAACTTCTAATTATAAGATAAACAAATACTGGGGATGTAACAACACAACATAAAGACCATTGTTAATACTGCTGTATATTTGAGTTATAAAGAGAGTAGATCCTAAGTTCTCATCAGAAAAAAACCTTTTTTTTTCATATCTATAGGAGATGATAAACATTAACTAAGTTTACTGTGGTAATCATTTCACATTATGTGTAAGTTATTCTGCAGTACACCTTAAATTTATGCAGTCTGTATGTCAGTTATAGCTCAACGAAACTGGGGGGAAAATGCAATTAAAAAAACAAAAACAAAAAATAAAAAACAGCCTTAAGGAGAATCCTAGAGGGATTCAGTAATTTTTTTCTTAACTGAAGAAAGTATAGTGTCTACAAGTAAATGAGGATTAATGAAACTAAAAAAGCAAAGAGGCAACAGATGGTGGAAGATCATACCACTATACTAAGGAATTTGCAATGTATTCTGAAGGTCATGGAAAAACCCTAAAAGACTTTAGTTTAGAAGTAGATACAATCAGATTTGTACTTCAGAAAGAACATGAAGATAAAGTGTAATGGATGGGTTGGAACAAGTAAGATTGGAAGCTATTGCAGTAACTTAAACAATCAGTTATAAAGGCCTATGCTCAGTTAGCAGTGAGGATGGCAAGAGATGGACTCAAAGGTAAGATTCCAAGAACTCAACACTAGAGCCATAGACCACTGTGATACCAGGTGGTCCCAGCTTCAGGTTATGATTCCATTCATCAAGTATGGTAGGGGAAGGCTAAGGAAACAGGTTCATTTGTAGACATGTTGCCTATTTTTTTTTTTTTTTTTAAAGTAGGCCCCACATCGGACTTAAACTCATGACCCTGAGATTAAGGGTCCCATGCTCTAAGACTGAGCCAGTCAGACATGTTACATTTTTTATGCCACTGGATACTTTCGAGTAGAGGACAGTATGGCTAGAATAGTATGAAGAGAAAAATTAACAGGAGAAAGGACACCGAATAGTTAGGAACCAGAAAATGTAGTGTCTTATATGTCATTGTTAAGGTGACGAAATGTCCCAGTTTGCCTGGGACTGACAATTTTTCCAGGACATCGAACTTTCAGTGCTAAAACTAGGAAAGTCCCTGGAAAAAAAGGGTGAGTTGGTCCCCCCGAGTCAGAGTAAAGAATTAGATTTTATCCTGGGTTAGACGGGGAGCCACCATAAGATTCTGAGCACAGAAGTCACTTAATATAATCAAACTTTCATAAAATGACCACTCTGGCTGCAGTGGGGAGAGAATATAAATAAGGATAAGAATAGAAGCAAGATCAATGTGGGCTATAAATATTTTGGAATCACCAGGATTTAAGTTCAACTACAGATATTAATCAGTTACTCTGGAGACGGTATAAAAAGTTAAAAATATAGCCCAAAAGATAATATGTGAAAACACCATTATTTAAGCAGTGACTTAAATATAACATCCACCAAAAGAGACAAAGTAGTAGCCACCCGGATAGGAAGAAGAGGTGAGGGGGGAATGTTATAAATGCCAAAGAAGTACAGATGCAACAAAGGAGCAAAAATTTCCCAGAAATCAAGTAAGACCAGGACTGAAATGTTCAGTATGTTCAGTAACCAGGACATCACTGGTAAGGCAAAAAGAATGTCAGTGAACTGGCTGGAGGCAAACCAGAAAAGATGGCAAAACAATAACTTAAGTAAGGAAGTGGAGATACTAAGCTTGGGGGTAAAGAGGAAGAAAAAGAATAATAACCAAGAGAGAGACCCAGGGTAAAGGATTTATTACATTTTCTTAAAAGGGGATAGTCTTGAACAAGTTTTTAGACTCAGAGGAAGCATGTTGGAGAGAGGAGAAGAAAGGGAACAAATAACAGAACAAGATTTTGTTTCAAAGCCAGGCAAAAGTTGAAAAGTCCAATGATTTCCATTTCCTTTATGAGGTAAGAGAAGGCTAATGCTGAAGGAGAAAGGGTAAGGAAAGCAAGAAGCATATAGAAGTTAAATAACTTTGAAGTAGCTACTGCAGAGAATGGGGAAGAAAGGGGAAGATCTGAGCCACACAAAGTTTTTTTTTTTTTTTTTTTTAACAATTTTGAGGGTCCAGTTCTAAGTGCTAGAAATGACAAATTGGAAGTAAATTTGGGCCCAAACAAGCCACCAAGCTTAAGTTTCTATTCCCCCTCCCCCCAGATGGCCTCAGCAGTGCTGATGAAGGAATAAAAAGGATCATAGACTGATGTAGGATTGTACAGAAAGACAGTGATACAAAATGTTTGAGATTTGTCAAGAGGGGCACTGGAGTGGCTCAGTTGGTTAAGCGTCCAATTCTTGATTTTGTCTCAGGGTTATGAGATCGAGCCCCTCATGGGCTCTGCACTAGGCATGGAGCCTGCTTAAGATTCTCTCTCTCCCTCTCTCCCCCTCCTCCCCACCTCACATTGGCACTCCCCCCGCCCAAAGGGAGGGAGGGGGGAAAGTAGGAAGGAGGGAGGGAAGGATGGATTTTGTCAAGAATGTGAATGAAGTGAGGGAAAATTAAAATAGAGAGGCTTAACACACGAAAAACCAAAGGGCAGATTTAGTAGGACTGAGGGAATAAGACTGCTGTTAAAGATGAGAGGCTGTGGTCAGAGTGGAATTAAGATTTAAGATATGAGGCAACTCTAGATGATCATAAAGTCCAGGTATGGTCATGGCTGCAGGTGGCTGGACTAGAATGATGCTAAATGTCAGTGAAGCTGAGAAAAGAAAAACCGAAGTGGTGACAGGGTTTGGTCTCTTCATTAAGGCAATGAAGTCATCCAGGAAAATCAGCAGAGGCATAACCAGGAATGTAGATGAGAGACATAAGAAGACGGGACATTAACTCATCCCTTTTCAGCAATACCAAAGGTCACCAACACCCAACTAGGTTAAGGGCTCAGGTCTATTCTGCCAAAAGGTCCTACTCCCAGACTACCTGGGAAGTCCAAAGTGAAGACTCCTCCATCCCATGTCATCATTTTCTACCACCAATGGTAGTTAAACGCATATGTATTTCTCACGCCTGAGCTATACACGAGAGGTAGGTCCTTGAAAACCACCTCATAGAAGAAAATTCTACTAACGGTAGAAATGAACTGCACATGCCTGAACTTCATCTCTAAAATGTTTCTGGTACACGGTTCTAACAGTCATGATAACCAGGAGCAATGATACTTCCACTGAGTCATCATACGGCACAGTGAACTCCCTCAAGCAACAGAGCACAGTGATGTGATGACGGTAGAGAAAATGAAGAGCTCCCCAAAGTTAAGACTTATCAGAAATAGATAGTATGAAAAGCAAAGAAGAACTGTATGTATAACACATATATACCAAACTAAAAGACCACGTTTTCCCTTACCGTTCCGGATCAGTGTTTACTCCAATAACTGGTTTAAGTCTATCTAAGACCTTACTTGCTGCCAGAAGCATCGTGCCGTCACCTAAAGGACATAAAACGTAACCAGATTTGTTACAAAACTAGTTTTTAACATCATTTTGAACACAAGTCCTTTTGCTTTAACAATCACACTCCTACTCCATCCTGCTGACCACCACAGTCTATTCCACTTCCTTTCTACCCACCATCCCTAATCTAGAATTTCTCAACAGTGGCGAGACTGACATTTTAGGCCGGATAATTCTGTTGGGAGGGGGATCCCATGCATTACAGGATGTTTAGCCGTATCCATGGTCTCTACCTGCTGGATGCCCCGTAGTAGCCCCCTGGCTGGGAACGACTGCTCTAATCCTTTCATTCTAACCAAATCTCTTTTCCTTCTGCCGTAACATCAGTCCAAATTCATACATTATTTTAATGAGAATACATCCAACGAAGTGTCCGGTGCAGATTTTTCTAACAAATGATATCAATTTAAAGCTTTGGCAACAATGTCCACTTAATAATAAAGCTGAGGAAAGATAGCTCTGAGTATATTGGAGTCAGAGTGGGATGGAATTTATCTTATTGAACTCTTAAACAATTTCAACTTTTTTTTTTTTTTTAAGACTGGCATAACTAAGTCAAAATACAGTTACAACTCATCCTGTGAATCCTATTCGAAGTTAAATGCACATTTTAATATACACACCGAAATAGACACAGAACCTCACAATAACATCATTCACTAAAAAAGTGAAATGGTATATATAGCAGATATTTTAAATCTTATCCTAAAAATCCCAAAATGCATCTTGTAGTAGGATTCTGAAGGCTTCATTACAGCTAGACCACAGGGTATCTGGAAATGCATAGTAAAGAGCATTTCTGTATTCCAACATTTTAACCTCTGTAAAACTATTACCTCCTGCAGCTATGACAGCATCTGCCCATCGAACAATCTCTTCATCATATTCTCTCCTCTTTACTAGACGAACCTCGATTCCCTCATTCCTAAGATAAAAAAGTAAAGGTTGCATAAAATGTCCACTAATAACAGAGGTTTTGAGAAATAGGTTATTACAATGATGTAAAAAAACCAAACTTGTTTTATAAACAAATTTATGTTTAGTTTTGCAAGGTTAACTTCATTTTCATTTATTTAATTACAATAGCCAATTTACTATGGTCGGGAAGCATATGAATAAACCAAAAGTTAATGACTATCCCAAATCTCTATGTCCTTCAAAAACATCTTGTTTTTGCCCCTGACAAATAGCAGTATCAATAGATTAGAATTTCATTTCATTTTCTCTATTCCTCTGATGCTAAAATTCACTAATACAAAATGGTCGAGAAGTGTAGTATCTCAAGAGACTTTTTAATTATAAAAATAGGCATTTTAAACCAACAAATATTCATTCAGTATCAGACACTGAAACAGTGACTAAAGTACTTTCCATGTTGCATGTTCTCACACTGATTCTCTTATATACATATAAACTTATTCACTGACTGCATTAATTGAATTAAGTTCCTATAATTTTTAGACAAAGAATATTTTAATGAACACCCATATAATCCAGTATTCAGTTTAATAAAACATTACACATACAGTTGAAGCCTAATGGATACAGAATTATCTCTGCAGAAAAGGCACTTCTCAGAACAAATATTAAGTGAAAATCTGTGAAATTTTCAGAGTACAATAAAAATTTCCTTAGAAACACTATAATATCAACTCCATTAACCACAATATAATTTTCTGAAAATGATCTTATAATGGCAATCTTTACTAAAAATCTCGGGATCATCTGTAATAAAAATAAAAACTGGAAGTCCTGAATACAAATGCCCATCAAAGATCCAATCCCATTAACTTACCGTAAACTATCCAGAATATGCTCTACATTTTTGGTGTGAATGTGATGTCGTTCAAGCAGTCCACTGTAGCTAGAGCCTTTCAATGCAAGCTATATCAAGATAAAACAAACTGTTTCATTACATGACATATATTACACATTATAACATATCTCTTTAAAAAGCCCTATAAAAAATATAATGGGTTTAAGGCACATTTTTATGACAAGTTTAAACTGAACTAGAAAGTCTGATTTCAGAAAATCATAATTTGGTTTCAATACCAAATACAGCATTAAGTTTCCTGAATCACGTAGTTAATAGGATCTCAAAATTTGCTTATTTTTCAACTTGAGGGTTTTTTTTTTTGAGTGAAAGTGATTAAAGCCTATTTTTTCAGTGTTCCAAGATTCATTGTTCATGCACCATACCCAGTGCTCCATGTAATAAGCGCCCTCATTAATATCCACCACCAGGCTCACTCATCCCCCCACACCCCTCCCTTCCAAAACCCTGTTTCTCAGAGTCCACAGTCTCTCATGCTTTATCTCCCCCTCTGATTTTCCCCCAATTCACTTTTCCTTTCCTTTTCCTAATGTCCTCCATGTTATTCCTTATGCTTTCAAGTAAGTGAAACCATATGATAATTGACTCTCTTCTGCTGGACTTATTTCACTCAGCATAATCTCCTCCAGTCCCATCCATGTTGATACAAAAGTTGGGTATTCATCCTTTCTGATGGAGGCGTAATATTCCATTGTATACATGGACCATATCTTCTTCATCCATTCATCTGTTGAAGGGCATCTCGGCTCTTTCCAGTTTGGCGATTGTGGCCATTGCTGCTATGAACATTGGGGTACATGTGGCCCTTCTTTGTACTGCATCTGCATCTTTGGGGTAAATACCTGGTAGTGCAATTGCAGGATCATAGGGTAGCTCTATTTTTAATTTCTTAAGGAATCTCCACGCTGTTTTCCAAAGAACTTGAGGGGTTTTTTTTAATGAATTTTTAACATATTGCATGTGGCTACTTGAAGACCAAAGATAAACTAGTATTTTAGAAAACAGTTAGATGACCTTTGTTCCACTTGGATTTGCAGCTTTCTTCTGTTCAGATTTATGAACTCTATTTGGAATTTACCCCACACAATCCAAACAAAGGCTGGGTTAGCTCCCTGAAATTGGATAACTTTTAGATATAAAGATATATATCCTTCAAGAATTATCTTTCCTAGTCCACTGGAGTGCATTTTTACGATGTCACTACTTCTTTTAAAGTATATGTCTACAAAATAATCCATAAAGTAAAATGTTGAGAGAGAAGTTCAGACATATCCTCAATGCATATCCATTTAATCAACTAGGAAATTTGTCTGGTAGAGTGAATCTGAGAATTAAAAAGCATGTTATTTTCTTTCCTTCTCCAGTTTCCCTTATACCCTGCCTCTTGATGACACAATATCAGTTTTTCAAGTACCTGTCCAAAATACCATCTTAAATATATTCTTTTTAGATATTACTGAATTATAAAGTAAAACTGAAATTTAGATGGCATCCTTAATATGTATTTTACCTTCTAAAGTTATTAAAAATAACAAACATGGAAGATACATATATAAAGAAAATTTAAAATATATATAATCTTATTGTCCCAGGACAGTTTATGTAAATATTTTGATATCTACCTTTCCAGTCTTTTGTTTATGAATATGGGGTTAAGAGTTTTAAAATAGTTTTGTCCTTACTCTATAATCTAAAGGGAAATGTATGTTCCTCAAAAGAGGTGAGGACACATTTGGCTATTTGATAATTAATACACAGATGTTAACTCACAAAGATCTGATAATCTGTACACATTGAAACCTAGACATAAGCTTCATATTTAGATCATACCAACATCAAAAATATTTTTTAAAGGGAAGCAGTGACCAAGGTCATAATTAGATAATCCTTCATTTAATTAAAAAAATCAACATACAATAGGTTTGAAAAACTATTTCAAGAGAATTTCTGAATATAAATGAACATAGCACTAACATTCAGATTATACTACCATTACCCAATTACAAATTAACTAAAACCGTACTAACCATCCCTCAGTAAATATGGATCACGATGCTCTTCATCTCTACTCTCTCCCTGTGGATCTCTAGCTTCGAGGCTTTCCGGGAGAGAGATGTATGCAGAGGACTCCCAATTGCTAAACCTGGCCTCCACATAAATGTGTCCAACAGTGCATCTAACATCTTTCTCTGGATATCTAGCAGGAATCGCAAACTAAAATACTCAGTATCAAACTCCTGACTTTTCTAACAGATTACTGTGGTATATTATTCTGTTACAGTAATTACCTCTCATGAGCCCATTTCAAGAGTGAATACACAGCTAGAAATTGAGCTCTAAAAAATTCATTCATTCAAATATTTGAGTGCCTACTACTGTATTAGTTTAAACATTAGTTTAGCTCAATCAGATGTATTTAATGGGGCACTGAAAACTGCCAAGGACAATGAGAACTAACTCAAATGTAGAAGAAGTCTATTAGAATAGTTTCATCAAATGTACTGCTTCTAACCTGCTATAAATAAAACTTAAGGGTAGCTGGTCCTCGATTTCCTGTCCAGATGTTTATCTTATGTTCTAATTTTTGGTTTGGACAATATAGAACATGTACCCAGGAATACAGGACAGAAATTCTTATGATAACCGTAAATTCTAGTTTGGAGGTTGAGAAGCTTTTGTGCTAACTTCCTGGCTCTCGGCAAACTCCAGAAAATTAAGATTACTCAGCAGCTGAGTGTTAGGAAATTGTGCTTTGAGATGGTGAAGGGGGTTTGAATTTGTGGAGAAAATAATTTTGGAGCACTAACAAAAAACTTCAAGTTTTCCACGATTTTAATAAGTTTTGCTAGCAACACTAAAATTTCTAAATGCCCCAACTTAAATTCAAAATTCATTTAGCATCAGAATACTTAATATTGGGGCAGAAATGTCATTTCATAAATTCTGTTCCCACTTAAATTGCTGCTTGTAAATTCTCTAGTAACTCATGTTCAATACATTTATTTAGAGAATACAAGTTCTTATATTAATTATCTTCTTTAAAGATCTAGATAGTTGGGCTAATAAGCTTCATTAACATGAACTGGCTAAACTAAGCATATACAAGATAAGGCATTTTATAAAATCACTTAGTAAAAGCATCGATTAGAAACCCTTAAATCACTATTCAACTGGCGTGTACAGTTTTTAAAGTTTTCTTTTAATTCAAAGGCTGGTAAGAATTTCTAGCTATCCCTCCGAAAATAACAAGACCTCAAAGATTTAAAACCATACTTTAATCAAAAACACATTCTATGTCCTACAATGAAGAGATTAGAGAAATTACTGAAATTTAGAACACATTCTCAATTCTGCAATGCTACCCCACCAGTATTAGCAATAGTTTTAATATCCCCCCAAAAAACTACTGTTGATGTGCATTAAAAAAAATGTTACAAGATTATTTACCAGAATACTTGGAAAAAGCAATGTGAATCTAAAAGATCTATAGTCCGACATATTTTAGTGAACAAGCAAAATAGAGTTTCATTCAAGAAACAAGAGTTTCTCCTACAAAATTTACAAAAGCCGACATCACTTCTCCCCAGGTAGCTCCAAAGTTAAGATACAACAAAGCATGAAAGGAATAAAGGAGGAATCTGAACCAACAAAAATTTGCCTACCTTAAAGTTAGACGTGGTAGTTAGGCTATTTCCTAAATGATCCAACCACTTTTATTAAAATATCATAGATATTTTTACTTAACCAAAACTGAGTTTATTACAAATACAAATTTTTAAGACTTGTTTTACAAGTCAGTTGCATGTCACTACTTTGTACTCTATGTACTAATTCACGTGAAAGCTCAGTAAGGGAAGGAAATCGGTCTTTTTAAATTTAACACATAAGAAATGCATAAACTTTCTGGGACAATGACAATTTGGTCCATAAACTCACCAGGTATAATTTAAGCACTCTTAAAAACATACCCACTTAACTAAATGGTAAAATTAGTGTTAATTCAGAATTGCCTTAAAATGGTTTGTAACACCTAGTCGACAGCTAGAAAGTAAACTGTTCTATACAGCATGATCAGGCCTGCTACAGTGAAGCTGAAGTATTTCTTTAGCTATATTTGGCATCTATCTTGGATCATTTCAGTTTCGCTTTCTCTCATGTGCGTACCTTTACTTCTCCATCATTGTCTTTCTACTTCTGCATTCCTCTTTTTATTCTGTTTACCTACTCCTTCATATGTTGGGATTGCTCAAGGTTCCATCTTTAACTTTCTTATCTGTTCCCACTTCATTTTCCTTGAGTTACCTCCCCACTCCAGGGACTTGATCTCCCAAGTACGCACCAGTAACTATGAAATATATACTGTCAGCTCACGCCATTCTCAAATTTTCAAAGGCCTACATTAAATCCCCCCACTAGTAGATCAAGTATCTCTCACCAAAACCAACCAAATCTGATGACATACTCCTCCTTCAAATTTGCTCTTCCCCCATATATCAGTTAACAATACTTACATCATCAACAGAATAAACCCAGGTATCCCATATAATTCTTCCCTCATACTCAATCTCCATGTGGCAAAGTACAATAAATATACCTGTAAACTGCTTCTCTAATCTGTCCTTCACATTCATGCTGCCACCGCTTGACTTCTGGACAACATCAACTCTTACCTGGTTCTCATGCAATAGCCTGCCTCCAGAACTGCTAACTACTTCTTCAGTCTTTATTTCCCATTCCGCCAACCTAACCACTACCACCAGAAGCATGCTTTCATACTAGTCCTAGAATGCTAAAGTCTCAGAAAAATGGACCCTCCACTCCCCTCTTACAGGGAAAGAGTAGGAGTGACAGTTGTATTCTCCTGCTAAAAAAGACTGAAAATTACTAGGACATAAAGCCAACTCCTGCACATGACATTTAATACCTTTATAAGATCCAGCTTACCTATTTAGCTTCTATATACTTATTCATGAACAATGATTTCCAAACTGCCCTTAAAATGGTTGTCACATCAATTTATTGATCACAACCTGCATTACTAAGGAAAAAACTCTACTACATGTTAACTGGCTCAACTGTTTCATGTTATCTTTTATTTCAAGTGAGTATATGTACTTAGTCATGATGTAAAATTCTTCTGTGGATTAGTCAAAAACATTTAAGTTCTTTTTGTTGGCAAAAAGATTAACTTCACCCTGTCTTGCTAGTACTATTCTCTCCCATTCACATATAAATTCTTCCTTATTCTTTAATATTTAATTAAAATATCCTGAACTTAAAAGATATCATTTCACATTTATCACATTGGCAAAAATGTAAAAGCCTACCAAGTGCCAGTGAGAACATGGGGAATCATGGAGCTGTTCAATGCTTATGGACATATTGTTTGTACTTCTAATTGCATTTTTTAATTTAAAAAAGCTGGAAACAACCTAATTATCCAAACAATGTAAAACTAGACAGCACTTAAAGTGAAATAACACATATCAATAAGTTTCAAAACCAACAGTAGAAAAAAAAAAAAAAACCAACAGTAGAAAAGCAAATTTCTAAAGAACGGGTGCACAATCTAAAGAATATATAATTGATGTAACTTTTTTAAGACACATAAAACAACAGTATACTTTTTATGGACGTGTATATGTGTGTAATATATATGTAATATATGTATAACATATAACATTGTAATATATAACATTGTAATATACATGTAATATACAACATGTAATATACAACATGTAATATACAACATGTAATATACAACATGTAATATACAACATGTAATATATAACATAGGCATGAGAAATATCTATATATATGTGTGTATACACATACATCTATAACAGCCACAGGCTAGTGGTTACCTCTAGGGACACAGGGAGGGGGAAAAGGTGGAAGGATGGGGCTTTAGTTATAACATTTACTTTAAAAATATTTCAAGCAAATGTGGCAAACAGTAGTTAGAGATATAGGGGTCTATTTTCAAAGTTTTCTATGTGGTAGAAATATTTCATAACTGAAAACCTAAACTTTAAAAAGATCACTAGAAAGTCTACTTAAAAGTTGAAAAAATTCAAAGGTGGTCTTTTTCCCTTTCATTCTTAGCCTTCCCCAATTATTCTCTCCTTTCTCTGTATTTCCATGGACCACTTATAAACAGTTATAACACAATTTAATGTTTTCTCCAAACATTTGGGAACTTTTTATTCACCTGTGGTTCCCCAGAACCTGCTAGGTGCTCAATGAATGGGTTGACGAATGAATATTCAAAGGCGACACTTTAAACAAATTAACCAACAAAGCTCATGAATGTTGGCAACAGTGACACTGTAAGCTTGTATTTTTAAAGATTATAGTTTTTATTTTCTCCACTACCAAAATACTTAAAAGTAAAAAATTCGAAACTGTCACTTCCTCCAAGAGATTGGCTTAAAAACAACAACAACAAAACTACGTAAGCAGGAGTTAAATTCAACAAATCTTCGGTATCTTTAGTGGTCTATTTTATAAAGGAACCTACTTTGAAGTGACCAAAGCAGTACCATTTTAGGTACATAATTTATTAAATAATAGTGGCATTTACATAATGATTATTGTAGCTGAAAAATAAGAATTATGCTGCTTTAAATTATGTAAATTATAGATTAACTTGATCTTCCTAAAAATTATGTAAGCAAGGAAAAGCAGACATTATTATATCTATTTCAAAGTCAAAGAGGCTGATAAATAGAGGTTAGGTTACTTGCTCAAGTTTATAAAGCTAATAGACTGGTGCCAGGATCAAAACTCCTATCTCCTGCTCTTAACCCAAGACTTGCCCACTACAAACTCCTAACATTCCTACTTTAGCTATATATTTCATTCCTGCTTGCGAACTATAAATATTCATTAGGGCCCTAAGCCTCAATTTAATGATTAAGTTATATAGGCCAAGAACTATTCTGTTCCTATATCCCAATTCTACCAACTTTCAGTTAGGAAGAAGAGAACCAATCAGCTAATCTCTCTTTGAATGAAAATGTCTTAGGTTGGTCAAATTTCCTGCACAATCCACATCATATACAATGAACTTTGCCAAGGCAAGAAATAACCCACACACTTGCTGATATTCTGAAATACACATTTCTGTTACATATTAACAAAGATTACTGATAGTGAAAAATAAAGTTAACTTATACTTTACTAGCTGAGAAGATATTAATGTGCATCAATACTTTACTCAAAACTTAATTCATATAATTAAAAATGTAGGAAAAGGGGTTACAGTAAGAAATTATGTTATTTATAATCTCATGGCTGGCCACATATACATTGTTTCTAAAATCTCCCCAGGTAATCCTGATACAGTGAAGGGGGAAAATAAGGGCTCTAAAGCACATTGGTCAATGATTATGTTAATGGTAGAATTTCAGCTACTGTAATATTCAACCCTTTTACATCTTCAGGAGTCTCCTATTTAACTGCAAATACTTATGGAAGGGACTATACCATAAGCCTCTATTTTCCAAGTTGTATTACACAAAATTTGACATGTTTTTCTGCTCCCCCCCCCCCCAACCAAATCCTATGGTCAAATAAAAATCCTGTCTCATTTAGGTTTATGTTTCTCAAACATATTTAACCATGAAACTCTTGTTCATGTACCAACTCATGTTGGTAACCTCAACCTTAAGCTTTCAGCAGCTAAAATCTTTTGGAAGAATGATAGCTGGCGGGGCGCCTGGGTGGTTCAGTGGGTTAAAGCCTCTGCCTTCGGCTCAGGTCATGATCCCAGGGTCCTGGGATCGAGCCTGGCATCGGGCTCTCTGCTCAGCAGGGAGCCTGCTTCCCCCTCTCTCTCTGCCTACCTGTTATCTGTCAAATAATAAATAAAATCTTAAAAAAAAAAAATGATAGCTGGAAATAAGGCTCTGGACAGGAAGGCTCCAGGAGAAAAGAGCTAAAACTGATTTTTAAAAAGTCAGAACCCTTTTTGGTGGGGATGGGAAGGTAGAGAGGATGATGAATAAGATGAGGTCATTGCCCTCAAATCTAGAGAAGAAAATCAGATTATACTGGAAGGTGGAAAGCTCAAATATGTAAGTATTAGAAAGATACAATAAAGAACACCTAACACAACCTTGGTAGGAGAGGGACACAGCAAGGTTACCAAGGAAGCCTCCTGTGGAAGTAATGTCTGGAGCTTGACCTCAAAGGGAGGCTAGGAATCGGCTAGAGGAAGGAAGAACCAGCAAAGCAAAAGAGGCTGCAGAAGTAAAGACACTAACAGATGCAAATCAAACCATCCTGAAATACCATTTTTCACCTACCAGCTTGGTAAGACCCCCAAAGTGTGATAAACTGCTTATAGGGGGGTAAAAAAAGCACCTTTCATCCATTGCTGGTGAAGGTATACATTGGTAAAGCCTCGAAGGGAAGCAATTTGGTAATACTGATTAAAAATGCACATGCCTTTTACCCAACAATTCTACCTTCAGATATTTATCTTCAAGCTTGATTCGCACGCAAATAAATTAACACAAATGTTATTCATTATAGAACGTATTTTAATTAAGACATGCACACAATGGAATACTATACATATTTTAAAGAAAGAACAAGGTGCTGAATAGCTTAAAGAGTATGTGATCACTAAGTAAAAAGGGATGAGACAAAAATATTTCACTGTGCTGATTTGTATGTATACATTATTTCTGGAAGGAAAAATAAGAAACTGTAACACTGGCTACTTCCAGGGACAAAAACTGTGTGCCCAATGACAAGAATAAGAGAAAGACTTTTCATTGCATACCCTTTTGTAGCTTTTACATTTTGAACCATTTTAATGCACAACTGATCCGTAATAAAATCAGCACACCACCTAATGAAATAAAAGCAGTTTGAAACTAATGGAAAATGAAGCTCAAGGCCAAAATTGATCAGAAATGAACCTCAAGAGGTAGGTAGGAGCCAGTTCGTGAAGGGCCTTATCTGGCATACTAAGTAAGGATCATAAAGGTTCCCATACAGCAGTGTTTCTCAAAGTGTGATCTGGGGACCACTTGCAAACCTGGAGAGCTTGTTAAAAATGCAGATCTCTGGGCAGAGCTAGCAAACTTAGGGGTGTGGTTCAGAAAGGCAGAGTCTGGAGCCTCCACAAACTGAATCAGAATCTTGGGGTATAAAGTTGGGCACCCTCATTTTAACAAATTTCCTAGGTGATTCTACAGGTTTATGGGGAGGGAGCTTTTGAAAAGTTCTAAGCAGAGGAATAAAGCGGCCAAATGTTCACTTTAGATAGACGACTCTAGTGCCTGTATCTTAAAGATTTGAAGGAGTGAGATTCTGTTAGAAGGCCCTGGAAGTACTCCAGATCATATTCTTTAATTTGATAAATACTCCTATACACTACACTCAATGCACACCCCGTGGCAAAAGTATCTGCCCAAGAACTATACCTAAGCTACACCATCATTGTCAGGATATACAGTAACGGAAACAAAATCCAAGATGCTATATCTCCTAAATATGCTAAGAAAGCAATAACTAGGAATAATTTAATCCAGTAATAGAGGGACTGCTAAATGAAATTATTCTATCCCATTATAAAGATAATTAAAAAAAAAAAACCTAAAAATGGCAACCATTAAAGAAAGTTGCTTCTGGGCTTGGGGTGGAGGGAGAGAAGAGTGGAAACAGCTCGTCTTATTTGGTATATACTACAATATTTTTTTAAAAAACATACTCTTTGGCCAATAAGCCATGTTTACAATGTCAAAACCCTTTCCAATCAGCTGATTCATTTAAAGATCTAATTTGTTGAGTGCCATGGACCCTATTAATAAAAATTCCACGTCTCCGAACAGCTGTATCTCTTATGATGTAAGTAAATCGTAATAGTTTAATTAGTCCTTGCAAGGTAATGAGCCAATAGAGGTAAGGTGCCTTTGAAGGCACCTTCCTAGAAATTCACAGGAAATATCATTGCAAGATTTAAAAATAAAGTAGTGCAACCAATATGAAAGGGTAATTGGAAATCAGACTTTGACCAACTTTGAAAGATAGAAACCTACTCTGTTCGGGCTTTAACAACTAAGAAGTATTTCCTCTATTTAAGTTTCTACAAAGTGAGAAAACCATGAGGGTTGAGGGTATAAAATTACACTGACACTCCATCCTTCATCTTCTATTTGCATTTTAATAAGACCTATTCTGCAACAAAACCACCACCTCCACAACAAGAGAGAACCCTCTGATCTAAAACTTCAGGTTACCATGACACTACAGATATTAAGACGTATGGTGCCAGAGACTAAAATAAGCACATGGCCACTTTCTTTTATACCCAATTCACATGATTTGTATATCTTATATTTTACCCCAGCAAAATAGCAAACAATATTAACCAGCTTATCAGTCCTACCACAGAATCCCATTTTAGAACAACTTTACACAGCTCAGTATTCTTTGCCTTGGACTCAACCTAATTCTATTCCATTCTGAATACTGCCTTTAATATAAATGGTAAAACAAAATCAAATCAGTAAGGAACTAATCCAATAAAACATAACTGAAATGACAACTATTTCACTGCCTTGCAATTACAAAACCATGTGTTCTATAGTACAGAAGTTTTAACTCAGTTTTCTTATCCCAAACAGCATTACCTAGCCAAAGACAAATATTTACCTATTAGAGATTTCTCTTTAGATACTAAGCGTGGGTACACTAGGTAGTTCAATTTCTAAAGACGTATTGATTTGCCCACATTTTAAAACTTTTGATTAGTGGCAATCTAGTTCAAAGGTCCCAGAATTAATCTAATTCAGAGGGCACGCATTTTCTTGAGGACTTGAAGTTATCCAGAGTTTCAAAACACCTGCACTAAAAAAGGCCTTGGAGACTATCTAGTCCAATCCTACTATTTCACATAACGACCTAGGCGAAAGCACTTTGAAAACCTTACGGTACTACGAAAAGGTATCATTGTCACACCTGAGGCCCACAGAAGTTAAAAAGACCCCTAGAAAGTGAACCAAACAGAACTGGGCCTAGGACCCCAAGATCCTAACCCCCAATCCCACACTTCACACAGGCCAATGGAGTGTACTAATTTAAACTGTTGTGAGAGGTTTCCATAAAATTGTATTAAGAACATATTTATACATATATTTTAACCTTCTAAAAAGATCTTGCAAAATGGAGTACAATCCAAGGAACACACTACCTCTTTCCCAACACAGAAATTATGCAGTTGCTTCTGACATTATTATTCCCTTCCTCACTCCCAACTTCACTCCCTGACAAAACTACTCCAACTTCCTACTCAAAGTGATTGATTTCCTCTTGTTAAATGACACAACTATTTTCTATAAATTGCTACATCTTCAAACACTAAAGGAAAGGAGAGAAAACAAACCTGCTCCTAGCACTTCCATCTAAGGAAAGCAGGGGCCCTCCTAATTAACTCATTAAAGAACCAAGAAGTTTAATACTGAAAATAGATTCAGTACTTATGCAGACATGATTTACAACTTTTGATACCTGTACAAAACATTACAAACAAGTCTGAAGATTACAAACCATACCATAAGTTTCAAACAGGCTGTCTACTCCTGTAGAGAAATCTACAAGATTTGGTTATAGGTATGTAATTCCAAAGCTTTTTGGTGCACAGTATCAACAATTAGAGATTTCCATACTGTTCATGGTAGCATCTTCACTCTCCTTTTCCTAAAGTTGGTGGGTAGAGAGCATGGGATCAGAAGCCTCAGGAGAGGGATATTCGGGTTTTTTTTTTCCTTGGGTGGATTTATATACTTTTGCAAAGATATTAATATCTGTACTAAATAGAGTCTATTTTGGAGATACTACGTTATGGACACAGGCTTTTTATTTTATAATTACTAAGTTCACCTGCCCTCTTTCTTGCCCTTTCTACTTAATAGCATTTATTCAAAGTCAAATTTCCTCCCTTGCTACACCCTGAACTCAAAACACGTGTGCTTTTCAAAACAAACTGCTAGAACCTTGTCTGACGACCACGTTCCATGACGGAAAAGGCTCACCCAGACCGGCTTTCGGGAGTATCCCAGGCCTCGAAGTCCAGCAGAGTAAAAGGGGGTGTGTCCGCGGTACCTTAGCCCTCTCTTCCACCTCTCGCAGCCAGACCCCGGGCCCCTTTTCTTGGAGAGGCTTGGGAGCGGTTTCCAGAGCGTCCAGACCTCAGTCACCCGCCCACCTTTCTCGGGGCTGTTGTTGCTATTCCCAAAAGGGAAAACAGGGGGTGCGGGTGCAGCTGGCGAAGGCACAAATGAATTCCCAACCCCTTCCCACTGGGAGCTCCTGTTCCCCCCTCCCAAATTTTCCTCCCCCGTTTTGGGGGCCTCTGAGTAACAGCGACCCTCCCCCCCCCTCCCTCTCTCGACACACACAAACACAGAGGGCGGGGAGTCTACGAGCGAAGCCAGAGTGGAGGGCATCGAGCCGGGAAGGTAGGGCATCTAGGGCGCCGGGGAAAAAGGGTGGTCGCGAGCAGTCGCGACACCACAAAGCCGCGGCCGAGCCTGGGAGTGAACGGGGGAGTGAACGAGTCGACACACGACAGGGAGGGGGAGCCGCCGGGACCCACCAGCTGCTTCAGGTCCTCCTCCGAGAGCTCCGCGTAACGGTAGCGCTGCTGCTCGAACTCGTACCGAGTGGTTTTGGCCACCACCACCACCCGCGACGGGCGGAAGCCGCCGTCCGGGCGGCTGCCACAGCCCGCCAGCTCGCGCGGCTGCCCCTGCCCCAGGTGCCGCCGGCCGCCGCCGTCACTGCAGAGCCGCGGCCGCGCGGCGGGGCCTCCCGCGCCCGGCCCCCTCAGCACCGCCGCCCGGCCGCCCGCCACACGCCGACAGCTGCCCAGCAGGAAGCCTCGGTAGCAAGTCATCCTCCGCCGGCGGAGCTGCAGGCCCGGGCTCCCGCCTCAGCTCCCCGCCACCAACAGTGCGCGCCGCCCAGCTTCTAACTCCGCGCCAGGCCGGGAGAGGTTAAGTGCACCGCCGTGCGTGGCCCGCGCCGCGAGGGGGACGTGCCCAGACGTTGACGGGGGCGGGGAAACCCCGGCGGCTGGGAGGCGGGAGAGCCGGAGCCCGGGAAAGGTGGGCGGGGAAGAGCTAGAGGCCTCAGGGCGCTGGGTTTTGTTTGTTTGTGTATCTGTTTCCATCTACGCCTGCGCAGTGGCCGCTTCGCCGCCCGGGGGCCCACCTTCTGCTCCACCCCCTTCCCTGGGTGGGCACCAAACCCACCCGCCCGCCCCCAACTCTGCGGGCCAATCAGAGCCAGCTGCGGTTTCGGAGCCCGAGGAGCTGCAGGGATTGGCTGCAGCCGGAGGAAGGGCTGGAATTCTATTTGGCGATTGAGCTGCCTTAGGAATCCAGCTGGAACCGGTCCGAAGCGGGGGCTGTGGGTGGGGTTTCGAGCGCCTGGCGGGATAGCAGGTGCCTGTGGGCACCTCCTCCCTTGGGTTTCCTTAATTGCACTTTATCGGCGCTTGTAAAACCAGACCCTCTCGTTATCGCGCACAAGACTGCATTCTTTATTCCTTCATTCAACCAAATCTAGCCGGATGGCCGACATGACCAACGCTGGGCTGGGAGCCAAGGAGACTGACCAACGACCATCTGCACAATTTGTGCGGCCCAGTGCAAAATGAATGTGCAGAGCTTCTTGCTCAGAAATTACTAAGTATTGCAAGACAGACAGCAGTAAGCCGAGTGCCCGGCCCATCTAAGCGTGGCGCCTTGTGGGACTGCTCAAGTTACAGCCCCTGCGGACAACCAAAAAACTATCAGCTCAGAGGGAGAAAGACGGGTAGACTTTGAGGAAATTAGAGGATAATGGGTAGAGGAATCTGGCCAAGTGGAGCATTTCTAGATGGGGAGATAAGATGGAAAAAGTAGATAGGTCAATAGAGAAAGGTAAGAATGTTAGTAATTTGGACTTCATCCTATAGGCAGTAGTTAGCCTTTTGAAGGCTCTTAACTGGGAAGAAGTGAGTGCTGAAAACAGCGATGACTGTATCTGGCTTGGGACTGTTGAGCGGATTGGGAGGCCAGAGGAGGAAGGAGACTTGGCGCTGTAGGAATAGTTACACATGGCCCTGGGTTGACTTAGTAGTAATGGAAGTGGAAGAAAACGCTCCCATTACAAGGGCAGAATCAAATGGCAGTCCACATCCTACTGTTCATCCCTCCTGCTCCTTACATGCACTTGCTTGGGGCCCATCTTAGCTTCTTTATGGCCCTAGCATTATCAATAACCAGCCTGTGGACTTTGGGCAGGTCAGTTCATCTTTCTGGGCCTCAGATTCCTCATCTATAAAATGAGGGTGTTGAGCTAGAGTGATACCAAAGTTCTATCAAGCCCAAATTGATCATGAATCTGGACTCTTCCTTTTCAGCTAGCCACCACCACCAACATTCATTCATAGGTTCATTGAATATTTATGGAGTTCCTCCTGTGTGCCAGGTAGTTTAGTAGAATAGGAAATAACGCAATGAAGGCTGATGTCTACTTTTAGTAGGTCACTGATCCCTTCTGGTCTGGAACTTTGCCTCACAGCAGGTGCTAGTAGTGACTTGCAGTGGAAATTTAAGCACATCTCTCAACTTCTATGGGGTGTGTGTTACTCATGTATAACTTGAACATTCTCAAGATCTTTTCTCTTCTCAGTATTTCAACACCTTCTTATCATGAAGATTTCCACAGAGAAACAGCATGAGCAAAAGTATGGAGCAATGAAATAGCAATTCTGAATTGCTAGAGAATTTAGAGGGAGGCAGGCCACAGTGGGAAGTAAGGCTAGGGAGGCAGACATGGGAAAGACATGGGAAGTGTTATATCCATACTCAGGAGTTTGGCTTTTATCCTGCATATGCTAAGAAGCCACTAAAAGGGGAAAATGGCATGCTGAGCTTTGACAGGAATTTCTTAGAAGAAACAAGCAGAGAATAAATACCTGAAAGATACTCAACCTTACTAGAAATTAGAAAAATACAAATTAAGGTAATTTCACTGAAATAGTCTTTTATATCCACTAGCTTGGCAGAAATTTGAAAGTTTTGGCAAACTTCTAATTGTTTGAAAACTATTACATCAAGTCTTTATTAGGCTACGCATTTGCCAGTTATTTCAGTAACTTCTCCAATGCCAGTTTCCAAGTATCATCTCAGAAACTTTAAATGTGTTCACGTATTCCAGTTTGTCCACTGCAAGTCTGATGTCAAAAATCATGCGGTACTACGGATGCGATTTGTCCATTACAAAACAAACAGAAGTGCTTGCATTCATGGATTTAATATGAGTTTCAAAACCCTCAAACTATTAATCTGTAATGTTACTGAGTTTCAAAAACTCTCCCATCTCTGATGGGGCTGATACACTTTTCTAGTGAGTGAGCTTACCCAACCACCTAGTAACCACATCTCAAGAAGCTTATTTGTTCTCAACATTTTATGGGAAAAATTATATATCATTATGATATTCACAATTTGAGGATTTACAAAGGTTAAGATTTATCCTTCCAAACCATTTCACGTACATTCTGACGCTATGACAGATACACACACACCCTTTTTTTAAATGATATCTGCATATCTAAGACTTGTATAGGATATTAATCCTGGAGGTCAAAAGATTCCTGGCTTTGACAGTAATGGATGTAAAATAATATTTTAAGAGAGAACATTTTGGTGATCCATAATTAAGCTGAATAACTTAGTAGAGTCTTAAGTCCTGTTGAAAGAGAAGAATGTTCAGGTTATTTGAATATAAGATATATAATTAGATATAGTATTAAATATATATCTAGTATATTTGGGAAATATTTAAGTAAATTTTGACAAAAAGCAGCTTCTATCAAAATCTAAGATGTATGCTTTGAAATCATCTACCTAATAATTTATGAAAATGATTATCATGTATGATGATCTCTTCACCTTACAGAAAGTTCAATGTATGTAGAAAAGCCAAAAAGAGGAAGGTTAGGTGAAGATATAGGACAAAGAGAAACTATAAGATGTTTCTACTTCTATTACCCCTCCAAAATATTACTAAATATTTGCATAAAGATTATAAGAAGGAATAGTAGAGTGGATAGAAATGGTTTGAAAGTCATAAGCTAATGTTTCTGCTGTTGGTAACCATGTCATAATCGAGAAATTTTCACTTTTTCTCTCTGCCTTTCTGATATTCTTTTTTTTATTCTGTTGCACTGACATTAATGAGTAGATAAGTAATTGAAGTAGTCTAATTTTTTTGCTTGGTATCTGCAGAGAAGTACAAGGAAAATTAAAGAAAGAATGAATGAATTCAAAGATACTGAAATATTTGAGGCATTGAAAAAATACTGCTTTAACTCCACCCTAAAGTGAGCACAAGAATGAACATGTCAGGAAGATAAAGAAGATCTCTGTTCTCTGCTTTACTTTAACAATTTAGTGCAATCACAATGTTCCCATATCAGCTAAGATCTTCTAGGAAAAGAGAACCAATTCTTTAATTTCTTCTCCAGATGTCTTCCTGTTTATTTTCACTTCTAAAGAAAATTTTCCACTGACTGTGTTCAGCATCAGAGGCATTTTGGGGGTTTAAAAAACCCAACCAACTTTAAACTTTCGCTTTCCCATTGTTTTTATTCTTCCTTTTAAGCTAGAGCTATTCTTTGTTTTTTTTTTCTTCTCTCTACCTTTTCTCTATTCCTCTCTCACATTAATTTTTCTTTTCCATTTCCTGAATCATTGCTTAATTTAGAAGGATACTATATTTCTTCTATAGTCACTATAATGAATGAGCCTCTCTTAGTAGCTAACTTTTACTAAGTTATAGGGAAAGAACAAAACTCTGAACAATTTATATACTAACCAAATTAGAGTCTAAAAGAGTTAATTGAACTTCCATATGCCAAACTATCAGGCATTAGCTCAGGTTTGACTATATCTATGTGTATGTATGTATTGTATGTATGTATGTATGTATGAATCTACCTATCTATATCTAAATAATTGCTTTTATTACTATAAAAGGTACTGTAGCAAAATAATGTAACTTTTAAAAATGTGTCATCACATGTATATATCCAAATGAATATTGTTCCTCAAAGTAGAATTTAGTGAAGATAGACACGCTATTCCAAATATGTTGTCATTGTTCAAAAACTTTTCAGAAATCATTTTGGAATTGTAAATCCTATTCCCTAGTTATGGACTGAATGTTTATGTTCTCCCCCAAATGTATATGTTGAAGCCCTAACCCCCAACGTGATAAAATTTGGAGATGGGCTTTGGGGGGTAATTAGGGTTAGATAAATTTATGGGGGCAGGACCCTCGTCTAATGGGATTAGTGCCCTTATGGGAAGAGACACTAGGGAGCTTGCTCTCTCCCTGCCTGTGCTCCCACAAAGAGGTCCTGTGAGCACGCGAGGCAATGACAGGAGCTTTGATCTTCAACTTCTCAGCCTCTAGAACTTCGAGAAATAAATTTATATTATTCAAGCTGCACAGTGTGGTATTTTGTTATGGCACCCTGAGAAGACTAAGATGCTTCTAACAAGGGAATATTTAGAAATCATGATCAAAAGTCATTTTTAAGTCATGGGGTGATCAAACTGGATTGAAAAATGAAATATGACTAGAAGCCCTAATTTTTGTGTGTAACTCATAAAGTGTCTCTGAGACAAATCTCAAAAGAGGAGCATCAGAACTTTTGTTGCACGATTGTTGAAATTATTACAGTCTACCACAATAACAGCATTTAAGAAAAAATTTCATTTGGCTATATATGAATATATTTGTTTTTTTTTAAAAGGTCTCTACACAGCTACACCCATTAGAATATTAATGATAATTTAATTACATAAAGCGAAGAACAAGTTAACATAGTTTACTTTTTGTATACTTACTGTTTTGTTACATAGTTAATATATTTTGTTCATCCCTTCCACAACTATTGGATGCTGAACTGTAGTAAAGCATAAATTTAACAAGTTGCAATGGATACAGGTCCAAGAACAATACTATGTTTAAAGGAATTGATACCATGAATATATATAATCTTATAGTATTAGTAAATCTAAAGTTTAAATGAAAATACACATTTCCCAGAAGAGAAACATGACTTAATGAAATGTTTGCAAGCAGTTATAGTGTTTTGGAAGAAATGACTAGAAATCTTGTAAAATAGTTGTTTTATGACCAATGTATGACTGAAAAAATATTTTAGTTAGATATTTATCAAATCCAGCAATTTATTTTAACTATTATATCCACCAATGTGATGAATAGTCCGAATTAGTTATCAAATCCTATTCTAAATTAGCTTCTTCAAAAGTGGTAAATTTTGAACTTCCAAAGTCCATGTATTTCTTTAATTCTGTCATTTTCTCCACAATAAACAAAACGTAAAACCTTGCAATTACTAGACTATATAAAAGAAAAATCTTAATTGCAACAAATTATCTTTCATGGACTTTGCTATAAAAACTCTTCAAGAAATGAATAGGATCTTCTCATTCAGTTAGGATGGCTTAGGATTTTCAGTAAGGTGACCAATCCTTTTGTAGATGTTGTCACGTTTATAGTAGATGGCGCTCATGAACAGGCAACAGACTGTCTGTGGGTCCACCTAGAAGGATCTGTGATGTAAGTTTAAAATATTATAAAATGTTATATTCGGATTAGATTTAATATTGAACACACAACTGAACATGAATATGCATGACTATGCTTACTATGAGGAAATGCGATATATAGAATATACATTTTATATGTAACATTTGGAAATGTTGCTAATTTTAAACATGACATTTCAGATAATTAAACCCTTCCTTAATTCATGGGCAAGAAAGTTTAAAAAAGCAGACTTTTTATTGTTTTCCTAACAGTTTAGCATTTGTATGCAACACCTCCTGGAGAAGATACTAAGTGAAAAGGGAAAAATGGCAGAGGAAGGGTGGGTTCATATGATTGACATTTACTTTGCATTATTTCCATTGTTTCTCATTTTGTACGAAGAGAATTGCATAGTCCTCTTTCCTAAAATGGAATATAATGAAGTATAGATTTCCTAAGTGTGACTTTTATTGATGAGAAAATTTTGCCATTTAATCCTATTTCAAATTAACATTTCTGACAGATACCAATTCATTTTCTAATAGACCCCGTCTTATTATTGACAACATAAGCATTATAAAAGGTAATTTTATTTATACATCTCACACATTAAGGAATAAGAAACCATTTGTTTAATGGCGACAAGAAAAATCATATTCACTTAGTTCTCTGGCTCACTTGAGTCAAGCAGTTTATATTCCTAGGCTGCATATTTCGTGCACTTTTCTTCTTGATTACATTTTTAGTATTAGGCAAAGGAAGATATTTCATCAAGTTTTGCACATGTCCTTTGATAGATGCTTAAATTATGTATGATTAAGTTACCTTTAAGATTTAAAATGATTAAAAGTTGGAAAAATGCTTGCTAACACACTATCTTTGTAAGTAAGTCACTCAGTTCTCTGTAGAGCAGAATTCAGGCCTAAATGAAACTATTACTGAAAATACTTAGCACCATTTATATAACAAAGCTGGGCTTATTATTTCCTTGACCATGTTTCTCTCCAAAAATAATGATAAATTTTTGTTTTAAATCTACTCATCAGGACAAGTATTGAAACCTAAAAATCTGCTAATGACTGGTTCCACTTTAACCTTGCTCAATTCATGAATCCTGACACAGTAAAAAAAAAATAGTACTGTTTGCCCTAGGCAAAAAAAGTCCTTGAGAATAAAGCAAGTTCCAAAAAGGAGATAACTAGAGTCTCAGTATTTCAAGTCAGATCTGTCTGCTGGGCTCCCTTGTAATGTGCTTTTACCTTTATGATATATTTATCATTTCTTCTATTATAGCCAATAATAGGAAAATGAGAACAAGTGATGAGAAATATGAATAAATGGGTTAGTTTCAGTGTTATCAGTGTAAGACTTTATGGTATTTTTATTAAATTTATATGCAAATGACATATGGGCATCACAGTGAGGATGACTTTTGGCAAAATCCTGAAGAAGGCCATATACAGAAGACAATGATTTCCAAACCCATTCCTCTAATCCAAAGAGCTAGGACTCTAATTCTCATCCACCTTAAACAGATTAGTTCCACTTTACAAAAATCTATTTCATGTACTAGGATTGTGCAGAAGATTTCTTTCTTAAACTGCTGACCTAGGAAAAGTTATTTACCTGATCTATTTTTAGTGACTTGGAGGAAATCATCCTCATCCTCATCACAGCTTTCACAGTTTAGTTGTTGGAGGATTGTTTCTGACTGGCTTTCAGCTTGATTTACATCTTTCTGTTTATTGAAGCTCCGAAGGGCTACGAGCCGATGGTGTATTGCTGCGTACAGACATCCTGTGTCTTTGGCGCTGGCCTGCATGAGGAAAATTAAGTTGTTACGAATATAAAAAGGGGCTCAGTCAGTTAAGCAGCTGACTCTTGATTTCAGCTCAGGTCATGATCTCAGAGTCGTGAGATCAAGCCCCATGTCGGGCTTCGAGCGCTCAGCGTGAGTCTGCTTGAGATTCTCTCTCCCTTTCTCCCTCTGCCTTCCCCCTGTTCCCCCTCAAAATAAATAAAATAAAATCTTAAGAGTATAAATAATAACAGCCACATTTTAGAGATTTTTAATCTTTCACTATTAATAAGGAAGGGATCATATGGCATAAATCTAGACTATAAATGACCCTAAAAATTAAAGAGTAAAAAGCCATTCATCTTGAAGCAAATTGAATCTGAAAGTGAATAATGTTATAACAGGTCCCAATTTGTGCATTTTAAACTGAGAAATGAAATTTTGTGATTTAAAATTTCTTTTTTTTTTAAGATTTTATTTATTTATTTAATTGACAGAGAGAGAGAGAGAGAGAGAGAGAAAGAGAGAGAGCCAGAGAGGGAACACAAGCAGGGGGAGTGGGAGAGAGAAGCAGGCTTCCACCTGAGCAGGGAGGCTGATGTGGGGCTCCATCCCAGGACACTGGGATCATGCCCCAAGCCAAAGGCAGACGCTTAACAACTGAGCCACCCAGGCGCCCAGGGATTTAAAATTTCCATTTGAATTGAAGACTATCCTTTCTCCACTGTTTTACACTGTAGAAAATTGTAGGGTGGATGAAAAAAGACCGCCTTTCCTTTACATGACTATGTTTAGACATCCCGTGCAAATCTCCCAGCTCAGTGGAAAAACAGAGCTCATTAGAGCAATCTATAATATTGCATCATAGAAATTCAGTGTGCCCTCCGTTGGGCCACAGAGCCACCCTTATGATACCGTATCAGAAATACATTAGAAGTCTTTGCTCTCAGTACTTTTCTATGCTGTTTTTATGGATGCTGTTAATATTAAAATGATAGGAACAATAACATTGGTATAACAGTTATGGTCACTACATTCTTTTTCATCCAATTCTTACAATAACACCATGAGTGAATTATTTATTTCACTTCTATTAGCAAAAGCACCCAGCACAAATATTCAGTATATACTCATTTCCCACATCCCTCTACAGATGAGGAGATTATGGCTCAGAAAGGTATATAGCTAGTTGGCAAATTGACGGAGCTAGAATCCCGGATCTTTGTTATTAAAGTCAGTGTTCTTTTAAGGTAATGTGGCAGTGGTTTACATTGTTGTATCTTTTCACAATTTCAAAGAGAATCTAGGTAAATTTTTCTCTTTGCTAACCCTCTAGAAAGCTGTCTTACTTTTCAAAGCCAAGAAATCCAGGGTTGAACAAACTACATGCCAACTTTTTGGGAGAAGGGTTGAAATTACATTTTTTCATTTGCATGTTCTTAGTTCCCTTAATTACTTTGGGGGGAAAATAAGTAAAAGTTAAATAGAATATTTTTGTTCCTCATATTGTGCTAAATATTATATAGTAAATGTTGAGAAAATAATTGACTCTTGAGTGATTTCATTTTTTACATTATATGCAAAGATGTAATTTTTCCTTAGTAAGTTAATAAATATTGAAAGAGTATTTGCAATTGAAATATAAATACTACTCTGTCACCTTGATTTTCTAACATTAAAATTTAAATGTCTTCCGCTAGCCAATATGTTGCCTTTTGCCAAATTCATTCGGATATATTCATTCAAGAAATTCAGAACAAGAAATTAAAAATGAAATCACAATGATATATTTTTTGAATAACAAATTTTCAGTGCTTAAAAGAATTATTATTCCCAGGAAGTACCATAAGAAAATGCTGGTGAGAATGAAAATTGATTCAGTCTTTCTGAAGAGAAATTTGTCAAGACAAGTCAAAACCTTATCCTAAGAAAATTAACATGTATGTACACAGAGAATTCCTCACATCTTTCTTGCAGAATTTATAATAATGAAAGACAGTAAATTACCTAAGTATTTAATAAAGTGGAATTAATGGAATAAATTAGGGTGCATAATAGAATCTTTTCACCCGTTAAAAGAATTTTTAAAGAATGAACAATTTAATGACACAAAAACACTCATTTTCATTGATGAGTGAAAAGGTTATATATGTGTACTTCATAATCTAATATTAGCATTCTAATCTATTCAACCACTTTATAAAGTATATTATTATTATCTTTATTTGGCAGATGAGTAAAATCAAGTTTAGGAATCTAAATAACCTACCTGAAGATCATACAGTTTGTACAATACATACATATGTATGCACACACATATATGCTAAAATATAAGACAAAAATGTTAGTAGTGACCATCCCTGGGAAAAGAATTTGGGGTGATTTTTATTTGTATATAGTTTGCTTATCTCTAGCAGATATCCTACAATTTACGGAGTTAGCGGGGGGCAGATATTGAACAGCACAATCCCATCTTAGCTAATGGGCTCAGTCTCAGTATCAGCTATAAGCAGGATGCTTTACTCGCTCAAAGCCAGGGGACCCAGCCTGGCAGAGTACCAAGGATTATCTCCCTAAATCGTAAACAGCGTTTGGGCATTCTCTTACTCTAACATCTCAATACTCAACATCACTAGGGCGCCTCCTGGGTGGCTCATCGGGTTAAAGGCTCTGCCTTCAGCTCAGGTCATGATCTCAGGGTCCTGGGATCGAGCCCCGCATCGGGCTTTCTGCTCAGGGGGGAGCCTGCTCCCCCCTCTCTCTCTGCCTGCCTCTCTGCCTACTTGTGGTCTCTCTCTCTGTCAAATACATAAATAAAATCTTAAAAAAAAAAAAGATTTAAAAAAAAATACTCAACATCACTTACACCTAACAGTACCCTTACTAGTAGTTAATAAAACCTTTGGTTTTTCATCATTGGGCACTTGGCAACTTCTTTTTTTTTCCATTACTATATGGGAGCTAATTTACTTGTACTGTCACCCTCTGCCTGAGTCACATGAGTACTCAGTCTTCTCCAGTCTTCTGGGTCTCAGCCCATGTGGGAAACCTAGCCTTTTTTCTGGTCTGATCCCTGTCAGCTCTCTCTCTTTTGTGCCTGGATCTTGTATTTGAGGTCAAGCATTCCTGCTGCCGGGAAAAGCTAAGGCTGTGCTCCCTCCCGTTACCTTGGAGACTGACTCATGTCCAGAATGGGAATTTGCTCCTGGACTGCTTTTTTTGTTTTGTTTTGTTTTGTTTTTTAACTTACTAGCCCTGTGTTTTTCCATCTCTCACTGGTTCCTTTCCAGTGATCGCAAAGCCTTCTCAGTTTCAGCATTCAGTATAAGCACTGGGCTGTGTATTCCACTGGACTCCTGGGAGCCAATCTTGACAACAGTCCCTTTGGTAACTTCGTAAGATTGTTGACATAATTTCAATGGTAAAGAAAAATGTGGAGGTTTGAAGCATATATCAATACCAATGTCTTGGGACATATGCCAATTGATTACTATAGATTTTGGTGTTAATCTATAAATGTCATATAAAATTCAGGTCTTATATTAAACTGTAAACAACCAAAATGAATGGCTGAGGTTTGTTTTTTTGTTTTTTGGGGTTTTTTTTTCTTTTCTTTTCTTTTTTTTTGCCAGTGGTACAGGTTATAATGAAATTAAACAAATTAGTAATTGCAGAGATCGAGAAATATCGTAGGATAATTCTCTATCACTGAAATTTGTTACTTACCTGAATTAAAAACACTTTGATGCTACAGTCTTCTAAATCAGTAGCTGTTATTCGCAAATTTTTGTGGTTCGCTCTTTGAATCTCCATTTGAGCCCAGAGTTTGCTATTGAGAATCAGCCTCAGGCTGCCTTGGTTGCGCATAACTAAAATGGGAAGGTGAATATATAAGATTACAGAACAGTTGATTCCTTGACTTTCCTGGGGATTTGCCATTTTTGAAAGCAAAGTCAATCATTACAGTTGTTTTTCAGACTGTATTTTCACTATTAAGTTGCAATTTGGCTTGGTTATAAGTTGGTTTTCCAATTGAGCTTTATTATGTTGGAGAATTATTTTTAGCTTAAAAGCTAGAATTATTTTTCTACTAAAGTATTAAAAAATGATGAAAATTTTAGAACTCCTTTGAGGATCTAGTGGCCTGAAGATTATTTATCCAAGAATTGTTTACAGTGGTGAAAACTGGGCTTTAGGCATTCAAAAAATGGAAGTATCTAAATAAATGATGACACGGCCATTCAAGATAATATTATGAACCCATTAAGAATTGGGAAGAAAGATAATTACTGATGTGGAAAGGTGATCATGGTATACCGTATAAAAGGTAAAATCAGGTTACCCAGCAATGTAAACACCATGCATCACAAATTTTGGCAGGCAGTAGAAAGAGTGGCATGGAACAAAGTAGAAAACAACTAGCACCTGCCTTGGGAATAATACTTGGTTGGGTTATTTGGAAATCTGTTTGCCAGTTATAGAACTGAAGACCCGGTTCCTATTCTTTTAGTCTGAATTCTATTCCTTACTAGTTTCTCGAGCTCGATATCTGAAGCTCAGTAAACATCCATATACGTGGATCCAACTTCTACCAACGGTCCCCTCCACAGCTTTGACTTCCCAGTGTTGACCAGGAAACCTACCCACCCTGCCCAGGGTGCTCGCTTTCAGTTTGGGCCTCTGAACAAAGCCCAGTGTGTCTTTATGGATGCCAAAAACTTTCCGAGTGTTTCAGTCTGACTGACTCCAGATTCTCACCATCACTCTGGATGTCAGTAACCACACACAGGATTCGAAAACCACACACCTTTATTTCCTGGGAACCTGACCCGTCATCTTGACCCACACGCCCCATGTAGAATGCAAGAAGAAATGCCAGGGCAAATATTCTCTTTTAGAAAAACTAGTAGTTTTCCTTCAAAAATAATGTTATCATATGGCTTTAAATCACACGGAGATTACAGCTGAGGTATGTGCTGGGCTCGCTCATAGATGCTTAAGTGCATTATCTCATGGAATTCTCCCAGTTGCTCAATAAGTCACGGAGTACTCATCTCCCCATTGGAAACTGATGTAACTTGGGCAGGGAGAGATTAAGTACTTCGTCCAAGGTCACTAGTGTCAGTGATAGAGGCAGAACCAGAGTCTGCTCCAAACAGAAAGCTGCTATAGCACGTTAGAAATGACATTGTTTTCAACAGTCTGATTTGTTGACTCTTTGATAACACATCTCCAGAAGATGATGTGTACCTATTGGCAATTTTACTCTGAGAAAGAGTGCGTGGCTTTACAAAACGATTCCTTACTTAGTCTTGACTGGAATGTTCCACAGTCACTGCTTGCTGTGTCATTCAGCCTCAAAGCTCCTCTGCCCCTTTCAATCCAGGACTGTGTTGTTTTGTTGAATATAAAAAGCTTGCAGTTGATCTAAAGGACAATTTTTTAAAATGTCAAATATATTAAAAAAATTTTTTCTCAAAGTGATTTCTTTCCTATGCTGTAACACTTTTCCTTGTCTGACTTTACCAGAATAAACTCTGTTAATGATTTGTAAACCAGCTTTAAAAATTTATTTAACTTTTAAAACATGCAAATTTTGAATAGTTCAAACATCAAAAAGCAAAAACATGTACAAAGTGGAAAGTCCTTCCCAACCCTACTTCTCCATCTGTCAGTTTCCACCCCCTGCAACAGGCGATTGCTGTTGCTAATATTTTGTTTATCCTTTTAGTGATATTTGCATTTGCATGCATGCCAATGCATATGTCCCTTATTTTTTCTGTAAATGGTAGAATACCATACATACTTTCTGCATCACTTAACAATATATTTATGTGTACTGACTTTTAAATGAAATTTAATGTTATTTGAGCTATGTAACTTACGTGAAAGTAAAGGAATAGTGAAACTATTTGCATGCTTAAAAGTCTTTGAGGAACACAGCATCAGAACTAGGATGTGGCACCCCAGAGGACCATACTATAATTTAATGCTTACCAAAATTAAGTATTACTATGTACAAGAATCACCCAGATGACTTGTTAAAAATACAGCATGCCAGGGCCTCACTGCTAGCAATTACTTCACTTAATCTTGGTTTAATCTGATCTGAGAGTTATGCTTGGAAGCACAATTGTATTGTCAATGTATCAGTAAATCATTGGAGAAGAGAAGAGAAATGGGGAGATTTGGGGGTAAATGCAGATGGAGAAAGAGAAAGGGAAACCTGCCCCTTGTTGAAAAATGATTGTCATAGTAATTACATTTCCTCTGCCTCAGCTGATCGCTAGGCCAATCAACATTCAAATCCTATGTATGATACTGTATACTACATCTGTGAAAATCTTGCGTTATATGAAATCCAAAACTTATATAGAAGAACTTTTCAAAGACAAATAGAATTTCTTTTTATTATCTTGAACTGAAATCTATTAATCTAATCATTTAAAAATGTCCAGGTTAAGTAGAACTTTTAAAATCATAGGATGATAGCACTGATTATTAAAGTAGGCATGAAAAGTATAAAACACAGGTCTGAAATTGTTTTAAGACAGGGTGCCTGGCTGTCTTCTTTCTAACAGATGAATGGGAACGCTTGTAAACCCCATCATCCAAATTCCTGAAAATTACATGTACTAACGTATGAATACAACAAAATGTTGGCTTAGTCTTTGGAAGCCTCTCACGTTTTTATGGCAGCAGCTCTGTCTTCATGAAAACGATACTTCTGCCTTTATTTGTAAAGGTGTTCCTGCTTATAGAAACTTGACTTTATGTACGGACGTGCTGCCAGAAAGAGCACCGGGTGATATACAGACCTTTAACACATTATGCTCTGCTTCTTCCCCTGTTACAACATCAATTTTCTCCAGCAAGCATTTGGGAGACGGTGTAGAAGAGAAAGCAGCAGCTGATTCAATTAAGGATATACTTTTAACAGAGTCTGTGCCTAAGAAAAAAATAGGGGGAGAAGACACATAAAAGACCCCATTTTCTCTTCTGTACAAGCTCTTTCTTGTCTCCATGAATATACATATCTCCTTAGCTTTTTATAACAATGAGTGTTTCCCGGGGCACCTGGGTGGTTCAGTCTGTTGAGCGTCTTTGGCTCAGGTCATGATCTCAGGGTCTGGGGATCTAGCTCCACATCGGGCTCCTTGCTCAGCAGGGAGCTGCTTCCCCCTCTCTCTCTGCCCTTCCCCTCCTGTTTGTGTGTGTGCATGCGTGCGCTCTCTATCTCAAATAAATAAATAAAATATTTAAAAAAACAAAACAAAACAAAAAAACGAGTGTTTCCCCAAAAGTGAAACTACTCAAATTTAGATAAATCTCTTTAATGATTTCTCATAGTCTCAAGTAAAAAAAATTTTAAGGTTATGTATCATACAACCATATTTGTATGCTTTAATTTTTACCAAAAAGTTTTAAAGCACTGCATTATTGTTTTTGTATTTGATAGATATTAAACAAATGACATGGGAAAACAGGAAACACACGAGTTGAATCAAAATTTTTTTTTTTTTTACAAATGAGATAATTCTTACTTGAATTTGGAGAGTTGACAGGAAATTCTAGAGTGGATTTGAATGGTTTTTCCTTGGTGTATGAGTCGTTTTCGAGTTGAGGTTGGGTGAGATGTTGAGTATCCTAGGTGAGGGAAAAAAAATATATTACCGAATTGTATTCCTACAGCTTTCTTTCTTCTACTTCAACACGGCAAACAAACTCCACTGAGATGTTTTTGTTTTGGGCTCCCTATGTGCTCAGCAGGGAAATCCTTCCTGTCATATCACAGGACCTTGGTCCTGATCCTTAGGAAGCGTAATCGAGTTACCACCAGTCGGGGGAGATCTCATTCCAGGGACAAGGGGAGAAGGTTTAGAGACCTGAGACGAGGTAGCAGCTGTTCCTGGCTACCAGCAGATTAACCTGATAAAAGGAGATGCAACTCTCATCTCTGCTGCAAGGTATTTCAGTATTCCCAGCACTTCACTTTCTAACCAAAATAATCATACAAGTTACCCAAAGAACCCACTCACTGTCTCCGAGCTCATCTTAATTTTTCCTCTGAGACAATTTCTGCCAACAATCGCTTTTAAGGCTGCACACCTGGGGCCCTGCAGAGGCGCTCTAACCAAGGCCAGTGAAGAAAAATTGAGCAATTGCCCGGCCATTTATGATCCCAGAGAGCCCCCTACAGAATAGGGGGAATTAGAAAAGCACTTCAGAACTTGGGTTTCTGTCTTTTCCTTTATGAACTCAAAATTCTTCCAGATTATTTAACTGAACATTTTAAGATCTTCTGTTAAAACTGGCAGAGATGGGTGTGATTATATCCATTTTAAGAAAACAAACAGGAAGGCACAGAAAGTCTCATGACCCCCCTGGACCAACACACATGGCCAGCAAACGAGTCAGGAGGGCATTCTGACCCCAAAATCACAAGGTCACAGGATTATAGGATTAACCAGAGGACACACACAAGTGATCACTGTAGCTCCTGCTATCCTAGGATGTTATCAATTTAGAGAGACAGGATGCTCCGTTTCCTTTGCAAGCCAGAATGGAAGTGCCCACAGGATATGTACACGGGTACCTCCTCAAACCAAATTTCTAATCCCAACAGTTGTTCATTCGCTCAGGTATGTCTCTGTCTCCCCTTCGATTGTAAGCCCCTCTAGAATACAGTGTCTCCCTTTAGCTTTGCATAACCACTCACCCAGGTGTTTTTCAACCCTGGCTGTACATTCAAGTCACCTGACACCTAGCCTCACCCACAGACTCTGATCTAATCGGTTTGGGGAGATGCCCGGGCATACGAAATCCTTTAGAGACTCACGAGATGATTGTTAATATGCAGCCAAACTTGAGTCCAATGCCAGAGCTTTAGATAATCATAAGAACACAAAACATGTTTGTTAAATTGAACTGAATGTTAAAGTTGATCCCGTGAGGCTTGGAATGTATTTTTTGTGTGTCTGTGACATCTTATAGAAGCTGTGGCTAATCTAGTGCCAAATTTAGGACTAAACAATATGGAAGAAATGTGCCTAAATGTATCGCCTAGAACTTCCCTCTGGAAGTTGGTCCATTCTGGTTCAGATCCAAAGATGTGGGTCAACAGCCCTAGAACTGTGGAGTTGCCCTTCACCTTGAGAGTGACAGAGGGTGCCCCTAAGCTAAAAAGTCATGACACTACTCTCAGAATTTGGGTTTAGCCTGAGGCGGGTGTAGAATAAACCAAGTCTTAAAAGGGATTGATTTGTGAAAGCCCTAAAAAACTTGGAATAGACAAGCCTCATGAGTTGGTCCTTTGTTATTATGAGCCTCTCTGCAGGTTTCAAAATCTGTGTGGCCTCCTCTGGATGCTTGAAGTAACTAGTAGTCCTCATGCACGCTCGCTGTGGAGGGCACAGCGGCATCTGCTTCATGGAGGAGGATGCCCGGTACTAAAGAGGGATGCTGGTAATACTCCTTAGGGGTTTCCACTTGGCCAGTATGTTTCCCTAGACAAGTAAAGTACTGTGATTTTCCTCTTAAAACCTGAAAAAAAAAAGTTATGATAATGTTTTTCACCATAAAAGCTTGAAGGGGAGAGTTGTGGTTAACAAGAAAAAATTGGCAAGTGGTTTTAAGTGCATCTTGTTATGAAAGATGCTATTGAAAACCTGATATTAAAATGTCATTACCAGTTAAGCCCATCTATTGCAGATAATTCTGGGATTTTCTCGGGTACCTTGGGCGTCACACACGTCGAAGAACTATTTAATATTTCTCATCACTAATAATGTTATAATTATACAATCCCCATCCTCTGTGGGTTCCTGCCTATTATTCTAACAACTAGAACTTGCTTCCCAGGAGAATCTTTGCGGTTAAAGAAAGAAAATGTGCCTTTGAACTCAGGAGTTAAAGTATGCTCCAATTTAACATTGTTTTAATTAATTTGCCTCCGGAAACTCGAAGTGACAGCTTTTATAATAGAAACATTTGCCAAATTCTTACCAAAACTCTTTCTACCATGTTTTCTCCAAACACGAAATCAGAACTGCAGCTCTTAAAAGAATACTTATCTTCCTTTGCTTGACATCTAAGGAAAAGAAATGAACATTTGCCCTTTGAAATATATGGATAAAGCCATGTCGGACCTTAGCACATGAAATAATTGGATGATTTAACAGATTTATGTAAAGCGTAAAAACATCTGCTAACTCTCGTTCATCTGCAGTTACTGAGAAATCAAGGAAAGACTGAGGTCCTCCCAGGGATGATATTTAAAATATTTGACAGCTGTGACAGCACTAGTTGAGACCAGTCCAAACACATGTCATGCCCAGCACTGTTCAGGCCGTGTGATCAACCAGGGGCTGGCCCAGACCTTATCTTCTTGCTTTTCCAGCACAGCCTCTCCAACCTCTCGTTTCTTCTCTCCCCTTCCCAAAGTGGCCGATGCTCTCAGCCACCAGAGGTCTCCAGAGCAAAGGCACAGCCAATTTATCTTATTATACTTGAGTGTGCTTTTGTTTAATTTAGGTTTTTTCTTCCCAGAACGTTTTTGTTCTTGTCGTTAAAAGTGTTTTGCATGATGAGAAACTCAGAGATATGCGGCTCTCTATCTGTAGGCTGATGTGTTCTGGGGTCCCCACGGCACCCCCAGTGTGCACTGTAGGTAGGTGCTGTCGTACCCACATGGGCCCTAATCATGTGAGTCTGGTTATGTCTACGGCTCATTTTAATCTTCTCTCAGATCAAACATGCCTTCATTGCTGATGATACCAGTAAAAACTAACTTTCATTTTGCACATTTATACTGCTTTCTTTATTGTCTATCCAATGCATGTGAATAAATAAGGAAAAACACCAAAAATAATGAGAAATGGCAGGGGGGAAGAACACCAGAGAACAGAGAGGTTGATCTAGCAGCCAGATAATTAGTTCCTAACTAAATAAAAATTTAGCTGTACGTTTTTGAAATATTCTCACCTAAGCTAACAAAAAAATGGAGATAATCCAATATGATAATCTTTAACTATTAGAGACATTCTGAAAAGCATTTTAACTTGTGTCCTTTATAAAATCTCGAATAGAAATCTAGCAATTTGGGGCACCTGGGTGGCTCAGTCAGTTAGGTGTCTGCCTTTGGCTCAGGTCATGATCCCAGGGTCCTGGGATCAAGACCCACATTGGGCTCCCTGCTCAGTGGGGAGTCAGCCTCTCCCTCTCCATCTGCCTCTCCCCTAGCTCATGCTCTCTCTCTCAAATAAATAAAGAAATAAATAAATAAAATCTTTAAAAAAATAAATCTTAGCAATTTATCTATGTAGTATCAGAAAGCTATTTTCCATAAATGATTATAATGACAAAAGAAAGCAAGAATAAAAGGGCATCCTTTCTGTGTCCTCATCATTAACTTACCCTACTGACGTAGCACCTAAACAGTTCTGGTTGGTAGTCAGCTGGATTGAAATTCTGGCACTTGGTAAATTTTCACTTAGCAAAGAGGAGTTCCCCTCAGAAATCTGAAAGAAAGGCAATCCATCAGAAAGTTCCTTTCCATTGCCTTACTGAAGGAGCATCAGACAAGGAAACAATAGTTACAGTTAAATGTATTGAAAAGTTACTATGTTCAAGTAACAAAATGCCCTAAGCATTTTTGTACATTATCTCATTTACTTCTCGCAATATCTCTATATAGGTTGTATGTCTATTATCCACATTTTATAGTTTACAGATGAGCAAGCTAACCTAATGAGTTTAAATAACTTGGCCAGGCTTGGGCAACCAGGAATGCGGCTGACCTTAGATCCGGGGTCTATCCGCATCAGGGACTATGCAAAGGGACTCTTCCCTTTGCCATCATATTCAGAAATCCCACTTCCTTTTGTTACTTTTATCTTTTTAGCTACATGGAATTAATTCTCATTTCTAGCTTCACAGATATATCCTTCAGGACTGTTTAATCCTGAAAACACCGTAAGATCTTCACCAGCACGGCCACCAAACATTAGAGGAAATCCCATTCATCTCTTCATCTAAAAATTTTTGACTGGTAACTTAACCAACTAGTTACTCTGTCTGCTGTATATGCAAATGTTTATTACCTGATTAATATATAAATGAAGGCGTGAACAATTTTAGAACTGGAAGGAGCCCTAGAAATGATCAGATCTAGTATCTCCAATGTTTTATGAACACCTCCCTTCCCCCAGCAGGGGTTTGTGAAGATGTTGCAAGGAGTTCATATCTTTAAAGGGAGATGGGTTCTGTTTCCATTTTAATTTTCTATCAATCGATAAAAATAATTTGGAGCATTTTTCCCTTCACAATAGAACTTGAGAGCTGAGAAATATGTATGAAGAGAATATATGTTGTTGGTTAGCAAAGATCAAAGTGCATGCTCATGACTCAGTCCCTCAGATGATTTATCTCTCAGCCCAAATGGTAGTTTTTACCCTTATGTACTTAAAATAGTTTTTATTAGGCATATATTGTTTAAATTGTACATAATAAGTGACAACTGATTAATGACAGTGACTAAAAATTGCTCTGATTTTATATACAAGTCATTAAGGAACATGAAAATAGTAGTTCTATGAAATTCACATATAGATAATTTTCACTAGATCTATAAATTACATTATTTTGTCAGAGTTCTTACATTGCATTTTATATAGCATGTCTTTAAATCTTCAGAGGTGATTATTAGACAGAGAAAATTCAATAATGGTCATATCCAGTTAAGCTGTTCACTAATAAGGAAAAAGTGTCATTCATATGTTTGATTTATTCAAGACGAAATGATTGCAAACTATTACCTGAAAATTTCTCTTATTCTTTGTCATTTAGAAAGAAAATGCAAGAAAAATATTAATAAATTTTATTTTTAAAATATATAATGCAAGATTTCAATAAACCATACCAAAGAAGAAATATTGATTTACTTTTAATATCATAACATGTAATAAAAAATTAATCTATATAGTACATCCTGTTCCAAAGTCATATGCAATATGACGACATTTTAGAAATTAGTCAACACGTCATGCTTTTTCTTACATACCTTAACACAAATTAAACAACATGCATCACTTCTTAAATGGATAAAAGTAAGAATTTATGTAATATAATGATGACTATTAGATTATATTTAAATGAAAACTTTTAATAATCTACTGATTTGAAATTTAAAACATGTTTTACTTAAAAATCATGCCATATACCATGCAGAAATAATGAAATGATTTTTAAAATTCACAATGAATCTCATGAGATCATATCATACAGACAGAAAGGTTTGGAATTACAAAAAGGTTGTCAAATGCTGACCAAGTTCAACTCTCTCACTTCACTGATAAAAAGAGAAGATTGGATGCTTTGACCAAGAATGTAAACATAAGTTAGATAGGGGCAGAGGTAGGATTAGTACTGATATGATTCTTTTTTCATTGCATTGATGAAATGACTGGCATTTTTAATTTCCATGTGTCACTGTCTTTTATGTTCAGTATTGAAAAACAAAACAAGACAGGTGACCAACCCTCGACAGTTCAGCCGGAAACAAATGAAGAATGGAATTACTCTGAAAATCTTGGGTGCCATTCCTCTCAAGTATTGGCTTCTGGAAGACACAGCAACAGAATATCCCCAAACCCATATCTGCATGGCTTGAGCAAAATGACAATCTCCTTAGAAAGGCCCACAGTGAGGGATTCAGCCACCCACAACCATTGGAAGGGAGACTATTTCTCTGTGTTCAGAAGCTTCCCCAGTCCTCCCTATTCCCAGCTCTGTGCAGGTAATTCCCTGCTCCCATTATCCATTAAGATGTGTCTGGATGGATCCCCAGTGTGACCTAAACTGGCAAAGCCACACTGGGATGCCGACCAGCTGGGGATGCAGAAAACACCGGTTCCTTTTTTGATTTGTGGCTCCTGGTCCAGGCCACCTCATTTCTCCCCCTGTTCTCATGTGGGGTCAGTGCCCTAGAACAAGACCTCAGAAGTTTCTATCATAAGGGACTCAACTTTACAGCTAGGAGAGACCACAAAACTAGTTTCTAGGAACACCTTTCCATTTTAAGAGGACAACTTTAATAAGGTCACGGAGGGCTGTTTGCTATCTATCTTCTGGGTGTTTCTCCAGCCTGGCAGCTGCTTCAGCAACAGAACTAAAGTCAGGCAGCCCCTAACTCTGAACGTAGGGCCCAGAACAATCTACTAAATGAAAGATGGAGACTTGATATCAATCCCACCATAGGAGGTTTTCTTACCTTATGTTTTGTTTTTTCCTTAGTCTTGCAGGATTCCAAGGTATTGTGTCCAAATGTTCTTAGTTTTTCACACCTTTGAGCTTGAGGTGGTTGTAAAATAGCAGGTCTTAGGACATGTTCAGAATGTTTCATAGGACCTTAAAAGAACAGAATTAAGGAGTCACTATATCTTTACTGAAATACTTCTTCCTCCACATTTTGGACTAATTTAACGTCTATTTTCTAAAGTCATCATTAAGTGAGGGATTAATGTTAACTGATCAATGTCAAAATAGCCGTGAATTGCTTAGTGGTTACTTCAGGCCTAGCTTTTACCCAATACCTATTCGTTTTGACTCTGGGACTTGGCTTACCAAATTTGTTTTTTCACGTTTTGTCATTCGACCCTACCTCCAGATCCCAACACACACACAACAAATTAAACTATAAATGGTAAAATGTAAAATTTCAGAGGTTCTTATAATGAACTACATACCTTGTTCTGTACTGTTAATATCCACATTCCTTTGCACAAGAGTTGAGGTCATAAAAACATTGTTTTTCTTCACTGTGAGAAAAAATATTTAGCACATTTTAAATCTAAGAGTCCGTTTCTACAGAATTCGGGTTTTAACAGTCCTGTACTAAACTCCCCAGTAGATGTCGCTGTTGGCACTAATAAATATAGGCAGTGACCCGAGAAGGCAGTCCGCTAAAAATGGGTGATGGTGGGGAGTTCTACCACATAGTTCTGCTTACTTTCAGAAATATAAATGAAAATTGGTCCACTAATGGAACAGGTACTCTTCTTTAGAATCATGAAAATGAGTACTGAAATGAGTACATATTATAAAATCTGATGATAGTGAACCCTCCGTGTACATTAATATTTATTTCTTATAAGATGTTATGAAACTATTAGCAAATTCTTCCACTTTCCCCACTCTAGTGATACCTAGGAGAGATGACTGTCGTGCTAGGGGATTTTTCTATCAAGTGTGTTGGTGGAGTAAGACTATGGTGGTGGCTGCAAGCATAGGACTATTATACATTTCAAAGAGATCACCTACCTCTTGGTTGCAAATTGCAGAAACAGCAACCTTTGACCATTTGATTAATGGGAATGAGAAAAGAATAAGAACTGCTTCTTCTAAGTATTAAAACATATAAAGTTTGGGGTAGAATTGCTTCGCTAATTCAAAGTTCAATTAAATGCTGTATGATCTTTATTAAAAACCAGCAACAAATGGGCTATATCAAATTATACTATTTTTCTCCATTCCAATACCACCAACATTCCGCACAACATAAAATGGAATGGTACTTACTGATATCAATGCTCGTTTAGCTAATCTTTTTGTGTGTGTATGTCTAATTTAAATAATAATGAATTGAAGCAGTTATTCAGATAACTTACATCCATACCTTCACTTTATGCACAAATACAATAAAACAAATTACCTAAGATTAGGACCCCTATTTCTTTTAATGTCTGTAACTTGTCAATCAGGTTTAAAAGGGGTTTACTGAGCGTGAAAGTATTTCTTCTGTATCTGAAAGGTATCTGACATATATGTTGCTCAGCCATGTTTGGAATTATTAATAAGAAGATAGATTCATTAGTTTGAAAACCCGATGGTTCCCAGGTAGAAAGGGATCATTTAGAAGGAAGTGTGTAGTTTGTATTTTTTATTTCTTAGTGGCAAGTTTAACTCGGAAAAGGCAGCTGGTTGTTCAGTAGAAACAAAAACAAAAAGAACATAAAATTGTAATTTTAATGTAATGTTCCAACCATTTCAAATATTTTATGATAAGATAGATTTCGTTAACAAAGCACTATAAATGTCAAATAAAAAGAAGTAATGTTTTAGGGGAAAGGTTAAGTAATCATTCTAAAAAAATAAATGACAATAAAAGGAATCATATTCTGAACCTTAGAATATTCACCTAAAGCATAAACTTTAGAATAAGAATTTAAAGTATAGCTGTATATTTTGAGTACTGTATACATTATAAACTGTACAGATGAATAATAATGAGTAAAATAAAGCAAGGTATCTATCTTATGGAGATGCCTTGTATAATATATTGCTATCATAAACATAAATTCCTTAAAAGCATCATCAAATTCAAAATTTCTGCCAAAAATAGACACACTGTCTGGATTTGTGGAGTTGGAATTCATAAGGCATTCTTCTAACCATAATTTGCTAAGGCCTGTATTTTATTTGCCACTAAAATGCCAGCATTTTATAGTAGCTGAGTAAGAAAGCTCACCATCAATGAGAATGGATTTTGAAAAGTCAGAGTGTCAGGCCTGAGGTTCTGGAAGCTGTTTATTACCTGGCCCAGAAGGGGGGAAGGTCAGGAGGTTGGTGAAGGATGATGATCTCATTCGATTCTGGGACAAGGTGGATGCTAGAAGCAAATTGCAGACCGAAGTCAGTGAGGAAGTGGGATTTTGTGTTTCTTTTGATTTGGACTTTTGCTGTTTCAGAAAAACTTGTGTATCACTAATTTAGGAAAGGGTTTGCATTTTTTTATCAATAGAAATAAAACGTACCTGTGGTGAGAATTATAAATTAATTTCTCTTCAATTTTAGAAATATTGGAGTGCTCACTGCGTGTAAGATACTCTATCAGGCATGAAGACGACCTCAAGGAAGGCACAGTGGAGGAGACAGACATACACAGAGTAGCTGTCTTACAATGCAGAGAGGGCAATGCGGTCACGTATAAAAGGAATCACGGAGTGCTTGGAGTGTAGAAGAGAGGCAGACTGAGCTACTGGTTTACTCAGAATACAGTATATAATGAAGTTCTTAAAGTGTTCTTTTCAAGGCAGACATCTATTTGTTTAAGTAGATGATAACTTAGGGAGAAATGTCAGTTTCCCTAACTACAAAGCTAATGCACACTTAATGTGGGCACTTTGGAAACACGACAGAATGAAGAGTGGGTGGGAAACCCCAAATTCCCTGTAACTCCATTACCTAAGATAACCATTGCTGACATTATGGCTGATGTCCTTTCCATCTTTCATGCCATGTTGATAAATCGAATTTTTAAATAGTGACTCACTGTACAATCCATCTTATAGACTGCTATTTTCATCCAGTAATTTATTATAAATACTCTCTGATGGGTAGACTTTTAAACATTTCCATTTGAAAAGTTTCTCACTAATTTCACACTCAGAGAAAACATAACGGTGAACAGCCAACAGTCAGGCCAATACCTACCTCCTTGGGACTGAGGATCTGCAGTATGCAAAGTAAAAGACGAAGACCGTACGCGCTTTCTTAGAAAACCATTGCATTCTGCAAGAAATTCAACATGAGGGGTAAAATTGCCGGCAATAACAAATTATCCTCAACCCAAGATGTGGAAGGATAAACAGAATGACCTTTTGCCTACATAGATCATCACCTGCTAACATGTTATCTCCTGAAGCCCAAGGTTAAACGCTGAGTTAATAGCTTGGTGATTTTAAAGTGATCTCATCCTCCTAAGAAACACTTAGAAACAAGTGGCTTCGGCAAGAAACTGCATACGACCTTTGAGATTGTGTAGGGAGTGTGTTTGGTAGGTTGAGACCTAGGCACTAGAGAAACAAGGGATCTTAGCATTGCTAATGTCAGTGTTCTCAGGACCCACGTGTCATCTTTCAAAACAAAAGCCAGTTTATTTTGGTGCTTAAACACCAGCAAAACCATGACGTTTTCCCCAGTTCTTGCCACATGCCAAAAAACTTGTGCCTGCTTCTTTTCTTTGTCCAAAGACTGGTTTTGAAATATAGGATGCAAGTCATTACCATGCTCCCCTGCTTCATAGGTGTCTTCCGCAGGTCTCTGGAAGGAAACAAAGTTGCCAATGAGAGCGGAATGTTTGCTGCGTCAGAATTCAACCCTGTCACTTTAGAAGAGAATTCTCAAAAGCCACGTCTATTCAGCTAGGTCAGGGCAAAGCCACTCACCTTTGCTCCTTTACTCGCTACGCATATATTCAAGACAAAGCTAAGTCTTAGTGGAGCGGTTTTGTATTTCAGTGACTACAGAATCCCTTGTCAGAACTTGTTTAAAAGGAAGATTTTGAAACACTGGCTCTCAAAATCTGAAGCAGTTGGCCTGGGGTGGGGCCCAGGAAACTGACTTTTCGACCAGGGCTTGGGGGTTGAGCTTCTCTTTAGTGAGTTTTGTGGGTAGTAGGGTAAATGTTTTGAATAAGCAAGAACGAATAACAGGAAAATATTAATTGCGCTAGAGTGGGAAAGCTACTAATCTTACCGTTGGTCTTTCAAAGCAGGTGGTTTTAGTATGATACAGATAAGGTCCTTAAGATTCCTTTTAAATCAAGCGTTGCAGTTTAGAACTTATTTTGTACCCAGTTTTAAGCGAGGTCAGTGGTGGAGACCTATGAGGAGTCTCAACCCTGCTAACCTCTTTCAGTCCTGCCCCTTTCCAAGTCACTCCAAAAAACCCTATAATTGTGGTAAAGATGGCATGTTATTCATAGCTTCAAGACAAGGCAGCTTCAAGACTCTGGCCTCCCATTGAGGCCAAATTGCTGCCAGTAAAAACCTACTATATAAATATTCTAGAGGCACTGCTCTGCTAAGTGAAGAGCAAGAAGATAAACTAAGGCAACCAAAATATCATTCAGTGTCACTAGCTTCTTGAAACATCATTTTGTCAAAGTCAAGGTCAAACAAAGAAAATTAGCTTGATCTTACCTTAAAAGCGTGTTCTCTCTTTGTAAAAACGAATATTGGTTGAGCAATGACAGATTTTTCTGTAAAAGAGAACGAACAGACAAAAAGTCAAACTATATTCGGACAAATTTAACACCAGCTAAGACTATTTGAAGATTTTTTGTTTCATTTGTATTTTTCCTGACTTTGGGTAAAATCCAAACTGTTTTTACATGGACACTATAACTTGCGTATTTACAAATTATTTTTTATAATATTTTTATTTATTTATTTGACAGAGAGAGAGAGATGACAAGTAGGCAGAGAGGCAGGCAGAGAGAGAGGGGGAAGCAGGCTCCCTGCAGAGCAGAGAGCCCGATGCGGGGCTCGATCCCAGGACCCTGAGATCATGACCTGAGCCGAAGGCAGAGGCTTTAACCCACTGAGCCACCCAGGCACCCCTTTACAAATGATTTTAACTGTTAATTACAGAAATAAATACTTGGGGAAAGTGATAATAATGTGTTTCCATAAATAGTGAGATCATCCCATTAAAAGAACACACTTTAAGTGTTTAAGGAAAACAAAGTATAATTACCTGCATTTAGAATATCATTAGGACATCGTGATTAACATCTTTGCTTTTACAATGAAAAATTGCAAGGGGTGAAAAATCTCATCTAAGAATATTCTTCTGCTTGGGTTGGATCTCAAGGTAAAAATGGTATAAATCTATTGCATTCCATCCTCAGAATGATCCAGAAATAATCCATATTTCCTTGATTGGAGTAGTTCTATGCTAAGCCATGTTTTCAATATTTAGACTAGGAATCGGTCTTAGTCTTTTGTCTTCAGTCCCGCTGACTTTATTAATCTTTTGTATTTTCCTACTTTAGGTAAGACAACAGAGAGAAACTCATTTACTGTAGGGTAGAAATGAGTGATAACAACTTGAAATATCAGCACTCCGGAATTCTAAGAGAAAATGACATGCTTGTTAAAAGCCTGGGCCCTGGAGTTAGGAAGGCATGTGTAGCACTAATACTTGGGGAAATAATATGTTTGTACCTTTAGTTTCTTCATCTGAAAACAAAATGAAGATTATAACAGTACTTACCTCACAGAGCTTATGGGACAATTAAATGGATTTTTGGATATAAGTACGTAGATTTTTACAAGACAAAAATAAAAAAGAGAAAAAATCTTTAAAGAAAGGATATTAAATATGTGGCATGCCACTAATCCCCATTCCAAAACTCTTAGCTGACATTGCCAATTTATGACAACTCTTTCTTTCTTCCTTTCTTTCTCTTTCTCTTTCCTTCCTTCCTTTATTCCTTCCTTCCTTCCTTCCTTCCTTCTTTCTTTCTTAAATTGAAGTATAAATGACAACACTTTCTTAACTAGCCCAAATTTTCTCATTATAGGTTTCCAGCAGCCATTACCAATATATTGTCCTGGCATACAAGTCAAGGTATTTTGCCATCCCTGGGCTGAATAAATAAAACTCTCACTAAGGAGTTTCAGGGAACTACCAGACAATTACATTTTTTTTTTATATGCTAGAAAGGGGTCCTCCAGTTCACCATAATAATCCCATAAGAGAGTGTCAAAACTCTGCCAGGCCACTCTTGCCAAGCTCCTGGGCCCTGTGACCTTGGGTACCTTCTTTCAGTCCAGTGAGGTAAACTGTTCACTTTTTCATGCAAGTGCTTACCACACTGTTTGCCCTTGGAGCCAAGCGAGCCCCAGCAGAAAATGCACAAGAACGTATTGGCATTTCCATCCATATTAAACTGTAGCTCAACGCTTTGTTCCTTCTCAAACAAGCTCCTCTTCCAGCAATTACATTAGATTTAAGAAATGAGAACTCTAGTGACTTTGAAAGAAAACAGTCTTCGTGAATGTTCAGGGGAATACTTATGAATTAGAATTATAAATTGGCCTCTTCTAAACTGGATATTTATTGAGCATCTTTTTTGTGCCAGCGACTGTGGTAGGACAGAGGTATACATCGCCTGATTGAAGGTACAGTAGCCTCAGCATAGCCGCCTTCTCGCCCTGACACTGCGCGGCATGGTGGTTGGGAAGCAGAGACTCTCCCCATCTCCTTCTCCATCTGGATTCTCCCAAACAACTCTTTCAGCTCCAAAGACAATGCCAAAAGTAAGCATTTATCAAGCCATCAGATCCAAACAGTTTTCTTACTTGACCCAGTAGGAAAATTTCAAAATAAGAGCAAGGTTCTTAGGATTTTGTGTTTTTTTAATTTATCCTCTTTTCTTTCTGATGTAGTCATTAATCAACCCATTTATTCAAAAAATGTGTATTGAGGGTTGACTGTGTACAAGACACCCTTGCAAGGTGAGAGAGAGGACAAGTGGTACAAGATGAAGCTGAAGGTGAGTGAATATAAACTTCTTTTTCTCCTCTTCTAATAGGTACCACAATTTCCTCCTCCCCCAATTTTAGGTGGATTGTAAGGCCTTGTCCCTGCCCTTATTTCTGTATGTTTAACTGACAGTCTCTGACAAACCTGCTTCATCTAGGAAAGTAACTGGAGGATTTTCTCAATGAATCATCTCAGAGAAGGAGGTTCAAAGGGATCTGTGGAGCCAAAAGCAGATGCAGAAGAGGAGGAAGACTCTGAACACGGAGTACCGTTGACTCAGAGTCCCAGCGGGAGTGGGGGCCGGCTCCGCTAGGGGCCCCAAGTTTCTGCCACAGTTTCTCCCATGTAGAGTCCTGCAGACCGCCTCTCTGCTGCGTTGGTAGTTTAGGAAAGGTGAAAACTGAGTCGTCCACACTGGATAGAACCAGGCTACCCTAGCCAGGGCCAGAAAGGTTATGGAAACAGTGTTGGCAGGAAAGAGAGTGGCAACAACCCCCCTGCAGAGGGGCAGGCTCTGCCAAATGGGTCACTTCTTAATTGCTACCAGGACTGGAATTATCCACTTGGACCGAGGCCCTGGCAAGTCCTGCATTTTCCTCTCCCCTTCTTCCTGGACCTATCCACATGTCTGCCACGTCCTCTTCTCTAATTTCTTCTCCTTGTGCACTCTTATCCCAGGCTCCAATACTGTGCTTTATGCCCCTGCCTCTTTTACTTGTGTCCGGTTCTGGGACTGGTGAAAGCATGGATTTTGGAGCTCTGAGGTTTAATAGTCCTAGAGCTGTTTTTTTGTTTTGTTTTGTTTTTTTTAATTACACTAAGCTTCAACTTTATCACCTCTCTCCATACATATTTTAAAAAGGTTGTCATGAGGATTGAAGCAATGTATGCAGATGGGAGCACCTGGTACAGCTTCCTCTTCAAACCTGTTTGGAACAAAGCAGAACCTCATCTATCATCTATCTATCTATCTATCCACCCATCCATTCTCCATATATGCACACATCTCTCCATATATCCAGATATTTGCAGTATATTCCATATCTAATAATCAACCTATCCATCCATACGTAAACATATAGCAATATATCAGATTACAGGTCGCACAGAAGACATTCACTAAAAGTCAGATTCCCTGCCCTCCTCGTCCTCCTCTCCCATCCAATGTTACATGAAGGCACCCTGTGCCTCTTGTTAGTCTGGGGGAAATGTCTCATTGTTCAAGGCTCTTTCTTTTTCCTTTCACTCATTACCTTATTTTTACCCCTAGTTTTCTTCTCACTTCTCCTCATTGAGCTCCTATATTTCTTCTTCTCTTAGAGTCAGGAAGTTCCTGAATTCAGGCTGCGGCCCATACCTAGTTTTAGAGATTGTTGGTCCTCAACGTGTGGTCCAGATCGACCAGTAGCATTACAGGGGGCTTATTAGAGATGCAGACTCTCAGGCCCCACCCCAGACCTACAGAATGAGCATTTGGATTTGACACCATCCCCAGGTGATGTACATATATATTTAAGAAGTAGTCCTATAGACTACTCCTGGTTTCTATCACCCAAGACCAAATTTAGGAAGATGGCAGTAGAGACTCGTGGAGTGACTAAACCTCCAGACGTTCTGAGTAACCTTACAATTAATGAGAAAATGATTACTACTCAAACCACGTACTATGATTGTTATGACTCAATGTAGCGTGAAGTCAAGGGCTACTCTGAAGACTTAAAAAGAAATCCCTGTAGTAAGGATATTAAAATACTGACATTGATGTTGAAATCAGTCATTCAGCTATTTTGCTTGAAGCAATTAATGATTTCCTCTCTGATGCAAAAGTTGGTTTGCTGCTTTGATGTGTCTGAAATCTTTTTTTTGAAAAATGTTTTTAGAAAATGTCTCTGCTTGAGATTATTGTCTTAAAGATTTTATTTGTTTATTTGACAGAGAGAGACACAGCGAGGGGGGAACACAAACAGGGGGAGTGTGAGAGGGAGAAGCAGGCTTCCCGCTGAGCAGGGAGCCCGATGTGGGGCTTGATCCCAGGACCCTGAGATCATGACCTGAGCTGAAGGTAGACACTTAACAAGGCGCCCCTTTGCTTGAGATTATTAAATGTTAACTAAAATGTTCATTTCTGCAAGGCAAAAAATTAGGCTAAAAGCATAACCTACATCAAAAACCTTGCCATGGTACTGAGATTCTTCAACAAAAATCAGAAACACCGAAAGTTTCAACCCTAAAAATGATCAACAAAAATGATCAACAAAAATGATCAACAAAAATCAGAAACACCTAAAGTTTCAACCCTAAAAATGATCTCTTCTGTAGAAAAAATAGACAAATCATAGCAAGTGACCTTAATCTCTGTATGGGACCCCAGAAAGAGGAGACACAGAGGGTCTGAGTCATAATCTTGATTTTTTAAAAAAAGAAAAACACAAACTCAACATTATATTAAAAATATTCCAAGACAGTTTTAATAAGTGTGAGTTGCAACCCCAGGAGATAAAGGAAAATCTGTGCCAGTTTACAAGGGAAGCACAAGCATGAGACACTCTGTACTTATTTCCAGCCATACATGGAGGAGCTCTATAAAAATACAAAAGGAATGGAATAAACAACAAATTACCCACCCACCAACATAGAAAAAAGTAAGTCTTTACAGAGCGAGTAGCAGGGTCACAGACTGACATTATGAACTGTGATGGGACACTCTTGGTAGTACGTTATGAGATGCTTTGTACTGCCTTGAAGATAAATAACCAGTACCTCAGAGGAAAATAAGCAGTTCACACAGGAAGTTTCCAGGCTGATTATAAAACACTAGCTGGACTTGAGACACAGGATGAATGGACCCTGCTGGAATGATTGCTGCTGAAGTCATAACCACTTTTGTGTACTATAAATACAAAACTGTTGTAATAAATACAGTGTATGAAGTAGAAGGGAAAAACACTCACCCTTTCAATCAACTTCTAAATTCTCTGAGCTGCCTTAAGTTCTTGTTGAAAATGAAGCTATTAACTGCCCATTTTAAGAAATCTAGCATTTCTAGTTTTCATTCATTATGAGAAGCACACACTAGAGACAAAAAGAATCGACATGAGAATAGCACAGGAAAGCTATTACTCTTCTTGTCAATACCATGCTAATAAAGAAATCACTCATTTTCAAAATGGGAATCATATCAGAGTAAAAAATTAGAGAAGATGAGAAAAGTCTCTCTTAATCCACTGACCACAGCCGTCATTACCCAGAGTTTATCCAATCCATCCAATTTTCTGAACTCATCTGCTTCTCATGCTGATAATCTTCAAGGGATCTGTTCATTGCAAGTTCTAAGGAGTCTGGACTCCTTCCTCCACTGTTTTGTACACTGGTCTAGAACTAGACACACACAGGCCAATTTTGGAAAACCAAGGCATAGAGATAATGAAAGTCTCCGGTGTGAGCAAGAAGCAAGAAGACTACGAGGTTGTGTCAAATACAGACCTTGTTACCCTTTTGGAGGTAGGATCAAGGCCTGAGAATTCTGTGCTGAATCCACCCACCCAACGTCACCTCTAAACTGTGCTGCTTAATTTATTATCCAGTTTTATGTGGCAGTGGAAGATAGCCAGTGAATTAATTTCATTTGCATTTTAGAATCTAGAGATTTATAGTATCAGTGATTCAGTTGAAGAAAAATTCTTATTTTTTAAAGTCACTTACTTCACGAATGTCTGTATAAATAGAGAAGTGCACCGATTAAAAAACAGAAAATGTTAATTAAATCATTTGGTATAGAACATCTGGCAAAATCTGTCAATCAAAACACAATGGTGAAGGAAAAAACTGGCTTTATAGTTTTGAGAATGTTCTGCAATTGTCCCCCAAAATATATGGTCATCATGTGCAGTGTGCTTTATATTTGGAGGTGATCAGTGACTTTTAAAATAGATAACATAGCATACTCCTTTAAATTCTACTGTTATTCCAGTGTCAAAACATAACTCTTTGAATTATTTCTTTTTTCATTCTTAAAGACAGTAGCTACCATATGATATGCTTATGCGCGTCATGATTAGTCTTTATCCTTTTGCCTTTTGAAGTGTTTAACTCAATATGACTTTGAGAAGTAGCAAAAAGGGGTGCCTGGGTGGTTCAGTCATTTAGCGTCTGCCTTTGGCTCAGGTCATGATCCCAGGGTCCTGGGATACAGCCCCACATCAAGCCCCACATCAAGCCCCACATTGAGCCCCGCATCAAGCCCCCCATCGGGCTCCCTGCTCAGCAGGAAGCCTGCTTCTCCCACTCCCCCTGCTTGTGTTCCCTCTCTCGCTCTCTCTCTCTCTGTCAAAAGAAAAAAAAAAAAAGAAATAGCATAAAAAGTTAGACCTTGGTGATCTCCTAAGGCACTTCTTTTATGCACTGGTGTAATAGAAAACCTTACATTTGCATCATACTTCACCTATTATAAAACAGGTTTAAATACATCAGATTTTGGTGACTAAAGGAATGATTAATCGGGGCCAGAATGCAGGGTTTTAAAAGTCTAAGCTTTGGCAGAAAACAGACCCGGGTTCAAACTCCAACTCCTGAACATACTAAGAGCTAGGACAGGTTTCCTCATCTGCAAGATGGAGAGAATAAAACATTCTTCACAGAGTTGTAAGGATTAAGCAAGTTAATGTCAGCAAAAGGCTAAGCTTGGTGGCTGACAGAAAATTCTCAGTAAGCTGCTGCTCTTACTGCATTACAGGATTCTCGAAAGGTACGTTATTACACCTGTGTGCTCGTCATGAGAAAAGTACAGCTCTAAAATTACCGGATGTGCCCACGGTCATATAGCTGATACTTAGGGATAAAGCACAGGAGAGCAGATTCCAAGTCTGGAGCTTTGTCCTGTAGGCAAAGCTTACACCCCCGACCCCCACCCCCGGCCCCAGCTTCCATTGTGAGTAAAATGACTACTGGGCAGCTTCCTCTCTTCCGACACTGTGATATGCCTGGGCTGTGACAGCTCCCCTCCTTCCGTGGTCGGTACAAGCCTCACTGAGAGACCGTCTCAGACTGTGTCAGTCTCCCTGCACTTCTGTTTTGCCCTCTGTAAACACTGTAAGATGCTTCACTTAGTCTCGCTATTTTCTGTTCGCAGTCTGACAAAAGAGATTTTTCGAGAATGTCGGCAGACCAGTGGCCTGGTGAGCCTTGCCATCTAAAATCTCCACGTCAATATATATATTCAACCACTGACAAAAATAACTCAGACGAAGGTAGTACTTTTGACAGAGCATACCTACTTCTCCATAATTTGAAGGAGCTATTTTACTGATAAATGAAACAATTTTGTGATAAGGTTACTTGCGATCTTTGATGACTCGATATGTTTACCAGCAACAAACGTGGGACTTCTGGACTGAGAATGCCAAAAGGGGCTGTTTGTTTCTCTCTCGACACTGTCCCTTTATGCCCATGGGGTAATAAAGATGGGAAATGTGTCCTAGGATGTGCTTGGTCAACTTGGTACCATTTGGAAATACATATTTCATTTGACAGCGTTTATAAATCACATATTTTCCCCCCAGAATAACTTGCAGTGTGAAACTGCTTCCATATGTTAGGAATGGGTCTCTCGGTTTCGCTGAGGGAGGGGGAATAGAAATATCGTCCAGGTTTTATGACATGTTGAAGATTAATATTGAACAGGCACATGCACAGGTTTAAAATGGTATGTTTTTATTTTAAGTAATTCCCTAGTGTTTCTGGGCTGCTAAAATTAAAGAGGTGATTTTGACACAAAGTGTCATATTAGTAAGAATTAAGTCACTCGTCACGTAGACTATTAATAAGTCAATATGACTGAAGCATAGCTTCATACGTTGAATTCAGATAAATTTAAACTCTTCCTCTTCAGTAAAGAAGCACACTATTTATAAATTCCTCCATGATTCCAAGGACACAGGCCGGATGAAGAAGTTTGATTGCAACCTCTACTAATTCCAAATCTCTTTTCCTTAAACTTATTCCTCTTTGAGCCTTTGAGCAAGCAGGAGAAAAGGCTCCTTGTTTTCTTGTTTCCACAGGAATAAATGGATGTTATTCCCCTGAGAACAAGACCTTGGAGGCCTAGGCCAGAAGAAAGGAGCAGAGCTGCCCACCCAAGGCGCTCATGAGCCCAGAAGGCCCGGACCTCTTTCTCTTCTTAGGAACTCGCAGAAGCCGGCAGGCGGGCATTCATTGGCACTGAAATGCCCTGCGGGCCCTCGTCGGGCACAGAACTGGACGGGAATAAGTGATGCCTGCTGCAGATCCCTTATTGTATTGATGCTAAAACTAATCTGGCAGAAGTAAAGGCCAGGTAGCAATTTGCAAAACATAACAGAAGCATTTTGCTCACCATACTACAAGAGAAAAACACTTTTCAAATTTATAGGACTTGGAAAATTCTCAAGAAAACAGAACGATCCTTTAAATTTATTTGTTTTTTTCCTTCAAGTTTTTTTGTTTGTTTGTTTTTGTTTTTTGTTTTTTTACTGTGGGAAAAGATACATCACATAAAATTTACCATTTTAACCATTTAAAATGTACAGTTCAGCAACATTAGGTATATCCACATTGAGGTGTAACTATCACCACCATCCATCTCGAGAACTTTTACATCACCCCGAACTGAAACTCTATCCACAAAACACTAACCCCTCTTTCCTGTCCCCCTGCCCAAGCCCTGTAACCACGCTCAACTCTCTCACTCTGGGAATCCAACTGCTCTAGGATACCTCGTGTAAGTGGAATCATGCAATATTTGTCATTTTGTATCTGACTTATTTCACTGAGCATAGTGTCTTCAAGGTTCATCTATGCTGGAACACGTATGAAGAATTTCATTCCTTTATAAGGCTGATTAATATCTCAGTGTATGTATGTAGCGCATTTTGGAACTTTTTTTTTTAATCAGCTTTTCTTCATTTGCCTTGTCTTCCTTTCCTTGTTCTCATCTGGCTGCATATTTCTCTCTAACGCCCGGTTGCTTGCCTCCCCATGTTTCCCTCCCTCCACATTTCCTGTTTCTCCCCCTTCCCCTATATATTCATCATTTTCTCTACATGCTTAATATTAGGGTTATTACACAAGTAAATACTCTTTCTATGGTATCTTTATTTTTTATTTTTTTTAAGATTTTATTTATTTATTTGACAGAGAGAGAGAGATCACAAGTAGGCAGAGAGGCAAGCAGAGAGAGGGGGGAAGCAGGCTCCCTGCTGAGCAGAGAGCCCGATGTGGAGCTCGATCCCAGGACCCTGAGATCATGACCTGAGCCGAAGGAAGAGGCTTTAACCCACTGAGCCACCCAGGCTCCCTCTATGGTATTTTTAAATGAGATAAAATGCAAGTTTATTTCATCTTAATTTTTTATCCATTTTAGATACTTTTCTTATGTGGCTCTTTTATCATAAAATTCTCAGGTAGATGTAGAAAGAATACAGTGTGAGCTCTTTGCCCTATTAACTTTGAGGCACTTCTTTCCTCTGGTTTCAGTTTTCTAGTGAAGATCAGTTGGACAAAGTGGAGTTTGAAGCTCTAACATCTAGTGATTGAGGAATATTAATCACTTGGATGAGTTTCGGGGGGAAAAATGTATTGATTCCTTTAATAAACATAATTGCCTGCTGTGAGCAAGGCAATAGGCAATAACAATATTTTGAATTGAAGCCTTAAAATGTGAGAAATGTCTACAAAGATAGAAAGACATTTGATACCTCTATTATGGTATTTTTTTTGAAGATTTGTTTTCTAAATCTTTATTTTTTTTCTCTGTATATTTGTAGGTGGAGTTGTTTTCTAGAAGTCCCTCGAAATCTCCTTTGCTTTGTCCTACTTTCAAAACAATCACATCTACTAATTCATGGTAGCTTTTTCAATTTTCAGAAAGAAAAATGGCAAATAATACCAAAACATTAATCCATACCTGAGAATGAAGTTCCTTGTGACAAAGTTGGTCTTGCTGGTCAAACAGGTTCCCCTAATCAGTAGCGCTGGCCTGAGTCTTACCCACACTCAGTTTATAGAAACACACAGGCACACGAATCTTTATCTGTGACTTCATCTCTCTGCAAGGCAACTAAAGTGTAACACAGACAGACCTAGACCAAAAATGTCCATTTCCAGCAAGAAGGCGTTCTCCCTGCTTAACTCCTTCCTCTCCAGATGGTCACATACTTTCTTCACGAATTACCTCCCCTCATCAGAACAAGAAAGGTTGGTGCCCATTATTTAAAGCAGTCATTACAGATGCCTACCCGAGAGGGACAATCGAGTTACTGAGCTAAAGTGTCTGGAAGTCTGGTCGTTTCTCTGCATCTGCTCAGGGAAAAGAATTTCTGTCCTGATTTGTGTCCTGTTGGCCTTGGGTTCTTTTTGGACCTGAAGCCCATCCTGCACTGATACAGGCCACTTATAAAAAATCTCTTTCTTCTCTCTCCTGTTTGAACCTATAGGTCAGTTTTCATTTCCTCAGAGTTTAATCCCTCTCTCCTTCTGGCTCAACACACAGATGCAGGTTTCATGATCCTTTGATGTGGCTTCAGTTAGCATCAAAAGCCACCTTCAGACTATCATCTCTTGCCAGTTGTCTAGATCTTTCTCCTATGACCTCGTGCTCACTTATTGGCCATCCACGCAGGGTGAGTCTTCTGATCGCTGGGTAGAAGGAATGCAGCTTTTTACTGAATACGGGTCTTCACTGCATTTTGAATCCTGACTTTTGGATATTATGTTAGTTTTACCAACAGGTTTCATTAAAAAGCAACTCAGGTGTGAAACTTACCTTGCCTGAATGTTAAGACGTCAAGTCAAGTTAATGATTTAAGGTAATAGTTGAGCCAGCTCTTTGAATGGAGTCCTCAGTTTAAATAAAAAAGTGAATGATAATAATGACAATTATTTAACCCCTTTTTCATTTGTAGTTTTGGATACTTCTTGTGCATTTTGTTAAAACCCAGATCATCTCTCCAAGGCCGTATCAGTCCAGTTCCAAAAGTGGTACAAAGCTATCTTTCATGCTCTGTGCGGGGTAAGGGATGGCGACCATGCAGTTACGTAGATTTAAGTGACAATTACTTGCCCAAGAAGCAGACCACCTGCTCTGGGCTGATAGGTCTGCACTGACACTGCTGCGTTTTCTTACCTGTTCGTTTTAGGGTCAAATACACCCTTTTGGGAAACAGCTGGATGTGGTGAGCAGTTTATATAGGAATTAATTGGTGACTTCAATAACAACACATTTTAAACTGAACCACAAACTGAGTTCACGGGCCAGCCATCACTCAGGTAGTTTGCTGGTACTTAGCTGAGCATCTATCTTGTGCCCCCATAAGAGGAAGCAAACATGGGTTAAAGCACAGGCCCTGGAGTTTCTTGGGTTAGGATCTTGGCTCAAGAACCCAGCTGTAAGGAAGGTCTTGATGTTACCTTCCTCACGGGACTTTCATAAAGAAATGAGCTAACACATGCAAAGTGCTTCAAACAGGGCCCGACACATGACAAAATGTGGTTTGTTTATAGGTGACATGGTAGCACTGTGCTTGGTCCCCAGTATAAACCCAGGTAACTGGTCCCGAAGAACTTCTACAACACAGTTGAGGAGGCAACATCCAAATGAATGAAAGAATTAGGGGCAAATCACAGAATCTTAGTTTTGAAAGGGATCTGATCGGTCTCCTAGGAGAACTTACCATCTGAGGTGTCTACAGCATCCTCAACAGATGGCCTTCTGTAACACAGCATCGGGATTAGAATGTGTGCTGTCGGCAGAGCGCCCCAGGCCATGGGCAGCAGCCCCCTGCTGTAAGAACTACCTGGGGGCCAAGCTCAAGGTCCCTCATCCCATAGGCTCAGCCTCTTGTCTTCACCGCCAAAATGTTGCACAAGTTCAGATTCATCTGTGTGGTTCCGTGTTCCGGTAATTCAGTCCTTTCTACTCCTGAGTAGTACTCCAGTCTATGGACGTACCACAGTTTGCTTATCCATTTACCTGCTAGGTACATTTGGGTTGTTCACATGTTGGGAGCGCATAGGTTATTAACATCCGCTATGAACATTCTTCGGCAAGCTTTTTTGTGGACATATTACGTCCATTTCTCTTGGGAAAATACCTAAGAATGGAGTTGAGTACCACAGGGTCGGCATAGATTTAACTCTAAAAGAAACTGCCAGACTATTTTCCAAAGTGGTCATACCACTTCACAAGAGTGAATGGGAGCTCTGGTCACTCCACATTCTCCAAAACACAGTAGCACTGGTGTTTTTAATTTTAGCCATTCTGGTGGATGTGAAGTGGTATCTCACAGTGTTTTTAATTTGCATTTCCCTGATGACTAATTAGGTTGAGCATTTTTTGAGGTGCTTATTGGACATTTGTATATCCTTTTTCCAACATGTCTGCCAGATCATTTGCCTATTTTTAAATCAAATTGTTGATATTGAGTTCTTTACATATTCTGATTGCAAGCTTTTTTCTCTAGATCTATATATCACAAGTGTTTTCTCCTAGTCTGCTTTTTTCCTTTAAAAAAAAATTTTTTTTATTTATTTATTTGAGAGAGACAGAGAAAGCAAGAGAAAGCATGAGTGAGGAGGAGAGGGAGAAGCAGGCTCCCCACTGATCAGGGAGCCCAACGGAGGTCTCCATCCCAGGACCCTGGGATCATGACCGAGCCGAAGGCAGATGCTTAATCGACTGAGCCACCCTCAGTCTTCTCTTTTCTTATATTAATGCTATCTCTTAAACAACAAATATTTTTAATGTTGATAGTTTAGTTTATCTATTTTTTTGTGTGTCCAAAAATTGCCTATTCCAATTTTGTGAAAATATTTTCCTATGTTTTCCTCTAGATGCTTTATGGACTAAGCTTTTGTATTTTCATATTTCATCTCAAATTAATTTTTGTGTGAGAAAGGTAATGAGGTCCATTTTTAGTAACATGTTTAGCCATTTGTTCCAGAGCTATTATAAAAAATACTACCTTTCCTTCTTTGAATTATCTTGGTATCTTTGTCAAAAATCAATTGGCCAAAAATGAATGAGTCAATTTCTGGGCTCCTTCTTCCGTTTTAGTAATTAATTTTCTATCTTTATACCAATATTGCACCATCTCGATTATTATAGCTTGAAATCCAAGGCATAAGTTGTTAACTTTGTTCTTTTTCAAGATTCATTTAGCTCTTTTAGGTTCTTTGCATTTCCTTATAAATTTTAAATTAGCTTGTCAATGAAAAAGAAGAACCTGCTAGAATTTTGATCGAGATGGCCTTCACTCTCTAGATCAGTTTGAGGAGGATTGATATCTTAATAATATTGAGCCTTCCAATTTGTGTATTTTGTTCGATATTCTTTCACTTTTCTCGGCAATGTTTATTTGTTTTAAGTGTACATACAGGTCTTGCACATATTTTGTTAAATTAATCTTTAAGTATTTTTTTTAGATTTTATTTATTTATTTGACAAAGAGAGAGAGAGAGAGACAGTGAGAGAGGGAACACAAGCAGAGAGAGTGGGAGAGGGAGAGGGAAAAGCAGGCTTCCCCCTGAGTGAGGAGCCTGATGCGGTGCTTGATCCCAGGATGCTGCAATCATGACCTGAGCTAAAGGCAGATGATTAACGACTGAGCCACCCCGGCACCCCAAGCCTTAAGTTTTGTTTTGTGTTTTTTTTTAATAAAAAAAGTACTACTAAAAGAATACTTAAAAATTTTCAATTTCCAATTATTCTTTGCTAATATATAGAAATACAATTTTTTTTGTATATTAACTTTGTATGCTGTTATCCTGTGACCTTGGTAAACTCATTTATTAGTTCTAGTATTTTTTCTTTCAGTAGATTCCTACATGTTTCTCTATACCAACTATCATCAATCTGTGAATATAGTTTTACTCCTTTCTTTCCGATATGTAAGACTTCTATTTCTTTTTCGTAACCTAGTACACTGGCTAGGACCTTCAGTCCTATTCCATAATGTTGAATAGAAGTGATTATAATGGACATCCTTGTTTTCTTCCCAATCTTAGTAGGAAAGTGTTAAGTCAATGGCTAACAGACACATGAAGAAATGTTCATCATCATTAGCCATCAGGGAGATTCAAATCAAAACCACACTGAGATACCACCTTACACCAGTTAGAATGGCCAAAATCAACAAGACAGTAAACAACAAATGTTGGAGA
>CM052895.1:109217158-109237956 GCA_028534135.1 Potos flavus | reverse complement strand
GAGAAAGGACCCTTGAACAAAAAGCATAATCTTCCATTCCTACTAAAAGAGAATCCTATGTGGATATTTGTATATGTTGCAAATTATCAAACAAACTTTAGAATAAACTCAAGATATATGTCCCCCCCAAAAAAAAAAAAAAAAGGAAAGTGTTAAGTCTTTCATTGATAGTGAAAGTACTACGTTAGCAGTTTTTTTAAAACATTCTTTATCAGCTTGAGGAAGTTCCCTTCTTTTCTAAATCCTTTTAGAGTTTTTACATGAGTGGCTGTTGAATGTTTTTTTTTTTTCTTTTTGTATCTTTCTGGCACAGTGTTAATCATAATATTCCTTTATTATCTTTCTAACAGCTAGCTTTAGGATCTGTAATAACACACTCTATCATTTCTGATATTTGGTAATGTTTTTCTTTTTTATAGAAATGAATTTATTCATTTTATCAATGTTTTCAAAAAATAACTTTTGAGAATCAGAGATGAGCACAATATTTCCTTCTAGTTTTGGTTTTAGGAATAAGAAAAGTGAAGGTTTATTTTGTATTGTTTTTGTTTTTTATTAAGTCCAAATTCAGAAATGCAATCAGGGATGGCTTTGGGCAGCCATGGCTTTAAGAAATTTTTGGTAAAATACACATACCATAAAATTTAGCATCTTAATCATTTTTAAGTGTACAGTTTAAAAGTGCTAACTGCATTCACATGTTTGTGCAATCAATCTCTAGAACCTATTCATCTTGCAATACTGAAACCCTGCACCATTAAATAATAACTCCCTAGTCCCCCTCCCAGCCCCTGGCAACTGCCATTCTGCTTTCTGTATTTGTGAATGACTACTCTAGCCATCTCATATTAGTGGAATCATATAGTATTTATCTTTTTGTGACTTGCTTGTTTCATTTGGAATGATGTCCTCAAGATTTATCCATGCTGTAGCATGTGTCAGAATTTCCTTTCTTTTTAAGGCTGAATAATATTTTATTGTATGTATATCACATTTTGTTTATCTATTCATTTGTCAATGGACAGATGGGTTGTTTCCACCTTTTGGCTTTTGTGAATAATGCTGCTATGCGTATTGATGTGCAAATATCTTTTTGAGTCCCTGCTGTCCCTTCTTTTGGGTAAAAACCCAGAAGTAGAATTGCTGGATCACATGATAATTCTATTTTTCATTTTTTAGGAACTACCATACTGTTTTCCACAGCAGATGCACCATTTTACATTCCCACCAACAGTGCATACGGGTTCTAATTTCTCCACCTTCTTGCCAACACTTGTTATTTTCTGGGTTTTCTTTTTTCATTTGATGGTAGCCATCCTAATGAGTGTCAGGTAGGAAAGTGAAGTTTAAGCCATTACATACATTTTCCAAATCCTTATATATGTGCCATCTATTAAGGAGGTTTTAATGGGAAGGATTCCTGAACTGGGTGGGAGCTTCAATATGATCAAATCTAATAGAGTATGAACTCTATCTTTTCTAATTATTTTAAAGTGGTCTATATTTGTTTCCACCAATCTGAGCCCTTAAATGTGAGTAAAATGGTTTTGCAGATAGAACAAAACTCATTCTAGCCTCCTTGAGACTCCCTTTGGTGGAAGAAAAACAGAAATATGTGTACGTCTTCTTTGATCCTTGTTTATGTAGGCATGTATCATCCAAAAGACGTCGTGTCGTCTAGGCCATATCACAGTTTTAGAATCACAAAAAAGGAAAGCTAATACAAATCTATTTTGAAAAGCATAATAATATATTTCACATTATCTTTTCATATAAAAGGCATTATTTCATTGTTTGCCACTACTGGGCTCCCTTTCTCATGGTTTTGTCTTCAATTCTTAGCATTTAAATTTTTAGGTGTTCTAAATTAAGTACATTCATAAATGTTCACAGAATATATTGAAGGGAGATAGTGCATTTGCAGCAGTCTATAGTTTAGACTTCAGAGCAAATTTGATTGCACGGTAAATAGGCCCCACTTTGCCTTTATATTTATATTTACTAAGTTCAAAGCTAAATTAAGTGCCTTCTGAAACCCTCAAGAGGAGTGTGGCTAAAATACAAAGAATGAGGATGAAAACAGCAAAGTCAGAACATTATAGAATCAAATCACTTTTTCTTTCACCCAGAAAGTTGAAAGAGTATCATTAGCCGAGTTCTTATTACTGAATTCCTCTAAAAAAAAAAAACACATAACAGAAAACAAACCTGGGAGAAAAATGTCTTTGCATTTCTGGTGTCTAATACAGCATCCAGCAATTGGTAAAAACTGCACTGAATAAGTAAGTGACTGAAGGCATTAATCTATGTTTCTTGACTTGCAGGAAACTGTCCTGACATTAAGAACAGAATTCATCCAGAAAATCATGGCCAAAATGTGATGTAATAAAGAATAGATCTGGTTTCTGTTCTTTATTCCTTGCACAGAGCTTCAAAACACTTTGAATTTCCCGACCAAGTGTCAGGTGTCTGTTTTGCTAATGAGGTGACTCCAGGGAGGGGCTGGCCACACCAAAAAGACCAAGCAACTATAGAGTTGGAACTTCTAGCCCTACTTCCTACCCCCGACCTGCAGAGAGGGAAGAGAGACTGGAAATTGAGTTCAATCATAGTCAATGACTTAATCAATCACATCTATGTAATGAAATCCCATATGAAAACTCTGGACACCTATGCTTACTGGAGCTTCCTACTTGGCGATCTTACTGATGTCCTGGGAGAATGGTAGGCCCAGACTCCATGGGGACAGAACTCCTGTGCTCAGAACCCTCCCACACCTTGCCTTATGTATCTCTTCAGTTGGCTGTTCATTTGTATCCTTTATAATAAAATGATACAAGGCTTTCTTTGAGTCTATGAGTCATTCTAGCAAAGTTTCAAACCTGGGAGAGTTGTGGCAAGCCTTGTATTTGCAATCATCCAGGCAGAAAAGCAGGTGGCTTGGAGACACCTGAAATTTTGTAGCTGGTGTTTGAACTGGTCAGTCTCATGAGACTGAGCCCTTCAGTTTGAGAGTCTTCACTAACTCTGGATAATACCAAAATTGAATTAAATTGTAGCACACCCAGCTGGTGTCAGAATGAACAAAAGCAGAAGAAATCCTAATGCAGTTTAAGTATTTGCAGAGAAAGTTCTTTGATATGGACCAATGAAAAAAAATTAAACGTTGTAACATTAGGAATCATAGATTCTATGAGACAGCTCTATAGAGCAGAAAGTGCGCTGAAAGTAGGGCTTAATAACTACATAACCTTAGAAAAATCACTTGACTTTAAGGATTCCCAGTTTCCACATCTTTGAAATTGAGGATAATGATGCCCACTTATAATGGTTAATTTTATGTATCAACTTGGCTGCATCATAGTGCCGAATATTTGTTCAAACATTATTCTGGATGTTTTGGTAAGGGTGCTTTTGGCTAAGATTTACATTTAAACTGGTGGACTGTGAGTAAAGCAGATTGCCCTCTAGAACACTGGTGGGCCTCACCCAATCAGCCAAAGGTTTGGATATAACAAGAGACTGACCCGCTCTGAGAAAGAGGGAATTCTGCCAACAGACTGCTTTCAGATTTCAATAGTGACATTGGTCACTTCTTTGCCTGGGACTCCAGCCTGATGGCCCACACAGAGGATTTTGGACTTGCCAGCTTCCCTAATTGTGTGAGGCAATATCTTAAAATAAAATTTTTTAATTTCTAAAAAATTAAAATTTTAAAATTTTTAATTCAAATTTTTAAAGACTTTTTAATATTTTAAGACTATTAAATTCTTAAAGACTATTTATTTATTTATTTGAGAGAGAGAGAGAGAGAGAGATCAAGCATGCAAGTGGGGTAGGGGAGGGGAGAGGGAGAGAATCTCAAGCAAATTCCACACCAAGCACGGAACCCCACACTGGGCTTGATCCCAGGACCCTGTGATCATGACCTGAGCTGAAATCAAGAGTCGGATGCTCAACTGACTGAATGACCCACGTTTTATTTATTTAAAATAAATTTCTATCTTTATCTCTGTCTCTTTCTCTGTCTCTGTCTGTCTACACACACACACACACACACACACACACTATAGATTCTGTTTCTTTGGAGAATCTTGACTAATACACTATCTCACCTGACTATTGTAAGAATTAAATAAGGTAACTAAATTAAATAAGTTTTATAATTTTTAAAGCCTTCTATAAATTTACTCTGTACATTTTAAAGTATACAGCATTATAAAACATAATATGATCACCCAAAAAGCACAGCTTTGTAACATCAAGCACCTCAACATATAGCGTGGAGGGCTAGAAAGTACTTATGTGTTGAACCTGGTTGTGCCCTTGGAAGAGTTAAATGCCAACTAATCATGGCCTGTATATTAAGTTAAAAAGCTGGAATCTTGGTGTGGCTGGGGGTAGGCTAAAGCCACAAACTCAGAATGCCCCAGTGAATAAATCCACAGTTGGACCTCACTCTCTGAAACTAATGGCTTTGCTTTCTTGGACTTTTGCTGAACTTCGCATAATAGCAAGGTGCAAATAGAGCTTGGAGGAGAAATATTTTTCAATTCCCGCACAGTAACTAGAATGCTATTTAGCAGCATAGCAAACACTGCCCAGTGTCACTTGTCAGTTTAGACTCTAGAGGACAGTTCTTGTAGCTGTCAATGGCCTGTCTGAATTACATTAACATGCTTTACAACTTTATGGATTGTGGTTTATGTGGGCTGATATTTTGAGACTTGGTTGTGGAAGAATATGGTTGCTTTCGAAACATTCTAGGCAAAAGCTTCAGTCTGAGAAAAGAGACCAGACTTCTCGTCTTGTTGGTATTTTGGGAAGTATGTCATCATAATGATATTTCCAGTGTCCTCTGGATATGGCCAATAAGAGGAGGGAATATTAAGACAGACTGCCTTCAGTAAAAACAATAGCGGGATAGTATTTCCACTTTTAAAATTGGGAAAAACTTTTAAAAATATTACCCCAGTATTACTGAGAATATAAACTTCTGATTGGAGGACCAATTGGCAAAAAAACAAACACAAAATCTTAAAAACAGACATATCCTTTGACTTCACAGTTTCACCACTAAGAACATATCCCAAGAAAATAATCTTATCTCTGTAATGATTTAACCATTAGCTTATGTGAAATACAGTGTTGTTTGTAATAGTGAAAAAACAGAAATAAAGTGTCTCATATAGAGAACTGCCTAAGAAATTTTGTTACATCTATTTAAAGGAATAGTATACGACTGTTAAAAATAACGTTGTAGAAGAATATATGACATGGAAATCTGTTCATAATCAATTATTAAATTAAAAAGCAGTTTACAAAACAACTATATGTAAAAGAACTCTATTTAAAAATCAAGCAAAGGAATAAGCTGCACATGTACACAGAAGCAAAGGCTAGAAGAATATACATTAAAATGTTAGTAGCAACTATCTTTGGGTGATGATTTTTACCATCTCCTTAATGCTCTCCCTGGCAAATTTTATAGAATAAATATTATATTAGCAATGGAGGGGGGAGGTTACTTTAAACATTTAAAACAAAATGAAAAGCCAACAAAAACCTACGATGATTTAGAGTTTACTAACAGAAGGGGAAGAATTTTACAATGTTATGAATAAACCCTGGCACATTCCGGGACTTGACATGTTAGGCAATTAGTTTAAAATGGCTTATAGGAGCCCTGATGATACAGAATAGTCTTAAAAGTTTTTGCTGTTTCCATTTCTTGTAAAGTATTTTCTACCCACACTATGCCACGCCTTGTACAGCATGAAGTCAAGGAATGAATGCAGGGAGGTGGCCTGACATTGTCTTGCAAATGTCAGCACACAGATGCCACCTTGGAAATGGGGAGTTTTCAGCCCGTGAGCCAACACTTTCCATGCCACTAAAATCCACAACTGTGTCTATGGAAAAGTAAATCAAGAGCTGGTAGCCTAGATCCATACATAGACAGACCCATCAGAGGTTAATTGAGGGCAAGTTAAAAATGCCTGGGGCCAGTCCTTAGCCTCTGGGGAGTGATGATGTCATCTATGACAGCACCCTGCCTTTCCCCAAGTGTCCTTTGCTGTCCATGACAGAATGGATTGGAGGGATCCTCTTGGCTATTCATGTCCACCATCTGCCACTAATCAATGCAGCTGGGTAGTGGATGTAAAATTTTAAAAAGACTGATGGTGAAAATGGCTGCCAGGTAGATAGTTTAGTCTGAATGAGGACCCATCATGTGAAATGTGACACTTTTCCCTGTTTGTCTCCAGCTGTTCCTACACCATAACAGGAAAAGAGTTAAGAATATATTTATTTTTCCCACAGATGAATGAGTCAGAGACCCAGGCAAAAATTAGGTTTAAACTCTAAATCCAAAAATGTGCCATTAGTGGCAGGATAGGGAAGAGAGTTCCAGGCTAACTTAAAGCTACTCTCAGCAAATTGCCCTTGTAGCGGATTCTGCCTTGCCTGGATGGGCGTCTTGAATTACCCGAGTCTAGCATACTCTAGAAAAATGACAGTGGCCAGAAGTTTAAGCATATAAGCTTCCGAGTGGCAAGTCCAAGGAATATGCATTCTTGATTGTCTCCCAGTCCTTTAAAAACCAATAGTGGATCCAAGTTAACTCATCCTCATGCATCACTACTATGTCTAGTCTCCAAGCTAAAAAAAAGATGGTAAAGCATTTCGTAATCAGATTCCCCAGGTACTTCCCTACCATTCTTCCTGAAATGCGAATGGCCGGGACATCACTAAACACACAGCCCATTAGCCTGGCTGACTCACCTTGCAGTCGCTGGTCTTCTGGAAGCTTCAGTTTACAGGTGTACAAACTGTTAAACAGATGGCTGCTGCCTTTTCTTTGTACAGTAGACATGGTGCTGGCGATATGGCTGTGGCTGCAGTCTCACTAGGGCATTTCCTTCCCTTGGTCAGTCACCTAAAATGGTCTTCACCAGACACCCAGAGCCACAGAGAAACATGCAGGTCCTGTCCTTGAGTGTAAAACATTTACTTCTCTAATAAACTTCCAAGTGCTTCCGAGTCATGATTCTTGAAATAAATATTGACCAGTATAACTTCCCCTACATATAAAGATGCCAACTCGTTTGGATAAAAACACAACTTAATTCTTCTTTCATTTCAAAGCGCTTTGAAGCTTTCCCCCCTTCTAGTGTAAAATCCTACAAAATAACTATTTCTAACCAATTACAGTTTTGGCAATTCTTGCCTCATCTGCTGACATGAAATCTAATGCCTCTGGTATTTAGAGAGGACTTGCTAGAGTAATAGACGCAAAATTTAAAAAGTGCTGCTGAGTTAAATCAAATGATTTCTAAGCCTGGTCTGAGTTACCCTCCGTGACAGCTGAAAGTGAACCGTTCTTAAGGGAAGCTGAGGGAGGAGGAGCCGAGGGAGCGAGGCTGATTAGCATAAAGAGGCAGGCAAGAAATGGCATTGGAGTTGCTCTAAATGATAGTGACCAAAGCAGGGATTCTAAAAAGATGCCCTGATGTTACAGTAATCACATATCTGACTTCTGCTACTTTGTAATTTAAACAAAAGCTCAGAGCAGGGGTTTATACTGCACGGAGACTCATTTGCACATGCAACAGCTAAAGGGTATAACCGGAACGGGTAATGAGCTCATGGAAATATACTGCTGGAACTTTCAGTTTCTGTAAACACCTCTGAGCTTTCAGAAGGGGGCAGTTACGGAGCAGCCTGCCTGCCAACACAACTATTTGGAGTTCTAGAAGACAAATAAACACATAAAACATTATCTTTCCAGCAATCTACCTCTCTTTCCCCTTAGACTCTCTATTTCCACTCCTAGGTCATAAAACACAGCTTTCTCCAGGATTTTCTTGTGCTACCATAGCATATTTCATTGAAATATTCATCGAAATAATAGGATATTGGATTATTGTTTAAAAAACAAACCCTGAGCACCTTTCATTTAACTGGGAACGCCGCTACCTCTGAGGTTGTAATGAATGTTAGTAGATCCTGCCCTTTAGGATTCACAGCTCTATAGATTCTGAAACCAGGTGGTGGGCTGGGGCAAAGGAGAAAGGCAGAGTGTTCAGCCTCAAAGTCTGGGTGGTGCAGCTTCCTGGGCATACTTGGAAATTGGTGCTAAACCTGACACCTTAACTAGGTTACCCCCTAGCCAGATTTGGGTGAGTCCTCCTTCTACTTTGACGCAGTTAACAATTCCCTAAGCATACTCTGAGTTGTGAAAAGTCTTATGATCTGTGTGCTTGCTCTTTCACAATTACTATTATTTATTAAACTGCTTTTATTATTTCAATAGTTTACCTATTGCAGTTTTAGGTCCCTCACAGCACAACAGGTTACAGAAGTACGTAGCTACTTGGAAAGAGATTGCTGTTACTAGAGAACCACAGTTTCTGCTTTAATGGTTGGCATTTATCTCCTACAGTCATGGTGGAAGGCTGGTGGAGGCATAAAGCTATTGATATTCTATCAGGTTGTGGACCTCACTAATAAGCTTATTATTATATAGGTGAGCCAAATAACCCACGAAATTATAAGCCAGTCCTTGAGAGAAACAGATTCTTTAAAAAAGTTTTATAGTGAGAAATTTAAAGCATATATATGAATAAGTAGAAGGAATAGCATAAGACCTACCTGCCATCACTTGGATTCAATCATTATCAACTCATGGTCAATCTTGTTTCCAAATCTGTTTCATCACAGCCTTTCCTGCCCCCCACCCACCACTGGATTTGAAGCTTCTCAGGGATCATTGCATTCATAAATATTTCAATATGTATTTCTAAAATGCAAGGACTTTGAAAAATACAGCCACAATAAAATTGTCACACTTTTAATATTTAAACACAATTCCTTAATGTAATTGAATATTCGGGTGGTGTTCTTATTTTCCTGGTGTCCCACGATTTTAAAAAAATTTACATTTTGTTCAAATTGGGACCCCAAGATCCACACACTGTCTTTGGTTGATACGTGTCATAAGTCTTTTTCATTCTGTAGGTTTCTCTCTGTGAGAAAATATTGCTTAGGGATTAATACCACATTTACCCTGATTTATGTCTGATTTTTCAAGGAAGCCCCTAGACACCTCCATTTTTGTTATGCGTGGGTGTAAAGCTGAGGGAAAAGAAGGGAAAAGAAATGGTCAACTAACCACAGAAGCTATAACAGACAGCTTTCTAGCCCTGGCACTCCATTAGTGTACTGTGAAACCTTGAACCAAGTACTTTAACATCTCTGAGTTTGTGTCTTCGTTTGTCAAATGAAACAAACTTTTGGTAAGCGACGCAGGAAATCATTCGACACTCATTCTGAGAACATAGAGACCTGAGAGAGGAGAAAGAAATAGATTTAAACCTAAAAATATGAGTAGGACTGAGGCATGTATTTGATAATCTAAGCCCTCGATTTTCAAATCTGGCCGAGTAATTACTCTGGGAATGTCAGAAAGATAGTTACCTGGGCCTCAACTGCAGAGTTGGAGATATGGGGTGGTGTCTGAAATATATATATATTCTTTTTAAACTAAATTCCCCACCGCCAAGGTTCATTGATATATAGTGGACACATAACATTGTGTAAGTTTAAGGTGCACAACATGGTGATTTGATACATTTGCATCTTGAAAGATGATTACCACTATAACATTAGCTATACCTCCATTCTGTCGCATAATTACCATTTGTTTTTTGTGGCAGGAATGTTTAAGATCCACTCTTTTAGCAACATTCAAGTACATGATACAGTAGTATTAGCTATAATCACAATCCTGTACATTAGCTCCCCAAACTTGTTAATCTTATAACTGTAAATGTTTACTCTTTGACCAGTATACTTCCGTTTTCCCCCACCCCCCAGTCCTGGTAACCTCCACTCTATTCTCTGTTACCGTGAGTTTGACTATTCTAGATGGAATATTTTAAAAGTCCTCTAATCAAGGTAAATAAGCATAATCTGTTTAAATAGATCTGGTATACTCCAATATTTCATTTATTATATCTTTCCTGAGGGCTGATGAAACCAAACAAGAACTCCCTAGACATAGTTTCCAGTGCCAAAACATAAAGGGCTAGGGACAATACCAGGGAGACTTTCTGCCTGGTTCCTCTGTGTCCCACTGTCGTGCATCATTGAGTCAGCGCTAGGCAGTGACCCTGTGATTGATTGAGTTAAGGAGATTTCTGGGCTCCTACATTGCATGTTGGGTCACATGCCTACTCTGGGAGGAGTCTCTGTTTTGACTCACCAATTTCCACTGGAAATAAGCCAGTGTAGCTGAAACCAGAGCTTTATAGGAATATATAAAATAACATCAGCCGTATCAGCCATAGTAAGAATCTGCTATAGTAAGCCATACTCTTATTTTTCAGAAACATTACCGAGTTAGTCATTCATAATGGACATGATATACTTTGCTTTCTGGTTGTAAGTAAAAGCAAGGAGTCAGACTATAGAAAGTGAAGTCTAGTTGGGTCAAAAAAAAGGTGAATAATTTGGCCTTTTTTACTTGCAATTCAAGTAAAAATGAATTAGAATGTCTATGAAATTCAAGCTTCATTTCTTGTCAACTCTCTGTGACGTCAAAAAGATGACACTGTTGAATGCAAGTTGATACAGCCATTCTGGAAAACAGTATGGAGGTTCCTCAAGAAGTTAAAAATAAAACTACCTTATGACCCAGCAGTTGCATTACTGGGTATTTACCCCAAAGATACAGATATAGTGAAAACAAGGAGTACATGCACCCCAATGTTCATAGCAGCAATGTCCACAATAGCCAAACTGTGGAAGGAGCGGAGATATCCTTCAGCAGATGAACAAATAAAGAAGATGTGGTCCATATATACAATGGAATATTACTCAGCCATCAGAAGGGATGAATACCTCCCATTTACATTGACATGGTTGGAACTGGAGGCTATTATGCTAAGTTAAATAAGTCAATCAGAGAAAGACAGTTGTCATATGGTTTCACTCATATGTGGAATATAAGGAATAGTGCAGAAGATCATACGGGAAGGGAGGGAAAACTGAATGGGAAGAAATCAGAGAGGGAGACAAACCATGAGAGACTCGTGATCCAGGAAATAAATTGAGGGTTGCGGAAAGGGAGGTGGATGGGGGGATGGGGTAACAGGGTGATGGGCATTAAGGAGGGCACATGATGTGATGAGCACCGGGTGTTATAAACAACTAATGAATCATTGAACATTACATCAAAAACTAATGACATACTATATTTTGGCTAATTGAATTCAAATTAAAAAAAAAAAGGATGCCACTATTTTTCTTGGTCTGGATTTTTCCTTCTCTTATATTCTCTTTGCTTAACCTGTGTCTTTGTACTCCCAGAGGGATAAAGTAGAATGGCACATCACAAGTAAATAATCTTAACAACTGGTGTGTTTGGGGTAGATACTGGAAAAATTGATATTTTAGGATGCGAACTTATAGCTCAGAATGCATAGTACTTGGTTGACTAATATAAATGGTCCTAAGTTTATAGGAGTTTTTGTCTTTCAGTTGAACCATGTTTAAAAAGTAGGAGCACATGCATTGTTCATTAGTATGCAAGTGAGTTACTTGTTTAATTAATAACCTGCCTTGTTTCAAAAGTATTTATGATATCTAGTGTACAAGTATATCTACACTTTGAAAGCCTTTGGGCTGCTTTGAATGACAAGTATAATATAAATAAAAAGCAGTAGTATTGCATTTATCACTCTTCTCCTCAAAGAATAGGATAAAAGACCCTCAACAGAATGCAAACATGAAAACCATGAGTCCTTGGCCAGAGCCTCACTATGACCCCCATAGCACTGCAGGATTATCACATGGTCATTTTAGTTTAACACTGAGGAACTAGTGTTAAGACTTTAGAATTTCTGTTGATTTTAAATAACAGACCTTCAACTCCTTTTTATCATCGCATGGTCGATGTCTTTTTTTTCCTAAATCACTCTTCCTTCCACCAAAGACGTGGTGGAGGAGAATTTTGAGTTTCAGGATCTCATGATGGCTTATGCACCATGTATATCAAGCAAGGCAGGCTTTTGTGGCTGTCTAGAGTTGTGTTACTGTAAGTCACTCTATGTTTTTAGCTCAAAGAATTTCTCAGGTAACACAGTTGGCTGGATTCACATAATTGCTATTTGTCAAAACACAGACGATGCAAATGGGGGTATTAGAGATTGTTCTGCTTGAATACTTGTTCCTCTCCATGAATTCAGGAGACTATACTGGCATAGCCCCAAACTGCTTACTTATTAAAGGTGCTCACTATTCTGAAATTGCTACCATTGATCTTTAATCCATTGAACACCAATATTTGGGTCTGGGTTATCAGAAATATTGCTTCACTCCATAAACATTGCCTTGGCATTTGAAACAAAATTACTTTTGGCCCTTTCAGGGATGAGCCTCAGCTTTGGCTGCTGCAGGGCTCCCTCTGGAGGTCAGCAGAGTCCAAGGTCAGTTAGTAAAATAACCTTGGCCCCAGCACAAAATAAAGCCATGTCTTTTCATCCAGTGCCTACAGAATGGGGTCTTGTATTTGTGAGCTCAGGAAATAATTATCTGTGTCTGAGGTTGTAGGAAAGTTACCTGATTATTCTCCTACGGGTGAAATTTGATTGTTGCTGTATTTAATCTCTGCGCTGGTATTTAATTTCTGTACCTTTACATTTTTTCTAGCTTTATCGAAGCCTTTCAGTCAAAGTGAAAATAAGACAAAATAAAAGCAAAGGGCAGAAAAATGCAGAGTTTTATTTTGTTTGTTTTGAGTGGCAAGGAAACCCAGAGTATGGTGGTTCTGGTTCCATAATGTCCACCATCTGGGTAGGATCAAATGATCCTACAGAGTCTGAATTCTACCTAAAAGTGTTTGAAGTACACAAGCACAGGGTCATTGGGTTTGCAGCAGAACTGAACTCTTTGAAGGTAAACATTCATTAGCTGGGATCATTTCCAAAATAAAGCAAATTAACTTGCATCAGACCAAACTTTTGTTACTTGATAGGAATTTACATTCAGAGGAATAAAATAATAACCAAACTATGTTTCTCCCTCCCTACCTCCCTCATACCTTCCTTCCTTCACTAGTTAGCATGTTGGTTCCTTCCTTCCTTTCTTCTTTTTCACTCTTTTTCTCTACTTCTTCTTTCACTCATTTTCCTTTTATGTTAGTTAAGTGGCATAAAATATAATTTTGATATATTGAAAATGAAATTATATGTCTGGAATTTGCTTCAAAATAATTTGAATGAGGAAAATATGGAGGGTATAGATGACATAAGACACACCATAAATTCTACTGTATTTTAACCAGTGGTTATAGGGGAGGGGTGCCTGGAGGAAACAAAGTCACTTCCCTTTTTTGAAACAAAACTGTAACTTGAAGAAATGTATTTTTTGTTCAGTAAAAATGGGATAGAATCCCACTGTCCCTAGCCACAAGGGATCAGTTCTACTGAGAAGTGAACAGTGGCGACTCAAAATTTTGAAAACATTTGGGGATAGGAAACACTGGCCTTCTGTTAACTGGCAAGTGTTCTAGTGAGACTCTGTTTTTGTTGGGATGTGTTATGTTGTAAGTACACATATATGCACCAGGATCTCTACTGAGTTTATAAGATTCAGAAAAGATGACTAATAAAATTTTGGGGGGTTTTGTGTTTATTTGTTTTTTTAAAGTTATTTATTTGAGAGAGAGAGAAAGAGAGAGCAGCAGGGAGAAGGAAAGAGAATCTGAAGCAGACTCCACACTGAGCATGGAGCCGAACGCGGGACTTGATCCCGCCACTGAAATAGCATGACCTGAGCGGAAACCAAGCGTTAGACACTCAACCAACTGAGCCATCCAGGTGCCCCGGATAAAATCTTGCTTTTTGTTAGTTTATCTCAATAAAAGCCCACTGGAACTCAAAAAAAAAAAGAAAAAAAAAGCCTTGCCATAAATGGATCATTATTAAAACTAAGTGATGAATACATGGGACTTATTATTTCTTCATGACTACTTTTATATACATATTTTTAATTTCGATGATTATTATATAATCATCAGAATATTATTTATTAATAATATATTAAATTAAAATATTATAAAATTAAAATATAATCACTTTTAATGAACCTGATTGAAAGGCTACAAGGCATGGGCAATGTGTTTTAGTAGGATGTGGAGAGAAACTCTCCAAATTTCTTTTCCTATTTAACTTTTTACTCTACATATTATAAGATATATAGAAAGATAGGAAATTTTAACATTCATAATGTATTTGTGGGGCAGCACATGAATACAAATTGTAAACAAACAAACGCACATTGCAGTACACAGGGAAACACCTGCCATTGGCCAGGGGCATGACCATTGAGCTCAGAGGCCTCTGTGGCAGGGGATGAAGGCTGGACCTTACATGAAGATGGCAAACTCATATTTAAAGAAAATCAAAGATTCATTTTACTTATTACTTCTCAACTGCAGAGATGTTTCCTTCTATACCATTCTTCTAATTTTATTACTATTTCATTATTTCTATTTAAAATTTCTATTACGAATGTAATTAGGTTGTATCTTAGTTTGGGCTAGTGTAACAAAGTACCACAGATGGCTTATTGACAACAGAAATTTATTTCTCCCAGTTCTGGAGGCTGGAGACCCCAAGATCAGAGCACCAGCATGGTTGGGTTGGGCGAGGACCCTTTTTGTGCTACAGGCTGTTGACTTCTGTGTCCTCACATGGTGGGAAGAGGGGGAGGGAGCTCTGTGGGGTCCCTTTTAGGAGGACACTAATCCCATTCAGGAGGGCTCCTTCCCCATGACCTCCTTACCTCCTAAAAGCCCCACTTAACACCCTCCCATTTGGAGGTTATGATTACAACATATAAATTTGGGGTGGGGGAAGCCAAAAACATTCAGTCCACAACAGGTTGCATTTTCAAGGATGGAAGAGGTTTTTAATCTAAATTCAGCTCCTTGGTGGGGCACTAAAGAAAAAATATCTATGAGCTTTTTATATTCCCACATATATATCTTCAGAGGGCTATTCACGATAGTTAATATATATCAACTAACATTTTACTGTAGGACTACAACCACTTCTTGCCTCCCAAACCACACACACACACACACACACACACACACACACACACACACACTTACACACCTTAGCTCCCTGGCATTCGTGACCGGCATGTGAGGATCAGGTGTTGTAGCGCAGATATTGATCTTCAACTTCAAATAACAACAGTGCCCAGTGTGCTGGAGCATGGGGACTCCCTGAACAGTTAAATCAGTACCAGGGCCACTGAAGTCACTCCTTTGTTATTCATCGAGGACAGAGAGCGACTGAGCTTGAAAAGGTTGGAAAGGATGTATTCATATAGTCATGAAAAGGATGGAAGGGTCAGAATAGAGGATTCTACTCATTGTCTCAAGGGTCCAGTGGGGTAAATCAAGAAAGGATAAATCAAGAAAGAATCACCTTCTACTTTTGATTCTTTAAAATGTCTTTAAATTTGGAGGAGCTCGAAGCTTTCCCAGGAACTCTGAAGCCTAGATTTAAGTGTTATTGGCATGATTAGCTAAAACTCCTGGTATGTTTTCATTGATATTACACATCCCAGCTGAATCAGCAAACATATACTTCATTGTCAGCTTTCCTAGGTAAACCCATGTAGATAATCAACCCTAAAAAAACATTTAAAGAAGACAATAGAGAAGAGATTATTTAAACTTACTACAGAAACTTACTATAGAAACTAATTAAAATAAGAAGCTAAGCACATACTTTAAAATGCATTCAGGAGCATCTGAGGGGCTCAGCTGGTTAAGCATCTGCCTTTGGCTCAAGTCATGATCCTGGGGTCCTGGGATTGAGCCCCACCTCGGGCTCCCTGCTCAGCAGGGAATCTGCCCTCCCTATGCTGCTCCCCCTGCTTGTGTACATGCTCCCTCTTTCCTTCTCTCACTTTCTCTCAAATAAATAAACAAAAATCTTTAAAAAGGGCATTTCAGATCATATGAAAAGTTATACAAAGGGATAAATAAAAAATATAGGTGATTTTGATTAGATTGTCATCTTTATCTGTGTGCCATCATTGGATGAGAAATTATGAGGACTTACAAGATAATTAAAAAGAGAGGGGTGGGGATAGTCCAAGATGGTGGAAGAGTAGGAGACCTTAGTTTAATCTGGTCCCAGGAATTCAGCTTGATAGCTATCAAATCATTCTGAACACCTACGAACTCAACCTGAGATCTAAGAAAAGAATGCAACTCTACAAATAGAAACGTAACAACTTTCTGCAAGTAGGAGGTATGGAGAAGTGAATCCAAGGCAACATATGGGAGGATAAATAGCGGGGGTAGGGAGCCTCTATAGGCCAGTTACTGGAAAATGATATAGCAGTGGAGCACAAAACCAGAACATTTAGAAGTCTGCTTCTGCATGGGAGCAGAAAGGTGCTAAGGTGGCAAAGTGGGGCAGAATCCTAGGTGGGACTTTGTTGTCTCAGAATCCTTGGGATCACAGGAAGACCAGGGGTGCCTGAGTGCGGCAGAGTTCCCAGGCACTGGAGCAGGGAATCGGGTGGCAGCCAATGAGCCCAGGAGTGGGCTCTCAGCTCTGGGGTTGCCATAAACCGTGAACCCCAGCATGGTCAGGTGACCAGTCTCCTAGCAAGGGCCCAGCAAGTGGTCAAACCACAGCAAGATGCAAGCTACAGGAGTTTGTAGGGATTAGAGACTCGAAATGAGGTTGTGTGCCTGAGATAGAAATGTTTGGTCACAGGCTAGGTGAGTGCAAAGTGTGGATGGAGACCAGGGAGACAGGGGTGATTTACTGCTTTTCTTTGAGGGTGCACGGAGGAGTAGGGCCCTGATCTTTTGGCTCCAGGGCAAGAGACTGGGAAGCTACCATTTTCATTCTCATCCTCTAAAGTGGCATGGAAAGCCTTCAGGGAACAAAGGCCACAAAGAGAAATCCAGAGCAGCTTACTTAGCCTAACCCCTGGCAAGGGTGGTACAATTCTGTCCCAGGCAAAGACACCTGAGAATCAGTGCAATAGCCTCCCACTCCCCCAAAGATGAGTAGGAACATCCAGCCAAGACCAAGTTTACTGATCACACACAACTGCAGGACTCCAGCAATAGTGGACAATAGTATATAGAATTCATGTTTTTTCCCCCACAATTCTTTAGTCATTCAATTTTAATTTTTTTCCTCTTTCCATTTTCAACCAATTCTTATTTTATCAACTTTTTAAAAATCTTTTTAAATTTTCATTTTTATACTTACATTCTATCCTCTCACTATATTTAATTTTATTTTTGCATATATATAAATTTTACTTTCTTTACAATTTTGGGATGTAGTTTTCTAACAAACAGACCAAAATACACACAGGATCCAGTGTATTACTCTGTTCTCTTCACCTGTCTGATTATATTCTCTCTCTTTCTCTCTCTCGCTCTTTTTTTTTTTTTTTTTTGGTTTCAGGTCTCTTCTGATTTGTATAGTGTATATTTCTCTGAGGTCATTGTTGCCATTTTAGTATTTTGTTCTCTTGTTGATCTATTCTTCTCTGGACAGAATGACAAAACAGAATAACTCACCTCAAAAAAGAGAACAAGAGGCAGTACTGACTGCCAGGGACCTAATCAGTATGGACATAAGTAAGATGTTGGAACTAGAGTTCAGAATAATGATTATAAAGATAGCAGCTGGGCTTGGAAAAAAGCATAGAAGATACTAGAGAATACCTACTTGGAGAAATGAAAGAACTAAAATATAATCAAGTCAAAATCAAAAAGGCTATGAATAAGATGAATAAAAAAATGGAGGCTCTAATTGCTAGGATAAATGAGGCAGAGGAGAGAATTAGTGATATAAAAGACAAAATGATGGAGAAAAAAGAAGCTGAGAAAAAGAGAGATAAACAACTACTGGATCATGAGGGGAGAATCTGAAAGATAAGTAATACCATAAAGTGAAACAATATTAGACTAATTGAGATCCCAGAAAAGGAAAGAGAGAGAGAAGGGCAGAAGGTATATTGGAGCAAATTACAGTGGAGAACTTCCCTAAGAGAACTTCTCGGGAAGGAAACAGGAATTTGAGTCCAGCAGGCACAGAGAACCCCCTCAAAATCAATAATAATAGGTCAACACCTTGACATATAATAGTGAAACTTGCAAATCTCAGAGACAAGGAGAAAATCCTGTAAATCTGGACAATGGGTCCATAACCTACAAGGGTAGAAACATCAGACTGGCAGAAGACCTATCCATGGAGACCTGGCAGGCCAGAAAAGACTGGCATGATATATTTAGGGTGATAAATGAGAAAAATATGCAGCCAAGAATACTTTATCCATCAAGGATGTAATTCGAAATAGAAGGAGAGATAAAAAGCTTTTAGGACAAACAGAAATGAAAATAATTTTTGATCACTAAACCAGCACTGCAAGAAATATTAAAGGGGATCCTTAAGCAACAAGAGAGCCCCAAATTAACATAGATCAGAAAGGAACAGAGACAATATATAGAAAGAGTGACTTTACAGGTAATACAATGGCACTAAATTCATATCTTTCGATCGTTACTCTGAATGTAAATAGGCTAAATGCTCCAATCAAAAGACACAGGGTATCAGACTGGATAAAAAAGCAAGACCCATTAATATGCTGTCTGTACAGACCCAAAGACACCTCCAGATTTAAACTGTGTGTGTGTGTGTGTGTGTGTGTGTGTGTTTGTGTGTGTAAACGATTTATCATGCTAATGAATATCAAATGAAAGCTGGGGTAGCAATTCTTATATCAGGCAAATTAGATTTTAAACCAAAGACTGTAATAAAAGATGAGGAAGAACAGTGTATCATAATTAAAGGGTCTATCCAACAAGCAGATCTAACAATTGTAAATATTTATGCCCCTAATATGGGAGCACATATTATATAAACCAATTAATAACAAAATCAAAAAAACACATCAATAATAATACAATAATAGTAGGGGACTTTAACACCCCACTCACTGCAATGGACAGATCATCTAAGAAGAAGATCAACAAGGAAACAATGACTTTGAATGACCCACTGGACCAGATGAACTTCACAGATACATTCAGAGCATTCCATCCTAAAGCAAAGGAACACACATTCTTTTTGAGTGTGCATGGGACATTCTCCAGAATAGATCACATACTGAGTCACAAATCAAGTCTTAACTAGTACCAAAAGACTGGGATCATTCCCTGCATATTTTCAGACCACAGTGCTTTGAAACTTGAACTCAATCACAAGAGGAAATTTGGAAAGGACTCAAATTTACATGGAGGCTAAAGAACATCCTACTAAAGAATGAATGGGTCAACTAGGAAATTAAAGAAGAATTTTTAAAATTCATGGAAACAAATGAAAATGAAGTCCCAACTGTTCAAAACCTTTGGGATGCAGCAAAGGCAGGCCTAAGAGGGAAGTATATAGCAGTACAAGCCTTTCTCAAGAAATAAGAAAGGTCTCAAAAAAAAAAAAAAAAAAGAAATAAGAAAGGTCTCAAATACACAACCTAACCTTAGGAGCTGGAGAAAGAACAGCAAATAAAGCCTAAACCCAGCCAGAGAAGAGAATTAAAGATTGAGCAGAAATTAGTGAAATAGAAACCAAAAAAAACAGTAGAACAGATCAATGAAACTAGGAGCTGGTCCCTTGAAAGAATTAATAAGATTGATAAACCCCTTGCCAGACTTGTCAAAAAGAAAAGAGAAAGGATCCAAATAAATAAAATCATGAATTAAAGAGGAGAGAACACAACCAACACCGAAGAAATACAAACAAGTACAAGAACATATTATGAACAACTATATGCCAACAAATTAGGCAATTTGGAAGAAACAGATTCATTCTAGAGATGTATAAATGACAAAAACTGAAACAGAAAGAAATAGAAAATCTGAACAGACCCATAACCAGTAAGGAAATTGAAGCAGTAATCAAAAATCCCCCAACAAACAAGAGTCCAGGGCCAGATGGCTTGGCAGGGGACTTCTACCAAACATTTAAAGAAGAATTAATACCTTTTCCTCTGAAGCTGTTCAAAAAATAGAAATGGAAGGAAAACTTCCAAACTCTTTCTATGAGGTCAGCATTACCTTGATCCCAAAACCAGACAAAGACCCCATCAAAAAGGAGAATTAGAGACTAATATCCCTGATGAACATGTATGCAAAAATTCTCACCCATATACTAGCCAATAGGATCCAACAGTACATTAAAATGATTATTCACCACAACCAAGTGGGATTTATTCCTGGGCTGCAAAGGCGGTTCAACATCCACAAATCAATCAATGTGGTACACTACATTAATAAAAGAAAGGACATCGCAAATGATATATCAGATAAAGGGCTAGTATCCAAAATCTATAAAGAACTTCTCAAACTCAACACCCAAAGAACAAATAATCTGATCAAGAAATGGGCAGAAGATATGAACAGACATTTCTGCAAAGAAGACGTTCAAATGGCCAACAGACACATGAAAAAGTGCTCAACATCACTCAGCATCAGAGAAATACAAATCAAAACCACAGTGAGATACCACCTCACACCAGTCAGAATGGCTAAAATTAGCAGGTCAGGAAACAACAGATGTTGGCAAGGACGTGGAGAAAGGGGAACCCTCCTACACTGTTGGTGGGAATGCAAGCTGGTACAGCCACTCTGGAAAACAGTATGGAGGTTCCTCAAAAAGTTGAAAATAGAGTTACCCTTCGAC
>CM052895.1:109192459-109216658 GCA_028534135.1 Potos flavus | reverse complement strand
GAAGAATTTGAGAGGCAGGGTGGGTGGTCGTGTGGGGTGGGGGAGGGAAATGAAACAAGATGGGATCAGGAAGGAGACAAACCATAAGAGACTCCTAAACTCATGAAACAAACCGAGGGTGGCTGGGGGGTGGGGGGGGGTAGGGATAGGGTGGCTGGGTTATGGACACTGGGGAGGGTATGTGCTATGGTAAGTGCTGTGAAATGTGTAAGCCTGATAATTCATAGACATGTACCCTGGGACAAATAATACATTATGTGTTAATTAAAAAAATTTTTAAAATAAATAAATAAAAGAAAGGACAAGAACCATATGATCCTCTCAATAGATGCAAAAAAAGCCTTTGACGAAATACAGCATCCTTTCTTGATTAAAACTCTTCACAGTGTAGGGACAAAGTGAACATACCTTAATATTATAAAAGCCATCTATGAAAAACCCAGAGTTAATGTAATTCTCAATGGGGAAAATTCGACAGCTTTTCCTCTAAGGTCATGACACGACAGGGATGTTCTCTATCACCACTGTTGTTCAACATAGTACTAGAAATCCTAGACTCAGCAGTCAGACAACAAAAAGAAATAAAAGGCATCCAAATTGACAAAGAAGTCAAACTCTCACTCTTCTCAGATGACATGATGCTCTATGTGGAAAACCGAAAAGACTCCACCCCAAAATTGCTAGAACTCATTTCATTTCATTCCTCATTGCTGAGGAATTCAGCAAAGTGGTAGGATATAAAATCAATGCACAGGAATGAGTTGCATTTCTAAACACTAACAATAAGACAGAAGAGAGATTAAGGAGTCAATCCTATCTACAATTGCACCCAAAACCATAAGATACCTAGGAATAAACCTAACCAAAGAGGCAAAGGATCTGTACTCAGAAAACTATAGAACACTCATGAAAGAAACTGAGGAAGACACAAAGAAATGGAAAAATGTTCCATGCTCATGGACTGGAAGAATAAATATTGTTAAGATATCTATGCTACCTAGAGCAATCTATATATTTAATGCAATCCTTATCAAAATACCATCAACTTTTTTCACAGAGCTGGAACAAATAATCCTAAAATTTGTATGGAACAAGAAAAGACCCTGAATAAACAAAGGAGTTTTGAAAAAGAAAACCAAAGCTGGTGGCATCCAATTCTGGACTTCAAGCTCTATTACAAAGCTGTAATCAAGACAGTATGGTCTGTTTAATGGAAAAGAATCCAGAAATGGACTCTCACCTCTATGGTCAACTAATCTTCGACAAAGCAGGAAAGAATATCCAATTGAAAGAAGACAGTCTCTTCAACAAATTGTGTTGGGAAAATTGGACAGCCCCATGCAGAAGAAGGAAACTGGACCATTTCCTTACACCATACACAAAAATAGACTCAAATGGATGAAAGACCTAAATGTGAGACAGGGATCCATCAAAATCCTTGAGGAGAACATAGGCAGCAGCCTCTTTGACCTCGGCCTCAGCAATTTATTGCTAGACATGTCTCCAAAGGCAAGGGAACCAAAGGCAAAAATGAACTATTGGGACTTCATGAAGATCAAAAGCTTTTGCACAGCAAAGGAAATAGTAAACAAAACCAAAAGACAACTGACAGAATGGGAGAAGATATTTGCAAATGACAGATAAAGGGCTAGTATCCAAAATCTATAAAGAACTTATCAAACTCAATACCCAAAGAACAAATAATCCAATCAAGAAATGGGGAGAAGACATTTGTGCAAAGAAGACATCCAAACGGCCAACAGACAAATGAAAGAGTGCTTAACATCACTCAGCATCAGGGAAATACAAATCAAAACCACAGTGAGATGTCACACCAGTCAGAATGGCTAAAATTAACAAGTCACACCACCTCACACCAGTCAGAATGGCTAAAATTAACAAGTCAGGAAATGACAGATGTTAGTGAGGATGCGGAGAAAAGGGAACCCTCTGACACCGTTGGTGGGAATGCAAGCTGTTGTAGCCACTCTGGAAAACAGTATGGAGGTTCCTCAGAAAGTTGAAAATAGAGCCACCCTATGACCCAGCAATCACATTACTAGGTATTTACTCCAAAGATACAAAGGTAGTGATCCGAAGGGGCCCCTGCACCACAATGTTTATAGCAGCAATGTCCACAATAGCCTAACTATGGAAAGAACCTAGATGTCCATCCACAGATAAATGGATAAAAAAGAAGTGGTATATATATTCAATGGAATATCATGCAGCCATCAAAAAATGAAGTCTTACCATTTGCAACAATGTAGATGGAAGTAGAGGGTATTATGCTAAGAAGATAAGTCAAAAAGGAAAAGAAAATTGTCACATGACCTCATTCATATGTGGAATTTAAGAAAGAAAACAGAAGATAATAGGGGAAGAGAGGAGAAAATAAAACAAGATGAAATCAGAGAGGGAGACAAACCATAAGAGATTCTTAATCATAGGAAACAAATAGAGGGTTGTTGGAGGGGAGAGGTATGTGGGGATGGGGTATCTGTGTGATGGACATAAAGAAGGTCATGTGATATAACGAGCACTGGGTATTATATAAGACTAATGAATCACTGACCTCTACCTCTGAAACCAATAATACATTATATGTTAATTAACTGAATTTAAGTAAAAAAAACAATAAAAGACCAAAAAAGGAAAAATAAAAAAGAGAGGGAATCTGGAACAATAGAGTGGAATAAACCATAGTAAGAAAAGAAGTTTGGTGTCAATAAAAATGAGTAACATGGGCAATCATTATACATGAATAAAAAAAAACCCTGCATGTGGCACAGTAGTGTTTATCCACAGGATAAACCCTGACAATTTAAGAACATGAGTCATCTACCTAGAAAAGTCTTTTAAACAGGGACCAGAAAGAGAAGTGGAGCTGAAAGTGCCTTATGACTGCCCCCCTTCCACTTTCCACATGGAAACAGACTGAAGAGAAAAGCAGATCTTCTCGGGAAAGAAATGTGCTAAAGCCTTCCACAGCCAAAGTCCTACTTCGTGGTTATTGGAGGATGTCTTCAGGATGCCTGTCTGCTTTATATCCATGAACCCAAAAGTCTGTCAATCAATATAACCAGTGCACTTACACAAAACATGAAACCAACCCTTAGGAGAAGCCTATTGGGAATAAGACTCACATGGCTGCAGAGGAAAATCCTGCTAACCGTCAATACAAATCAAGCTAAATCTTCACTCCTAAATGTGAATGGCCAGTGCAAGATCATCAGATGTTTGAGGAAAACCAATAAAAGAAAGGAAATGCACCAGGTGCTCAAACAGAACAGATGACCCTGGGGGGAAAAAATAGAAATAATGCAAGAAATCAAAGAGAACTTGAAAAAAATAAATGATTGTCCTCAGAACAGAAAGGAGGATATTACATCCATAATATAAGAACACGTTGCCATACAAAAATGAGCTACCAGGGCACTAGAAAAATTCTTGGAAATAAAAAATATGATTGCCAAAAAACCCCCACACCTCATTTAATAAGTGAACTAAGTAATGAACACGATTAAAGATAGAATTAGTCACACAGAAGATAAAGTTAAGGAAATTTCAGTATGCAGAACCCAAAAAGCAGACAAAAATTGTGAACAAGTTGAAACATTAAAAGTCCACCCAGGAGGTCCATGTACTAGTTTTGACCTTGGGCAAGTTGTATAATGCTAACATCCAGCCTTAAGTGTGTGTTTACTGTTTGCCAGCACTGTTAACCCATGTTAACCCATCTAATCCACTCAGCAGTCCTCTGTAGGCTATCTTTCCATTTCCCATGATCTACTACATGCTTAATCATCCTTCACTGGAGAAGCTGGGGGCTCTGTAGTATTTCTACCTGATAAATTAATGTTTTTATAAAGTACCAAGTAAGGGACATAGAGAGTCCACAATCCACCTTTCATCCTCTCCTTTCAAATGTTGACCAGGGATCCCCTCTCTGCCTCCCTGCAAATATTGTTGTATCCGTGGTGGAGAGAAAACACAGAAGCAACCAGTCACACAGCCAAGAAGTGTTGGAGGCAAGAAGCAATGCCAAAGGGGCAGCGGTAATGCACGGACATGGGGTTTGGCCCTAAGCAGAGCTTCAAATAATACTGAATTAACAACCTCAAAAAAAAAAAAAAAAAAAAAAAAGAGAGAGAGACCTGTAGATCTTATATAAAATTCTAAATTTCAGTTTCTTGTGTCAAAATCTTCTGATTTTGTCTTCAAAAAAGGCAACAAGTGTGTTACTTAGGATAGGCTGTTGTAATAAATAGGCTCTAAAATAGAGTGCCTCAAAGAAGATAGAAATTTCTTTACTGTATAATAGTCCAAAGATGAGCAGGTGGTCCAAGCTAGGTAGATGGCTTTATCTGAGGTCATCCAGGATCTCCAGTGGCTTCTATTTTGTTATTCCCAAAGAAACATTTTTATTTACCATCTTTGATCTTATTTGCTCTCTTTGATTTGCCAGAAAGCAAATTCCTTGCCTTTCCATAGGTATTCAGATATGGAATGAATGAAGGCAAATTTAAATCTCTAGCACTTTGCAGATGATGAATAGAGATTTTGAAGCACTTTTATAAAGCACTGTTTTGAAGACAATAAAGATACAACAAAACAAAACAAAAAACTAATGAAAAGTTCTATACAGACCATTATACGTGACCTATAGTGATGTGTATGGTACTAAAAGAAAGAGAAAATATGCAATGCTCCTTCTTCATTGGTACACAAATGCATCGTCTGTACTTCACTGCAAATGTCAATCACCTGGTCCCTCAATATTCTTACTCGCTCTGTAGCAGACATTGTTGAGTGCCTGCTCAGCAGCCATTTCCTCCCTCCTTTTTGTTGACAGAACTCTACTCTAGTGCAGCCATGTGCCCTGGGAGAGGTGGGTCTCATCCCCATCATCAAGGGTTGGTCTAAAACATCACGAAGACCCCACTCTCCTTGCATTAAAAATTTCTAAGAAAATAAATGCTCTGCATCACAGCCTTGCTCTAATTTATACCATGTCAAATGGCTTTTATAACAAACAGAAAAGGTCCTGAGAAAAGATGAAATATTTAGCATCATACTTCCAGGAGAGAGAAGTCATTCTATCTACACCAACTGGTGTGGTGCCATTCCAGCAGCTGCCTCACCTTCCACACTAACACAGCTGAGAGCAGCAGGATACTTGTCTTTGAAACCACGCACGCATTGCCAATATCAATATAATACTTGTTTGGCTCTGACCCTTCTGCATCTCCATGCCTCTTCTTAATATTGCATTTATTAGTCGCTGGTATAGGAATCTGTAGCCAACAAAGACATACCTGGGCTTTTTGTACTCTGCGCTTGCTCTCCAAATCACTCTTTCTCTTTCCTATTCATTTTTCTTTTCTTTTCTTTCTTTTTTTTTTTTTAGATTTTACTTTTATTTATTTATTTGAGAGAGAAAGAATGAGAGAGAGAGAGAAAGAGAGAATGAGAGGGGAAAGGTCAGAGGGAGAAGGAGGCTCCCTGCTCAGCAGGGAGCCCAATGCAGGACTCGATCCTGGGACTCCAGGATCATGACCTGAGCCTAAGGCATTTGTTTAACCAACTGAGACATTCCAGTTGCCCCACCTACTCGTTTTTCAAGCATCAAGATCAACTGTCTTCTGGGTGAAAGATTCCCTGGCCCCACCTTCTCCAGGATAGAGTAAATCATACTGTCTTCCAGGCTGGAACAGTATTTTGGATATCTTTCTATTATTGAATACACATATTTCCTGATAATTATCTGTACACATATGTTTCTTCCCACAAAGATAGGAGTACATTGGGCCTAATATATGGTGCTTTTAAATTAGAAATAAAGGACAGGAAGAAATGGGGACAATAAGAAAGAAGGGAGGGAAGATGGAGGAAGGGAAGAAAGAAAAATGTTATGGCTTCTTTCTTTGTTCTCATTAAGACCATGATGAAATAACCAACTTGTGGCATGTTTAGATCTTAGCAGATTGTTCCCCAAATGGGGAAAATTTCTGCTCCATCCATGGTTAAGAAACCAAATGGAAAAAATTGCAGTTGATTTTTTTTTTTAAATAGTTGGTGAAAGTAGATTCATTAAGTGGTTGACATCTAGAATAAATGGAAAGAAAAACGTGCTACTGACCTAAGAACCAAAGGCAGACTTTAATACTAGTAAATGAAGTCAAGATCATTAAATTGGAAGGGCTCTAAAATCAGGCAGGCTTGCTGGAATTAGGGTTTCACCCTTTGCTAACCGTATGATCTTGAGCAACTTTTTATCTTCCAGCTTCCATTTCTGCATCACACAAAATGAATGGAGTAATACCTATCTTATAAGATTAATATGCAGTCTACATTAGATTAGATAACTGTACCTGGCTCAATGCTGGGCACAGCTGTTTAGATGTCAGCATCTTTCTTTGCATAGCAAGTACTGGCTTAGAATACATATATTTCTTACCACATATGTATACGGTAAGAACAAACCACTGTTTTGGTTTGTTCAGGATGAGTCAACTCTCTATAGAACGAACATTCTTGGGCAAATTGATAAATTGGAGTTACTGAATTTGAGCCCTGTAGATTGCAGGGGTCTCAACAAGAGGAAATCAAGATTTTCTGTGGATAAGGACCATGTCTAATTCATCTTTGGGTCCCAAGTGTGGAGCACAGAGATTGGCACGCCTCAGGTGGCAATGAATTTCATTGGTAGAATGAATTCATGAAATCACACTCAAGGTCTCATCTGAGCCAAATGGCTAAAATTTATATCAACAGCAGAGCCCAGAACTCCTGGCAGGATTTTTCTCCAATGACATCTTTTTAAAACCTGCATAAAACCAAGCAGAAAAGCAGTAGGGCTTTATTCTTCCTTGACTTTCTCACATTCCCATTTTCTCTCAGGGCGAGGAAGGCTTTTTCAGCTAGATGGCTGAGAGACAGCGAGCCTTTCAGCTGTGGGAATTTTCCAGCTGCATGAGAGAGCTTCATTAGAAACCATATCCACTCTTGCCCTCACAAAAACAACAACAACAACAACAACAACAAAAAAAAAAAAACCCCACAAAAAAACCCCAAAACAAATAACAAACAAAAACAAACATGGATATTTTTGCTTTCTCTTTTCCCAACTCTATTTTTATGGGTTGTGAAATGTATTTTAAAAATTATGTCATTTTTTATTTACAAAGTTCTAAATAAAATACTATTTACAATTGCACAAAGCACGAAAGATGTTAACTAGATATGATAAAGATGGAGATAGCTGCCCATTGTGAACCAAAGAGGAGAATCCCATTGGGAGTCAACTAATATGATTTGTTTAGTCAGCATTTGGCAGACCCAGTAAATTACACACATAGCAGATACCAAGTGGAATTATCTGGAGTGCATTTCAGAGAGCCAGCCATGCTTGGGATAAGAAATAATATTTCATCCAAGGGAATTTGTGTTATGAAATAGAGTCAAATATGTTTGTCTAAAAACATTATATAAAAATATGTGGTTTTCCCCTCTTTGCAGCTCATTTGAAAGAAACTTTATAACTGTCATTTTGAGTTTAAAAGTAGGCAAGCATTTTGTAGTTTAAGAGAGACTAAGACTAACAGAAAATGGTGATGCCTGAACTGTTTAGCTGAACAGGGCAGAGATTTCAGAAAAAGTCCGTTTGTGGTTTGGAAAGTTGGTTCACAGCCTGTGGAGTCAACCTGGTGTTAAACTCTAGGACAAAAAAAAGAGTCAAGAACGTCGTGAAAAAGTGATGTCCTCCACCCTGCAATGTGGTATCAAGCCTAGTCTGCCACAGCCAGGTGGTGACCAGTCCTTGGGTGGCTTCAAAATGGCAATCTACAGTGTTACTTTCTTCTCCCTTGCAATGAACCCCTTCCTGGGGCAACAGACGTAAATACGGATGTGTAGACTCCGTGAGGACCAGCCAGGTGAGAAACAAAGACAATGGAACAAATCGGAAGTGAATTTGATGCCTTACTCCACCGCTAGAGGGGGGTCTACAGAGAGATTCAACGGAAAGATGGGGAGACCTCTTGAAGACATCTTGGAGTGTTAGAGTTGGAAGCTTCTTTCTTTCCACATCCTCCCACTCTTGAGAAGGGGGTAGCACTCACCACGGTTTCCTATAAAGAGAATCCCCAGGGAACAGCCTGTGAAGTTGAGGGATAAACCTGAACATAGAAGTTGGTACCAGTTTCTCATCTGGAATGTGCTGAGTGGCAGAACACATACACACGTCCCTGGATGTCAGGGCTCAGGCAGAGGGATTAGAGAGAGGGCAGGACAAGTCAGGAAGAGCCACAAATTACTTCCCAGTGTTCCATGAGCCAAGGTGGTTCTAACAGGGAGTCCAAGTTTCCCAGGGCCCCAGAGGTCCAATAAGATGATCAGAAGCAAAGATCGGCTTGCTAAGAAAACCCTCATTCCCCAGAGACCAGAGAAACAAAGGTTTCCATACCAGCCTTAGTCTCAGGCAAGAGGGACCCCTGTCCTGGATCCCATCTTTCCATTTGCTGAAGAATTACATGGTGCTGCTGCCACTCAGGATCTGAGGTCAGAAGTGGTACAGAACAACGTAAAACCCTAAAAGTTTTCTCACTGACTGACACTACGCAGGCCTCAGGGAAAGCTTCTCCACTCCCCTAGATACTCGAAACAGGCAATTGTGTCCACAGCTGCAAAGCTTTGCGATCTGCGCTTGTGCAGAGGCTGCTTGGGGGTATGGGAAGGATTATAGCAGTGCATTTGGTGAAAATTCTTGGGGAGGAAAAAAAACAAGTTAATTAACTTATAAATCCTTCCTCTCAAGTACTGTGCATATAGAAGTTTCTACTATACTGAAATATCAATTTCCTCATTGTGACAACTGTCCCTTCTCTTTTTTCTCTTCATTTTTTGTTTGTACTTTCAGAGGTGCTCATGAATTGGGCTGCTGTTTTCAACAGCTAACCTGAGAGCTGAGAAATAATTGCAGTATTGCTCATATGACCCTTAAATGTATATATATTGTAGGTCTAGTGTAGCAGGCATGAAGCATGATTACTTTCCTTTATATTGGCAATTTCATGGACATTAAATTTTAGAATTACCAATAGTTCTGTTTCTATAAAATATTTAATAAGAATCAGAAATTTTTTTAATTTTCACTTTTAATGGAATCACTTTGATTTAAAATTTTGTGAAAAATGAACTGATATTCATTATAATTTGTAGTTTGCCTTTTAATTTTAATAAATAATTTAAAATATTTTAGAAGGTATCTTACTTAACAACATAGGAAACACAGGGGAAAATTTTATTTTTTGTATTTATTTTAAATTTTCCTAAAAATTCATCCAAATTTTATAGTTTGAATATAATTACACTTTACTTTTTAATCCATGTCATTAGTGAACACAAGAATACAAGTTATAGGTGAAAGTTTTGATTGTATCACCATAATTAGTGACTTTACTTGAAATGATGGCTCAAAAATTTAGATTCCAGGAAACAAATATATACTAATTTCTGAACTATTACTCATCCTAACATTGACATCCCATCAAGAGACTGCCTGGCATGTGCAACAAAAATTAAATTCAATTGTATTCAACTGATATTTTGCTAACTCTCTGCTTTATATGTATTTTTTCTGATTTGTCCTTACAAAGTAGTTATTTCAAGTTAGGAGGATAGAACATATTTCATTTGGCAGTTTATTAACCTGATTTATAACTCTTAAATATATAGACTTAAGATATGTGTGCCTCCATTTGCCTCAGGCCTTATAAAGGTTGGGTGGGCATGAAGGAACCCCACAAGCAGAGACTCAGGATAGATCAGCACTCTGGGAATAAACCAGAGGCAAATTGCAGGATACCAGGAATATTCAGGGATTGCTGAGCCAGCAGGAAGATGCCCACAACCAGACTGAGTGATGACACTGGCATCTGGAATTAGCTCTTCAGTTTCCTGCCCCACTGGCCTATATCAGTCAGCTCGCTCTTCCTGACTTCATCTCCCTGCTGCTTTCACAAAAGTCAAGCATGAGATTTCTTTCCTGGGAATTCAGTAAGAGTAGGGAGTAAAGGCAATTTGAAGAAGGGATTATGAACTGGATCGTGATTGAAATGGTTTGACCCGAATTTGACTTTAGATATACTAAATTAGACGGATGCTTAGCTAATTGCATTAAATTGTATTCTGCTGCAGAACAGAAATGGGGGCTTGTAACAGGAAAATGAGCACTGATACCAAAATAAAGGGAGTATAATAGTTGCCAATGTCTGAATTGGCATTTTTCTAATGCATATCTCTTACTTGTAGTGTCTTACTGGAGAATAGGGCATCTTTTGAATGGGAGAGACTAACAAAGATAAAAAGATGGGGATTATTAATTTCTTGACTTGACACAGAAATTTGTAACCCTAGCTGTACAATAGACTTGCCTAAGAGCTTTAAAAATATTCCAATTTCCGGGGCGCCTGGGTGGCTCAGTGGGTTAAAGCCTCTGCCTTCGGCTCAGGTCATGATCTCAGGGTCCTGGGATTGAGCCCCACATCGGGCACTCTGCTCAGCAGGGAGTCTGCTTCCTCCTCTCTCTGCCTGCCTCTCTGCCTACTTGTGATCTCTCTGTCAAATAAATAAATAAAATCTTTAAAAAAAAAATTCCAATTTCCTTCCCCACTTCAGAGTAATTGAGTCTGAATTGCTCGGCATAGGGTTTAGTTCTATATACTATAAAAACAACTCAAGTGATTCTAAAGAGCAGCCAGGGTTGTAACCCACAGAGCAGGTATCTTCCTGGTCAATCCTTTGTGTCTGTGTTCCAAAATCCTGGCAGATTCACCAGTTAATGCTGTACTGTTTCTTCTCTCCCTGTCTATGTTGTCATGGTCCAAGATCCTGCCAACTAATTAGGTCTTGTGCCTCAGGTGCCTTGCACATCAGCTTATTTACTGAGAGGTGTGTGACAACCACATCACTGACCTGGGGAAATTAGCTTGTGCCAAAGCCAATTAGTCTCACTGTTTCCACTTTAATGAAGCAGATCAATTAAGAAGAGGGCTACACTGGAAAATTCCTGGACCTGCCAGACCAGCAGTCCTTGAGTATTATGTGGTTCGGCACCAAATTCATTCATTCATTCAACAAGCATATACTGAGCACCAACTATGTCCTGGACGCTGGAAACAGAATGCTTAATAAATGTACAGTCTCAACCTTCAAAGAGCCCAGAGCTTTTTAATTTGTAACCTTAGAAATCAATTATTTCTCAGCCGCCTGTTTTTAGTACCCAAATTTACCACTCTTTTCTAGACTTTAGAATTTGATAAGCCAGTATTTTTTTCAGTTGAAAGAATGATCAACTTTTTATTTTACAAGGTAAAAAACAAAATCAGATGAAAGTCCTTTTAACACACAAAAGTAGCAAATATATATTAGCATAAGGAACTGACATTTAATGAAATAAATTTAGCTTAATGAAGAACTCTACATTGTTCTTTTTTTTCTCATTTTACTACTTCCCAACAACCTCTTCCTACAAGTTTTATTTAAAACCAAATTCCTTCCTCTCTTTCCTGATAATGAATAGTACCCATTACCCTTTTCTAAATAAATATGCTGGAAACTAGGGTGCCTGGGTGGCTCAGTCAGTTAAACAGCTGCCTTTGGCTCAGGTCATGATCTCAGGGTCCTGGGATCGAGCACCGCATCGGGCTCTCTGCTCAGCAGGGAGCCTGCTTCTCCCTCTCCCTCTGCCAGCTTCTCTACCTACTTGTGCTCTCTCTGGCAAATAAATAAATAAAATCTTTTAAAAAATAAAATAAATGAACAAACAAATAAATATACTGGAAACTGAATTGTACTTCTGGCCAAGATGGAGTAACGTGGCCAGATTTACATTTTCACCTTAAACAAGCAATAAGTGAAGAAAATATATGAAACAATTGTTTCCAAGACACAAGCTATCATGCAATGAAGAGCAGCAACTTCCGAAAGAAAGGAGAAAAATGATGTGAGTCCTATGATTATCCCAGTTTGCTGTCTTTTTTTTTTTTAAGATTTTATCCATTTATCATTTATTTGACAGAGAGAGAGAGATCACAAGTAGGCAGAGAGGCAGGCAGAGAGAGGGAAGCAGGCTCCCTGCTGGCTCACCAAAAGAGATGAGAGTCACGGGAAGGCAGGAAAAAAATTTTCTTTAAATAATAGCCAAAATTTTTCTAAGTTTGATGAAAATTATAAACCCATTAATTCAAGCACGAGAAAGATAAAGAAAGATAAAGAAGACTACACCAAGGCACATCATAATTGATTTGTTAGAAATCAATGGCAAAAAATGTTAAAAGCAGTCAGTGAAAACATGTGTGTAACACATGTGATATATAGCACAAAGAAAGATAAAGATATGACCAGATTCCACATCAGAAGAATGCGAGTGAGAAGATAGTGAGTGACATCCTTAAAAATATTGAAAGAACAATACTGTAAACCCAGAGTTCTACTCCAAGGAAAAATATCTTTCAAACAGGAAGGCAAAATAAATAATACACACAAAAAGCTGGAAAAAACTAATCATCAACATACCTTCACTAAAAGAAATGTGAAAGAAAGTCCTTCAGGCAGAAGGAAAGTTATGTCAGTTGGAAATGTTAATCTGTACAAAGGAATGAATACCGCTGGAAATGGTAACTACATGGGTAAATATATAGGATGTTTTCTTATTATTTAAATACATTTAAAAGGTAATTAACTGGGCGCCTGGGTGGCTCAGTGGGTTAAGCCTCTGCCTTCAGCTCAGGTCATGATCTCAGGGTCCTGGGATCGAGCTCCGCATCGGGCTCTCTGCTCAGCAGGGAGCCTGCTTCCTCCTCTCTCTCTGCCTGCCTCTCTGCCTACTTGTGATCTCTCTCTGTCAAATAAATAAATAAAATCTTTAAAAAAAATAAAAGGTAATTAACTGTTTAAACAAAAATATTAACAATCTGTGTGAGGTTTATAACATTTGCAAAAATAAAATCTAGACAACAATGGCACAAAGATCAAGAGAGAAGAAATAGAAGTATACTATTGTAAGGTTCTTAGACTACAAGTAAAGTAGGATAATGTACTTAAAGGTAAGCTGTGAAAGGTGTAACTTATAAACCCTTGAAACAACAAAACAAAAAGTTATAGTTGTAAGCCAACAAAGGAGGTAAATTATAATAATAAAAAATACTTCAAGAAAATAAGAAAACAAGCCGAAGATTGAGAAAAAATATTTTCAAAAGACATATCGATAAAAGACAGTTATTCAGAATATACAAAGAACTTTTACAAACTCAACCATAAGGAAATGAACAACGTGATTTTAAAAATGGACAAAAGAGGGGCACCTGGGTGGCTCAGTGGCTTAAAGCCTCTGCCTTCGGCTCAGGTCATGATCTCAGGGTCCTGGGATCGAGCCCCGCATCGGGCTCTCTGCTCGGCTGGGAGCCTGCTTCCTCCTCTCTCTCTGCCTGCCTCTCTGCCTACTTGTGATCTCTCTCTCTCTCTCTGTCAAATAAATAAATTAATTAATTAATTAAAAAAAAAAATGGACAAAAGACCCGAACAGACACCTCATCAAAGAAGATATACAGATGAGAAGTGTATAGAAAGATGTTCAACATCACATGTCTTAGAGAATTGTAAATTAGAATGAGATACCTCTCCACACCTATTGAATGGCCAAACCAAAACACTGACAACACTGAATGCTAATGAAGATGTGGAGTGCCAGGAAATCTTGTTTACTGCTGGTGGGAATGCAAAGTGGTGTAGTCACTTTGGAAGACAGTTAGGCAGTTTTGTGGTTTTTTTTTTTTTTTTTTTTTTTTATAAAACTAAACATATTTTTACCATATGTTCCAGAAATTTCATTCCTAGGTATTTACCCAAAGGAGTTGAAAATTATGCCCACACAAAAACCTACACGCAGGTGTTTATAGAAGCTTTATTCATAATTGCCAACACTTGGAAGCAAACAAGATGTTTTACAGTCAGGGAATGGATAAATAAACTGTGGTACATCTAACCAATGGAATATTATTTAGTGTTTTTAAAATGAGCTATCAAGCCATGAAAAGACACGGGGAAGAAACTTAGATGCATATTACTAAGTGAAAGACGCCAACTTGAAAAGGCTACACACTATGAAGACATTCTGGAAAAGGCAAAACCCTGGAGGTAGTATAAGAATCACTTGTTGCCACAGGGTTAGAGGGGGAAAAAGGGATGAAGAGGTGGAGTGCAAAGGATTTTTAGGGTACTGAATTTATTCTGTATGATACTATAATGGTGGATACCTGTCATTATACACTTGTCAAATCCTATAGAATGTACAAGAGTAAAGTCTAATGTAAACTATTGATCTTGGGTGCTAATGATGTGTCAATGCAGGTTCATCAACTGTAACAAATGTTTATCACCCTAGAGCAGGACGTTGATAGTTAGGGAGGCTATGCATATGTGGGAGCAGGGGTATATAAGAAATTTCTGTACCTTCCACTCAATTTTAAAGTGAATCTAAAACTTCTCTAAAATATATAGCCTCCTTAAAAATAAAATAAACAGTAAAAACAATGCTCAATCCAAAAGAAGGCAGAAAAAGATGAAAGACAACAAAGACCAGATGGACACATAGGAAAAACTAGCAAGATGATAGATTTGAACCTAATTATATCAATGATCACACTAAATATAAATGATCTAATACCCTGGCAGAGATTGTAGATTAAATTAAAAAGTAATACTAACTCTCCACTGCTTCCAATAAACCCACTTTAAATGTAAAGATACAAACAGATTAAAAGTAAAACAATGTAAAAAATATACCATGCTAACACTAATCAAAAGAAAGTTTGAGTGGTCATATTACTGTCGAAGTCCATTTCAGGTCAGGAATAAAGAAGAGCCTTTCATAATGTTAAAGAGGTCAGTTCACAAAGACAGCTTAATAATCATAAATGTTTATGCACAAAATTATAGATCTTCAAAATATATGAAGCAAAAACTGATAGAATTGCAAGGAAGAAAAGACAAATATAGTCAGAGATTCAATATCTTCCTCTCAATAGTTAATAAAATAGCAAACTGAAAACAGTAAGGATATAGAGGACCTAACAACACTATCATACAATTTCACCAACTCAGTTATAGAACACTTCACCCAACAACCCAGAATATACATTCCTTTCCAAGAATATATAAAACATTTACCAAGAAAGACCATATTCTGAGCATCAAATAAACCTCCATGCATTTAAAATGATTCAAGTTATACAAAGTATTCCTGCAACCTCATTGGAAATTAATTAGAAATCAATAACATAAAGATATCTGGAAAATTCCCGAATATTTGGAAATTAAAAAACATACTTGTACATTATCTGTGGCCCTAGAGAAACCAGAAGGAAATATAATGTATTTTGAACTAAATGCAGATGAAAACATGACACATCAAAATTTGTAGAATGCCACTAAATCAATATGTGGGGGAAATTTATAGCAGTAAATGTATATATTAGAAAAGAAGAAAGGTCTCAAATGAATAACTTCGAAGTCTTCCTGAAGATATGATTTTTAAATAGAGAAAGTGAAACACTAAGTAAATAGAGGAAAAGGAATAATAAAAATCAGAAATCAATAAAATAGAAAACAAAAGGGAAAATCAATAAAACCAAAAGCTGGTTTTTGAGGAAAATATTTATAAATCTTTGGCACACTGATCAAGAAAAAAAGAAAATGCAAATTACCAATATCAGTAATGAGAAAAGTGACATCACTACAGATATATAGATATTAAAAGGATAATAAGGAAATATTATGAGCAACTTTATGCCAAGAATTTTGACAACTTACAGGTAATTGACAAATTCCTTGAAAAACACAAACCACTAAGTTCATTTCAGAAGAAATATGTAAGTTGAATAGCTCTATATCTATTAAAATAAATTGAAATTGGAAATTGGATTTAAATTCCACACATACAAAAAAAAAAATCTTAGGTGGCTTTGCTGGTGAATTCTAACAAACATTCAAGGAAGAAATAATAACAATTAGACACAAACTTTTCTGGAAAGTTAAATAGAAAGGACTACTTCCCAACTCATTTTATGAAGCCAGCAGTACTTTGACTCCAAAACCAAAGACATGACAAGAAAATAGAATGATAGATTAATATTTCTCATGAAAATAAATGCCAAAATTCTAAACACACAAACAAAAAATTATAGACCAAATCCAAAAATACATGAGAAGGATCATACATGATGATCTAGTTGGATTTATCCCAGAGAAACAAGGTTGGTTTATCATTTGAAAATTAATTAATGTAATTCACCATATTAAACAAGGAAGAAAAATCATATGATCATCCCAACAGACCCATAAAAAGCATTTTTTTTCCTATCTCTTTCTCTAAAAGTTTTACAGTTTTGAAGAAAAAATCTTTGTGACCTTGGATTAGGCAAGGATTTCATAGATAGGATACAAGTGGCTCATAGGCATGAGCCATAAGTAAATGATAAGATATGATATGATAATGATATACTCATAGGCATCAGTCATTTAAAAAATACGATATATTGAACTCTGTCAAAATTAAAAACTGCTCCTCAAAAAATACTGTTAAGAAAATAAAAAGACAAACTATAGACTGGAAGAAAACATCTGATAAAGGACATATATAGAACATAACAAGGAACTCTCGAATTTTAATAACAAGAAAACAACTCAATTTTTATATTTTTAGGATTAATTTCAATTTTGCAAAACAAGTTTTTTTAAAAATAACTCATTAAGAAAAGACATAACGTGGAACCAGAATTTTTCTCAAATAAACTCTTCAATTTTCAAACCACTCTGGCTACAAGATATAGCTATAGAACAACTAGAATTGGGATTAAAGCTAAATAAAGAATATATAGTTAATCAGTAAAATAAAACTTATAACCTAACAAATTGCAAAGAGATGTGCAGAATATTTATAGATCAAGTATTAAGATTTATTCAACAATGTCTTACGCTCTTTTGGCTACTTAATAACCTGATGCACTTGATCTTAGCCAAAAGGCTGAGAAGCGATTCTTAATAACCCGATGCTAAAAAAAAAATTTTTTTTTGGAGTAGACTTAGGCAGATGGACAGCATGTCCACAGCACTTTCATTACCTACTCATGAAAACATCAAGGTCAATTCCTGAGAGTTGGGGAAGGGGATGTCAGTCATCAATGGAAATGTGGAGAATATAGAGAAGGCTGGAGTCATCATATGCATAGTATGTCATGTAAAATGCATTCAGAAATTACCAGAAAATCCAAATTAAAACTACTTTGACCCCATCCTTCTTAAGCCAGTGAGAAATTTCTTAAAATTGCACTTTCTTAATATCTAAATTCAGTTTTCCAAAATGCCTCCTGAATCCGGAAATGTAAAAGTCCTTGTTGAAGTAGTGTTCTCTCACTCACCCTCGTTCTTTCATGCTCTCTTAGTGGCAGGGAACGGGAGGATGTGTTCAACATAGCTAAGAAGTCCTCAAGATACTGAAATGTGATGGAAAAGCCAACATCAATAGCTTTAAGGGTAGATCCATACTGAGACTATTTTGGGCCTATTTGGGTTCATTCTTTGCAGTTCTATATTACTTTATGATGATCACATATATTAAGAAGAAAAACCCTAAGGCAATCCAAATGTGTATATCATACACAGACATGTGCACGCACATACACACATTAGAGAGAGAGAGAGAGAGTGTGTGTGTGTGTGTGTGTGTGTGTGAGTGTGTGTGTGGGTGTGTGTGTTCATATGCTATGAACTAAGAAGCCCAGATTTAATCCTCCAGCCAGAATTTCTGACTGCTTAGGGCGTCTGTGATGAGTTGTAGTTTTCAGTTAATGGACTAAGTGGTCTAAGGGTTCTTGTTTCTCCTATGCTCTTTGATGACACAAGGACTTTTTAAGCCTTCCATCGAATGTTTTATTGAGGAGGCTTCTGGGGATTCCTACAAGATCATGCTCGTGAATCTCAGCAGGAGCTACCCAGATGTAGCTGTTGAATCTATTGGACTCAGATTCAAAACATTACTGGTTGAACTAGGGTCAAATTCTCCCAAAAGAAGAAATGGAAATTTAAAGAGTTCCAGAAGCAAAGTTAGGACAATTCTTAGTTTGGGGCTAATTTGTATGATAAAAAATAACAAATCTATGAAGTAATCTTTGTGCAACATCATTGGTTCTACGAGAAAGAATAAGTGTTAGAATCTTAAGTTTGTTTTACCCTTTTAAAAAATACTAAATTTTATGTGTTCATGCCTTAATGTCACCTGCTACATTTTGACGTCCAGTTTCAGCTAAGGCTTTTTCATTACATCTTTAATATCTTTAAGTATACTTTCTCCAGATATTTTCTTTTCCTTGAAAAAGAAGCATGATTTTTGCTTTTGTCTTACTTTAATAAGAGTAAGTGCAAGCCTGCATAATATGCCAGTTTTGCTGTGTTATCAGCATAATGCAATGAAATGGATTCTAAATAATAAACTAAGAAATACTATAGGATAAAGCATGAATTTTACACAGTTTGAAACACCCATCATCCTCTGCTTGGGATGGGACCATACCTTCTCCATCTTTCTCTGACTCCTAACCAGAACAAAGAAATACAGAGATACATGAAAAAAAAATTAATAATTAATGGATTTCTTAAGATGAAAACAGAGAAGGACACAAACCATAAGAGACTCTTAACTCTAGGAAACAAACTAAGGGTTGCTGGAGGGGAGGCGGGTGAGGGGATGGGGTAATTGGGTGATGGGCATTGGGTGATGGGCACTTGATATAAGGAGCACTGGGTGTTATTGGCAACTGATGAATCACTAAATTCTACCCCTGAAACTAATAACACGGTGTATGTTAGTTAAATTGAATTTAAATAAAAATCTTTTTAAAAAAAGGAGAAGGGCGCCAGGGTGACTCAGTCAGTTATAGCACCTGCCTTTGGCTCAGGTCATGATCCTGTGGTCCTGGGATCAAGTCCCACATTGGGTTCCCTGTTCCACAGGGAGCCTGCTTTGCCCTCCGCCTCTGCCTCTCTCTCTCCTCTGTCTCTCATGAATAAGTAAATAAAATCCTAAAAAAGTTTAAAAAATAAAAAAAGAGAAAAAAAGTAATGGATTTCTAGTGCCAAAGGAAGGGGGCCACTCAAATATCTTTGACCAAATAAATTCTCATTTCATTTAAAAAACTTTGCCACATACCTTCTCAAAAATGGCTTAGAAACCCATTCTATGGGGCGCCTGGGTGGCTCAGTGGGTTAAGCCTCTGCCTTCGGCTCAGGTCATGATCTCAGGGTCCTGGGATCGAGCCCCGCATCGGGCTCTCTGCTTGGCGGGGAGCCTGCTTCCCTCTCTCTCTGCCTGCCTCTGCCTACTTGTGATCTCTCTCTCTGTCAAATAAATAAATAAAATCTTAAAAAAAAAAAAAAGAAACCCATTCTAGGAGAGGTATTGTCTATATACTCAATTATAAATCAATCATCTCTGAAGATGAAGTATTTGAATGAGTCATTGTTTTCTGACTTTTGTTTTATGAAGTTCACTTTTCAAATATTATGATTTTGATGTTTAGCTTCTCCAGATTCAAAAACATGAGATATTCCAGTGAAGCCTTTTGCTATTTTCCTTTGCCCTTAACATATGTCATAACTTTTGTCCCTTTAACTTGGTACATGCATTCATATTACCTACTACAGTTACCAGAGTTCAGTTTTTTTTCAAAATAAGTGTGCTTATACCAGAAATAAGAAAAATAAAGCTGACCAGAAGACTATGGCCTTTTTACTATTTTTCCAGCTGCCCCTCTTACGACTTACTGCCTGTAGCTTGGAACAACATTTTCCTTCCTGCCTGTGAGATCCTGAGATGCTGGATTTGGTGTTTGTTTTTATGTTCTTTTATTCCAAACATCAAGAACTAGGTCTCTGGGCAATTAAACAAAATGAGGAGACAGCAGTGAGCAGAACAGCCTCTGCCCTTCGAAGCCTGTGCCAGGTGAGGCAGCTGGCATAAGAAGTGAAAGAAAGAATAATGAGTGGTAGGTTAGGAGGGCTCTTTGGCACTTCCCACCAATGTTGGGGAGCTTTGGGAAGGACAGGACCCTAACGGATAAAGTGCTAGTGAGTCGGACCTGGGTGGTGTCTCACCTTCCCCCATGAGATTTCACTTGGTGGGGTAGCAGCCACTCCAGAGACAGTCTGAGCTCCTGATCTCCTGCTCCAGGCAGACTCTCTCTCATCCTGTCTCACCTTCCTCTCCTTCTACCAGCCTCAGCCTCGTTCCTGGATGAAACCTTCTTTCCTTTCTCTTGTTCTTCACTTCCTTCTTCATTTCTTTTCATTAAACCGATTGAGGACTTTCATACACAAGAGTCCTATGAATAAAACATTTCATCAAGCCCAAGCAAAACCCTGTGTTTTGAAATGAAATGAGCTCAGATGAATACATGGTGATAGCAACCTCTCTCCAAAGCCCTTGCAGACACTTAGGATTCTCCTCTGGGAAGTCCTCCTCTGCCTTTTCATCCTATTCTAATCGACTCTGCTTCTCTGTAGCTTCTCCCTTTGCGCACAGCTGGGCCACTTAAATTAACGCACGGATGCACTTATCCCCTCTCCAGTCCAGAATGTGACCAGTTCAGACCATGGGTGGATAAGATTTACGGAATTCTAGCCACACTGCTCCTAAAAGTCATGTTGTACCAGTGAATGAGAATAAACCAGGCTGAAGTCTGGGAAAGTACATGATTATTATGGTCTCTGCTGTTACTTTTAGAAAACCCTTCCAATGGCCTCAGAGCTTACCCTCATTTATGAGCTATTTAACAAAGAGTGTTTCTCCACACGAGACTCCAAATGAACTGCCTTAGCCTCACACAATGTGTTTCTTTAAAATTGCCAGTGTTCTGGGCCTCACAGTCATCATGTTTAAAATCTCTGGGGTTGGGGCCTGGGATTCTGTGTTTTGATGACTCTCCAGGCAGTTCCAATACACACTAACATTTAAGATTCCTACAGGTCTCAAATCCAGTTAAAATACATTTACATGTATACACACATTTTTTAGAATTATTGTTTTGTTTCTCTGAGTAAATGGGACCAGAGAAACTAGTCAAGAGGAAATCCTTTTTAAAAAATTACTTTCTAGGGATGCCTGGCTGGCTCAGTCAGTAAAGCGTGTCGCTCTTTATCTCAGAACTGTGAGTTTGAGCCCCACATTGGGCGTGGAGCCTACCTAAACTTAAAAGTAAAAAAAAAAAAATTTTTTTTAATTAAAATTACCCTCTAAAGGAATTAGTATTGTGAAACTTTGTGTTTCTGCAACAGGAACTTTAATTATGTATCTTGTCCACATTTGCATGACGAATGCAAGTCCTTCTTTATATCTCGTCGTCAATCTGGACTGTGTTATTTCATTTCTACCTAATTCTATTGCGCAAATAGTCATGTATTTATCCAGTAACCAACTGTTAAGAGTCTTCTTATGGGCCAGTCACTGCACCGGGATAGGAGATGATTTTAAGGACCTTATAAATTGAGAGAGGTGGGGTGGGGTAGTTTTGGAGTCTCATAGATAACTAGGAAGTTCCAGCACAAGAAGGCAAGCATCATGCTGAGACGTGCACAATACCCAAGTGAAATAAACTTACAAAAGCAAGCCATTTCCTAACCACAGGACTAATCTCCGAACTCCTGCAGCTGCAGAGCCACAGTCATGGGCAAGGTCTGTGGTTTCTGTCATTGGCGGAGGGCTCAACTCACCATCTCTATTAGTAAGGCCTCAGAAAGAGGAATGTTCACACTTACACAGAAGAAAAGCAGTTAAGATATAATTGTAATTAGGACAAAATATCCCCAACCTTAAGGGACTTTTCCTAACAGGGGAAGCATAAATTTTTTAAAAGATTTATTTATTTATTTACTTATTTGAGAGAGAAAAGAACACAGTGAGAAGGGGCAGAGGGAGAGGGAGAGAGAGACTTAAAAAAATTTTTTTAACTTTTTATTTAAATTCAATTTAGTTAACATATGCTGTATTATTAGTTTCAGGGGTAGAATTTAGTGATTCATCAGTTGCATATAACACCCAGTGCTCATTGCTTCAAGTGTCCTCCTTAATGCCCATCACCCAGTTACCCATGCCCCTACCCACCCTCCCCTCCAGCAATCCTGTTTGTTCCCTATAGTTAAGAGGCTCTTATTGGTTGCCTCCCTTTCTCTTTTCATCTAATTTTATTCTTCCTTCCTTTCCCCTATGTTCATCTTGTTTTGTTTAAGTTCCACATATGAATGAAATATGGTATTTTTCTTTCTTTGACTTAGCATAATACCCTCTAGTTCCATCCATGTCATTGTAAATGGCAAGATTTCATCCTTTTTGATAGGTGCATAATATTCTTATATGTATATATGAATGTGTGTGTGTATACACACACACACACACACACACACACATACACACCCCATCTTCTTTATCCATTCATCTCTCAATGGATATCTGGGTTCTTTCCATATTTTGGCTATTATGGACATTGCTGCTATAAACATTGGTGTGCATGTATCCCTTCAAATCACTATGTATATATCCTTTGGATAAATACTTAGTAGTACAATTTCTGGGTCATAGGGTAGTTCTATTTTGAACTTTTTGAGGAACCTCCATATTGTTTTCCGGGGTGGCTACACCAGTTTGCATTCCCACCAACAGTGTAAGAGGGTTCCCCTTGAGAGAAAGAGTCTTAAGCACACTCCGTGCTGAGTGCAGACCAGACGCAGGGCTCCATCTCACAACACTGAGATCACAACCTGAGCCGAAACCAAGTCAGAGGCTTGATGGACTGCACCACCCAGGTACCCCAAGCATAAATGTTTCTACTGTTCCCCTTTCTTTCAAAATATTGGTTTTAAAACTCAAATAAAGATATGCTCAAGAAAGCACTGAAGTTTTGCAAGGTTTTTGATTCCACTGCTAGGAGTGGAGTCTTGGTGTAAATGACCCATTGTTCAGCAGAATACCCCAATCACTCTCTGGATATGCTGACCTATGCCCTTATTCTGGTTTGGTTGGGTGGGTGGGAGTTAGATCAGGGTTTCTCAATATCTACATACCGACATTTTACACTGGATAATTTTTTATTACGAGAAACTGTTCTGTACATTGTAGGATATTTAGCAGCACCCCTCGCCTCTATCCCCTGGATACAAGTAGAACCTCCTAGTCATGATGATCAAAAATGTCCGCAGACATTGACAAATGTTCCCTGGGGGAGGGGACACAATATTGACCCCAGCTGAGAGGCACTGAGTTAGATGAATAAACTGCTCTGAACTAGAAATTAACAGCAATTTGGGGATGTTGCTGGCATCAAGGGAAAGGGAAAAAGGAGAGGTAGCTCCTTTTATATATAGCAGCAGATATAGCAGCAGATCTGGCTTCAGACATTCCCAGTGATAGGGGAGTCATTGTTTTTACAAGAAGAGTAATGTCTAATAAAATTGTAAATTTCAAATTGTTTCCTGTTCTATGCTGAACCAAAATTTCTTTCTTTTTTAAATCCACAAACATCCTGCAAAATTCTATTGCCTAACAATAAGGGAATTGTAGCTTCCTCTGACTCCACTGGTGAAATCAGTTGACACCACATATCAAAATTCTGGACAGTGAGCAATAGTGAAATGAACAGAGGCACAAGTTCACCCTAGGAGCTCTGAATAGGAGCCAAAGAACAATAGAGAAGCCGCCCTGACTTACTTAGATGTAGACTTGAGACATACTCCTCTTTTCCCCCAATATTACAGGAAGGAAGGTAACCATCGTGGGGGAGGACATAGGCAGACACAAGGAAGAAAACTGATGGCAGTAAACTGTATCTTTCTCTTTCACGTAGATGTCTCTGAATATAGTAGCAGGTGATCATAGCTCAGATAGAATAGGCACTATATTTTCTGCATGTATGGGTCCTTACCCATAGACAACCTTTTAGAATTTCTAAATGGGGGGCGCCTGGGTGGCTCAGTGGGTTAAAGCCTCTGCCTTCGGCTCAGGTCATGATCTCAGCGTCCTGGGATCAAGCCCCGCATCGGGCTCTCTGCTCAGCGGGGAGCCTGCTTCCCCCTCTCTCTGCCTGCCTCTCTG
>CM052895.1:109151334-109191959 GCA_028534135.1 Potos flavus | reverse complement strand
CCTACCCGCCCCTACCCCCCAGCCACCTTCAGTTTGTTTCATGAGTTTAGGAGTCTCTTACGGTTTGTCTCCTTCCTGACCCCCTCTTGTTTCATTTCCCTCTCCCACCCCCCACAACCCCCCACCCTGCCTCTCGAATGATTTTAAAGCAAGACATTGTTACTAGTTAGACCCCAAGACCTAGCCTTTACTAGTCACCTGCTTGTACTCACTAAACTTTGTCTTACATTTTTCCTTAAGCTCTTCTTCCAGACTTTCCTCTTAACTCAGGTAAATGTTACCTGAAACCATCCCTCCAGGCGATGGTGACTGCCCTGACAAGACCTCCAGTGAGCCCAGACCACCCAGACCATTTGTGCCAAACTGGACTCATAACTTACACCTGCACAGATGGACCATGGAATGACCTCTGAATTGTGGTACGACCACTTTTACCTCATTATAATACTAAACCATCTGCCTAAGGAGGAGCCTCAGTCTCACCTACATAACATACAAAGTATATATAGGCATGCTTCCTTTGGGTGCAAACTTACGCTTGCCTCTACATACAATGACAAGGCTTCCCTATCTAAATATTCATCCTAACCCTAAACAAAAGGAACCTGTTCACCCTCTCTTGGGGAGTCACTGCTTTGGAAGTCATTCCCTGTGATCTCCTTATTTGCTGCAAATAAAAGTTTTCTTTCTGTGACAACTCAACCTGGTACAGTTTCCGACTCACCAAGGAGTGAACTCACTTTGGTTCGGTTACAAATTTAACACCAAAGCAGTAATAAATAAGTACTTTTGATTTTAATTATATTTTAAATGAATAAGTAAGGTATTTTTTTAATGATTTATTCAGAAGAACGATAAGAGCATACAAAATAAGTCCTTTGCTTTTTTTGTACATGGTTGAATTAGGATGGGAGGGATATGGGTAATCCTTTCTTTAGCTCATTTACTTTTCAAAAGTGATTATTACCTTTTGAGTAAAAATTGTATTTTTGTATATAAAATAAACATAAGATAAGTTATATATAACATAAATCTGGTACATGGATACATTAGGTGACCCTAATACACCTTACCACAATTCAGAAATTTTAGCAGATGGAGTCAATAGGAAACAGATAAGATTATCTTTCTGCAGAAGTCACTGTAACGAGGTAGCATTTCTTTAGGCTGAATGTAGGAATAGGACCTATAACGTTATCAAGACTTGAATAAATGTGAAGGCAAGAGAAGCAGAGCTCAGCATTTTCCACTTCAATTAGTCCTGAGAGATGCTCTGAGAAATAAAAAGTGCTCAAATAAGTTTGAGCCATGCCATAGAGTAGATTCCCTTGGAGCTTCATGATTCACATCAATACATAAAGACTCTGAGAAATCCCACAGGGATAAACAGTCTAACTCCACTTAACCCCAAATTTTCCAAGCTTACTTATTATTTTATAGGGTATACTTTGAAAAAGGCTAATGAGTCGTTTTAACATCTGAAGAAAGAAGGAATAAACACAAGTATGTAGAGAAGGAAGAGGGAGGTTGGCATGAAATCAAGAAAAGAAAAAGCCCCCAAGATTAGAATGTGTGCTTCCTTCAGCACTAGGGAGGGGAAACTATGATTGCTGAATGTGAGTAGTTGGTTTGATGGTAGGCACACACCTGATGGAGACGGAGATGTCAAGACTTTCTGGTTTGATACAATAGCCATTAAGATCATACAGATATAGGCATGCCTTGTTTTATTGCACTTTGCAGGTTTTGCTTTTTTTTTTTTTTTTAACAAATTGAAGATATGTGGCAACACTGCATTGAACAAATCTATCAGCGCCATTTTCCCAAGAGCATTTGCTCACTTTGTGTCTCTATGTCACATTTTGGTAATTCTTGCAATATTTCTAATTTTTTCATTATTATATTTGTTATGGTGATCTGTAGTCAGTAATCTTTTTACTGAAATATACTTGACATATAATGCTATGTCAAACATATATATGTTTCAGTATACAGCATAGTGATTTGACAATTGTAATCAGTGATCTTCGATGTTATTATTGTGATTGTTTGGGGCACTATGAACTGTGCCTGTAAGATGGAAAACTTAATAAATGTTGTGTGTGTTTTGGTGTTCCAGCTGTGCCTCAGTCTCTCTCCCTTTCCTCAGGTATCCTAACTCCCTGAGAAAACACAATATTGAAATTAGACCAATTAATAACCCTACAATAGTCTCTAAATGCTCAAAGGAAAGGAAGAATCACACATCTCCCACTTTAAGTCAAAAGCTAGAAATGGTTAAGCTTAGTGAGGAAGGCATGCTGAAAACTGAGGTAGGTCAAAAGCTAGACCTCTTGTGCCAAACATTTAGTCAAGTTGTGAAAGCAAAGGAAAAGTTCTTGAAGGAAATTGAAAGTGCTAGTCCAGTGAACACATGAATGGTAAAAAAGTGAAATGCCCTTTTTGCTGATATGGAGAAAGTTTTAGTGGTCTGGATGGATCAGAGAAGCCACAACCTTCCTTTAAGCCAAAGCCTAGTCCAGAGCAAGGCCCTGACTCTTCAATTCTGTGAGGGCTGGGAGAGGTGAGGAAGCTGCTGGGGCAAAGTAGGAAGAAAACAAAGATTGGTTCATGAGATTTAGGGAAAGAACCAATCCTCATAACACAAAAATGCAAGATAAAGCAGCATGTGCTGATGTAGAAGCTGCGGAAAGTTCTCCAGAAGATCCAGGTCAGATCAGTAATGAAGGCACCACTCTAAACAACAGATTTTCAGTGTAGATGAAACAGCCTTACACTGAAAGAAGATGCTATCTAGGACTATCATAGCTGCAGATGAGAAGTCCGTGCCTGACTTCAAAGCTTCAAAGACAGGCTGACTCTTATTCAGAGCTTGTGCAGCTGGTGACTTTAAATTGAAGCCAATGTTCATTTACTATTTCAAAAATCCTAGGGTCCTTGAGAATTATGTCAAATCTACTCTGCCTGTGCTCTATCAGCAGAACAACAGAGTCTGAATGAGAGCACATCTATTAATAACATAGTTTACTGAATATTTTAAGTCTACTGTTAAGACCTACCACTCAGAAAAAAAGATTCCTTTCAAAATATTACTGCTTATTGGAGAAGCACCTGCTTACCGAAGAGCTCTGATGGAGATGTACAATGAGATTAATGCTGTTTTCATGCCTACCAAAACAATATCCATTCTGTAGTCCATGGATCAAATAGTAATTTCAAATTCCAAGTTTTATTATTTAAGAAATACATTTTGAAAATCTACAGCTCCCACAGATAGTGATTCGTCTGATAGATCTGGGTAAAGTCAATTGAAAATCTTCTGGAAAGGATTCCCTATTCTATATGCCATTAAGAAATTTATGATTCATGGGAAGAGATTCAAAATATCAACACAAACTAGTGTTTTGAAGAAGTTGATTCTAACCCTCATGTGTGACTTTGAAGGGTTCAAAACCAGCAGATGTGGTGGAAATAGCAAGAGAACTAGAATTAGAAGTAGAGCCTGAAGGTAGGACTGAGTTGCTGCAATCTCATGACAAAACTAACGGCTGAGGAGTCACTTCTTACAGATTAGCAAAGGAAATGGTTTCTTGAGATGGAATCTACTCCCGGTAGGGATGCTGTGAAGAATGTTGAAATACAACAAAGGATTTACGTAACCTTAGTTGGTAAAGCAGTGGTAGGGTTTGAGAGGATTGATTCCAATTTTGAGAGTTCTACTGTGGATAAAATGCTATCAAGCAGCATCTCATAGTACAGTGAAATTGTTCATGGAAGGAAGAGTCAATCAATCAATGTGGCAAACTTCATAGTTGTTTTATTTTAAGAAATTGCCCCAGCCACCCTAACTGTCAGCAACCACCACCCTGATCAGTCAGCAGTCATCAACACGAAGGCAAAAACTTCCAGCAACAAAAAGATTACAACTCGCTGAAAGCCCAGATGATAGTTAGCTTTCTTTAATAATAAGGTACTTTTTAATTAAGGTATGTACATTGTTCCTTTAGACACAATACTATTGCACCCTTAATAGACTACAGTATAATGTAAAATAACTTTCATATGCACCAGGAAATAAAAAAATTATTTAACTTACTTTATTGAAATATTCACTTTATTGTGGTGGCCTGGAACCAAACCCACAAGATCTGTGAGTTTCGCCTGAACTCCTCTGAGCCTATACTCAGCAAGTAGACTGTGGCTATGATTTGGCTTTTTATATAACTTTATCTGGAAAAAACCAATGATAATCTTCCAGTGCACTTGATAATTTCTCTTTGCAAATTATTAAATTAGCCTCTGCAATGGTCTCTTATGAGCTTCATCAGCCAAGGAAGTCTAGCTAATCCTAATCACTTCAGGGAGCTCTGGGAAAAAAATCACCTTTGCACCCACAAGCTCAGGACTGATCTTAGGTTTTAATGGTTCTTCTTAAATATTCATACTTCCCATTCTAAGGCCAAACACAAATGACCTCCTTTAAAAATAACTTTTCTCGGGGTGCCTGGATGGCTCAGTTGTTTAAGCGACTGCCTTCGGCTCAGATCATGATCCTGGGGTCCTGGGATAGATCCCTGCATCAGACTCCCTATTCCGTGGGGAGTCTGCTTCTCCCTCTCTCTCTGCCCTTCCCCCTGCTCGTACTCTTTCTCTCTCTCATAAATAAATAAAATTTTTAAAAAATTATAAAAAAATAAAAATAAATAAAAATAGCTTTTCTCACTCCTGTTTAACTAAAACCAAATGACAAAGGTAAGTTCTGGAAAAGAAAGCCCTTACTACAATGGCAACAACAGCAACAACAACAAATGCCATTGTGTAAGCCCGTGCTTCTCACACTGAGAAAGCACATCTGCTACAAGACCAGAATGATTTTCTAGGAATATTCATTTTGCTCAATCCAAAAATTACTTTTATGTTGAGACAAACATAGATATACTTTGGAATAGAATAAAAAAAAAAAAAAATCCCCCTGCATCTTTAGGATAAAATGTGAAACATCAAAAATGTCACACTTGTAGAGGGCCAGCTTGGACTCTGCCCTTGAGACTGCTCTGGGGCAGGGGGTGGGGGGCACTTGGGTGGCTCAGTTGGTTAGGCATCTGCCTTCAGCTAGGGTCATGATCCCAGGGTCCTGGGATTGAGCCCTGTGTTGGGCTCCCTGCTAGGTGGGGAGGCTGCTTCTTCCTCTCCCTCTGCCCCTCCCCCTTCTGCTCGTACTCTCTTTCGCTCGGTCTCTCTCAAATAAATAAAAATAAAATCTTAAAAAAAAAAAAGACTGCCCTGAGAAAGGGGTGGTGGCATGGTAGTACTCATTGGTGACCTTAGTGGAGAAGGGGGGGGGGGGCGCATAGCTTAAGCAAAATATAAAAGGAAAGCAAAAAAACCCCTAACATTTGTTCAAGCATCCACCACAGACCAGGCATTTTAGATAAGTATCACACAAAACTCCCTGTGGCACTGTCTCCTAGACGTTGTATTCATTTCATAAATGCAAAGGTGGTAGCAATGGTAGAGCCAGAATTGGACCCGGATCTTCTATCTCTGTGTTCATTACATCGGAAGTGTTTTAAACAGTGGATTGCAACCCTTTAGCACAGGGTTTGCAAACTTTTCTTTGCTAAGGGCCACATGGTAAATATTTCAGGCTTTGTGGCCATATGGTCTCTATCACAACTACTGAAGTCTGCCCTTGCAGTGTAAAAGTAGTCATAAACAATATGTAGACAAACGGGTGGCTGGGTTCCAAGAAAATTTTATGACACTAAAATGTGAATTTCTTTTCATTGTTGTGCATCATGAAATATTCTTTTTCTCTTGTCCAAGTATTTAAACATGTAGAAATCATTCTTAGCTCATGAGCCATACAAAATAATGACCACAGTTTGCCAACTTCTGCATTAATGAATTGTAAAACTCAATTTAGTGAATTGCTTCCAACATTAAAAAATTGAAAAGACTGGAGTGCCTGTTGGCTCAGTTGATTAAGCATCTAACTCTAGATTTCAGCTCAGGTCATGGGTTGAGGCCCATGTCCTGCTCCTCACTAAGCATGGAGTTGGCTTGAGATTCTTTCCTTCTACCCCTCCCCCATGTGCTTGTGCTCTCTCTCTCTCTCTCTAATAAATTAAGTCTTTAAAAAAAAAAGGAAAATATACAAAAGAGAAAAGAGAAAATATCACAATATATCAGTGGTAGTTGTATCATGAAACATCTCTTTGTTACCATATTTTTTCAAACCTGAAAACATTAATTATGAGATTACCTCTAATGTATGTACCTCTAAAAAAGAAAAAAATGTTTACAATTATAAATGTAAGATCTTATCATTTATAACATACATCTCAATTTAGAGATCTTAAAATGTGAAAAATTATGTATCTTACAATGACAATAAAATAGAATACAGTTTTTACACATGAGTGTGGAAGTGTGTCTATGTGTGGGCACACATACTAGTTGATGATATAAAATGTAGTTTTCACCATGAGTCATAGTCAAAAAAAGTTTAAAAGCCACTACCTATACCATGATGTCTTTTGGAAATAAATGAAAAAATGAAAATAAAATTTTAAAAATGGTTCAGATTCCACCATCTTAAAATGAATTATTTTTCCACATTTCCTTCTGGTTCTTGCCAAAATTCATGATTAATTTTAACTTAGCTGTAACCATAGCTGCTTTTTTCTATATGTTTCCAGGTTGCTACATAATTTTTATAATTATCATTTTAATGGCTGCATCGTATCTAATGAACTTGATAATTTCTTTACGTAATTTACCAAGCCATTCTCATTGTTTAACTGTTAGTTTACTTTCTCTTTTTCCATAGACTTCTAATGAACACCTTTGGATTCTAGCCTTTTCTTTTCTTAGAATTTTGATTATTATGCCACATGGTACAAATGTTTTCATGCCTCTTTAGATGCTATGCCAAATGGTTTCTTAAATGGAGAGTAATCATTTATGTGTTAAATGCCTCTCAGCATTGTTTTAAACTTTGAAAATTAATGTTAAAAAAATACAAATTGATGCTCTCATTAAGAAACAATTGATTTTACATCTGGAACTTTAAAAATAATGATTCTCTTCAAAGAAGTAAATCCCAGGAATTAAGTGGAATGGTAGGTCCTTGTCCTTTCAGTTGCTTGCATCCTACCAATGAGTGGGACAAGTCACAAGTAGAAGCTACTCCATGCCCCACAGCGTGGGATTGTTCTTTAGAAAGATGTGAAAGATCAAAGATAAAAAGATGGCTTCTATAATGCCTGCCTGGGTCATTGGATGATTATATTATTTACAGAGATACAGAAATTGGGAGGAAAATCCACTCTTTAGTGGGACGTGCTTCATCTCATCTCAGATATGCTGAGTTCAAGATTTCCAAGAGTGGAATATGGGATAGGAGTGAGAGGGCGGAGTTGGAAGCACAGTACTGGAACCTTTGGCATAAAGGTGACACTAACTGTATCTATGATAGAAATGTACAGAAAGAGAGAGGGAGCGCCGACAAAAAACACACTTCCACAAAGTGATGACAAATTTTGGCTGGTCAGCAGGAAAGGCTGAATTTGCCATTAAAGATATCAGTTTTGACCCTTTCGGAGTGCATATTGGAGGATGGGGGAAATAGAAGCAAATTTCTTAGGGGGAATGAAAGCAAAAATGGATATCGTAAATGTAGTCTACTTGGGTCCAGGTGGAACTTAAGGCAAGGGAAGTGGAGAGGGAGTAGCAGGCTTGGGCAGAGTTTATTAGCAGGAGAGACACACATGGAGGTCTGGAAGAGGGGCGGGAAGAGGCTGAGAATAAAGATGCTTAATTAAAGTGGGAGCAAGTGCACTATTCATAAGCTTGCTGTGGTCAGAGTTGTACAAACTCATGCACATGAAAGACTCTGAAAGCTCACCTTAATCATATCCTGTCTAACATTTACTTTCAAACTTTTTGACTTCAATGAAGAATAAGAAAAATATATCTAAGTGAAACAAAAGTTTCACTCTGTTATTTTCTCTTCTATTATCTTCCATTTTTCATCCTTCTCCCCTATCCCCCATCTCCTCTTCCCCCCCTTTTCTCTTCCTCCTCCTCCACCTAGTTGAGTCCCACTAAATAAAGTCCATAACCCACAATTTGGAGAACACTGATCTACAAGGTGGCTCTCAAAGCAACATTCATCTTGGGGAGAGTTGCATTATTTCAAAAATTTCTCACAATATATAAACATATTTTATCACACTGCTTTAAAAATGCAGAATTCAGATTCATACCAAACACTGCTATACTATATAAAGTTCTTCTTCCTTCTACTGCAGACTGACAGAGCTAAATATTTCCCCAGCCTCACTTACAGCCTCACTTGTGGCTGGTGGTGGCGAGACACCCAAGTTCCAGCTAATGAGACATAAGTAATAGCCTGCTGGGATATTTGGAAAGCATTTGTTGTCCTGCTGCTGTGGCTCTGGGCCTCTTCTTCCCTCCTTGAATGTGAGTCATGCCTAGAATGGGAGCATCCACATCATAGTCATGGATGAAAGATCAAAAGAATCACAGGGACACTCATCGTGATGTTGCTGGACCTCTGAAACAATGACAACCCCACCTCGTGACACTTTTTGTATCACTAAACTTCAGAACAAAATGATCTTCATATATAGAACCCAAAAAGAACTCGATGCCTATCCCTTCTGTTCACACATTCACGTTCTCTTCATAAGACCTGGAGGACCCAGCCAGGTACAGACCAACCTCATGTGAAACAGAGAAGACCCAGCTCAAACAATATCCCTAAAAAAACAGAGAAAGCAGTGGATGGAGCACAAAGAATTTCTTGTTGCCGAGAGGCCTCTGATGACTGTGGCAGTCACACTTGTTTCCATAAGAATTGGGGCTCCTGCTGTAGCGTGCTAGTTTATTGCAAGTTTTGAGAGGATAGATTCACCCTGAACAGAAAAGATCCTAACTCCAGGCCTGTCATTATCACTCCCTGGGCTTTCCCCTCCTCAGGATTGGTGCCTTCACAGGAAAATCTCTGTGGCCGCGAAGTCCCATAGGCACCAAGGGAGGCAGATGAGACATGGTGTTTGGGTTCCCCAGGGTATCCTGCACTGCCCAGGGTACCTGGCCACGTGGTAAGTCTCAGTCTCAGTCTCTTTATGTATCTCCAGTCTCTGGTCCTGCTGAGAACATCAGATCTCTCTGGATGAAGACAATTGTCAGGGCTGAACCATTCTTTGGGCCACTGTCAGGCTCAGTGTGAATCACTGTAAATTGATCAGCTGCTGTGACACCATCTGTATCAATCAGGATTCTCCAGAGAAACAAAACCAATAGGGTGTATATATTTACATACAAATATATATATGTGTTATATATATTTAGTATGTTAAATATAAAATATACATTTTAAAATATATAGTACATAGAGAGAGATAGAGAAAGAGTAAGGGAGGGAGACAGCAAGAGATTTATTTTAAGGAATTGTCTCATGCCACAGTGGGCGGGGGGAGGTCAGGATTCTGCAGGGCAGGCCAACAGATGAGAGATCTCAGGGACAACTGATGTTGCAATTCAAGTCTGAAGCAGAATTCCTTCTTCAGTCCTTTTCTTAAGATGTTCAACTGATTTGACGAGGTCCACTCACATTACTTTACTCAGTCTACTGATTTAAATGTTAATCGCATCTAAAGAAATATCGTCATAGCAACATCTAGACTGGTGTTTAACCAAATATCTGGGTACCATAGCCTAGCCAAGAGGACACATGAAGTTAACCATCACGCTCCCTTAATAATAAACCACCCCTCCCTTTCCTAGTCTTCTCCAAATAGGAAGACAGAGGTGTCTGTGTCTGTCTGGCTTTCCAAGTACTTTTTTGCTACTTCGATCAGACAAATTAAGATTTTCCTCAAAAGGAAATGTAGCAGTCAGAAAAATTCTTTGAATTTAAGAGTTTTTTTAAGGAACTTGGAAATAATGAGTTTAAAAGCACAGCTTAAAATATTTCAGACTGTAATTCTAATCATCTTGCATTTGTAGGTTGTATTGAAATAGCTGGCACCTATTTTTTTCTGCTTAAGATTCCCAGAATTTCTGGCACAAAGGAACAAGATATGGGAGAAGATAAAAGTTTCATATTTGCATGCATATAGATTTCAATTTCCTTATTTGCAAATTAAGGGAATTAGATTAAATTATCTCTAAAATATTCTTAAAATCCAGTCCATAACCATAATGAGTCTACAACCATAATGAGTATCGTAGCCATCTGTCCTGTGTAATGGAGAGTGCAGGTACTTGAAATGGAGCAGCATACCAAGTATTCACATATGGCAATGACTCGAGACACCGAAGTATGGGTTCTGCTCTTTTTCTTTCATTGTCATCACTCCCCAGCCCCACCCCCGCCATTCCATCATGACTGCCAAGAACAAAGAAAGTAAATTATCTGCAGCCAGGCTCAGTGGGGAACTTGCCAGGGGTTGGATGAAATTGATTTGAGCAAACCGGACCTGATTTGTGACCTTTGCCACTAGGATATATTAAAAGGGCTGGGGGAAGTGAGATTAGCTCTTTTTGGAGAAGTGAGAGTTTGTGGAACCTTCCAGTGCTATGGAAGAAGGTGGTCAGAGAATCTGCCCTGTGACTCTTGAAGGAATGATCTGAAAGATAGGGCTGGTGTGTATTTCTGATCTGGAGCCCTCTGGAGGGCCAGTAATGTACAGAGGTGCTCCACATCAGCCAGAACAGGTGAGAGACAAGGTGAGGGTGTCTGGAGACAGTTCAAGTCCCCATTCTGGTGTGTGGCAAAGGTGTGTGAGCATTCCATGGGCTCAGCAGGAGCTCTGGAAGTTGGCAAACACAGAAGCTATCTTGCCACCCAGATCTATGTGGCCTGATGAAGGATCAGTGTCATAGGAGACAGAGATGGGCTTCTGGGTGAAGGGAAGAAAGCACATTCCTGTGGAAATATCCACACCTAGAGCTGTGCAGAAGGTCGCATCAAATGCACCATGCCTGAGAGCTCTCAACAGACAAGGACACAAGTGGCTGGAGCCAGCTAAGGAGTGACCACAAACCAGATGCAGAACCTTCCATCACCAATATGCTACCAGGTGTCCTGAAGCCTCTTCTTTCCCTTTGTGAGGCTGCAGGTGCCAGGAATGATCAGACAGGAAGAGAAGGGATGAGCAGAAGCTTGGAGAGAGTATTGAACTAGATGGAAACTGATAATGATAATCGCGGATTTGACTGAATACATACTGAAGAGAGATGATGTTTCAGTTAAAAGAAGCTTAAAAACATAGAGGGTTGGTCTGACTTCTCTAAATTGTCCTGTTGCCAGGAAAATATGGGGGCTAGTCAAAGGAATATGGACATAGGTATAAAAATAGAATGAGATTCATATTTGCACATCACTGTTTTGTGACTTTCCAATTCATACCTGCTGTATGGAAAGTTTTAGAATGAGTATTCATTTAAATTCAGTGTTATCTTTCAAAGATCATATGTAAGCATGGCAAGTGTTTGCCATGTCTATTTATGCCACGTGGCTCCACGTGGATTGATTTAATCCTACCTAGGGGAGGGTGGCCCAGTCAGTAGAGCATGCAACTTTTGATCTTGGGGTTATGAGTTTGAGCCCCACAATTTGTGCAAAGATTACTTAAAAATAAAATCTTAAAAAAAAATCCTTCCTGAATTCAGCCTTGCTCTGCTGATTTTGACAACCTTTCCAATGGAGAGAAGAGCTGAGATGATTGAAGGGGGATTAGGGAAAAAAGAAGAGGATGGAGTGGTCACTAGTAATTTTGTCTTAACACTACGGGCTTCTGTTTTTGGGGGGACAGGGGAGGGACAGAAGGAATTCAAGCAGGCTCCATGCCCGGTGCAGAGCCCAGTGCAGGGCTCAATCTCACAACCCTGACCTGAGATCACAACCTGAGCTGAAATTAAGAGTTGGATGATTAAGCCCTGAGCCACCCAGGTTCCCCCTGGCTTCTGCTTCTTAGAAGGACAATTTGACCAAGGATGTATTGGGCATGTTATTTTTTCAGGAGAGGCAATATTTATATCCACAGTGACCAACACACAGGTAGTACCCAGGAAATGGTTATTACCTTTGTTATTTGCTGATGCATCATCTTTCATTGCCTCATTCCTACTAAGAAATTGTCTCTTAAAATGCCTCAGTGGACTTCATACCTGAGTTTCTGCAAGAAGGTGGGTACCAAGGGTGCCCAGGAGACCTTCCAGTGTGCAGGGCATTGCTCTGGGCATCTGGGTAGATTCCTCAAGCTTCTGACTCAGTGTCTGTGTTTGGGGTGGCCAGTAGCACTGCCTACATTTTCCCCCTAGGAAATTCCTAAATTTCATACTCTGCTAAAAAAAGCCCCCGAACTCTTTCTACTTGGCTTTTTGATATCATACCCAAAGGGGTATGATTTGGTCGAGGATGACAGAGAAGGGATCCTTGAGAAAAGTAGGAGTCAACTAGGTGAAGAATGGTTCAGAATATCACCCCAGGCAGAGGAAACTGCATGTGCAAAGGCCCTGGGGTAGAAACACAGGACTAAAAGAAAGCCACTATGATTGGAATGAAAGAGCAAAGAGCATCTGGACAATACCACTCACTTGTGACATGAAGGACTTTCAAGTTACTACTAAGGTAAGAATTCAGTAATTTGGATTACTGGAGGTGAAGTTTTGATTGAATGAATGCCATGTATGACTTAGAGGTTATTTCTAGAGTGGTGTTTGAAAACCACATAACAATAACTAGTTAACAGTTATTCCATGCCTACTTTATGCTAGATACTGTATTAAATACTTTCTGTTGACTATCCCATTTGTATCCCACAAAAGCCCCAAATAATAGCACTGTTTACTGCATATTTAGAGATAAGGAAACCAAGGCATAGATAGGTTAAGTAAGTTGTCTCAAATCATGCAATTGACAATGATAGAATCCAGATGGAACTGAGTTTTCTCTTCCTCATGCTGAGCTTTGTCGCTATATTTTTTGTAAATATTCTCCAAAGACTGGATTTCCAGTCACAATTGGGAGGGGGAGCATAAAGAAACTAAAATTTTCCGACAGTAGATATCCAAAGTGAGATGTGGGAAGGTGTGGGAAGAAAAATATTTGAAATTCTATTTTTTAATTTACCACTTTGTTTAGTTTCTTTTTGTCTGTTTTATAATGTCTATGGTATGTTGGTACAGGAGTACATATACATGATTTATAAAGAAGTTAATATACATATATGGGGGATAAAGGTCCATCTTCCTTTTTTTTTTTTTTTTTTTTTACTGATAAGGATGAGTAATGAGAATATTTAGAAAGGGGTGATCTAGAGAAAAACATCTAAGCTGGCCAGGAACAGATGATAGTTTGAAGTGAGGAAGACTGAGAGAGAAATGTCATGGCTGAGAGGCAGGGGAGGGGGTTTGTGTTGCTCCAAAGGTTAGAATGGAATCACAGGTAAAGCCAAAGGGAGAGAAATTCCAGCTCAACAAAGACAAAACTTTCTAACTATTGAAAGTGGCTTAAAAACTGGCACAAGCTGCTTTGTGACCCAACGAGATCTTGGACTGAAGAGATTCGTTTGGAGCTTGGACAACTGTGGATCTGAGCCACTGTGCTGAACATTCCTGCATGGCTAGGAGGTAAGACTGCACAATTTTTCAGGCTTTCCCAACTCTCAAAGTCTTATAGGTTCCATGATTTTTAGAGGACACACACACTGCAGATGGTGTAATAGATGACTTTAACTCCTCAAGCATGGCAGGTGCATCTCAGAATCTGTTCTGTACGCACTCTTGCCTTAAGGCCTTTGTGTAACTCTGCAGAGATGCTCTCTCCCAGCCATTACCCCCATGGCTAATTTCCTTGCCTTTTCCCCATGTTTTCAATGAGGCCTGCCCTGACCACTCTATTTAGAATTACACCCTGCTGTCACCCCTGCTAGCACTCCAAACTCTACTTCCTTTGCTCTACTTTTTTTTTTTATTGCACTTATCACCCCATAATGTGTTGTGTAATTCACTTTGTTAATTCATTACTTGTTTATTATCTCTCTCCCTCTGCCAGCTCTATGGGGTCAAGGATTTTTGCCTTTTTTGCATCCAAGCACCTAGAACAGCTCCTGACATGTTGTAGGCAGTCAATAAATATTTGTTGACTAAATAAATAGTGGAACAGGGGTGGGCAGTCTGAGCTTAGGCTCTTCTGGGACCTGGCTGAGCAATTTTGGGCAAATCAGTTAATCAATCTGGGTCTCTATTTCCTCTGAGGGTCCATACACCTCTAAGAATAACTGTATGATTTTAAAATTCAGTTGGGTAGCTTGTTGTTTGCCTCTTAAGAATATGCTAATTAATTCCAAATGAACACCAACACAAATATAAGAAAATATGGCAATTATCCCTTTTGAACTACAGTTCATTCTTTATTTAGCTCAGCTGCTAACCTGAGCCTTTCACATTCAGATTCTTTGTTGTTCTGAGAACAATTTATTATTGGAAACACCATGAAAGATAAATCTAGTGACCAGCACATGTTTACCACACTTCCTCTAACCTTCATGCTGGGGATTTTCCACTGCTAAGTTACTGCTTAGGGGAAAATTTTAGAGCAGCAGGAAAAAACACTGATGGTCTGCTTCTTTTACTGGTATAATTTACCTTGATTGGCCTCTCTAAGCACACCAGGGGGATATATCAGCTAGTACTGATTGTTTGATGGCTTTTTTTTTTTTTCCCAAATCCACACACATTTTGTGAGATTTGCTATTGTTTTCTGATGTGCCTCGATGGCTCCACATGAGCATGAGGGAAGCATTTTATATGCACTCTATGAAAGTAATAGCTACGAGATAATCCTATCTAATAAATATACTGTGTTTAGTGAAATGCAAACATACATGATAAACTAAAGTAGTGTTTTCCCATAGAATAAAAAGCCTCAAGAATCTAGAAAAATAAAGGCAAAACTATACCAAAGGAAGCAGAAGGGAGGCACTGGTAAAGTTAAGAGCAGGAATCACTAAAATTGAAAACAGAAAATCAATACGGAAAATCGATACATCAAAAAGTTGGTGCTTTGAGAAGATTGATAAAATTCACCAACTCTGGCAAGACTGACAAAGAGAAAGCAAAGACAAATTACTTATATAAAAAATGCAGTAGGTTTTACACTGCCCACCCCCCGCAGACATCAAGAGGATAATAAGGGAATACTGTGAACAAATCTACACATGAATTTGACAACTTAGAAGAAAAGCACCGATTTCTTGAAAAGCACAAATCACCATAACTCATCCAACATGAAAGATATAATTTGAATAGTCCTATAACTATTAAGGACATCAAATTCATAATTTCAAAAATCCAACAACAAAAAACTTCCAGGTCCAGATAGTTTCACTGGAGAAATGTACCAAATGTTTAATAATGAATTAACAATGATCCTACATAATCTCTTCAAGAAAATAGTAGAAGAAAAAGAAACAGCTCCCCACTGTTCAGAGTTAATTAAGGTCTGAAATTGGCTAATCTTTGGATTATTTAGATGTTCATATCCTGTCTTTCCTTAGAAACTGGCAATAAGATTTTTCTCCTTAGGTTGTCTGACATTCATAGGAGGTTCCTGATAAACATCTGTTGAGGAATTTTCCCAACACTTTGCCCATCTAGACATAATTACAAAAGAAGTAGCATCAAGGTCTTCTTTCTGAGTTGTATGACACTCTGGTTTACTTATTCTCAAGCATAATAGGATTGCTTTTGTTGATAGGATCCTGAGATGCAGTTTTTAAAAAGTGCTAACACAAAATAGCTAGTTTAACTGAACTTCCAGATAAGACCCTCTATTCGAAAATTCTTTGGCATATCTAAATGCTCCAACTGTAGCTCACAATGGTGTCAGTTATTGATTTCTGTATAAGAAAACTTCCTGAACTTAATGGCTTAAAACAACAATGATTTATTATTTCTCATGATTTGTGGGTTGAAGAACAGTTTTTCTTCAAGTCTTGTGTTGGGTCAGTCCTGTAACTGCATTTAGATGGCAGCCAGGCTGGGGCTATGAACTGCCATGCCTTCATTCTCCCTGTGTCCCCTCCGTATGGTAGCTGGGCTTCCTCACAGCCTGGGAGTCTTAAGGCAGCATTCCGAGATGACTTCATCCCATGCCCGGCACTTTGACTGAGATGGCTGGCCTCGCTGATGGCTGGACATACTGTCTCTTCAGCAAGGTAACTGGACTTTCTGACATGATGTCTCAAGACACTAATAAAGCAAAGGCTCTCAATTTTTAAAGTGTATCTTAGCCTAAACTAGACTGTCATCCCTTCTGCCACATTATGTTGCTCAAAGCAATTCACAGTGCCAAGCCAGATTCAAGGGAATGGAAAAAAAACTCCATCTCTTGATGGAAGGAAAGCAGAGAATTTGCGGCTATCTTTAACAACCTCTAAATTATTTATATTCTTCCCATAAGCAAAATACACTCACTCCTTCCAAGATCTACAATATTGTCATTCCAATGGCATTAGGCTCAGACTTGAGACCCAGGATTTTGTCATCTAAATCAGGTCCAGATATGAATGAGCCACCTCACTGCGGTGCCCTGAATGTAGACAATCAGTGTAGCTCCCATCTATGCAGAGCTCTGTGAATTAAAAAGACAAGTTATCCACCTCCCCAAACACTCAACATACAAAAAGGAATAACAATAATGGACACTCCCATTCAAAAAGGGAGAGAAGGAGAGCACACAGCTTCCCTGTTTCACAGTAATTTTGAAATCCACCTGGGCACAAGTCATCAGGGTCTCCTACTACAGTTCCGGGACTCTTCCTTGATTAGGGTCCGGTTCTGCTCTCTGAGTCTTTTTCCAGCCCACCGTTCTTGGTGGCTCTTGTTTCTGTCCTCTGCATCTGGCTCTCTCACCTGAGAACTTTCTTTTCTATAAGATAAGGGCCAAATTTACAACTGAGTTGCTTTCTTTGGCTAGTTCTGTCTATATAAATTTTGGAGTCTAGAATCTCATTTTATTTTGTATTGCCCTATCCCTTTTAGTCTAATCTGGTGATACTTTTGCCAATACAATTCCCTCTAAATTTTGTATGTTTTCTATGCATCATATTACAAATTCACTTCATTAAATAAAATTCACACCCATAAAATTCTTCAAGATAGGCCCCTTTTTCCCTTTGACTGCAAGTCAGGGTGGTGTAGAACAATGCTCTTAAGGTTCTTGTATCTTTCTGAGGTCTTAACAAAGGGTCACACAAGCACAAATGAAGGTCATACAACCTTGATTTGTTCTTTACACGGGTCCAGGTTTTACTGTCAGCATTCTGGACATGACCTTTACCCTGACTCCATCTCTAACTTTGAAAATCTTTTGACACAAGGAAAGGCTAGAAATTTTCCAACCTAGCAAGTCCAGAGCTGAAAACATTTCCCCTAAATTCTGTTTTAAAAAGGAATAGTTTCTTCTTTGGCTCGTTTCTGTCTTCCCATACTATATCACAAGTGGCTAAAAGAAGTCAACTTTCACTTTCAACATTTTGCCTTCAAATATCCTTGGCCAGATCCACAAATTCATTGACGAATTTTCTATCTTCTCAGTTATCAGAGGCAACAGTGTTGACAAACAGTTGAGCATTATGTAATATGAGTGCTGTTTTCTCCCGTTTCCAATAGCAAGTATTTCACTACTTTTCAGACCTCCACTACTAGTCTCCTTATCACCCTTCCAGCTTCTACCTACTCCCTGGTCCAAAACCAATGCCACATGTTTTAGGTTTTCTATGGCTACACCTTATTTCCAGCCACCAATTTCGGTATCAGTTATATATTGCTGTGTAACAAACAATCCTAAATCTTAGTGACTTAAAACAAGAATTTTACATTATTTCTCATGATCCTATGCGTTAATGGAATGATTCTTCCACTGGTCTCACTTGCACAGTGAGACTATCTGGCATCTGAACTGGGGCTGTTGGCCAGGATGCCTCCACATGGCTTCTCCATATGGCAAATGTGGACTTCTTCACATAACTGTCTCAAGGCTACATTTCAAGACGTCTTTGTTCATATATCTAGCACTTTGTTCAAATGACTGGAACACCCAGGCATCCCTCTCTTTATGTGTTCTCTCCAGCTGGGCCATGTTATGTGATGCCTGAAGGCTTCAAGAGAACAAAGACAGAAGCTGCCAAGTTTCTTAAAGCCTAGACCTACAACTAGCATCGTGTCACGTCTGTTGCATTCCTTGGTCAAAGTTTATAAGCCTGACCCAAATATAAAGGGAGAGGAAAATAGATGCCATCTTTTGATGGCTTGAGTGGCTAGAATTTGTAGTCATCTTTAATTCACCAAAATGACAATGACCTAAGTATAGTATTAGACCCTCCAGCGTTTCTTGATTCTTAGATTTTGCTTTATATCATATATTATACCTTCCACAGAAGACTTACAGTTCTTTGAGAGAAAGGACTTAAGAAGAATAATTTATACATCTCTCTAAGCCTCTTACATAGAGTCTGCCACATAATAGGCACTCCAGAATGACTTCTGAATAAATGTTGGCTAAATGAGCTATTCAGTATGACTTTTGTAATGTATATATTATTTTATTCTAATTTCATGTAGAATTGGTTTCTACTAGTAAACTTGTCAACATTCATTAACAAAATATTTGATTAACCAACAGCAGAGTATTACCTAATATTGGTTCGATAGCAGTTTTACTATAAATATTATCTTCTTTAGTAGATGGAGCCCCCCATAAATAGTCTTCCACTAGGGCAGTAGTTCATAGCCCTCACTGCATAATAGAATCTGGAGTGCTTTAAAAAATATACCATGCCAGAGATCTTCTTCCTAGGCTACTTAAATCAGAATTTCTAAATGTATTGGGATTTGTTCATAGGTGATTCTCATATGCAACCAGTGTCATGAGCCACTTTTCCAGGGCTAGTGCTTTTAAACTGTGTCACATTCTAAGGAGATAACTTTGCCTTATCTCACTCAGCTTCAACCATAGTAGTCTAGTCATGAAAAGGATTTGATGCTAAGATAAAGCTTGGAAACACTAGTATGTCATGATAACCTAGGACTCCTGGCTTTGTGAAGTGGAATAAATAATCATTGAAATATTTTTCTTGGCGTATTATGGCTGATCTATACGAACAACTTAGGGTCTGTGATTGTTAATGAAAGGCAGGGTCTGCCTTCCAACACTTCCAGGGTGTTTCTCTGTGCAAAGCCTTCTGACCACATGGCAGATCTGAGGCACACTGAACATCTTCTCTGTTTCCCTAAAGGCTACATAGGAATTAGTGTCTGTGTTTAACACATCAAGAGAATCCTTCCTTGCCTCTGTGGTGGGTGCTTTGCAGATCTTACTGTGCTAACCCCCAAAATTCACTTTTCAAGAAGAGATGCCAACTCATTTTTCTTGAACTCCATAGACTTAATTCTTATAGGCAATTTCTATACTCTAGAGGAGGGTGAGAAAAACTGCTATGGAGAAAATGTTCAAAAGCATTATTTCTCTAAGGACTAAACAATGTTTATAATAATCAGAGAAGAATCAGGTTAAGAATGCTCTGTTATTTGGATACTTCCTCAGATCAAAAGTCAGATATGATTGTTGCCCATCCTTGTAGCCAGGCAGGTCAGTTCCAGAGATAAACCTCTACAATTTAGCAAGCCAGATTCTTTAGGAATAAAAACTGATTAACAATGTCTACATGGGTCTTCATTTTAGAACCCTTCCAAGTAATGGCTGGTCCCATCCACATTTCCTCCCCTCCCTGTCACTTCTCAGTCTCTTTCAATCTGTGTTATGCTCACCCTATTCCACTCAAACTTCTCCGGCAAATTTTGCTAAATCAATGTATGGGTTACAATCCTTAGCTGGCTGTACTTCCCAGCTGTGTTTAAACAGGCATCTCTTCTCTAAATTCTTTACTCCTTTGACTTCTCTTGCAACACACTGCTGATTCCCTTTGGCCATTCATTTGCTATCTCTTTAATAGATTCCTTATCTTCTGTCCTGACTTTAAACTTTGGGGATACTCAGGTGTTCCTATTTGGCCCCTATTCTTCTCATGTTACATTGTTCAGGGATTTCTTTCACGCTCTTTAACAATTAGCAACTACTGATGTTTCCTAATCTCTTTGGGCTCAAATGTTACATACTCTTGTACTCAACAAATATTTTCCAAAACACAAACACAGTGCCAATGTAGACTGGTCTAAAAGGGCAACATCTCCACCATAATTCCTTATGTCGATTTCTGACCATCACTCTATATGCTTTCTTTCCTCAGATAATTTTATTTCAGAAGCACTGAGATCTTTCCATGCCCCTCCCTTCTTTTCCTGCCCCTGAACTTCAATCAGACATCTTTACAACATCTTAGTGTGAGATCTAGACATAAATCTCTAGAAGAGAGATTTACAATAAGATTTCCTAATCTAAAAAAAAAAAAAAAAAAAAAAAAAGATTTCCTAATCTACTTTCTGGGAAATTAGATGTGCTCTGTAGGTGGTATCATCTGAGTGCCTTCTTCTCAAGATTATATCCAAATTTTTCTTTCTTTCCTTTTTTTTTCTTGTAAAAAGATGCTTTAAGAAGACAGTTTCCCTTTTTATTCTGTACTTCTGTTTTCATATTGTCACACATTCCCCACATCTTACTTATTTAAGGAAATGACCTTTCATCATGGATTTTAATCAACATTTTGGTAGATCTTCCTTGTTCCCTGTTAACCCAGGGTGCTTAGAGAAAGGACAGTGAAGTACATCACAGGTCTTGGCAGTTTCTACCTAACACTGTTTCATATGGTTAGTAATGTCCCCTAGAGGACCTGATTACAGAAACATTCTGTCTCTTTCCTCTTGCACAGACCTAAATGACATTTATGGGATCTCTTGAGAAGCTAATTGATATAAAACACACTCAAATGTTCTGTATCTTTTCTGATTTAGACACGTAGCTAGAGCTTTACCTTTACTGCACATTAGAGACACTCCTGACCCGTGGGTGTCAGCTCATTTCTGTTATTTATGATTATCCCTGACTTTGATAAATTTGGTGTTATAATAATTTGAGGTGGTACTCTGGACGGCAGTATCCAGGTCTGCCTTAATTACTGTTCTATCCCCAGTATGTAGCACATAGTAGATGCTCACTGAAGATTTGTTTAAAAAAAAAAATCTATGAATGAGTAAATCTTTACATCTCTCAGTTAATAAACTAGGTCCCTCTTGCTAATGATGACTGAGGCAGACATGGCTCATTCCTCAGGTCACCAGGACTGTGGGTTTGGGAATGCATCTTGACACCAGACAAATTTTGATAATTACAGAGAAAGATTAGCTGCTCAGGGGCGCCTGGGTGGCTCAGTGGGTTAAGCCTCTGCCTTCGGCTCTGGTCATGATCTCAGGGTCCTGGGATCGAGCCCCGCATTGGGCTCTCTGCTCGGCGGGGAGCCTGCTTCCCCCTCTCCCTGCCTCTCTGCCTACTTGTGATCTACGTCTGTTAAATAAATAAATAAATAATCTTAAAAAAAAAAGAAAAGAAAAAAAAGATTAGCTGCTCAGATCTTGTGCTGTTGTGTCAAAGGTCACTTAGTCCCTGCCCTTTCAAGGAAGAGCCTGACCACTTGCTGAGCACAACCCCCTGGGCTGGTTGCATAACAAATTTACCTTAGCATTAGGTTATCCTGTAGTTCATTAAAGAGGAGTTAGTCAAGAACAGATCCTAAAGGCCTTTTAATGGGAATAGGAATTAAGGAAATAAGGAATCTAATTTCAAGTATGCTTATGAAAATTTCCCATAGAATAGTGGGTTTCAGGACTGGCCTCAGACTGACACATCATGGTGGGCATCTTGTCCAGCCTTTACAGACTATTCTGTAAAAATCCTCAGATGGCTAAACTCAGTTAGCTTCCCTATAAAATTTCAAGGGCTCTGATGAGCAAACCAGGGCCTCTTCTCAGAGAGAAATCAATACCACTGCATTTAAGGAATCCAGACAGTAGATCTTCCCCAACTTTTTTTTGCATCAACAATACTCCTCAACACCTATAAGACTCTGTTTTTATATTCAAATGTTTAAAATCTACACACTCTATACCAGCATTTTCCAATGGAACTTTCTGTGGTAATGGAAATGTTCTCTATCTGTGCTGTTCAAAACAATAGCCACTAGCTACATGTAACTACTAAGCTCTTGAAATATGGCTAGGGAGGAACTGAGTTTTAAATTGAATTTAATTTTGATTAATTTAAATTTGGATATTCACAAGACATTAATGGCTACCATATTGGACAACATAGCTCTATACAACTGAGATACTATATACAGACACAGAGGAGAATACGTGAAATACATATTCTAAAATGATAAAAGCAACAAAATCCCAATAAATAAAAAGTTTTAAATGGACGAATGTGGGGGAAAACCCTAAAAACACTGATATCTTAATATCTACATGTAAGTATTGTTAATATATGATATTCTATTCTCTTCGGTTCTATGTAAGAAGGGTAAATAGTGCAGGACAGTCAATATATAGTTAGAATGGTGAAGAGAATATTATGAAAATCCCAGATGAACCTGATTTTAACTGGTTATGATAGCTATGCCAGGATCTGTCTTCTGCATAGACAACGAGCCAGCTGGCTGCCTCTGTGGAGTGAATGGCCCTCCTGTCCTCACGTAAATTTCTTCCCCACAAGCTATCTATAATGTCCTACATTCCCACAGTATTTAGAAGAATGCGTGTCTGTTAAAAGCTAATATTGTGCACAGCACATCATGACATTCCAGCCTTTAGCATCCTAGTGGGGAATTGTCTAGACTGTCAGACCTGGGCTTGGGGTGTATAAGGTGGCCTGGTTAGCTAACAGGCAGTATTTAGCCATTGGGACAAGAAAAGAGAGCACTAAAGGGAAGAGAGTGGGCAAAGAGAGATTGAGAACACCATCTTTATATTTTGTTCTAGGACGGGGTCATATATACTAAAGACGTTCATTCATTTATTCATTCATTTATTCAAGAGATAATTTGTAAGGAAGTACCTAAACTATGTCACAGTGTTTCAGAAGAATGTGGATATATTAGAACAAAGAGACTCATATCCACTCCCTCATGGATCGTGAAGTCCAACATAGAAACAGACAATAAGCACTGGAATACATCTTTTAAAAAATATTCAATTACAAGTTGAAAAAAGTGCTATGAGGGAAACATGATGTGGAGATGAGCGTGCAGGAGAAGAGGTCCTCCATGGAAAAGAACAGTCAGAGAAGGATCTTTAGAATAGTTGAAGAAAGGACCTTTATACTAAGCTATAGGACAGTTGGGAAGGAGGGGATTCTGTGAAGTGTGTGTGTGTGTGTGTGTGTGTGTGTGTGCGCGCGCGCGCGCGTGCACATGCGTTCACCATGCTGAAGAAAACATTTGCAAAGGCCTGGTAGGACAGAGCTTGGAATATAGTGAATGAAGAAAAGGTGTCTTGACCTGAAATTAAAGAAGTCGTCAGGGGGCAGATCACGTAGGTCACACAAGAGCTTCAGCACTTATTCTAATGGAAACAGAGAGATACTGAAGAGCTGTAATTAGGAGGGTGACATGAGCGTCAGCACTTTTTCAGGTCAAGCATCATTCTAATTGCTGAGGATACAGCCTGGAACAAAGCCAGCAAGAAGTCATGTCCTTATGGAGCTTATGTCCTAGTGGGAACTGGAGTAAAAGTAAAGTTGAGTTTGGACAAATTATTGAGATTTCAGTGATGACCTTTGAGATGACTGGAGACACTCCCCTGAGGCAGATGCAGCCTAACAGGTAGGCACCCACCTGCAAGCCCCACGCGGGTATCTGTCTACTGGCTCAGAAAAAGACTTTTCACCTGGATCTCTGGTTCCGCCTTGTCCTTTGCACACCATTCACATGTTTTCTGACCTGAGAAGCACAGAGCTCCCTCCAGGCAAATCAGTGATCTTTTGGTCTAATGGTATCTGAGGGCATGGTTCAGGTCTTGTCACTCATTTATTACCTAATTCAGATTAGTATGGGCTGACAATGTCAAACTAACCCAAACTTAACTGTAAACTAGTGGCAGTTAAATAATGAATACTTCCTGGAGGAATTTCATCTGCTGCTTAGGCTGCAAAAGAGACACAGCCAGAATCTAAGCAGTCTTAAAATGACTTTCAACTGATTTCTTGTAGAGAAGCCTCAGAAATTCCCTGGACCTATGTCCAGCTCTGCCACAGACCAGCAGCTCATCCTTATCCTCATGACTGGCCACCACCACTCCTGGACGCACAGCACAAAACCCTCATGAAGCTGAGCATGACCTCCCAAGGAAAAGGACAGGACGCCCGGTTCATGTCCCTTTCTAGACACAATTTCTGGACCCAGGGAAACGATGTGAGGTTTTCTCTTGAGCACTCCCCAATATTTGGCTACGACCTTGAATACAAAATTTAAGGGGATGCCAAAAAACCTTGGAATCAAGATATATAATACTTATATACACCATTTTCAAACTCAAAATTCATGCAAAAAAAAAAAAAATCCATGATGGACAGAATATCACAACAGTATCTACTGGGGTGACTGCCCTTAGCTGGGCTTCAGCACACCTGGGGCCTTCTCTAGCTGTGCAGCACCCAGGGAATTACTCTGCTTCTCTGTTCCCAATTTGCAGAGGAACAAACTGAGACCAGAGAGGTGCTCATTCTTTCAAGGAGCTATTCATTAAGACAGACTCACTTGGAGAAGGGAATTCATGCTCAATATCAATTATTTTTAAAAATGCTGCCCAGCAATTCTAGTGGGCACTGGGGCTGAATGGAACTGGGCCAGGGAGTACCCTGGCTGGCCTGATAAACGAGTTGCAACTAAAGTGTAAAGCTAAGAGTGGATTCCTGTATTCCTGCTGCCACATGATGTCACTCATACTCTCAGGTTAGGGCAGTATGACACAGGGCAGGGAAGGATGGGGAAGGATGGAACAGTCTTTCTGAAACTCCTACTTCCTCCCCATCATCATGCTAGGTGCTTATTGTTCGGTTTAATTCCTAACCTCCCCCCTCCCCCCGCCATAAGAGGAGGTCAGGACAATCGCCTCCATTGCAGAGTTGCAGAGACAGGGAAATTAATGTCTTTAACATAAGGAAGCCTTTCATGAAAACCCTCAACTAGTCTCACAAAGCGGATTCATCCAATGGGCCATCAGATCTGCTCATTTCATAGACCCTCCAAAACTGCCCACTGAAATTCAGTTTTCATTCAAATAATTGGAGAGTCCCCACATTCCCCAGCAGCTAGAAGGTGATCGGGGCAGAATTTAGCAGAGCAGAGGTTGAATTGGCTCTGGGCTGTGCTGAGGATGGGCTGTGTCTGGACAGAGTTGGCACAAGAAGGTCTGTTGGTAAACTGGCTCTAGTCCAGATCATCCCTCTGAGGAAAGATTTCCCATTCTCTCTTTCCCCATCTCATTTCTCCCATAGTTAACATGCTTTGAGTTCTAACTCTGTGCCAAGTCCTGTCCATCCTTTATATAGTATGTTATTTTTAATCTTCGTGACAACCCTAAGTGGTAGGAATGATTGACTTGGTGATGTCAACTAACTACTGGGCTGCTCACCAGCTGGTAAGGAGCAGAGTTAGGATTCAAAGGTGTTCTTACCCGAGAGCCTGCATTGTGATATATGGTTTATACTGCACACTCAAATCTCTCTCTGGTGAGGAGCAGTTAAAAATGAAACATGGTGGGCGGATACAACCTTTTTAGTCAGCTGTTCAGAGTGTGGTGCAGTAGGGATCACTGAAGACCCAATAGTTTCCCATTTGTAAATAACATAAAATTTCCACCATCTGGGTATTTTCCATTTAAGGAGACAGCATGTTTTACCTGGGTCAAGTGGTAGTTTATTCAAGGCCCAAGGAAATGCTAGAAATTGAGGATTCTCTATAGTTTGTCTGACCTCAGCCCATAATTATGGAAGCTTCCTTCGGAGCATACCAGTAACTTTCCGCTGGAGGCTAGATTGGAAATATTCCCCACCTCCCAAAACCCAGTGTACATTATTCTTACAGCACCAGTCATAAGACACAAAATGACAAAAATGTCCGTAGTCAGAGCTTTTTCTTTTTCTTCTTCTTCCCTCATATTTAACCAAAATAAACCCTTCACCTTTTGGCCCCATTTAAAAAAAAAAAAAAAAAAATGGAACCCAGAGAAGATGCTTGAGGTCAAGGATTGTATCTTATTCACTTTTGTATCTCCAGCACTGAATACAGTGCCCGACACAATGTAGGCACCCAGGAAGTATTTGGCGAATGAATGAATGAGTGAATGCTACTCTGAAGTGAAGAAGGTGCTTCTGAACCACCATGGCTAGCATATAAGCAGAGAATTGTTTTCTAGAAGTGCAGATGGATTTTCAGTAGGCCACCATGCACATCATCCTCTGCCTTGCTTCCTCTGGTTTTTCCAAAGTGTTTCCCTGCAGCTGGATTTACTGACACATCCCCCTTGTGGTCACAGGCTTACCCCGCCCCATTAAGTCTGGAGTTAGTTAATCAAGTTGAGGACAGGAAGTGTATCTGTGGCTTAGGTGTCCACCACCTACAGGAGCTTAAGAACAGGGCAAGGTCCCAAAGCTGGATTCTGAGTGCTCAGCAGTCTCTGCTGGGTTCATCTCAACCCTCAGAGTCTGCTGAGACATCTCATCTCCTCCTCCCAACAACCCAGTAAGCCAGATATGTGTGCCTGTTAGGACAGCGTCCATCTGCATAAAACAGAGCCCACTCGCAGTAGATGAGCCAAACAAGAGTTCATTTTCCTCACATGACAAGGAGCTGCAGCACCAGTTTCAGGGCTGTCCTGGGGCTCCCAGTGCCATCCGGGTCTCAGGCTTCCTTCAACTTCGAGCCCCACCCAGCTTAGCTTGTGGCTTTGGACTTCCCGCTTACCAGATGGCTGTTTCTCTTTTAGTGTCCTGTCTGAATCTCAGGCAGATAAAAGGGGCCAGGGTGAAGGGCAAAAGCATGTACCAGCTGAATCCACACCTCCCACAGGTTTTTCCACAGCTCCTCCAAGGGATCTCTGCTTATATCTTAACCAAACACAACTGGGACTCTGGACATATTAGTGTTTCCAGTTGATTACATTGTTTCTGGAACAAAATTGGGGTCCTCTTTGTAATGATGAAGAGGAGACTAGTCTGGCATTTGCTAGTCTCTTGGGCAACATGGCAGGATTTGACGCTCAAAGGAAGAGCCCTGGGGGCCCATTATTTGAGGGTTATGTGTTTCCTTCCCACCATTGGGTGACCCAGTCCACAGCACCAGGCTTCCACTGTTTCCCCTCTTATCAACTATCCTCCCTCATACCTCAGTCTCCCTCCTGAACCAGAGTCCTAACATGAAGCCTCGCCACTTCCCAGCATCCCTCTCCATCCCTCTCCTGCTTCTTCATCAGCCTCTCTCACCACTAGCAGTGGCCTTCTGTCTATTGACCAGATTTCCAATGCTGGTCACTGTGCTGCTTGGCCTCTGACATTAATCAGTGGATGGCAACCTTGCCTTCAACCCCTTAGCTACCAGGCTGGATCTCCTTAAACTTGAGACTGTCCAATTCATCTCTAACCATGTCCAGGAGATGACCCAAAGCCTGTTCTTGCAGTCAGGTTAGTTTCAGTGCCCAGAAAGCTGGGGAAAGAGGATCTAGTTTCCTTGGTAACAGGGTTTGCAAATGCCTTGCATTTGGCCCCTCTTGAGGCTGGATACACTCAGAGCTGAAGGGAAGCAGCTTTCGCTCCCCCTTTGACATCCACTGGCTACTGAAGGTATGGAGGATATGCTTCCCCAGCAGGCAATGATAACAGCTCTAGGGCAGCATCACAGAAGGTAGGATTTAAGGAAGCTAAGAGGCATAAAGCTATCATCTAGGCTGACTGTTGTGCTTTATCCATGTGAAACTGAGGTCCAGAAAGGTGGAAGTAACTTTTCTAAAAGGGGAGGAGCTGCACCCACATCTGTAGGATCCCAGCCACACAGCCCATGGGAGGTATGTCAGGGTGAGCTAGGAGTCTGAGACCAGCCAGTGGGAAACTTCCCAGAACTCTCTCCCAGCCTCCTTTACCCACAAGCAAACCATCCAACTAATTACCGAGAAGGCAGAGAGAGGGGACCTCAGGTGGCTACGGGGAGAGTTTTCTGTTCTAAACGAGGACAGCATTTTGGCAGAGAGCTGGGAAGATGGGAGCTTCAGGAAAGGCAAGGGCTGAGTGGTTGAATGGAAAGAATTTTAGACATTAATAGTACCAACACAGGAGCCCCTAGGTGGCTTAGTGGTTAAGCGTCTGCCTTCGGCTCAAGTCATGATCCAAGGGTCCTGGGATTGAGCCCCACATCAGGCTCCTGCTCAGTGTGGAGTCTGCTTCTCCCTCTCCCTCTGCCGCTGTCCCTCACTCATTCTCTCTCTCAAATAAATAAATAAAATCTTTTAAAAAGTTGTTACAGGCACAAATAGGGAAACAGGTCTAGAGCAATGGTAGAAATTGTTCAAAGATGTTAAGGGCTGCAATAATGGAGGGAATAGTAAGGGCAGCTAACATTTGCTAAGCACCTACCATGGGGCAGACACTATGCTGAATCTGTTTACTTAATCATCACAATAGCCCTGTGAGTTTGGCACCAAAGCTCACAATCCCATATCCAAATTCCTTGAGGCCAAATGTGTTTCCAATTCAGAATTGTTCATATTTTAGGAAAAATAGTACAGTGCATGCATTGCATACTAGTAATAATTCCCAAGGGATCTGGGGCAGCACCCAGTAAGCAAGCACATTGATATTTCTGCAGCAAATGGGCTAGACAAAGACCATAAAAACCCTCATGTCGATCTTGCCACCAAATAAGTATGGGTGCCCCACTCATGAAACAACTTTTAGTTCCCAAGCTTTGAGGATTTCCGAGCTTTCAGATTACATCATTATCTTCATTTTCCAGAGGAAAATCCTGGCTTTAAAGAAAGTCTGCCTCCAGAGTTATTTTGTCCTGCTGCCTGGTGATTATGCCCATATCTCATATTTTATGCTTCCTCTATCACTATAATGTATGTAACCAGATCTAGTCCTCATAGAAACACTAAGGAGTGGGAACGAACTCTGTTGCATCTCTTTAACAACCGGGGAAAATAAGGTCTGAAAAAGTGATATCTTGCTCAAGTGTATAGAATGGAAAGTTAGAGGCTGAATTCAACCCTAAGTAAGGTCTGCAGACTCTTGGCTCTCCTGACTTATATTCCTCTGCCATTTGGGCACATTGCTTAGAAATTATTTGAAGGAAGAGTAATATGAAGAGAATATTAGCATTCATGATGATTTGAAAAATAGGTTTGAAGTGGCAGCAGAATTAGAGTAGAAACACGGAAACCTTTGCCAACTTCTTGAACAAATTGTAGAAGACTCCTTATCTTCCCCAAATGCCACAGAACAAGGTTCCAACTGGTCAAGTAAGGGGACGTGACCGGGAGTGCATCTCTAACCAGCCCACCCACCCCTCCCAGAACTAGAGGATTTGTTTTCTGAGACAGAGATGATCCCTCCTGATATTAGGGTTATCTGAGGTCTCCTGCCTATCTCCAAGAACAGCAAGAGAGAGGGGGAAAAAAAAAAAAAAAGGAAAAAAGAGAAAGAAAAAACAAGCAAACAATGTCCTGAACACTGGAGGGTTTGAGCAGGAGGTCTCTGCTGTCATGGCCCAGGGGCTCTAGACCAAATGTCAGAAAGCCACAGCCACAGGACATCATGAGAAGGGTGGTCTGCGATATTCAGGAAGGGGGCAGAGGAGGAGGCTGCAAAGTCAGCCCCAAGAACAAATAGATGAGGGACCTAGAGGATGCTGCCTAGCTCTCTGTGACCAAAGTATGTGTAGCCCCTAGCATGGACAGGAAAGCAGGTAGGGGTGGGGGTCACGGGGAGAGGCAGGTGGCCCTGGAGAATCCTGGGAAGGGTGGAGAGATGAAGGACATGGAAGAACTTCAATACTTTCCCACCATCTTTCTTCACATCATGGAGCATTACTTCCAGCAGAAATCTCTGGAGATGTTTACGCTACTGGCTAGAGCTATAGTTTTTCTAAGATGCCAAATTGGCAGTTAACTATGTGGTATTATTTAAAGGTCCCAAAATGCCCTCCTGCCCTGGCCTGCAAATATCTCACTCAAATATCTCAGAGAAACTCCTTGGAACTAACAAATTCTCCAGAAGACACCACATGCAAAGATTTTGCCAAAGATATGCCTATCCACATACCATCTGTCTGTCTGGAATGTGCTCCTTTGACTTTTCTATTAAATTTTCATGCATCTTTCAAGACATTCCTTGGGTCCATGCCTCTTTCCTGGATACCCCAATAGCTTTCTTATATGTCCTTCTATTTTAACTATTGCACTCTGTAAAACCGTTACATATTAAGTGGGGCAATGAATATGAGGTGCTTGGCATGGAGTAGGCACCAAGCAAATGTTAGCATTTTTTTCTCTTGCCTTCTGTCAGTTCTTCCACCAAACTATTCCTAGGATTCACTTTTTTCCCACCTGCTCGCTTATCACCACTATAATCCATCCCTCAATCACTTTAAGAGCTCCCTAACTGCCTTTCTACATCACCAGTATCCTTCTTTTAATAGGTCCTACGGGCTGCTAAGTAATGAACTTCCCTAAGCTATTTCTGTCCTTGTGTTCCTCCACTATTTCAAGTGATTCCTAGGTTCCTAGTGATCTACTGCACCAGCCTCAAATACTTAGCAATGAATCCAACAGTAGCATTTGGTCCTCCCAGTCATTAAACTCTTACTAACCCTTTTTAGGGGATCTAATCCTTAGGTACCAAACATGCTGTGCTAATGACCAAGAGTTCCAGGACCTCTGTTCTTACATCTCCTAACCCACAGTATTCTTTCTCCACACCACCTTTCAAATCCTCCCTTCTAATTTTAGACTAAGTTGGAAATTCTCCATAAATCAATTAAATTCTTTAACTAGTCAATTAATAAATGTGTATTGAGTCATGCAGTTGAGGGATGGGAGTAAAAGGGAAAGTCTGGGGCTCTCAGGAGCTCAAGTCCTCACGGAGGCATGACGCTCACTCATATCCAATATTAACTTTTCGATAGAGAGTCCAAATGTAACCCATATTTGGTTGGCTCTCTCCATTACCTGATCATTTAGGACTCTACTTTCCTGGAAAGCTCCCCCTAAACGTTTCTGAAAGTTGGTAAAGGGTGTCTCACTTATGCGCATGAACAAGAACGTGGCAGCTTCTCTAGCAGCTAGGGATATTTCTGTCTGCAAGTAAGAGAACACCTGACAGTGTCTTAAGCAACAAAAACAGAATGTTTTGCAACTCTGAGAAATCTAGAGGTAGGCGGTCAGACATGAAAGTTAGTATGAGTTCAGAGAATGACTGATAAATGGCAAAGTTGACTACACTTGGGCTATTGGGTCTGTGGGTCCTTAAATTCTCCCTGACTACTAGAAAGATATTTTCCATACAAGAGGAGATGGGAGTGATGGTGACAGGGGATCGAGTGGCCCTGTGTGGATGAAGGAAGAATATATGAGCAGGGATCTTACAGGGAATAAGTTAACCATTTAATTTTTTTAATCATGTCAGCTATGGTTGACATTCAACCACGCTGGTAGTCTACTGAACACAAAAAAACAAAGGGGAATACCAGCACACTTATTGCACTATACTTTCTGTCTTCTTTTCTTCCCAGACTTCTAATTTCTGTACCTGTATTTAAAATCCTAGTGTTCTGTGGTTAGTAATGAGGCTTAAAGAAACAATGTCTACAGATGGACTATCCATGTGGGTGCTGGTTACATTGTTAGTGACTGTTGCTAGCCTATCCAGCATCCATTTCCTCCTTCTTCCTTCCTAATATAATTTAAATGTTTTTCAAGTATTGATCCAGAGTTGTCTCAGGGAAGATTGAACCTCCTTGGATGAATCTCAACAATGTCTTCAAAGACACATTCTCTTTGCAAACTTTTGCTTCACTCTCCATGGTATCTTGGTTTTTCATCCTCCTACTTATAGCCCATCACCTTTAGATGGCTGTCATCACTCCAGGCATCATGAGTAATTCAAAGACATGAACAAGTGGAAGGATCAAAAGGCTTTCTCTTCTCAATGCTTTGCCTTTTTATTCAGAAAGTGAAGCCCACCAACTGCCTAGTTATCATATCTGGATTCCCTCCTCTAGGCTCTATTGAACCCCAGTGGACATTTAACCCTCTTTCAGGCACAATTGTCCCTCTTAGTAGGCTTGCTACATTACCAAATGAAAATATAGGACCCCAGTTAAAATTGAAATTGATAAACAGCAAACAATTTTTAGTATAAATATGCCCCAAATGTTACATGAGATATACCAAAAAGCTATTTCTTGCTTATCTGAAATTCACATTTTTAAAAGATTTTATTTATTTATTTATTTATTTATTTATGGAGAGAGCACAAGTGAGGGGGAGTTTCAGGGGGAGAGGAAGAGAGAGAATCTCAAGCAGATTCCCTGCTGAGTGTGGAGCCCAATGTGGGGCTCGATCTCATGACCGTGAGATCATGACCTCAGCAGAAATCAAGAGTTGGACACTTAACCAAATGAGCCACCCAGGCACCCCTGAAATTCACATTTACTAGGGCACCCAATATTTTATCTGGCAATCCTTCCTTATGGGCACTGACACAACTTTCACCAGGTACCACATCTCCCTAAGGAATTGATAGGATGGCCTTGAGTCTTCAAAATGTCATAGCACTGGGATGTTAAATGAGAAACTTAGCCTGAATGCCTCTCTTCACCATTCATTCTACACTCTGTTGATGGAATCCCAATGAAGGTGGCACAGGAACAAAGAAAATGTGAATGACAAACACTATGATGCACCCAGCATTCCTTATTCCCTCTGAAGCCAAAGGTTTGACCAACCTTGTGTGCCCACCTTGACCCTAATTTGGATGTGACTTTACCAGGAGGCTCCAGCCCTGTTGTTTTGGGCAGCATCTTTCCATCTTGTGCAAATAGACCTATTCACCTGTCTACACAGACATGTCAGAATCCTAGAATTAGACATGGCTTGGTCCCATAAGTAGACATGGCTAGACTTAGCCATGGGACTAAGCCTAGAAGTAGACACAGCTTAGACCCATGGCTGCATAGGCCATGTGCTTTAAGAACAACAAAGGCTTCATCACTTAAAACCATCTTCATGGAAATTTGAATTTGGCTTGGTTCTTGAAGGAAGGAAGTGAACAGGTCAGCAGGCAAGAGAAGGATGTGAGTGGGAGATGGAAGAAAATATGTCTTCTGGAGACTGTGAGGAGACCAAGACTAAATAGAGCAGGGGTGGCTTGCTGTGGTGTCATGGAAGTGAGGCAGAGTAAATTCAGGACCATATTGCAGAAAACACTGCAAGCAAGGAAGGGCAGTAAGCTTGATTTAGTAGGAAATAGAGAACCTTCAGAGCTCCCTGATCAGGATGAGTGACCAGATGAAAGCTGCGTTTTCATATTGCTGATTGCTTCAGCCATAGAGACAGAAATCACAAAACCATGCATACACACAAAACTGAAGTTAGAAACTGTTTTTTGAACTATTAAACGTTGCAATCCAAGAAAGAAAAATATGTCAGATCACTCAACCTAGGCTTGTTTTTTACATTTCCCTTTATCATTCCCTTGTGTCAAATTAAGTCACTTAAAGAGAAACCCAGCATATTTTGTTGAAGGCAGGCATTCCTCTTCGAGATAGGAAGTCTGAGCCTATAGAGGAATTCATGCTTTTTAGCTACATTCTTTAGTTTCTGGATGAAAGAATCAGACCATCTAGTATTTGAGATAAGTGTATATTCTTAGATATTCAAGGTAATATGAACTTTGTCTCAGGCACAAGGATGTTCTTGGGCAACTTTGATCATTACCAACTCTCTGACGGCCACTTCCTCCTGGGCCAGGGCCCGTTCTTATGGGTATACTGAACCAGGTGTAGCTAGTATATACTGGACAGGTGTGTCCTGCCCACTAGCAGCCTGTTTGCCCCCGGGTTGGTCTGTGCAATGCCATCCAAGGTGATTTACCACCTAGGTTGGCTCTGTGATTTTGCCCACCACACACAGGTGTGGTATTCACAGACTGCTGTGACCCTGGACCGGAAGAAGGAACTCTGCCCTGAGCCCCACCCTTCTGAGGGTACTTTTACTTGAGAGTTTCATAGATCCTTCTGACTCCAGCAGCCTGGCATTTTCCTGCATAATCATTGCATTTTCTCTCATGGATGTGTTCTGCCAGCCTACCATATAGTTTTGTCAGTTACTACTTCGTCGACCTACTTAGAATAACCCAATTGTAGGCTCAGGGACCTAGCTGTGTCCCATTGCATTTGTTCCTGCTGTTTCTTCTCCTTAGAATACCCTCTCTATGCAATTCTAGTGTTTGAAGTCCCACCTATCCTTTAAAATCCAGTGCAAGAATCCCCTGAAAGCAACGCAGACAACATTCCCATTTAAATGTATTTCTTGCTCTCCTCGACCCCTTACTGTTTCTACCGTACAGTTACATTTTGCTTATAGCTGTCATTACAACTATAATTATAAATATGTTTTCTCTCCACCATCAGACTATAAATTTTGTGACTTTGGTTATTTATCTCTGCAGTCCCCATGGCATAACTCAGCATGGTGCCCTAAATACTGTAGGATCTCAATACATATTTATTAAACAGGATCGAATTTTTTGTTTGGTTTAACCCTCATTCATAGCCCAAGTGAATGGTATTAGGGGTGTGGGAGGACAGGGGTAGTGCTGAAAATTTCATACTTGATAGGTAAAAAAAAAAAAAAAAGAGCTTTCCAAGTAGATAGTATAGCAGGAGGTTAAGAATTCAGTCTCTGGATTTAGTGTGACCTGAAATCAATCCACTTACTAGCTACAAGACCTCAAGCAAGCTACCTGACTTCTCTAAACTGGTTTCCACAAATGTAAAACAAGGATGAGAATAATATATCTATGTTATAAAGGACTTAGCACAGCACCTGGCAGACAGTAAGCATTCAGTCACTACCATTTTTAGTAGTTTGTATTGGGGCAACTGTCAGTGTCATCCACTTCTTGTCATAAGGCTTTGAAAGCAGCAGCTGAAGTCAGAAGCTCTTTGAACCAACGCTCAGACCACTTCCACTCCCAAGCTGCTATTTGCTTGGAAAGAGGGAAATAAAAAAGCCATCAGTGAAATCTCAGTGAGCCTTCATTTCCCACTGGGGAAGCAGGCTGAATAATAATTGCGCATGTTTTATCCAAGTCTATTCATTGGTTCAAAAATAAACATTCTCATTTCTAAACGGACACCAATACTGAAAGCCACAGGGCGCATGTTTTATTTGCTATTTGGTACTATCCATTAGTGTTTTTAAAATGTTATTTTTGAAAAATCTGTCCAAGTAGCTCAGTATAGTCTCAATAAGAAATAAACAGTTGAACTTAAATATTAGGAAGTTTTCCCTCACTTAACAAAGAGGAAGAGCACTGAGCTGACTAAAGGACATGGAAAATTTACAATTTCTAAGGCAAAGGTCAGAGGTAGCCTACAAACACCATGAAGCCTTGCGAAAGTTCAGGAAGCAGAGAGTTAATGACTGGGACCTGCTTGTCAGTCATGCTGGAAATTTCCACTGCTTGTTTTGTTGGCTGTGGAAAGGGTTACACATGGAGAAGAGTTGTTTCTACGTGTGTGTGCGCGCGCATGCGTGTGACGGATGCCCTGCGAGCCTTTTTCTTTATAAGCCCTTTGCAATGCTGTGTCATGTTCTATTTTCCTTCCAGCTTTCATCCTTCCACATTCTGGAGTCACCAGAGGGCCCTCTTCTGGCTTGTTTATTGTATAACCAATGTCTTGTGGTAGATGGCTTTACTCTCCCTATCTGATCTACTAATATTTCCATTGCGAAGACATTATTAATTTGTTAATGGAATAGTTAGTTAGAGAAATGCAATAAAATACTTACTGACTCATGGAAACAAAGAAAGTATGAATCCAGGACAATTGAGATTTTATGAAGAATGATAGAAGCTCAATCCCTTAGAGCAGAAAGGGACTTAAAAAACTGGCCTTTGAGTCAAAACCTCACCCCCTTTTTTTATTGTAGATGATGACATTGAGGCACAGAGAAAAGAAGCAACGTTCCCAAAGTCTCAAAGCTAATTACAAAGTCTGTCTTTAGGACTAAAAATGTATGGTCGACCACATAAAGGATAGAATAGAGTGGTTACCCACTGTGATCATGGCCTGCAATTAAGAAATAACATGACCCCTTTCCTTGGGGAGTCATGTTTGGGAAATAGGAATACCAATATGGCACATTTAAATTCTATTTGTGAAGCAACACCACTAAAACAAACATTGCAGAACTTAAATATCAAAGTAAGTGTGGATGAAGAGAATCGATATGTCTCCTTGAATATCTCCATTACTTCTAGGAGCCAGGGGAGGATCAACACCTAAATTGCAGGTGTGCAGGAGTGGCTGAGAGTGGACGAATGACACATCCCAAAGCTGAGAGGGACTGGTCTGTCAGGGCTAACCCGGGATCAATCTGAAGTAGAACTGTGGAGAAATTTGCCTGAAGGGAGAAAGAGTGACAAAGGAAGGGGCAGGAAGATGCCTGCTTGCCCTGCTGCTGCCACTCTCTTGATCTTTGGGGGAATTTCTTGTAGTGTCTACAGAGTTGCTGCTTTTCTCTCTGGGCAACTATTACATGAAACATCTTCTAGGCCCTTTCACTCAGCCTTGTTTAAAAAAAAAAAAACAGCAGAAATTTAGTTTTTCACTAAAAAAAAATTTAGTTTTTCTAGAGGCTAGAAGTCTGAAATTACGGTGCCAGCATGATTGGGTTCTGGTGGGAGCCCTCCTGTTGGCTTGCAGATATCTGCCATTTCACTATGGGCTCATATGACTTTTCATGTGTGTGTGTGTATGTATGTGCGGAGAGAGAGAGAGGGGAAGAGGGACGAAGGGAAGGAGGAAGGCGGGGGGAGGAGGGAGCAACCAAGCTCTCTGGTACCTTTCCTTATAAGGGTACCAAACTCACCATGAAGGCCCTACCTTTATGACCTCATCTAGAGGTAGTTTTCTTCCAAAGACCCCACCTCCAAATGCCATCACATTGGGGTTAGGAACTCAACATAGGAATTTTGAAGGGACACAAGGCAGTCTAGCACCAGTTCAAGGAATTAGTGCTGTGCGCAGAAAGATATGCCTTTACTGGCTGGAAACAAGTTTGAAACCAACCAATGACTTCCTAAAAGTGATACCACAGGCACTGGGTCATTGGGGTTATTTACAAGACCACAAATGATTAAGTCAGGCCCTCACTGGGCTCCTTCCACTCTCAAAGCACCATTGCCCTTATAACATGACTCCCTACTGTTGAAGGGGAGGCAGGAAGACTTCCTGGTGGATGGCAAGGGGGCCTTCCCAGGGCCACCTGGGCAAGATCACAACAAGGAGGCCTCTCTGGAAGCACATTCAGAATGTGAGCAAGTACCAGGGTGAGAGGCATGTGACAGGACAAGCTGCCTCTGAAGCAGAAGGGCCCTGGGTGAGTGCTCCGGATTCTGTCACCGCCAGGCTCCATGTCCTCCTCAAAATCACATCAGGCGCGTCCACTGGATGAGAGGACATGTCTATGGTCTGGAATTGACAGGGGACCTTGCATATTAACCTTTCCGAGACTATTTCAGACCTCCCTTCACCACCCAGCACCACCGTCATCACTACCACCACACAGGTACCGAAGTCTCTCCCATCCTAGACCCGTTTCCTGGGGCTAACATTATCTCAGTTTTCCAGAGGTGGGAAAAAATGAAGCTTGGAGAGGTTAAGTGACTCAGTTAAAAAAAAAAAAAAAGGCATAATTTGAATGTAGGTTCTCAAGCTGGGTGTTAGTGTTCTGGTTTTGTTTTGTTTTTTTCTGCTCCCCAGGGCAGCTCTCATCACTTCAGTGAGGAAATCTATCAGGTTAGCTCTTGTGTCTGAGGGAGATTGTGGATAAGCAGGGCAGGGACACTTTTTTGTCATAGGGCCATTAGAAGCATTATCTCAGCCTAAGCTACAGTCGGTAGGCTTCTGGGACACAGAGTAGGGTGGAGGGAGGATCTGGAGAGACAACTAGAAGATACCCAATAGAGTGCTATAATTGGAATCCCTGCCAGAATCGTACAGAATGGGGGCAGAGCAGTTTTGCACAATGCTACACCAAAGAAGGGAGAAGAGGGGTGCTGAACAGTCCACCGTTCGAATGTCTTTTATCAACTCCTAGGGAAGGAGTCTGTGCCCAGAGGCTGGGCAGAGATAATTCTACAACCTGGGTGAGGATTCTGATGTCCAAAACCTATCACATTCAGCTCGAAGTCTATAGGATGGGGGGACCTGGATCCGTCGCCAACACTGCCCACCACAGCCCACCATGGTGCCCTCTCTCCATCTCCGCCCACACATTGCAGGGGCCTCTCTTTGTGCATGGCCAAGCGCTCCATTGCGTTGCCTGGCCTCTCTTTTTACATACGCCTTAATGTCCCACCTAGATTTAAAACTGACATCGAGCCTAGGGATCTACACCAAAGAGTTGTTCAATAAAAGCTTATAAGACATTGTTGACTCTCGGTAGAAAAGGGTGTGACTTTGTTGCGAGTGCTTTGAGCTCTGTATCTCCTTTTTTATTCTGCCATTAAATAAATAGGGAAGAGAGAATAAAATGGATCTGGGTTTTGGGGTGGTGAAATGGTATAGTTACAGTTAAAAATAAAAAAAAAATAAAAAAAATAAAACACTGAGCTGAGCACCAAGAGAACTCGGCAGCTGCCCCAGCCCAGTAACAAACTTGTGTGGCACCAAGGCTTGTCACTCAACCTGTGTCTTAGAGTCCCCTCACTACTAATCGAAGTGCCTTGTGGACTGTCAACCTTAGCACATTGATATTTTGGCTGCACAAGACTTTCTTGTGCATTGTGGGGTGGTTAGCAGCATCCCGGGCCTTTATTCACTATGTGTCAGCAGCAGCCTCCTCCCCACGCCCACAAATGTCACAGCCAAAAATGTCTCCCCACCTTGCCAAGTGTTTCCCAGGGGAAACAAAATTACACCTCTTCTTTGGAGGACCACTGGGCTAGAAGGCCCCTGCCACAGTTGGGATAGAGGCTTGGCTTCTCCTTTCAGAGACTGAAAAGAACAAGAGCTGATACAAGATAGGAACGTATTTTTCTCCTATGAAAGTCAGAGCTGGTAAGGCAGCTCCGCTCTGCCAAGTTATCAAACATTTGGATCCTTCTGTCTTGCTGTCCAGCTGTCTGCAGGATGTTTCCTCTGAGCCCTATTGGTCTGCCACTGCACCCACATTCCAGTCAGCAGTACGGAAGGAAGAGGATAGGGATTAGAAGTTGCCTCTGTAACCACTCTCATCCTATTGGCCAGAATTCAGTTCCAAGGCTATCTATCTACCTGCAAGGGAGACTGGCAAATACAGTTTCCCCTATAGGCTGTCATGGGCCCAGGGGAATTCATTTAAAATCAAGGTCTGACTATTCTTTTCCTTTTCCTTTTTTTTTTTTTTTTTTAAACTTTTGGTTGATGGGGAGAAGAGTTTGAAATGTGTCCTTAGCTGTCTTGGGGAGATCAGAAGCAGAATCCAACTCCCTCTATACTCTTTATTGGCATCCTCTCCTCTGACCTCAGAACCCCCAAGGCTGAGCTCTCTGGGTCATCGAATCCCAGAAGGCTTGTAGATCTGGCCATAAAGCTTAGGGTGGTTGAGTTCATACCGAGGAAAAATCTGAGGATCAACTCTCAGGTTCTTAGTTGTAGAGACGAGTATGTCACTGCTGAAGGCTCTGGGAATATGTCTGAAGCTGTGTTTAAAGAGGCTTGTGTGAAACAAGAGATGTGAGAAGATCAAAGAAGATCAAAGTGAGCCCTGAGGAGTCAGCAATTCTGCCCAAACTGGATGACTTCTGATAGGCAGGAGCAGCTAGAGGCAAGTGAAATATCTGTACATTTTGCATTTTCTTACTGTGGCATCATTGGCTTTCTGTCTGAAATTGTTACCTACTGAGCTAATTTATTATTGCTTGCTTTTCTCTTCTGGATTGGAGAGTTGTATCAGGTATAGTGTTTCCTCTGTTGGCTGATAACAGCATGGCAGAGATAAAGCTTTGCATTCCCAGCATTGTATACTTCTTCAGAGTTCTTAATGCAGTGTAGTTTATTACTTATGTAATGACTCGACTGTACAATATATAATTACCTGTTGTAGTATATAATTACCTATTTGTAGAATTACCTAATTAATGTCTTTTCCCTCTGATAAGCTACAAAAAAACCCCACAAAAACAAAAAAACCTGAAATTAAAAAACAAGAACACTCAATATAGAGGGAAAAACTAAGCTGAATGGCCCTTGGTTCCTAACCCAGGAAAGGCACGATGAATGGAGAGAGTGTTTTTTTTTTTTTTTTTTTTTAAA
>CM052895.1:109123325-109150834 GCA_028534135.1 Potos flavus | reverse complement strand
ATTTTATTTATTTATTTGACAGAGAGAGAGAGAGATTACAAGTAGGCAGAGAGGCAGGCAGAGAAAGAAGGGGAAGCAGGCTCCCTGCCGAGCAGAGAGCCCGATGTGGGGCTCGATCCCAGGACCCTGAGATCATGACCTGAGCCGAAGGCAGAGGCTTTAACCCACTGAGCCACCCAGGCGCCCTGGAGAGAGTGTTTTTCATAGTTACACAGCAGAGTGGGTCTTCTAAGTTAGAGTTTGTTACTTCGCAAGCTTTTAATTTCATAAGTATTTTGAGTAGGCTTTGGCTATGACAATTGTATTTTTTAACTTTTTTATTGTGAAGTACCATATATAAAGAGAAAAACACACAAAACATAAATAAATGATCATAAAGCAAACACTGATCTGTGCATCAAGAACAAGAGACAGAACACTTTGACCTCAAAGCCCCTTCCCAATTGCCATTCCATTTCTCCCCCAAAAGATAAACACTATCCTGACCTAACAATGTCATTTGGTTTTGCCTACTTTGGACGTTATATAAGTAAAATCATGCATTCTCTTAAGATAACTATTTTCAGAGGCAAAATGTTGGTCCTTATGTACACCACTGCTTTAGTGAGATGAGATATTTGGAGTAGGAGCTGCCTCAAAATCCATGACACGTGGTCAATTTAACTTTGTCTCTTTATGGACAAAGTTTATCTTTAGATTCCATACTTTTCCCATTAGAAGAAAGAATAAAGCCATGATTGACCAGTCCAAGAGACCCAGAAGCTTTTCCTGGGAACTAGCAACTTACCCCAAATACAAGAGTTATGTTTTCTTGGCAAGAATCTAGAAAGGTCCCATAGCCAGCAGGTACTGACAAATGAAATTTAGTTGAAGACAAGAAGCAGGAGCAGGAGGAGAAAGAAAAGGAGGAAGAGGGGGAGGAGAAGGAGAATTAAAGATAGAAAAAGATAAGGTTTTGTCTTCTTTCTCAATTGTTTCAGGAGTGGTCATTAAATAGAAGTATCCATAGTAAACTTATTTTAGTTTCCTTATAGATCAATAACTATTTAAACCGGGGGGCGGAGGATGGAAAATTGAAGAACTAGAGTTTGGGTTAATCAGCTTTCACTGAGTTTTGCTATGTAACAACCAACCTTCAAGTATCAATGGCTTGAAGTAATAAAAGCTTTTTCCTTACTCACATTACTTCAGCCAGAGTAGCCTGACACTCTTTTCCACATGTCTTTTTTCTCTGTAATACCAGCTTTGGAGCAGTTACCTTCTAGGACATGTCATTCTTGAGGCAGAAGAAAGAGAAAAAAAAAAAAAAAAAGGTGAAACCACTCAGTGGCTATTAAAACTTCTACTTGGACCTGACAAATGTCGTATCTGCCTATATTTCATTAATAAAAGGAAGCCATTGGCCAAGCTTGACATTAGTCCTTTCTAGGGAAGGCAAACTAAATAGGGGAAATAATGTGGACTGTTACAAAGGCTATTTTCTAATGATAGTCAATGAGAAATTATATCTTTCTCAGATATCAGAGGGAAAGAGAATTCCCCCAAATTCAAAGAACATAGTCAGAATCTAGCCATTAATCATTCATGTAAGAAAATCTACTAAATAATTAAACATATATGTGTTAGATGTGTTAGAAGCTCTTCTAGTCCTTATGTGAACAATGACTTCTCTAGGAAACATCTTTTACTCAGTGCCCTCGATTTCTGGTACATTCTTTGTTTTCTTAGAGAGTTTGAAGAATTCTAAGGGTACAACTCAGATGAAAGGAAGAACTATAACCTAATCTCTGCTTTGTACCCTGAAGCCTCTGTTTAGAGGCTAGATTTTCAGTATCTCTTCTGTTCTGTAATCCTCCTCTTCATGGACTCCTCTGTGAGGATATAAATTATCCAGCTTCAACCAAAAGTCAACTGTGATGTATTTTCAAAAAATTTCAGTATCTGATCCTTGCTGCCAACATAAATCATTTCTTCATACTGAAAAGACAGGACAGCAATTCTTTCTTCAGATTTTTTTTTTTTTTTTTTGCCATAAAATTTCTTAATTCAGGCAGCACTTTGTTAGTCCTTGTAGAATTTGTTTCCTTGACGTTCTTTGTTTCTTTTGAAGTCAGCATTTTTTGCCTAATTTTCGATGACTTGGCTTGGTGGATTATCTGCCTTAAAATCTAAGTCAGGAGACTTGCTTGTTTGGGGAAATTATAGAAACTGGATTTCAGTCTTCAGAAAGGCAAGTCTGACACCTTCTGGAAAGCATGCAAACATTACCCTCCCAAGTATTTCCCTTGTCAGAGGCAACAAGACATGTCCCAGGAACCTCATTTAAGAGAAGTGTTTGACCCAGAGCTACATCAAATTGGATGGGAAAAACCTTGCATCTCTATTTCCATTAATTGCTATTTTAAATTTAACAACTTTCTTCAAATATGGATATATGCAATTAATTCTACCGGTGTTATTAGTGAGTAGTCAACAGGAGAAATTAGAGATGTTTTCTAATCACATTCTAGTTATTGCAGATGTCTCAAAGTATTGTTTACACTCATAAGTACTTTGAAATCACAGTAGACCTGCCACAAGATCTTGTTATTCAGTGTGTTAGTAAATAACCACACATGTTAATATCTCATGCATTTGCTTTTTAAATTTTGATTTTTGAATATTCCAATATAATTGGTTTCCTACAAAATTATGTGTATCTTATTTTATGCCTTTACAGGCTATTTTGAGAAGGTGTTTATAGTTTTTACCAAACAGCTAATGGTTTATGGCATAAAAGATATTGAGAATGCTTGTTCTAATAACAAGTGTTGGCAAGGTTATGGAGGAAAGGGAACCCTCCTGTTGGTGGGAATGTAAATTGGTGCAGCCATTATGAAAATAGTATGAATTCCTCAAAAAATTAAAAACAGAAATATTGTATGATCCAGTTATTCCACTGCTGGGTATTTACTCAAACAAAACAAAAATGCTAATTAAAGCACACATATACAAACCTGTTTATTGCAGCATTATTTACAATAGCCAAGATATGGAAGAAATCTAAGTGTCCATCAATAAATTAATCGATAAAGATGTGGTGTATATGCACAACGGAATACTAGCCATAAAAAAGAGTGAAATCTTGCCATTTGTGACAACATGGATGGATCTAGAAGATATTATGCTAAGTGAAATAAGTCAGACAGAGAAAGAGAAATGTCATATGATTTCACTTATATGTGGCATCCAAAAAACAAAACAAACAAGAAACAGACTCATAAATACAGAGAACAAACTAGTGGTTGCCAGAGGTAATGGGTGTTGGGAGAAATGGATAAAGAGGAACAAACTTCTAGTTATAAAATAAATAAGTCATGACTATGAAAAGTATACCACAGGGAATATAGTCAATAATATTGGAATAATGTTGTATGGTGACTATACTTATTGTGATGAGCATTATGCAATGTATAGAATCATTAAGTCACTATGTTGTACACTTGAACCTAATATAATATTGTATGTCAACTCTACTTCAATTAAAAAAAGAAAGAACATTCTAGATGCATTCTAGAGGGGATAGAGAAGGATAAAAAAATTAGAACTACTCCTCTCTTTCACTAAAATAATGATTTTTAGTGTCTTATGTATAGAATTAAACATCGAGAGTTTCTTTTTTTATGAAAGACTGTTTTCACAATATATTAATCATCAGTGTACAAAATTTGTCTTTTATTCTTCCTTTCATGAAACTAGGCCCCAAAACCGTTATGAAAAAAATCCTCTCTTTTTACTTTCCTCCCTCAAACCACACACACACACACACACAGTTCTCTAAAATAAATCTTTTAAAACTATAAAATTTGTTTTTAATTTTTATATCAGGTGTTTATTTTCTGAATGCTGAATTGCAACTAAAAACAGGGTATGAAGAACAGACTGTAGCAAATTTTCAATTGTTCATTGAAATGCTTCTACATCAGGAGCCTGAGGAACATTCCTTGATCAAGGAAAGGAGCTACTGTCTAGCACAGCCAGCTGTGTGGGGCCGTTCACTGAAAAAGAATGGACTGGCGAATTGGCTCTCAAGTCTGAGTGGCCTCCATGTGCGCAATATGCGCTTCAAGGGAACACAGGATGATCCAATGGGAAGCAGAAAGTTGAGAAGAGATGAACTTTGCCAATATTTTCCAGGCATCACCATCTGTCTGTGTGTCAGAGGTCAGGTTCACAGAAGGGACATGAGATGTCCTCAGAGAGGTGAGGAAGTTCTACAAAGAAGTGGGACTGATCTTTCTCTGTTTTTGGCAGAGGCATTTGCAGTTTCTGTGTGCCCAGTTAGATGGCTTCATGAATGACATGATCTAATTTTAACTAACCTTGCCCTCCAAAATGGACTTCCACATGAGCTGTGTGTTAAAGATAATATTTACAATAATGCAAACATAAAAACCTCTACAAATACAATAGCAGAGGTCTAGTTACTCCTAATATGACCCCTTCAGGAACTATATAAGGGGAAAAAATTACTCTCTCATCACATCTAATAAGAATTCGATATCCCCCCCAAATTGAAATTACCAAGATGATTTAATATATGGAGTTGAAAACATTGTTAGTAATGATAGATAGCCTTGCCTATAGGGGAGATTGTGCCTTGAGAAATTAGTTAATAATAGTGATAACTGTATATAATTTATATACATGTAAGTTCAAAAATTATTTACTAATAAAAAGATGTGATCAAAGAGTTTGAATATCACTATTTCAAAGTTCTAAAAATGAAGCTTTTGAATTAAATTCAATAATATTCTGTTGTGAGTTCAGAGTTACTACAGAAGGGAGTGTCATGTTGGCCAAAATGAGTTCTACTGGCCAAGAATAAGCGTACCTATAATACAGAAAAATGAAGAAAAGACATTTTTGATTGAAAAGGATATTGGGGTATTGTGGAGTATATTTATCCATCTCTGCCTAGCTCCCCAGATAGACTGTGAACCTTGTGTGGGCAAGGACCGTGCCTATTAGCTCTATATCCCCAGCTGATGGTCCCCTACCTAGAATTGGTAGGAGCTCAAAAACATGTTTTCTGGATTAATGGCTTCAAAAAAAATCAAAGTACTAAGGGTAATTTGACCTTTGGTTTATAGCATAATTTCTCATTGCCCCTTAGCACTTTCCAGTGATGAGTATTTATTCCAAGATGGAAGACCATTCTCTGTGTCCAGTAGAATTCAAATGACAGCATCAAGAGCTTGAGTTAATGGGAAGCCCAACCCTAATCTGGGCCTTCGTTAGCCTTCACATGTCACTCTATATTACAGCAGGTATCATGTTAATGTTTCTGGATGTCTCCCACTATTAGGGAGCTCCTGAGGGGATGACATGGGGTCTTACTCATCTGTTTTCCTGATATCTAGAACAATGGCAGACACAGAAGAAGGGGTCAAGGAGCAAATACATATGAGCACCCACTCTGTGCCAGGTACTTGCCATATCTTACTTGTGTATCACATGAATCCTATGAAAGTTACTTCATATTCCCAAGCTCACACAGCAAGTGAGCGATTCAGGGTTTGGATAAAGGCTTGATTCAAGTCCAGGACTCTTCCCACTACTTTATATTATGTTAAAAAATGTAGAACACATAAATTTGTTGATGAATTAACATAGCCTCTTCGTCATGACTCTCATATGGTAGAGCGCTCACTACCACACAACAGAGCCCACTTTATCTTCCAGATCCCTAATTATCAACTTCCTTTTATTGAACTAAACTCTACCTCCCTACACTTCCACTTACTACTTGTGGTCCTTCTGGAGCCACATGGGAAAATCGTAATCAGCCTGTAGTTTATGAAGAAAATTGCTGTGTCTTCCCTGTCAATGAGCTATTCTCTTTCCATGCTTTAATGATCAAATACTGCAAGAAGCAGAAAGCAAGCCCAATTTTAATCTTTCAGTCATGGATCCTTTGCTGTGAAGTGTATAAGCCTTATCTAGCCAGAAGCCTCTTAGGCTTCTGACAAGCTAGACCCTGGCACTCTTTTAAGCATCAAAACATGGCAGTGAAATTCCCTGGCTCTTGCTTATTCACTGCGAATGTTCATTTATGCTTTTAATCACAGGGTGCAGCCTAGGCAAGGCTGGTGACTCACTAGATGCCTCTGAATGGGCTCTGTAGAAGTACCTTTATGGTGCCTGGGTGGCTCAGTTGGTTAAGTGTCTGCCTTCAGCTCAGGTCAGGATCCCAGGGTCCCAAGATTGAGCCCCGCATTGGGCTCCCTGCTCAGTGGAGAGCCGGCTTCTCCCTCTCCCTCTACTGCTCCCCCTGCTTGTGCTCTCTCTCTCTCTGTCAAATAAATTAATAAAATCTTAAAAAAAAAAAAGTACCTTTATCAGCTTCTCTCAAAGTGCACAGAGGAAATGCCCATATCAGAATCACTGGAAGTCTGTGTTAAAATGTAGATTCCTGGGCCTACTCCAGAACTCCTAGATCAGAACTCCTAGGGTGACACCTAGAATCCTTACTGCTTAATGAATCTTCCCTCACTCAAGAATTCTGATACATACTGAAGCCTAGAGACTCAGACTAAAGTAATACCATGTCTAAGTGACATGGAAGTTGCCTTTTAGTGCAGTCCATGTTGGTAGATGGCAGCCACATAAATAAGGAATTATTTTTAATTTTCTTTTCAATTAAATTCAATTAATTAACATATAATGTATTACTAGTTTCAGAGATAGAGGTCAGTGATTCACCAGTCTTGTGTAATACCCAGTGCTCATTACATCACATGCCCTCCCCAATGTCCATCACGCAGATGTGCCATCCCCCCCTCCCCTCCCCTCCAGCAACCCTCGGTTTGTTTCCTTTTATGGTTTGTCTCCCTCTCTGATTTTGTCTTGTTTTATTTTTTCCTCTCTTTCCCTATGATCTGGTGTTTTGTTTCTTAAATTCCACATATGAGTGAGATCATATGATAATTGTCTTTCTAGGATTGACTCATTTTGCTTAGCATAATACATTCTAGTTCCATCCATGTCTTTGCAAATGGCAAGATTTCATTTTTTCTGATGACTAAGTAGTATCCCATTGTATATATATATATATATATATATACCACATCTTTATCCATTCATCTGTCGATGGACATCCGGGCTCTTTCCAGTTTGGCTATTGTGGACATTGCTGCTATGAATATTGGGATGCAGGTGCTCCTTCAGATCACTACATTTGTATTTTTGGGGTTAATACACAGTAGTGCAATTGCTGGGTCATAGAGTAGCTCTATCTTCAATTTTCTGAGGAACCTCCATACTGTTTTCCAGAGTGGCTGCACCAGCTTGCATTCCCACCAACAGTTTAAGATGGTTCCCTTTTCTCTGCATCTTCACCAACATCTGTCATTTCCTGACTTGATAATTTTAGCCATTCTGACTGGTGTAAGGTGGTATCTCATTGTTGTTTTGATTTGTATTTCCCTGATGCTGAATGATGTTGAGCATTTTTTCATGTGTTTATTGGCCATTTGGATGTCTTCTTTGCACAGATGTCTGTTCATGTCTTCTGCCCATTTCTTGATTGGATTATTTGTTCTTTGGGTGTTGAGTTTGAGAAGTCTTTATAGATTTTGGATACTAGCCCTTTATCTGATAGGACATTTGCAAATAACCTCCCCCATTCTGTCAGTTGTCTTTTGGTTTTGCCAACTATTTCCTTTGCTGTGCAAAAACTTTTTATCTTGATGAAGTCCCAATAGTTCATTTTTGCCTTTGTTTCCTTTGCCTTTGGAGATGCGTCTAGTAAGAAGTTGCTGTGGCCAAGGTCACAGAGGTTGCTACCTGTGTTCTCCTCTAGGATTTTGATGGATTCTGTCTTACCTTTAGGTCTTTCATCCATTTTGAGTCTATTTTTGTTTATGGTGTAAGAAAATGGTCCAGTTTCATTCTTCTGCACGTGGCTGTCCAATTTTCCCAACACCATTTGTTGAAAGATAAGGAATATTTTTAAGTGGGATTGTCAATATTTATATAATATGAAACAAGAAAAGGTATCTGCCAAGGGAATTTAGTAGCAGTCACATATAAAATCATGATAAAAAGGTGGGATCCTGTAGCTAACAGGGCTGGCCTAGGCAACATACGTGGGCATCTGTACCAGCAGATGGACCAGATGGAAGATAGGATTCCATTTAAAATCCCCTTTCCCATTGTTCTTTCTCCCTCATGCTTCTTAGCTGCCCAAAGTCTCTTCTTCCTCACCCTTATTCTCAATCCTCTCTCCAGAGAGCCTCTGTATTTCTGGGGCTGCAAGATCAAGTGCAAGAGAAAGGAACCCACAAGACAAAAGCCTTTGAAGAACTCGTTTACTGAATTCTTGGGATTTCAGCTCTGAGAGCTGTTGTGTGACCTGTCTGAGACATTTTCAGCTTCTCTAGAAAGGGTGTTACTCTTAGTGAGGTCATTTCCACCACTGTTTTCTTCCTTTTAAGCATATATGGTTTTGCATGTGTTTAAAATAGATAGAAGCCACATGACAGGCCAAGAGGATAGAAGTTCATGAACAGAACAGTTGGTGTATTTAATTCAGAGTACGTAATGGTTAATTTTATATGTCAACTTGACCGGCTTAAGAGATGCCCTGATAGCTGGTAAGACATTATTTCCAGGTGTGTCTGTGAGGCTGCCTCTAGAAGAGATTAGTATTTGAATCTGTACACTAAGGAAAGAAGATTGCCCTCAACAATGAAGGTAAGCATCACTCAATCTACTGAGAGCCTGAATAGAACAAAAAGTCAGAAGAAAAGAAAAATCGCTATCTTTGCTTGATCTGGGGCATCCATCATCTTCTGCCCTTGAACATCAGCAATTCTGCTTCTTGGGTCTTTGCACTCTGACCTAGACTTATACCATAAGCACCCCTGGTTCTCCAGCCTTTGGACTCAGACTGAATTACACCACTGTCTTTCTTGGTTCTCCAGTTTGCAGATGGCAGATTGTGAGACTTCTAGGCCTCTACAATTGTGTGAGCCAATTCCTGTAATAAATTTCCTTATATATATATATATATATATATATATATATATATATATATATATATATATATATACCCTATTGCACTCTTTTTCTCAGGAGAACACGGATACTACTCATGGTAAGCAAACATTTTATTCTCTTACTTTGAACTGCTTCATTGAAACTCAGAGCACCCTTTTTTGGTGAACTGCTGATCCTACCCAGCAGGTGAAAAGACCACAGGAAAGAGCAAACAATCAGTAGGTGTCAGCAAGTGATCTCATTCCCAAATGAGATCAAAGAGCCTGGACTCTGAGTCAAACTAAAATATTTACATAATATCTTGCTGAGAACATCAAGATTCTGGAGAAGGACTTTACGGTGCAGGAGACAAGAAAAATTACTGAATTATGTTGGAAACAACCTGGGATAAGAAAGGATGAGCTAAAATGCTGGAGTAGGTTTTTCCAGCTCTAATTTCTTATGGAGGCTTTGATATCAGAGTCTCGGCGAATTTCCACCAGTGTGGGCCCATTCCCAGGACCCCAGGCTACTTGGAAGAGGGTCTAACTCGGCTTCTTGCTTACCATTCACAGCAACAATGTGCAAAAATACAGATTATGTCCCAGTGCCCTAGAGTTTCTTCATTCTGATGACCCTGGGTAGATTCCATGCTAAGAAATTAGCATTTCTTACACTAAATTTTGAATATAATGATTCAAAATGATAAAGGTACATGAAGCTATGGAAAGTTTTTGCATTGGGCAATAAAAGTGTGGGTGAAAATAATTTAAATGAAGTCATTTGTTCAAAAAGTTGTTTTAATAATAAATATTTAAACAAATTGGAAAAAAAAAGAAATCCAGATTTACAAAATGAAAAATTACTTATGAAAAAAATCCTCCACTTCAGAAAGTCACCATGGGATTTTTCATGAGTGCATTTGAAAAACATAATTCCAGGTACAAAACTCTGATCCACTTACACTAGCTCCTCAAGAACACATCTCCTGCATTACGAGAAACACCACCCAAAAAAGTCCACAAGGCCAGCTGCTTATGGCAGCTGAGAGGCCCATCTGGGAAAAAACTCCGGAACCCCTTCAGACAAACTTGCTGTGGCCAGGCGACGGGGCAGTCACTGAGCCTCCGCCAGCTCATTTGTGGTCAGTATTTTTCACAGATGCTCCCTGGTGAGTAGCAATTTCCGGATATTTTTCAAATGATTTTCATCCTGCCAGCTGGGCACAGTTCAGGGAGTACAGCTTGGAGGACTCAACCGGATGGACCAATCAAAGACAGCTTGCCAGCCTGATTTGGATTGGACTGGATTGTTTGAGCCTTGCCCTGAGGTTGGCATACCCCCTGCTTTCCTGTCCTGTTGATTTCCATCCTTCCCTTTCCCCAGTCCTTCTTGCCTCTGCTATGAGAGTTCACTATGCACTCATCTCTCCTGCTCTAATACCTTCTCCCAAGCTGACACCATTAATGGGCAGGCAATGGGATAGAGTGAGAACAACATTCTAAAAACAGGAAAATGCAAATCTTGTCCCAGTTCTGCCACTAAACTAGCTACATGGCTTTGGTCAAGTTGCTTAACCTCTCTGGGCCTCAGTTTCCTCTCTGTTAAATTGAGAGAGCTGATCACTAATCTCATGTAAGGCCTTTACCAGGTCATCCAACTCCTTCCATTGAGCTGCCCATCTGATGACCTCTCTACCTCTTAATCTGTTTTCTGAGCTACTTAAGGACATTCAGGATTTCAGAAGAAAAGCAGTGTTCCTTGCATGAGCCTGCATCAGTGACAGACTAGAGCTGAACATTAAATTTGGAAAAAGACGTGAAATCCATTATTAATGCTGCTTGGGGCAAGAAGAGGCTGAAAGAAACACAGTAGCTGTAAAAATCAATGGTGAAATGGAATTTATCACCTCTGTGCAAGGTTGACCTCCCAAGACTTCTCCTCCAGGGCCCCAGGATCCTGACTAATGAATAATGAATCAAAACATGCTCTCCATGACCTTTAGGATATGCAAAGATGGAAAGATGATTAAAGAATAGAAGAGAAAGTTCTGGAAAATGTATTATTATATTCTAAATTAAAAAGAATATTTCCTCAGATTTTAAAATATATACAGAAATTTGGAGACTACTGGAAAATATAAGTCATAAAATAAAATCACTCATAATAGAGATAACCACAGTCCACATTTTGCCTATTTCCTTTTACCTTTTCTGATCCAGACACCAAGAAAATTGTTTCCTCCACTGTTTGGAAATGTGAGTTGTATCCTGAATCATCCTGGCTCATGAAAACCTCTGAATCCTAGAGACTCTGAAGTGCTGGCACAATTTTTGGCTCTCTTTCCCATATTTCACCTTTACCCAAAATGAAAAATAATGCTAACAGGTGACTATTTGAATATGTAGCCAAATTAGGGGTAACGTTTGAGGGTTCCTGTTGCTTAGTTTGTCAACAAGCGTTTGTCTGAATCTCTCTATTGCAGTAGAGGGCACAAGGCACTTTCTTCTAATAAGCACTTCTTGCTCCTCTGCTTTAAGTTCTTCAATGGTTTCCCCTGCACTTTTGATCAAATCCACATTCCTCAAGAGGACTTCCAGAAACCATCATGGTCAGATCCCTGTCTCTGCCTCTGGTCTTGGTATGTACCACTCTCTGCTCCTGTAACACCTTTGGTTGTTTGCCCAGGCTGTCCCTCCTCCTGAAGCACTCTTCCTCTTCCCAATGCCTAGCTAATTCCTAATGTATCCATTGACTTAGTGAAGTTCTTTTGCCATATGCTCCCATGTATTCTTTCCATGTGAGCATTCAATGCATTTCATTGCTATAGTTTGTTTGTTTATTGCCTTTCCTACTAGATTCTAAATACCTTGAAAGCAATGACTAGCTGTTTTGCTCACTGCTGTACCCCTATTCACAACCATGGGCATTTTGCAAAGTGAGTATACAATAAACACTTGTTGAATATATTAATGGATGGCAGTCTTAATCCACATTAACCAACAATGCTCTTCAAGAGAAAAAAAAAATATGTATATATACTGCTGTCTTTCAGAGTGGGAGCTTTTATAAGTGGTCAACACTATGAAGGGAGAAAGAAACTCACTGTGCCCTTTTTTGAAATTCACAATACTTTGTTTTGGAATGTTTACATTGAAACATTTATATGACTTTTGTAATTGCTAGTGTGACCCTTAAACTTCCCCAGAGTAGGACAGGAACTAGGATGCTGATCAGTACCCCTGTGACCTACGCCCCCAGAGAGCACCATTAACATTTGCATTCTACCACCTTACTCCTCAGAGAAGTAGCAGAGGCAACTTCCAGTGCTAACATCACCAGGCCCTACCCTGCAGGCTCTCTCTAGCCATATACACAGGAAATCTGTTATCAGAAAACTGGAGAACTGGGGCTCAAATGGAAGCAGCAGGAAATCCAGTGTTACTCATACTTGGCATACTAGTAATTTTTCTATGGTTGCAGCAGACTGTTCTGTCTTTACAGTGATAGAAAAGGGCTTTCATTCTCTGGGTGAATAGCCCCTTACTTTTGGGGAGAGGGGTCCAGGACAGAGAGTCAAATAATGGAGGCCAGCCATTAATAATGGGCTCTAGGATCAGCCCCCAATCTACCTACCATGCAGCAGCCCACTGCTCCAGCCAGGCTAGTTCCCTCACAGCCTCCCAAAAATGTAGGGGAGGGGAAGGGAAAGGATATGCTGTATATCGACACCAGGGACCGGGGCAGGATTTTAATCATCCTATCATATTTCTGATAGCTACAATTACTTATAGTGAGCAACACAAGCTACGAAACTAAATCATGGTTTTATATGTTTTGTAGAGTGTTAAAATCTTCCTCCTTTATCATTATAGAAAATAACATTGTGAACAATCACACCTCAAGGAGAGTGAGCCCCAAGACCATTCTTTTCATGCTCTGCTTATGCTATTCTTTTTTTTTTTTTTTTTTTTAAGATTTTATTTACTTATTTGACAGAGAGGAGAGAGATCACAAGTAGGCAGAGAGTCAGGCAGAGAGAGAGGGAAGCAGGCTCCCTGCTGAGCAGAGAGCTCGATGCAGGGCTCAATCCCAGGACCCTGAGATCATGACCTGAGCCGAAGGCAGAGGCTTTAACCCACTGAGCCACCCAGGTGCCCCTACTTATGCTATTCTTACTCATGCCATGCTCATTCCCAGCTCTAAACTATAATTCATTCTGACCAAGTATCTGGAAGAAATGCCTTGCCCACTCCCTTTCACATTGCATATCCAACTTACCCTATCAGAACCAACCTGCTCCTGCCTTCTCTGTAGGATCTTCCATCTCTAATCTGCAATGATCTTCCATATCCTTGGCTCCTTTTATACTTATAGCCAACATCACTCCTTTTGATGATTAAGTACACTCTGCTTTGTATTGTCTCTTGGTTTCTAATGCCATCTTGACCCCCTAATAGATCTCTAAATCCTTGGAAGGAAAAAACTGTGACTTAAACTTCTTTGCGTTTTTATTACAGTATTAGCCACACAACAGATGTTGAAAGATGTAATAAATGACTGAAACCATCATGAAACTAACAGTAAGCAAATATAGAGCATAGTGGTAGAATTTATAATATTTAATTGTGGCCAGTTAGGAAAAAATTCATTTAACAATACACAGACTAAAGAGAAATTGATATATTTGTTTTGATTCTCAGATTTCTTTACAATACAAGAGACTTGCTTAGAAATTAAATGACTAGCCAGTGGAACACATGTATTCTGGATTTTAATGTGAAACTAGTTATGACCAATTTTCTTTGACTAGCTGATTTAAAGCACAATTAACAATTTGAAGTATAAAAGGAATGTCTCATAAACCTGCTTTCATCCTTCAGTGTTACTTGAGTGCCCACACTTTCCATCTTTTAGTAATATCTCAAAAGATTTAAGATACACATAAGAGATTTAAATGAACTAAAGAACATCTACAAAAACCTACAGCTAACATCAATAACGAGACTAGAAGCTTTCTCACTAAGATCAGGAACAAGACAAGGACGTTCCTTTCACCACTCCTTTTCAGCATTGTCCCGGAAAACCTAGCTAATGTAATAAGGAAAGGTAATAAAAGGTATACAGATCAGGAAGAAGGAAACAAAACTGTCTTCGTCCATTAATGTCATGATCATCTATGCAGAAAATCTGAAAGAATTAACAAAAACACTCTTGGATTAATAAGAAATTATAGCAAGACTGTAAGATACAAGGTTAATACATAAAAATCAATCACTTTTCTATCAGCAATAAACAAGTGGAATTTGAATTTAAAAGCACAATACCATTTACACTAGCCCTCCCAAAAAATGAATACTTAGGTATAAAGGTAACAAAATATGTACAAGATCTATATCAGGAAAACCACAAAACTCTGATGAAAGAAATCAAATAAGAACTAAATAAATGGAGAAAGATTCCATGTTCACTGATAGGGAGACTCAATATCATCACGATGTCTGTTCTTCCCAACTTGATCTATAAATTCAACACAGTCCTAATCAAAATCCCAGCAAGTTATTTCATGGATATTAGCAAACTGATTCTAAAGTTTATTTGGAGAAGCAAAAGACTCAGAGTATTAAAAGAGAAGAGCAAAGTCAAAAGAGTGCCACTATCCAACTTCGAGACTTACCATAAAGTTACCATAGTCCATACAGTACTGGTGAAAGAACAGACAAGTAGATCAACAAAACAGGATAGAGGGCTCAGAAATAGACCCACACATAGTCAACCAGTCATTGACAAAGAAGCAAAGAAAATACAATGGAAAAAAGACATCCTTTCAACAAATGGTGCTGGAACAAGTGGACAATGATGTACAAAAAAACCAAAAACAAAATAAACAAACAAAAACCAAATGGATCTAGACACAGAATTTAACAACCTTTACAAAAATTAACTCAAAATGGATCATCGATCTAAAGGTAAAATACAAAACTCTAAAATTCCTGGAAGATAAATTGGGAGAAAGTTTAGATGACCTTGGGCACGACAATGACTTTTTAGATACAACACCAAAAGAAACGATCCATGAAAGAAATAATTGATAAACTAGACTTCATTAAAATTAAAAACTTCTGCTCTGAAAGAGACACTGTCAAAAAAATGAAAAGACAAGCCACAAGCTGGAAGAAAATATTTGCAAAAGACATATCTGAAAAAGAACTGTTATTCAAAATATACAACCCACTCCTAAAACCCAACAATAAGAAAATGAACCATCCAATTTAAAAATGGGCAACATACCTGAATGGATACCTCACCAAAGGTGATATAAAGATGGCAAATAAGTGTATAAAAAGATGCTCTACATCATATGTTATTAGGGAATTGCAAATTAAAACAACAGTAAGATATCACTACACACCTATTAGAATGACCAGACTCCAAAACAATGACACCAACAAATGCTGGTGAGGATGTAGTGAAACAGGAAGATAGTTTGACTATTTCGTACAAAACCGAACCTTTTATTATATGATCCAGAATCACTCTCCTTGGTATTTATCCAAAGAAGTTGAAATCTTATGTCCACACAAAACCCTGCACGTGGATGCTTATAGCAGCTTTATTCATAATTGCCAAAATTTAGACGCAGTCAGGATGACCTTCAGTAGGTGGATGGGTAAATCAGCTGTGGTACATCCAGGCAATGGACTATTATCCAGCACTAAAAAGCAATGAGCTATCAAGCCATGAAAAGACATAAAGAAACCTTAAATTCATATTAATAAGTGAAAGAAGCCAATCTGAAAAGGCTACATACTATATGATACAACTATATGACATTCTGGAAAACTATAGAAATGGTAAAGAATCAGTGATTGGTGGGAGTTACAGAGGAGAGAGGGATGAGTAGGCCTAGCACAGAGATTTTTTAAGGCAGTGAGATTACTCTGTGTGATATTGTAATGGTGACCACCCATTATTATACATTTGTCCAAACCCATAGAATGGACAACACCAACATAAACTATAGCCTTTGCAAAATAATGATATAGGTTCATCTATTGTAACAAATGGGCCACTCTGCTGTGGGATGTGCATATATAAAGGCAGGGAATATATGGAAAACCTCTATACCTTTTGCTCATTTTTTCTGTGAACCCAAAACTTCCCTAAAAAATAAGTTCTAGTTCTTAAAAATCGGGACTGAAATTAAAAACAAATAAACCGTATGTCGATCTCAAAACTTTTTTTAAAAGTTCTCACGTAGGAAAACTGTTCCCCGCGGTTTCAAAAGAATGTTCTACTTCCTGCCTGAAGGTGGCGTTTGTGTACTATGGTCAAAGAACACGTCCCTCAATTAAGACCAAAAAAAAAAAAAAAAAGTTTACCAGACAGTAAAACAACTCATAAAACTGTCATGAGTAATTCCAGCAGCCAGGCTGAAATGGAAGGCTGCTCTAAGCACCTCTGCTTCTCCGTGACAGGGGTGAGCTTTTATAGATTAAGATTATAGACTTACCTGTGAACACTGAGACTCATAACTCAATTTACAGGTGCCTTAGAGCTGAAAGAATATTTGCAGAGCTGACTCTCTGGGCTTTGTTACAAGCACTGCGAACTTCATGAGCTTTGGAAGGCCACAAGATCTGGCTGGGATAGACTGACAGGAATGAGGGTTCTCAGCCCTGCACAGGACGTGTGACCAATTTACTCTCAGCCATACCAGTGGGTTGTAGCCGGGGAACTCTTTGAACTTGAGGGGGGATACCCTAGTTAAAAGTTTCCTAAACCCAGCTTCTGCAAAAGCATTCCATCTGTCACACATTAAACACACAAATTTCTGAACTTCAGAGCTCTGAATATCGAGATCAGTGGAGTCCAAGAGTCTATATCTAAGAAGCTTTTCTAGAATGGACAATTACTCAGCTATGTAAATAGAACAAAGTACTGATATAGGAAGCAACATGGATGGAATCTCAACAACAGTATTCTGAGCAAAAGAAGCCAAACACAAAAGAGTACACACTGTGTGATTATGACACATACTTCATAAATACATAAAGTTCTAAAATAAACACCTCTAATCTCTGGTGATCTAAAGCAAGTTGGTGGTTGCATAGGGCAGGGGGTTATGGAGACTGACTGCAAAGGGGCATGAGGGAAATTTCCAGTACCAGGGTGTTGTTATATATTATATTGGAGTGGTGGTTACAAGGTGTATAGAGTTGTTACAATTCATATAACTGAATACTTTAAATTATGTATATTTACATTATACTTATTATTATATATGTATATTACATTACATTACAATTTAATTGCATATAAATTGTATTTCAATAAAGTTGATTTAATAAAACACTTCAAATGTACATCCAGGCTTGGGAACCTCAAACCCTTTCCTAGTGGACAATGACCAGATCTTAAGGACACCTGAACTACCCTGAGGCTTCTTTTTTTTGACATTTATACTCCTACTGAGAGAATTTCTGAGCCCCAGGGCACCTTCAAGATTAAGTTGCCTGCCTTCTGGATTTTCTTTGTGAGAAAACTAAAGTTCAGAAAGGTTGAGAGACTTTTCTGAAGCCATACAGTAAGATACCAGCAGATATCAAACAAGAATCCAGGTCCTGACAGCTTTTTCTTTTCTCTCAGTATCACACTGTATTCAAAGGAGTAAGAAAAGGAAGTAGCTTGTAGATGTCCCTTGCTCTAATGCAGCTTCTCTATTTTTCATTTCCATCTGTAGGATAGAGCTACTTGGTTACCTGGGCCAAAGAGATTGAATAGAATAAAATCTTATAAGGAATGGTTGAAAGACTAGTTCCAGGTTACTTACTCATTCAACTAACCAACAACAAATATTTGCTGAGTGCTTGCTAGTCACAGGTCTAGGCACAAGTGATTTGGTAATGATAAGACAGGCCAGATCCCTGCCCATAGTCAACCCCAAAGAAATAAGCAAATGCACGAGTGAGATAACTTCAGACAAATAAATAAAATCTTAAAAAAAAAAGAGAGAGATAACTTCGAACTGTGAAAAGTGCTTGAAGAGGACAAGGTGATTGATGAGTGACTGAAAAGAAGGGTGTATCGTGGTGGTACTCCTCAGGTAGGCTGCTCTGAGGTCATGACACTGAGGAGCATGGGATGAGGCCAGAGATGGTGGGATACAAGGCAGCTATCCACCCATGCTTCATGGACTGTCAGGCACAGGACCCAGGGCACTGGTCTCATGTTGAACTCAGAAGGTGAAGCGAGAACCAATATGACTAGAAGGGACAGAGGTTGTATTAAGATCAGTTTAGGGAAGAACTTTCCAACCTAGTGATAAAAGAATTAGTATCTGTGGAGGGCATACTATGTTCTAGTTTTCTTATTTGTAATACTTTAATTCTTACAAAAAACTTTGGGTGGCAGGTGGAACAGTGCTCATCATCAGAAGGAGTGACATCCCTCTCCCAAGAGATATGAATGCTCAAGCAGAAAAGTTATATATGAGGGATTCTGGAGAAGGGATCTTTCACTGAGTACTAGAAAATTCCTAAAGTCTCTTCCAGCTCTAAGCCAGTTTAAGTCTGAGCTAAAGAATTTATGTTTAGCAAGTGAATACACCCATGGATTTTAAAGGGTTAGCTGTGCTGATGGCATCTGCAGACCTACAGAATTCTATGATCTTCCAAATAGTCATACTTGTGTACTGGGCACACAGGAGGTGCCCAATTTATTTTTGCTGAAATGAAATGAGCTTTTCCAATGAGGTAGAGACAAATGAGTTGGGGCCCCCTTAACCTTTGGCCCTCAACTCTTACAGGTGCTGCCCTAATTATGAATAGAAACCATTATAAAAAGTGAAAGCAAAAACAAAAACAAAAAAACATACTCCAGATTCCAGTCCAGGTCATGGAACTTACCAAAAACTTCTTGAACATTAATAGGGTATTTCCAGTTTTGCTAAACTTTAACCATAAATTCTTAGGAAGGCCTTCTACTGAATACTTTCCCTGAGGAATGTGGCAGAATGACATTCTAATGTCTCCCTCAATGAGAAACCAGAATATGGCCAAGAACTCCTCTTGAGAATGGATATCAGCAGAAGTATAAAGGGCAGTGAGCTGCCCATGACCTAAAAATTCTGCCTGGCTTACTCACCGTCATTTAGAGAGAATTTGCTTGATTTACTGCAGGAAAATAAAGTCATACATGAGAAAGAAACAGCCTTGATTGGAAGGTCCTTAAGCAGGTGCCTCTCCAGAGAGATGGGTAAGTCTCTACCAGTAAAGGCCCTGTGTGGAAAAGGGAAGGCATGGATATCTTGGATTATTTGAGCATTGATCTTCTTGAAGACTGTTGCAAAGAATGAATTAGGTGAGCCAACATTCTTTTCATTCTATGAGTCATGGCTTTGGCAAAATTACCCAATTACTGATCCCACTTGTCTCCATATGGAAAACAAAGTTCTAGCTCCAGTGCAGGTAATAACAAGATCGAAGTATGCTGGGCAAAACACAAAACTTCCACAGGCCAGACTCCCATTGCCTCTGGGTGGCTGCTTATCACTCTGTGACTGTGTCCTCTTTCTTTCATCCTAATTTAATTTTTCTATTAGAACATAAATCACTTAAGAGCTCAGTCTTCCTCTCTTTGAATGTGCTTCTGGCACAGAGATAGAGATAGATAGAGATTAGAAAGAAAAAGAGAGAGAGAGGGCACTTGATAAGTGTATGAGGAATGAATGACATTTCATAGTCCTGCTTTCTGGTGCTTAATCCTAGCTAAAACTAACTGAACACTTCTGCATACCAGGCACTGTACTGAACACTTTAGAGATATACCTTTTTTAATCCTTAAAAAAGCTTATGAAGTTGGTACTATCAGCATCAGTTTTAATCATCACTATTTCCATATGAAGAAACAGACCTAGACTTGAAACCAGTTTAAAATATTGCAGATTGCTTTTAACCCTATCGATGTAGTGGGAACAGGGGACAGGCAGTGTGTAGAAAATCTTGGGATTGCTTGGTCCGAAGTCGGAGTCAAGGTCCCAGTGTACCCAACAGCCAGTTTCTTAGCAATCTCAGCAACGCTTTGGTAGAGTTGACATTTTTGAACAGAGAAAAAAACCAGCAGGGAGGAGTGACTTTTCTGTCTCTCATTTTTTCCTGCTTTCCAGGGCTGAAAAGGGACACTTAGAATGAAGCCGGATTTAAGTGAATCCATAACTTGTAATGAGCAGTATTTTCGGGAAGTCTAGGGTGGTCGCCTAGGACTTTGCTATCTTACCACAAAAGGTGTTTCACTTCGAACTTCATAAGATCTGAAGATGTTTAGGACTTTACATATAAATTCTACATTCCATTTATTTTAAAAAATAAGCGACCATTTACTGAGAATTCACTGTGTACTGGACACTGCTAAGCCCCTTGAGTGTCTCATCTCAATTAATGCCCAGGACAGCCAACACCCTTACTGATTTAACTTGTTTTCCTTAGCTTCAGTATAATGTGTTGGTTGGTGGGAGGGTGGGTAGGTATTGGTGACAGCCAAGGGCTGTGTGTTCATCTCCAGAAAGGAAGAATAAATACAATAGCTTTGGCAGCTGATGTTTTTTTACCAAACAAGGCAAAAAGAACTGTATCCTTGACAACCTGTCATATCTGTCTTGGCCAAAATGGTCATAGGACTTCAGAATCCTGTGCAACCACGTGAATTCATTCCACTTGGCCTTCTGAGCTAACATATCCTTCACCTCAAACAGTTCATAAGCCAAGAGGGCAAGGAGTAATCAATCTTATAGCAGAAACAAAAACAGACCTGAGTTTCAGTTTCACCTTAAAAAAACTGAAGCCAAAAACCTAAAAAACAAAACACAAAAAAAACTGAAGTCACTGATCCTTCTTTCATCAGGCGGGGCCACCACTAACCAGCAGGCCACCTTGGCTTGGAAGAGGTGCCCCATGGGCAAATTTGGTCACTTTCGTGGAGTGCTTGGTGAACAGATGGTACCTTTGTGCCCTTCCTCCTAGGAGCACACAGCTCTGTGCCAGGCCCCATAGCTCAGTGAGAAGGGAACAGGTCTAATCTCAGTCCCCACTCATCCCCTTGGCAGGTGCCTCAGGACAATGTGCATAACTATGTATGGCAGGGCCACCATTAGGAACAACATGGATGTCCCCCAGGGGCAGTCCATGGACCCCAGCCCACTCACAGATGGGGTTTATAGTCTTAATCATGTCTGAAAGAATCCAAATTGCTTGTCAACCTTAAAAATTAGGAAATTTCACATAAAATTGAGATTTCAAGCTTTTGCTGAAAAATCAGAAGATCTGGGAACAGTGGCATTTCCATGTAGCAAAATGGATTGGATCTGAGAAGAACTGCCTACTTTATGCATTTACTTACTTAATTTTTTAATTTAACACTGTATCTTGGGTTTCATTCCACATCCGTACATAAATACCAACTGTTTTATTTTTAATTATTATTCATATTAAGTTTTTGATAGATAATACTTGTCCCTGGTTACAAAGTTCAAAAGATACAAACACACCGTCCCTTAACATTGAGTGCTGCTTCCCCAGAGACAACCACTGCTCCTCGTTCTTGTGTGTTCTCCCAGAGATATTATCTGCACACAAGAGCAAATATATATGCTGTATTTCTAGGATGCCATCAACTGCAAGATGTACCATTATTTTGTGTTCACAAGAAAGAAAAAATCCCAGTAAAATAATGACACCATGCCTTGCTGATGGTCCTGCTCGATCTGTAAATCAATCAAGTCAGCCCCTTATTGCTTTTTTTTCTTCCCAAATACTTTTATTTTTTCAGTGTTACAAGATTCATTGTTTATGTACCACACCCAGTGCTCCATGCAATACGTGCCCTCCCTAATACCCACCACCAGGCTCGCCCATCCCCCCACCCTCTCCCCTCCAAAACCCTCAGTCCCTTGTTCTGAGTTCACAGTCTCTCATGGTTCTTTACCCCTCCTATTTCCTCCAATTCATCCCTCCCTTCCCTCTCACAATATCCTCCATGTTTTTCCTTATGCTCCACACGTAAGTGAGACCATATGATAATTGCTTTGAAATTAGTTTCATCTGTTCCAAAGTACTGGCAATTCTTCCCTGCCCTTCTGTTACATTGCTTAAAGAGTGGTAGGCAATCTTTTTGCATATGGCTGGGTAAGGAAATATAATACAGCTTTATCTACTCATGGGCATCTTCATTTCTTAGGTCTTACAAAAATTTAATTATTACTTTGAGTTATTGAGATCAAATATATACATTTGGTTGATATATATATATATATATATATATATATAATGGATTGAGGCTCTTCCTCAATTTATTTTGATGTAAAAAGTGAAGGAGGAATCTGACTTTGTTTTTCCCCAGCTGCTGTCTCTAGTTTACTCGAGTTACCACCACTTCCCATTGTCTTACCTTGGACAGCTTCACTCACATTACTTGTTCGATCCCAATAGACCCTTGAGTTCTCAACACCTGGACTATTGGGCAAATGGCTAGACAGTGCAATTAGCAATCACTCTGGAAGTCCATTTGCTATGAGAGGTGGGCAGTGTCAGCACAGGCAGCAGAGACTTGAATAAGACCACATAGCTGTGCACAAGGGCTCAACTTGGAAGAGACCTCCAGAAACCTGACCATAGCTATAGGTCCTGGGGTTGCCCGACCTAGGGGCTTCTCACCTACACTTGATTCACCTCTCTCTTTCTTGCAGATGATGTGTCTAGGTCACTGGTAGGGAATGTAAGGAAAGCAAGTGAGATTTATACCAATACAAGACAACCTAATGAAGAGCAAAGCTGAAATCAAAGCCTGGGATCAGGCTCCTGTGTTTACACAAAACATGTAACAACATTGGTGCAAATTGACACGGTTATTCCAAGACAAACACATCTCTGACCTTAAATGGTACTTTGCACTTGGAAGATGTTCTTCAGACAAATTTTCGAGGCATGAGCTCTAGTCCTTACTCTGCTAGGAGACCCTGTACATCCTTAACTAAGCCACTTTCTGGGCCTCAGTTTATTAGTCTAGCCTACGAAGTGATGGGTTTAGACTATAATCTAGATCTAGGTTCTTAAGCTTTTGTACAATGCATGCCTTTGAAATACACTTAATTTCATATAAAATTACAGAGTATTCACAGACTTCCCCTACTGATTTCTATACATGATTGTCTGATGTTTTATACTAATTCTCAGTCTCACTATTTTTCCTTTGTGTTATTGTCACAAAGATAGTATTTGATGGTTCCAAGCAGCTGTATACTAACGGTACTTCCCAGCCTCCTATCCTTGAGCGAGTAATGACAAGACAGCCTTGTAAAGGATATCCACAGCTCCAACATCTGAGAAAGACAGAGACCTTCTACTCCCAGAGTACATGCCAGATAATCATTGTCCCAACACCTGTGTAGCTAGACCCTGGACCTCAATTTTGTTTCTGCCCTAGACTTACAACAGGAGACCGGTGCCACAAAGGAGCAGGACCACTCACAACCCATTCCAGTAAGGGGGGCCACAGTGACAGCAGCTCCACTCCATCTCTGGAGCCAACAGTGGCAACTGGTTCAGTGGCAGAGGCCGGGTCTACATTAGAGATGCTGGAGATGCCCTAGTACCAGGGACACTGGGGTCTTTGGGAAACAAGTTCACTGTGGCATTTGGGACATTATGCTTGGCTGAACTTGGCCTGACCCAAGATTCTGTGAGCTACCAATATACTTAATAGGTCCCTTTTCTACTTAAATTAGCTAGAGTTGGTTTCTATCGCTTGCAACTAAAATGCTGGGTGACACAAAACTTAATCCTGAATGTGTAAAATGGCTTAGAAATTATTTTCCAACAAGATGGGCGCCTGGGTGGCTCAGTCAGTTAAGCGACTGCCTTTGGCTCAGGTCATGATCCTGGAGTCCCAGGACTGAGTCCTGCTTTGGGCCACCTGCTCACTGGGGAGTCTGCTTCTCCCTCTGACCCTCCCCCCTCTCGTGCTCTCTCTCTCTCAAATAAATAAATAAAATCTTTTTTAAAAAAAGGAAGAAATTATTTTCCAACAAGAGACTTCTTGGAGAGTCAGCTATGCTGGGGGAGAGGGTAACAGAATGATGAAAACACAAGACTTAACCTCCCTGATTTACCGTACTTCTCTTTAGCACCCTAAGAAACTTACGGTTTCTTAATAGCAAAATAATAGCAACAAGAGTGAAATTAAATAACAAGAAACCTCTCGGGTTATTTCTCCACTGTTCCATCAGTTACCTTCAAACAATGCATTTATTTAAGCTTCATTAGTTATTTGGAATTTGTTGCTAAATCAGTATGCATAAGTCATGTACACATTTTTTGAGTGCCTACTATGTGTCGGGAACTGTGCTAGATGTTGGGGCAGATTCGTAGATGAAAGAAAGAGGTTTTCCCTTTGACATAAGCAAGAAATTCCAACATAATGTGGAGTACTACAAGAGCCCTATGGAAGGAACCATAGCTGAGCCTCCTCTGGGTAGTCAGAGAAAACTGTGAAACATCTGGATTGAGCTCTTTCCAATAGACCAAGGTGTGACGTCGGGTTGTGTCTTTGAGACTGTGTGAAGTGTCCAAGGCAATAAATAGTGAAAAACACAGCTGTACCTTGTGAGTCTGAAAAACCACTGTAACTCTGTGCAAAGCTTCCTTCGTGTTTTCTGAGTTTTCCTGTTCTGAAAGGACTAACAAGTGGTAGTTCGGTTCTAGAGAGTCTAAGTTCAGTTGGATTCGAGTTTTGTCCCCTTCCCCTAAGAACTGGCATGAGTCCCACCAATTCAGAAATTATCAGCCTGCTTTTTGCTTTATGCTTCTTGCCTGCAAAAAGATCACAGGGTGAGAACTTCGCTGGAAAACAAGTGTTTGATCATGTCTTATGAGACGGTAGGAGGGACTCAGTAGAGGCCACAGACGGGACAGAAACAGTCCTGAAACAGGAGGCTGACTTAAGGTTTATCATTTGCAGAGGGTTTAGGGGAAGCCAGAGACTGTATGTGGGGAGAGAAGGCAGTTCACCAAGAAATTCTGTCACCAGTGCCTCATAAACTAGGGGACAGCCTTTTGCCATAACAAAGTGCAATATTTATGGACTTGTTTCTGACCATAACCACATTGAAAGCTTTTCCTTGGTGGAGCAAACAGAAAACTTCTCTGGCCTTAGTCCTCACTGGCATTTCCCACACCAACCATTGCTTCAATTTTTAAAGAACCATTTTGCTCCACCGTGAAAAAAAAATCCTCAAAAAAATAAAAGAAACTCATGAACAAAACCTGAAACAAAGGATTTCACTGGGAAAAGAGCTAAAAGAAAAAAAAAAAAAAAGCCCGTTCTGAAAATCCAATTCAATTTCACTTCAAATCAGCTTTGGGGATGGAGAGCACATTTTTTTTTTCACAGTGGCCTCATTATAAATGGTGACTGGGTTCCTAGATGAGCCCACAAAGGACTACTTCACTCACAAGTTTTCTGTAAAATTAATCATGTTGTCTTAGCCCTGCGCAATATTTTCATATCATTTTTTTTGTTTTTATTCCTGTATACTTTCATTTTCTACCATACACAAGTTCACTACAGAAAGATTTAAAACTAGAGAAAAGTATAAAGATAACAAAATATAAAAGTAAACAAAACTCTCAAAACAAAACAAAACAGAGGGGCAGCCGGTTGGCTTAGTCGGTTAAGAGTCCAACTCTTGATTTCGGCTCAGGTCATGATCTCAGGGTCATGGGATCAAGCCCCATGTCAGGCTCTGTGCTCAGTGTGGAGCCTGCTTGAGGTTCTCTCTCTCCTTCTCCCTCTCCCTCTGCCCCTACTCCCACTCATGCACTCTGTCTTTCTCAAATAAATAGATAAAATCTTTAAAAAAAAAAGTAAACAAAACTCTCAAATCTATCACCTAGAGATAACCATTTGAATATAAAAAATTATAAGACTTACTAAGGTATGATTGATATACAATAAACTAATATTTAAGATGTAAAATTTGAGAAGATATAGATATAGATATATACCTGTGAGTACACACATATATGTGTGTGAAACCATCACCATAATTAATATAATGAGTACATACATTACCCGCCATCCCCCCAAAACCCCATGACCCTTTGTAATTCCTTCCTCTGCCCCCCACCCTCGGGCAACACCAGTCTGCTTTCTGCCACCACAGATTAGGTTACATTTGTTATTTTATATAAGTAGATTCATAGAGCATATACTTCTTTTTGTCTGTTTTTTTACCCTACGTAATTATTTTGAGATTCATCCACATTGTAGCCTGTATTAATAGTGTATTTGTTTTTATTGCTGAGTAGTATTTTATTAAATGCCTATATAGCAATTTATTATCTGTCTATTGATGGATATTTGGGTTCGTGGTATCTTTTCCAACACCAACAACCAGTTCTCCAATTCTCTGATATAAATCAGGTATCTGGCAATTCAGTTCTGACACTAACTACCCAGAGTTAGCATGGACCCCACAGGGTAAGGGCTCAATTCCACAAGACTATCCCCACTACAGACACCAGCCAAAAGTGGAGTCCCAATGCAACCCACATTTCTGCCCAGCTGTCTACTACTTCCAAGATTCTTGCAACCCTTCTTCAGTTGTAATTGACTTGAATGATTCACAGAATTCAGAAAGCAGTTTATTTATGATTCCAGTTTCTCATAAAGGATACCACTCAGAAACAGTGAAGTGGAAGAGATGCGTAGGGCAAGGGATGGTGGGAGAAGGGTGTGGAGCTCCCATGCCCTCTCCATGGGCTACTACCAAAACAGCCATGTGTTTGGCAACCAGAAAGCTTTCCAAACCCCATTGTTTAAGGAATTTTATGGAGGTTTCATTATGGAGGCACGATTGATTAAATTACCCGCCATTGGTAAATGAATTCAATGTCCAGCCCCTCTTCCCTCCCAGGGGGGAGGTCAGGAAGTAGGGCTGAAAGGGGTAATCCTCTAATCACATGCCTGGTCTTTCTGGTGACCAGCCCTTATCCTGTAGCTAACTAGGGATTTCACTGCAATGTACCTCACCAACATAAACTCAGATATGGTCTAAAGAGACTTGTTACAAAGAACAAAAGAGACTCCTATCCTATCATTCAGGAAATTCCAAGGGTTTTAGGAGCTCTGTCCCAGGAACCAGGGACAAAGACCAAATACATTTATATTTTTTTAATTTATTTTTTTTATTTTTTACTAAACCACAAGGTTGTTTTCTGTTTGGGGTTTTATAAATAAAACTGTGAGTATTCATAACAAATTTTTGTAGAAACAAATTGTTGGGCCGGCAGATCAAGGGCCGCAGGAGACTACACAAGATGGCCGCCCGGCCTGAACAAGATGGCACCCGAGTCCTTCCCGGATGGAGCCTCTGCCAGAAACTATACCATATAAGGGAACAGTCACCTCTGCTAGGAATTTCCCCGCCCCTGGAC
>CM052895.1:109013255-109122825 GCA_028534135.1 Potos flavus | reverse complement strand
TCCCGGATGGAGCCTCTGCCAGAAACTATACCATATAAGGGAACAGTCACCTCTGCTAGGAATTTCCCCGCCCCTGGACCGGATAAATAGCCCCTTTCCCCCTCCCCGCGCGCGACTTCCTCGGCCCCCATTGCTGACGGACCGAGGAACCTCGCCCGAGAGCGCCTCCATTAAAGCTCACTCGAACCGCTTGCCGCCTTCGAGTCTCTCCTTTATTCTTTTCCCGCCGCCGAAACCTTACACAAATGCTTTTATTTCTCTTGGGTAAATACCTAGGAGTGAAATAGCTGCATCATATGGTAACTATATGTTTAACTAAAGAAATTGCCAGATTTACTTTTCAGAGGGGTTGGTGATTTATATTCCCACTAGATGTGTATGAGGGTTCCGGTTGCTCTAAATCCTCACCAAATCTTGCTATGGTCAGTGTTTTAAATTTAGATGTTCTAATACATTTGTAGTGCTATCTCAATGTGGTTTTTTTTTTTTTTTAAAGATTTTATTTATTTATTTGACAGAGAGGAGAGAGATCACAAGTAGGCAGAGAGGCAGGCAGAGAGAGAGGGAGAAGCAAGCTTCCTGCTGAGCAGAGAGCCCGATACGGGGCTCGATCCCAGGACCCTGAGATCATGACCTGAGCTGAAGGCAGAGGCTTTAACCCACTGAGCCACCCAGGCGCCCCTCAATGTGGTTTTAATGTGCATTTCTCTAATGATTAATGATAAAGGGCACCTATCCATGTGCTTATTTGGTATTTGTCTATCTGCTTTGGTGAAAGCTTTTGCCCATAAATTGGGTTGTTTCATGATTGAGTTTTGAGTGTTTTTTAACATATTCTGGATGCACATCCAATACCAGATATGTGATTTGTAAATATTTTCTCACAAGGATGTGGCTTTTCATTCTCTTATGTCAAAGAGCAGAAATGCTTAATTTGATGAAGTTTCATTGATTAATGTGATTCATGCTATCATATCTATGAAATCTATCTAACCCAAAGTCGCAAAGATTTTTCTCCTATGCTTTCTTCTAGACATGTTCTAGTTTTCATTTTACATGTAGGTACATGATCCATGTTGAGTTAATTTTGGTGAATTATATATCTAAGTTTTTATTTTGTTTTGTGTTCTGTTTTTGTTTTTGCTTCTGGGTATATCCACATGCTTCAGCAACATTTGTTAACAAGGCTTTCCTTTTGCTCCCAGATTGCCTTTGCCCTTCTGTTAAAAATCAGATACATATATACATATATCTTCTTTCTTTATATATATATATATATATATATATATATATATAAACATATATATATTTCTCTAGTTTATTCCATTAAACTACATGCTTATCTTCATTAAAAAACTAACAAACAAGCCTCAGCAAAAACGGAACAGAATGGAACTGAAATTTATTTCTCTATTTCTTCTTTCTTTCTTTCTCTTTCTTTCTTTCTTTATATATATACATATATATATATATATATATATATATTTAGTTTATTCTATTAAACTACATGCCTATCTTTATCACATTGTCTTGATTACAGTAACTTTATAGTAAGTCTTGATACCACGTAGTGATAGTTCTCCACATTTATTCTTTCTCGAAGTTGCTTTGGCTGTTCTGGATTTCTTGCATTTTCATATGAATCTGAGGATCTCCTTGTCAATTTCTATAAAGAAGTCAGCTGGGAGTTTGATAGACATTGTTTTAAATCTGTAGATGAGTTCAGGGAGTGTTGTCATTTTTAACAATATTAAGTCTTTCAATCCATGAACCTGAGACCTACTTTCATTTACTTAGATCTTTAAAAATTTCTTTCCAAGGTATTTTGTAATTTTTAGTGTACAAGTTTTGCATTTTATTGTTAAATTTATTTCTAAATATTTTATTTTTTTGATGCTATTGTATCAGAAAGTATATACAAATACAATTTATTTTGTTTATTGATCTTATATCCTTCAATCTTGCTGAAATTATTCTAATAAATTTTTTTGGATTTTTTTTAAATTTTATTTTTTCAGTGTTCCAAGATTCATTGTTTATGCACCACACCCAGTGCTCCATGCAATACATGCCCCCCTTATTACCCACCAGGCTCACCCATCCCCCCATCCCTCCCCCCTCCAAAACCCTCAGTTTGTTTCTCAGAGTCCACAGTCACTCATGGTTCGCCTCCCCCTCCAATTTCCCCCAACTCACTTTTCCTTTCCTTCCCCTAATGTCCTCCATGTTATTCCTTATGCTCCACACGTAAGTGAAACCATATGAAAACTGACTTTTTCTGCTTGACTTATTTCACTCAGCATAATCTCCTCCAGTCCCGTCCATGTCGATACAAAAGTTGGGTATTCATCCTTTCTGATGGAAGCGTAACATTCTATTGCATGTATGGACCATATCTTCTTATCCATTCATCTGTTGAAGGGCATCTTGGCTTTTTCCACAGTTTGGCGATTGTGGCCATTGCTGCTATGAGCATTGGGGTACATATGGCCCTTCTTTGTACTACATCTGCATCTTTGGGGTAAATATCCAATAGTGCAATTGCAGGGTCATAGGGTAGCTCTATTTTTAATTTCTTCAGGAATCCCCACACTGTTTTTCAAAGTGGCTGCACCAACTTGCATTCCCACCAACAGTGGAAGAGGGTTCCCCTTTCTTCACATCTTCTCCAACACTTGCTGTTTACTGTCTTGTTGATTTTGGCCATTCTAACTGGCGTAAGGTGGTATCTCAATGTGGTTTTGATTTGAATCTCCCTGATGGCTGATGATGATGAACATTTTTTCATGTGTCTGTTAGCCATTTGTATGTCTTCTTTAGAGAAGTGTCTGTTCATGTCTTCTGCCCATTTTTTGACATGATTATCTGTTTTTTGAGTGTTGAGTTTGAGGAGTTCTTTATAGATCTTAGATATCAGACCTTTGTCTGTAGTGTCATTTGCAAATATCTTCTCCTAATCCGTGGGTTGCCTGTGTGTTTTGCTGACTGTTTCCTTTGCTGTGTAGAAGCTTTTTATCTTCATGAAGTCCCAAAAGTTCATTTTCACTTTTGTTTCCTTTGCCTTTGGAGACATGTCTTGAAAGAAGTTGCTGTGGCCAATGTCGAAGAGGTTACTGCCTATGTTCTCCTCTAGGATTTTGATAGATTCCTGCCTCACCTTGAGGTCTTTTATCCATTTCAAATTTATCTTTGTGTATGGTGCCAGAAAAGACCCCGAACTGCTAAGGAAATGTTGAAAAGGAAAAACAAAGCTGGGGGCATCACGTTGCCTGATTTCAAGCTTTACTACAAAGCTGTGATCACCAAGACAGCATGGTACTGGCACAAAAACAGACACACAGACCAGTGGAACAGAGTAGAGAGCCCAGATTGGACCTGCAACTCTAGGGTCAAATAATCTTCGACAAAGCAGGAAAAAAATATCCAGTGGAAAAAAGACAGTCTCTTCAATAAATGGTACTGGGAAAATTGGACAACTATATATAGAAGAATGAAACTTGACCATTCTAATAAATTTTTTAATAAATTCTTAGGATTTTCTATATATAAGATCATGCCATCTGGGAATAAAGATTGTTTTACTTTTTTTTCCCCTATATGAATGGCTTTTATTTCATTTTCTTGCCTATTGCCCAGTACAATGTTGCACAGAAGTAGCAAGAGCAGATATCCTGATCTTGCTCCTGACCTTTGGGAAAAAGCACTCAGTCTTTCACCATTACATGTGATATGAGCTGAGAGTTTTTCATAGATGTCTTTTATCAGGTTGCAGAAGTTCCATTCTGTTCCTTTTTTGCTGATGCTTGTTTGCTAGTTTTTTACTCACAAAAGGATGTTGGCACATTAATCCATTTTTGCAGATTAAACCAGCAGAGTATTTTGTAAATATGGAGAAGCTGATTCTAAAATTTATATCCAAGGACAAAGTGCCTAAACAAACAATGAGAGCCAATGTATGCAGAACACGGGGCTAAGAGCTTTCCAGTATTTCCCTAATCCTCCTAGCTCTAAGAAACAGCACTATTTTCATCTCATAGACATGGTCCTAGGTCTTAGAGAAGCGACATGGTTTGACCAGGGTTACCTGGATGGTAAGTGGTAAAAGAACTGAGAAGAGTCTGGCACAGAGGAAGTCCTTAATAAGTGTCCATTCCTCCAGGAACATGTCACTCCTCCCCCCATAAGCAGAAATGGGATCTCCCCAGAGATTCAAGAGGTGAAGACAACATTTTTTTCAGACACATCTTTGGAAGGACAGTTTTTTGTTTTTGTTTTGGTCAGAGTAAGGGAGAGAGAGAGAACCCAAGCAGGAGGAGCAGTGGGCAGAGAGGGAAGCAGGCTCCCTGCTGAGCAAGGAGCCTGATGTGGGACTCAATCCCAGGACCCTGGGACCATGATCTGAGCTGAAGGCAGACACTTAACTGACTGAGCCACCCAGGCATCCCTGGAAGGACAGTATTAATACTGTGAAAGTAATAGGTATCAAACTCTTACTTATCAAATTCCTTCCTTTGTTTTACCTAAATTTTAGAAAAGCTCTCCTCCTTAGTACATAGTAAACTTTCCTACACCAAACCATCCACGGCTTTTACTATGTGCCTTTTAAGCCTCCTGCACCGGCCTTTCTAGAGTGTTCTCTCTTCCATGGGGCTGCCCCCTCACATGTGTCTTATACCTCCAATGCAAATGGGATGGAGACAAAATTAAAGCTTTCTTACTGTACTGAATTCCCATTGATAAATGTCTGCCTTGCAGTCCCTTCAGCTGGTCACCAAGAGAGAAAGGGAGAATTAGCTATTGTCTTTCAGATTCAAACCCTCCCTTCTGCACTCTGTGTGCTGCTTTGTCATCTGGCTCAGGGCTGGATTCCACCACTGAGAACACTGGACGCCAACTGCAATGTTGGAGGAGGCAGAACTGACTCGCTCATTCCTATTTGTTGGTTGGTTTCTAGGGGCCTCGAGGTCCTGTCAGCAGCACCCTAGTGACACCTCCTTGCTCCATCAGCACAGGCAGAGCACGACTCCCTCCTCAGAATTCCCCCTCCTCAATGTTTCTAAGTTTTAGTAATGCCAACCTCTTCCTTTGATCCACAGCCAGAACGATGGGAGCTGTTTTTTTCCTGCAGTGGCTGCTCTAGGATACCTTTGTGTTCTCTTTTTGCCTTTTCAATTCTTCAAGCCTGGATGACAATTACATGTATAAATTTTCTCTTTTAAAATAGTTGGTGTGACTTCTGTCTCCTGACCGGATCCTGAGTGATACAGAGGAAGGAAGAGGAGAAGGGAACAGGAGGGTTTTAAAGCCCCTTCAACAACAAATCTCCATGTCCTGTGGGCTGGGTCCACTGAGTGAGGTCAAGAGCCAGAGGTCCCTAAGGAATAGAGGGATCTTAAAAGAATCTGAGCTTGAGGCCCAGGGGAAAGTGAGAAGGTTCCCCAGCTCTGGCTCTGGGCTAGCTAGCCTTTAGGCTGTCCAATGTCCAGTTCAGCTCATCCTGGTGATAGCAATAAAGAATGCATAAGAATGGTGGCCTCTGGATCACATTTCCCAGATACCTGATGGGCACTGGCCCCAACACCTTCAGCTGCAGAGAAGAGAGGTAACCACCAATCCTGACTCTCACAAAATTGGCATGGGCTTCCTCACCTTAGAGAAGAGATGCATGAGGAGGTGCAAAGAGAGCTCCTCATTCAAGGGAGGGCAAGGCAGCTAACTTGACCCCAGATGGGGACAGAGTACATGTGCCCCCTCCCAGGAGAACCAGAGTCCAGAGCTCCCAGTCCATTCAACTCCTGGAAGCTGATGGAGTCATTGTGAAGAGGATGGACTCTGGTGCCATACTGTCCAGATTCAAACCCCACCACTGCCCCTTACTAGCTGTGGGATCTTTGGCAATTTTCTCAATCTTCCTATGCTTCACTAAGCAGGGGAGAGATGGTATACGTGGAGAGGAAATACTTTGGGTCAGAAAAGCTATGTTTTTAAAGATACTTTAAGTATCTTAAAGGATACTTAAGGATACTTAAGGATCAGAAAATACTAAAGACAAATGACTTAAAAGGGCGGGGGGTTTATTATCTCAAAAACAAGAAATCCAGAGTAAGACAGCTTCAGCAGTATAAGGATGTCAAGGACTCAACTCCTTTTCATATTTCTTTTCTGTTATTCTCAGAAGAGTGGCTTTTCCCTGGGGCTTGTCCTCTCGTGTTTTCAAGATAGCTGTAGCAGCTCTCAACATCATGGCTTCCAGACAACATACCAAGGCATTAAGAAGGACTTTTATTCCTCCGTGTTATCTTTTAAAGATAGAGGGAAATCTTTCCTAGATGCGCCCCCGCCCCAGCTGACTTCTTCAATCTCATTGATAGATTTGTTTCACATGCCCATGCCTACACCAATCAGGGACATGGCGGAAGGGCACTCTCAAGATCAGTTAGGCCAATCATGATTCACAGCGGGGAAATGGGGCTAGAGCCCACCTCCTCTGGAGCCCATGGCTGAGCAGAAGGCACGTGCCAAACAAAGTCCGGGTTCAGTTAGGAAGGAGAAAGGGAGAAATGGCTGATGGGCCGGGAACCAGGAGTGACTGCTGCAGTGGCCTTCCCAGCACCCTGCAAATCACACAGCCCTTAACTGGCCTCACTGGACATTTAGGAGAATTTGTGCGGAAAGAAAAGACACTTCTTCCCACTTCTTCAGGAATATGGGGACAAAAATAAATTTTATTCTCCTAGATCCCAAACACAAAGACACACACACACAGACACACACACAGACACACACACACACACATACACACACACACAAACTGTTTGGGGAGTGTTTGTCAGGGGGAGTGTGAGGAATGGAAAACAGGGAGGAGAGGAAGGGGGAGGCCAGTGCAGAATAAATTGGCCTATAAACAAAGGATGGAGAAGAGAACATTAGCAAGAAAGAAAAAGGATGGGAGCTGGAGAGCCCCCAAGCACAGAAGCTGGGGAAATGAAGGGACAAATTCAGGAAGGAATGTTATTTAAACTGTGTGCACATCTGAAGAGCAGAAAAACCAAAGGAGCCGCACAAAAGGCTACACAAGAGAGGGGAGCCTGGGAGCGGGAGTTGAGAGGAGGGCTCTTTCAGAGCAAGTGTAAAATGGTGTGATAGTTTCAATAGCAATGACCCAGCACCAATTCTATTTTTCTTAACATGAAATCTCTGCTGTGCCAAAATTACATGACAATAAAACTGCTATTTCCGTGAGGCAGGAAGAAGGCATGGAAGGGAATTGAATTAAGCTTTGGAAGCGTGGGATAGAGGGGCAACCCCTGGCTAGCGTTGCACACGTGAACAGCTCCGGATGGGGAGGGGGGCGGGAGTTCCGTGTCTGGGAGATCTGTTTACTTTTTCATGCCCAGACTTCCAGGGGACCCAGACCTCACTCTTGGTATCCCACAGTGCTAAGGGGAGGGGGGCAGCAGGAGATATCTGGAACCTCTTTGACCCCTAGTTAGTGGCTGCATTCTCTGATGAATCTTTTTAATAATTGGATCCAGAGATGGCAAACTCAATCCTCAGTCCTGATACTGTGAGAATAAGGAGAGTAAAGAGAATTCCCTGGGATTATTTTTGGAGAAAGCATGGGATTTGTTTAGAAGAAACACGTCAGTAAATTACTCAAGGTGGAAGGTGTGTCGCTAAAGGGAGACATCCTCAAATCACAAATGATGCTCTGTGAGCTGCTGGGCAAGGGGCTGGGGGAGCCTTTCCTGTTGCATCTAATGGGAGGTGGAGGAGCTGAAATCCCTTGTGTGCTAATTAGAAGTCATCCGTGATGTCTCTTTTCATCCTCCCAGTAAATTTTAGTTTTTTCTCGCCCTTCTAGACATCTTCCCGAGTGGAATCCCCAGTAGACGTTTTAGGTTGACCGCAGCTGTTGGCGCACAGACTCACGCACAAGGACTCTGTGCTCATTCTGTACAATGGACACAAGGAGATTGTATAATGGACACAAGGAGATGGCAACACTCTGCCAACAGAGCCCTCCTCCCATCCCCAAATGTTCCGTCAAAGCCTACCAAGACTCAGAACATTTGACACGAGTGGATTTTTTTTCCAGAAACTGGAGCAGAGACTGAATCTCGCTCCTGAGATGATGTGGGGATGAAACAGTGAGCATGTGTGGATAGGAAAGCCTGAGGGACACCCCTGCTGACATCAGGGGTCAGCTGAGCAAAACACTTCGCATCTGAGAAGGAGGCATCTGGGCCACTATCAATCAATCGATTGATCAACCAGTCAATCTATCAATTAAAAAAAAAAAAAAAAGCCCAAACAGTGGGAATTCATTAAGTTCTTGCTTCGTACTGGCCATGAAGGATAGCACATATGACAGATACAAAACGTGACAAAGGCATGCCCTTGAGGCAGCTTACAATCTAGCCTGGGAACCAAACTCAAGCCCAAAGGGGTTAAAATGCGCAATGATGACTATAGGCTACCACAGAGATCAGAAAAGAGGGAGCCTAGTCAAGTTCGAATAAGAGTTTTATGAAGAAGGGTAGCTTAAAAGCAGGGGGGCGCGATCTAGCCAGAGAGGAAGATGGGGAGAGGAGTACCCCAGGCAAGGACCAAAGGAGGTAATGGCAAGGAGTCAGGGATAAGCATGGCAGTTGGGAGGGAAACTCATCATCCTGTTGGCCTGAAACTGGGCAGCCTCTTATCCTGGATAACAAGGGAGGGAAAAGGACCTCCAGGGCCAACTGTCTCCATCCCTCAGACATGGGGGGCTCCCCCCACACAAACATGGACACAAAGTAGCCAGGGAGAGATTTCAGAGCAGGAAGTTTGGAAGGAAGTCCTTTTTCTGATTTAGAATTCTGTGTGACCGTAGATGACAGCCAATCCAGCCCCCCAAGTGGCACTTTAGAGAGCAGAGCTATATTTTTTTCATAAAAATGTTCTTTTACCTTCATGCAAAAGCCAGGGAAACCAAGTCTGGACCAAAAGGAGAATTTCTCTTGGAGACCTCCGGTTTTCCTCGCGGCCCCCAGGGGCGCCCGTCCCTGTGCGCAGTCTGCAGCCCCGCTGCTGCTAGGCCTCTGCCTCGGGACAACAAATTACCGATTCCAGTCTCACACAAGGAATTAAGCTTGGAACAATACAGTATTTTACAATCCAGTACAAGCTGCATTTATCCAGAGCTTTTCATGCATGGCATCTTAAAGCTCTTTATGACCCCTTTTAAAAAAAAGGGGGGGGAAAGAAAAAAAAGAATTTAAAAGAGGAAACCTTCTAAAAACCCAAACCCCCACTGAACTAAATGAGCCATTGAGAGTGAATAGGACTTAACAGTGGCCTTCAGAATGGGAACAGAAGTCCCACTCGGATAGAACAAGAACAACAGAATCAAAGGAAATCACAGCTCAGAGAGGACTGCACGGGCCTTGAAACTTACCCCTTGGCCCTTGGGCACTGATGGGTAATACCATCTGTGCCTGGCACGATGAGCTTTGGATGGGCGTCAGGAGAGGGGGTTCTGGCTCCCATGTGAGTGCAGACGGGATTAGAAGGCCACCTCTTGGCTCTGAAGATGGTGAGCGCCAGCCTCAACATTCTCTCTGCCTATCTAAGCGTCATCCCCCCCCCACCCCGCCCCCAGTGGTCACTGCCCAGGAAGTGGTTGTGCTACGTGCCTTTGGACTCCATCCTACTCACGGCTCCCTTTTCCAAGCTCCCAGGGCCCTCACACTGGGCTGCTGCTCAGCCCTGGCCATGCCTGCCCTTCTTGGAAGTGCCTCATGCTTTCGGCATCCTTCCCATACCTCCTTTTCCTCTCTCACCCCGCCTCCCCCAACACCTTGGCTCTCCCCCTGCCTCCTATTTCTTGCACAGCCAGCTCTCTGCTCGGACCAGACAGATCAATTTATTCTTTTAGGTGTGTCACAGGATGGTAATCATTGAACATGACACTATCTCAAAAAATATATTTGTCTCTCTTTTTTTTTTAAATATATTTGTCTCTTAAAGAGATCTCCAATCTTGTAACCAGAAGAGAGACCTGGAATTTCCATGGAGATAGAGGACACTCAGAATTAACGTCACCAATATTCAGATGGCTAGGATAGCCTTGGTACACTAGAGGCCAGCAAAGGAGTTTCTTCATGAACATGAGAAATATAAATAACTCGTTTTGGGCTGTTGACAAAGTCAAACCATTAGCCTTGTGACTCAGTCCCTAGGAAACTCCATTATTTCACACTGAAACTTTAGAGTGTGTGTGTGTGTGTGTGTGTGCATGTGTGTGTGTGTGAATGAAGTTCTAGAACCAAGATGAGATCAGTTATTTAAAAAAAAAAAAAATCAAAGAAATTTCTTTTGGGGGGGGGGTAAAGTTTATAGCATGTGGTTTTTGACTACCCAGACAGCTACCTACCAGAGATTTTGTGAAGAGTAACACCTTGGGTATGATTAGTGTGAACAGCAAAAGAACAAAGGGACAGGGACAGGGTCCGAGATGAGGCCTTCCTCTTATCCCTCCTCTAACCAGCTGTGTGACCTTGGACAAATCATTTCACCTCTCTGCTTGTTGGTCTCATTGTCTATAAAACGAGCTCATTTAAACAATATCTAAGGTTTGTAATGGGTCCGATATGTCAGGTTTTGGGAGAAATGACATGATAATACCTTTAAATATGTTCAAATCCTCTGGATGGTAACACTACTGTTTTTTAAACTTCCCAGCCCCTTCAATTTTAAACACAAGCATTGTTTCTTCAATCCTGTGAGTACTAAAACACAGATATTGAGATCTGGGAATGAAGGCAAGAGAATCGTGGGCAACCAAAATGCACTGCAAGAAAGTTAGCCTGTGGTTTGCTGAAATGCATGTACGTATTAGCCACACCACTAATATAATAATAAGACAGTGGTGATTACTCGTCTGGCTAGGCTGTAGTTTCTGGAACTTACTATTATCTTTAGGGCTGAAGGAGCCAGCGGCCTTCAGTGTCCCCTGAGAGCTAATGGCACAAAGGAAATGGAGGGAAAGGAAACTGGAGTAGGTGGGATGGTGTTGCAGATGCTGCAAATGCCCTCTACGATCTACGCGCCCACCAGCCTGACTTCCAACTGCTGGAAGATTTTCTGTGGCCCCAGAGCACACTCTGCCTGGACACAAAGCAGGCTGGGATTGACAATGCCCCTGAGAGCCGCCCTTAATCAATTCCTGACGGGAGCTGAAGGATAATACCTACATATCTGGGCCCCTTCAGTCTCTGGGGAATGTTCCTCTGAGGCGGGTGTCCCTCCCTGCCTCCCTGAGCGCCCCAGCAGGGTTACGCTCCAGTTGCCCACAGAGGCAATTTGCTAAATGAGGCAACCTCTGTTGGCTGCCTTCCCTTGCCTGCCCCACCTCCTTATTCCCTCACCGGTGTTTCCGGGGTCACTTCCCAAACGAACTATTTTCACTCACATCCCTGCTTTCAGAGTCCGCTTCTTGGGAGGTCAGGGGGTGGAGGGTAAGAATCCAAACAAAGACAAATGGGTCAACTCCTCAAAATATAGCTTTGTTCTAGAATTGTTCTAGGGTTTCTCTCAGTGTCTCATTTGTTCGTTCAACAAATATTTGTTGTGCTCTGAAGGGATCAGGCGCTGAGCCCAGTGCTGAAAAGCAATACATACACACTCTGTGGAAGATCAGTCAATGGCTATTTGGCTGAGAATCTCCCACGACAGGCAGAGTTAGCTGTGACAGAGCAAGGGACCCCTGAGGTGCCAACCCCTGCTGGACACGGGGAGGCCCAGATGCACTGGCTGGCTCAGTGTCTAAAGATGAAAGACCTAGCTCCGAGAAGCTTCTCATCCAACATGCGCCGTCTTCCCCAGCCCCCAAACACACAAAAGCCTCTTTATGCTGTGAGCCATGAGAAGGTAGTTCTGACACATTTCGCTCAGGGAGATGTGCGGCAGGAATAAAGAACCATCCTGCATCCTTTGTGTTTGTCCAGGTGTCTGCTCCCCTCAGAGGCACTTCCGGGGGCTGAGCTGCCCCCGGAGCTCATCCGGGCCTTTGAAGCCTGCAGCCCTCCGGCCAGTACGTCTGCCCAGCAGCCTGGGAAATGCATGTTGCTCCACGGATGAGTACCTGAGCGTGTCACAGAGGGCAGCGCACCCCCGAGGGACCAAGAGAAGCATGCAGACCTCCCTGTGCCACTTGGGGTCCTGAGGAGAACACAAGAGTTTCAAATAGAAACTTCAAATAAAAGTGACAGGGCTTCAGTGTCGAGAAATGAGGATTGCAGCAGCTAAACACTGCCATCGGCACATCTGCCTTCCAGGAGGTCCCTGGGGGCTGCAGTGATGACCTCGGGCCCCAGGGACTCTCAGTGTGCCTCTTTCAGAGGTGCAAGACGGCCCTTCTTTTTCTTTCTTCAGCATCACAGATGCTGACTGAGGGCTTATTCATGCTATTTGTGTGGGAAGATCAAGTTCAGGAATTTCTTTAGATTTACACAAGCCCAAATTTTAATAGACATCAGTTACTGGGATCACGAGTGGGGCAAAAAGCTGATGAAGTTTAGTATCTGAATAAGAGAAATGTCCATTTAAGCACATTTTTGTAATTCCCTATGTAATAAAAGAGAGATTTTATTTTTTTGTCTGCTTTTTTTCTTAAATGGTTCTTTTCCACTTCTTTTAATTTTGCCCTTAAGCTACACTGTTTTATGACAAGCAACGGCACTGAAGAGGCCCAGGGGAAGGAGAGGGTGAAGCAGTCCCAGCCCGCTTTCCATCCCTGTGCAAGGCAGCCACGGGGAGGGAAGGGGAAACAGGTGGAGAGGGAGCCCACTGAGGAGCTGTTTCTGCCACCAAATCCATAGCACTCTGATACTCACCACCACGTTAAAGAAGGTGGCCATAGCACGAGTTTTAATTTCTCCTGAGAAGAAAATGTAAGTATTATGTTCGGAAATTAAATTTGACCACTTATTAACGGATTTTATTAAGTGGTATTTATTAAATTCATTTGCTGTTGAAAATGAAAGGCCAGATCTTTAGCCAATTAATTTGTGATAATAAAATTTAATCTTAGTAAAGAAATGGTGGAAAGAGGAGTGAGGTAAAGGCAGAGAACATTGTCCAGAATTCCAGAGGTATTTTTCCCCAATAAGAGCACTAATGACTGTGTGCTAGGCTTTGGGGGTAAAGCAAAATGATATTCATTCATTCATTCAACAAGTGGCACCTACACTGGCCAGGCACTATTCTAGAACATTGACCTAACAGTGAACAGAATAGACCTCCCTCATGGAGCTTACAGTCTAGTAGGAAGAGACAGATAATAGACAGTAAGCATAACAAATAAGTAAATTAAATGTTTTATAAAGAGGCTTTGCATTTTGGGGAAAAAGGAAATAGAGCTGAGAAAGGAAATAGTGCGTTTCGGTCGGTGTCTACAAGGATCATGACTTTCCCAGTGAATGAAGGGGTTATTGGAAGGCTCTGAGCAGAATGATGTGATCTGATTGGCATTTTAATAGGATCACTCTGGATTGAGAACAGCTTCAGAAGACGTTTAAAGGAAACATTAAGACCCTCACAGTTAATGTGCGTTGAGCAGGCCTTATATGCCAGATTCCATGATAATCCAGTATCATGGATTCTCTCATACATCCTCCTGTCAGTGCTGTGGGGAAGATATAACTATGATCCCCCTGTATACTGACAAGGAAATGGAGGGAGAAGAGCTAAACGATTTGTACAAAATCTCATGGACGACAGGATCTAGAGCCTCAGATCTGCCAAATGTTCTGACCACTAGTCTCCCTGTTTCCAAGCAGTTCTGTTCCACTGGGTATCAAGCTTTCCTACAACTTTATTTCATGCTATGGACTTCCTGATCAAAAACCTACAAGGGTTCCCAACATCTGAAGCCCTCTTTTGGGAAGTTTATGTGCCGTGACCCCAGCAGGAACTCTCTGTTCCACCCAAGCCAAGAAATACCTGATTGTGAAAGGAATAAAAAAGATAAAGCAGACCATATCAAAAACATAGTAATGTAATATAGAGGAGTTAGAAGATATATATCCGTGTTTTTAAAAAAAATCCAATTCAGGCAGAAAGAGGCCAACAAAAAGTCAATTGATTTTAGAACACTCAACTCATTGTCCTTCAAACATGCCATGCTCATGTGTCAGTTAATGTCTGGCTCTTGCATACTAGCCCTCACACATCTTTTTATCATCATAAGAAACTCATGCACTGATCGTTATCATCCCAAATTTATAGATGAAGAAACCAAGCTTAGATGTAAGTATTGCCAAGGTTACACAGCAAGGTGGTACCATGGAATCCAACATTCAGCATCCAATCTGGAGTCTTTGTTAACTCCAAATTCCACAGGCTTTTTACTCTAACTCACTGTCACTTCACTGGAGGGAGAGAAGAGAGAACAGCAGAGGAAAAATGAGAGTGAAAGACTGTCTAATACAAGGAACGAGCGACTGCCAGCAAAGTTAATGGCTGCCTAAAAGAACACCCAACTGGGCAGTGATGCAGGGGACATTTCTGTTACTCAAAGATATAGCAACGGAAGCCAATGGTAAGCAGGGCAAGCTGAGTCTGGAAGGTGCCAGTGTCAACATAAGTGAGGTCCAAAATCAGGGAAGGATCTGGCCAAAGCCTAGGTATGAAACCCAAAGGGTGGTGCTACTGGGACACATGACAATAGAAGAAATGAAGAGACTCTTGAGGAGAGGATTGGGAAGTCGGGGTGCTGGATAAAAGAGAAGGGTACATACAAAAGAGGACACAATGTCACTGAGGCACCTTGGTAGTAGTTCTTGAATAGAACTCTGAAGGAGAGGCAGAGCCTCTGTGAGAGTCTTAGACCAAATGCCAGCTTCATGTAAGGAATAGAATGATATGAGTAACAATAGGTCATCAGTTGGTGGAAAATCTATGTGGAGGTGAATCTTTCCCTGTGCTCATATTGGGACTCAGATTCTCTCTCCTCCACAGTCCCATGGGGAGGTCCTGAGGTGTCTAGGATCTGAGACCTGAGGACTGATACTATTCTGTAGGGTGCTTGGCCACACTTCAGGTAGTTTTTTAATTCATCCACTGCCAATGTTACAGGACCCTTACAAAGAGTTTGATTGACTGAGCATCTTTTCCTGGTGCCAATATTGTACCAAAAAGGATTCCGCTGTATAAATTTTAGATGAAATCTTATATTTTTATTCAAGTCCTTTTCTCGAACATTGGATTTCATGAGGTTAGAACATTAAAACAAAAATCTTTGGGGCGCCTGGGTGGCTCAGTGGGTTAAAGCCTCTGCCTTCGGCTCAGGTCATGATCTCGGGGTCCTGGGATCGAGCCCTGCATCGGGCTCTCTACTCAGCGGGGAGCCTGCTTCCCCCTCTCTCTCTGCCTACTTGTGATCTCTGTCAAATAAATAAATAAAATCTTAAAAAAAAATAAATAAATAAAATAAAATTCTTTAACTTCTACATTTTTTCATCTATGGAGGATTTTGAGGATATATGAGGAGCAGTGTGCATGATTCTTATAAACTCATATTTCTTGCTTTTAAACCTCAATATTATTTGGCTTATATCTCCCTCAGCCCCAAAGACAAAAAATTTGCAGTTATCTACTTTATTTTACCATAATCAAACTCATGCAAGATTCTGAGGTCTGAAGAACGCTGTTTAGCAAAAAATTTATAGTAAGTACAGATTATATTCATCATCAGTGCAGCTTACATCTCAGGCTCTCCCTCTTCCTTTGCCAACACCCCACTGCTGCCATTATTCATTGTGATCATGTGGCAACCCTATGGGCTAGACAGGGCAGTTGAACAAATTTGAGGCAAAGTGAGTATGGCGAAAGTCAATCATTTTTCCTCCATCAAAATTGTGTAAGTACTCATCTCCCAATCAAATAGTAATATAATATGGGCTGAGGATAGGAATCTCCCCCTCCCCTAGCTAGGCAGATAAACTTCTCAAAGGAGAAAATTAAAGAAAAAGTGAAGGTACGTTAAAATTTCAGTTTCTGGAAACAAAAAGACAAAACGTGGCTTGATGGATTGGTAGCAAATTTGTCTTTAATGACTCTTATCCTACATTCCTTTCTTATTACATGCAGCTTCAGAAGAACCAACCATCCTGATTGTACCTTAAAGGGCACAGGAGGATTAAATAATGCATCAAGGATTTCCTGACAGGTTTGTCAGTCTTAAATTTTGGAACATGTGGGACATGGTTCAGAGTCCCCAGAGTGACAGGTCTGATGAGTGATATCACTGACATTCTGGACTTAATTTTTTTTTAAAGAGAAATTTATTTCAGGCTTGAAAACTTTTACTTTCATTTTATCATATTTTATAGTCTAGAGTTGCACTGTCCAAAATGAAAGCCACTCAGTGGCTACTGAGCATTTGAAATGTTGCTAGTACAAACTGAGACGTACTATAAGTATTAAAAACACCCCAGATTTTAAAGACTTTGTACTAAAGAAAGAATGTAAATAGCTTATTAATAATTTTTATATTGATTACATGTTGAGATGATAATTATTTCAATATATTGAGTTAAATAAAACATATTATTAAAATTAATTTTACCAGTTTCTAGCTTTTTAATGTGGCTTCTATAAAATTGAAAATGATGTATGTGGCTCACATGACTGACTTACACTGCATTTCTATTGTATAGCAGCAATCTAGAGAGTACTTTTTCCTCAAGAACTTTGAAGAACTTGAGATACTACTCCACTTGCAAGCTAAGAAGTCACTTGGTCACAGTTTCACGGACACTGTAGAAGATACGAAACTCCCGGGTCAAAGACAAAAGATAGTTTATTATTCATAGTGACACCAGTAGTCAGAGTATCAGCATACTGACGTAAGCCCCGTTACCACTTTATTTTTTCTTTTAGTTATTCTAATACCATAAAGATAATTTAAGGAAAAAATAGTTTAATGTGGGAGATTTTTACAATTTACTAGTAGTATGAAATTTATTTTGCCCAGTGTGTTTTCTACAGGAAGAGGAGTGTGTGTATGTGGCCTTTCTCACCCAGCTCATTATTAGTAGTAAGTATTTGTCCTTGAGGGTTAGGGCAAAACTGGCCTATTTATTTACTGATCAAGGTACGTGAGCGCTCGGAAGGAAGATACTAGGAGACCCAAGTCCCAGTTACCACGAGTGATGTGAAAAGAACTAGATATACTGTATTGCACCGCAGGAAAGGAACGTGGAATTTAGAGAACTTCGATCTTTGATAAAGCATAGTTGGCAAACCTGTCTTTGGTCAGGAAGAAAACACTATCTCTGTCTTCCAAGGCTGTTAATTGCACAAGCATCCTTGAAAAGACACTCCAGACAAAAGGATAGTCGGTGCATTCTTTGCAAGATGAGCAGAAGTGTGAGAGACCCAGGGACAACTATCTACCAACATCCTAATTTCCATTAGTTTTCTTTTCCTAGACTATACATTTCTGCTTGTGGATGTTATATTTTTATAGAATCATTTAATATACATTGTTAAAAAGCCAACATTTGCCCCTTACAGTAATTTTCTAAAGGGTTTACAACTTCCTTATTGAATTGTACACTTTGATGTCTTAAGCCTCACTTCCCTTCTCTGAAAAGAACTCATTTTCCTGAAATCATTATATTCAAAATGTACTCACTGGACCATTGGCAGTGTTTGCAGAAAACTCAACTGAAATAAGCTAATTCTCTGGGCACACACCTTTAAGAAACATTTGGAAGCAGTGGCACTTTTAAAACATTTGTGTAACTAAGTGGTGATTGGAAGTCTCCTCAAAGCCTTGACTCTAGAGTCTTCGTTCCCATGACAGCACACAGGCCCGAACAGGCTCTGCCTTGCACCATGGAATGCTGCACCTTCAAAGCATTTTACCAACATCGAGTAATTGGTTTTCACAGTGCAGAGGTAAGGTTGATCATTAAGTACTATTATCCAGATTTGACTAGCTTAATTTACTTGCCTCAGGCACCAGCAGTCAAAGTCAAAAGCAAAAGGTGAATCCAGAAAATCTGACTTCTATACTATATTAACATCCCCAGACCATGTCTATTTTTTGCACATAAAACCACTCCTTCCTGTTTTTTTAAATATAGTCAGGAAGGAACAGCTCATGCTGTAATACTATATTTTTCCATACTGTTGCTTATAGACTATCTTATTTCTTTTAAAATTATCACTACTTCGCTTTTAATTTTTTTCATTCGTTTAAATAGGTAACAGATGTACACATGAAAACAAACCAAAAAAAAAAGGTAGGAGGGGTGGAATATAATGAAAAATACTCTTCATTTCTCCTCTGTCAGCCAGCCACTTAGTTCTCTTGGGAGGCAAACCTTCTTACAAATCTCTTGTGAATACCTCCAGAGATGGACCACACTTTTACAAACATGTCCCTTATCTTATGTAATTGACATGCATGTCATCCATACTTTTCTGCATCTTCCTTTTCTCAGTAATCAGTCTTGGAGATTATTCCCTCTGGATGCACTCAGTGGCTCATTCTTTTAACTGTACCATATTTATTTAGTCCATTTCCTCCTAGCATGTAGATTGTTGCCCATCTTTGCTATTATAAGCAGCACTTATTTACTTATTGAGCCAACACTTACCCAGTGCTTGCCTTGTGCCATGCTCTGCAGTCAATATCCTTGTACTCGTATCACTTTCTGCATGTGCAAAAAAGTGAGAAGCACAGAGGTTTTGCTACTTTTTAGCTGTTTGAGCAAACTGCTGAGCCTCAGTTTCTTTATATACAATATGGCAATAATAATAGTACCTAGTTCATAAGGTTGTTGAGAGGAGTAAATGAGTTAAATATTTGTAATATATAAACATATGTTTGTATGCAATCCATGCAAAGCCTGATGTCTAACACAAAGTGTGTCTATTCGTCATAGCTGTAATTCCCATTTCTTTAACTGATTGAATTTGAGCAACTTTCCAATTGTCTGTTTATAGCCTTTGCCTATTTTGTTATTAGGTTATTATTGATCTTTTACTCATTGATTTGTCAAGTGTTTTAAAAGTATAAATTATATATATATATATATATATCCTTTGTCTATGATAGAAGTTGAAAATATTTTCCTAGTTTGTATTTTGTCATTTCATTTTGTTCATTATTTTTCTCACCCTGTAGATATTTTTATTATTATAGAATCGAATTCATTTTTATGTGACTTTTGGATTTTGTACTCTATTCAAGATGGTCTTTCTTCCTACTGTGAGATGATAAGAAAAATTATTTCCTTTTTTTTTTCCTGGTATTTTGTACTTTATACTTTCTTTTCTTTACAGTTAAATCATTGATCCATCTATAAATTATTTTGGTCTCAGCTAAGGGACGAATTCCACTTTCTTTTTCCAGATGTCTATTAATTATTCTAATACCATAAAAGTAATTTAAGGAAAAAATAGTTTAATGTGGGAGAGTTTTACAATTTACTAATAGTACAAAATTTATTTTGCCTAGTGTGTCTTCTATAGGAAGAGAAGAGTGTGTGTGGCCTTTCTCATCCAGCTCGTTATTAGTAGTAAGTACTTGTCCTTGAGGGCCGGGGCATAACTGGCCTATTTACTGATCAACATATGTGAGCACTTGAAAGGAAGATACTAGGAGACCCACAGTCAGAGGACCCAACTAAGCTGTGCCCAGGTTCCTGACCCTCAGAAACTGTGAGATCATAAATAACATTATTTAAGCCACTAAGTTTTAGAGTGATTTGTCACCTAGCAATGGATAACACAATGAGCAAAGATGAACATGGCAGGAGTGAGAGCCAATGGCTCACCTTTTCAGATTGTTTCTGTTCTCTCAGGGAAGAAGGGAACAGGGTCATCTGCTGAGAGTGAGGATGCAGCAAGAGGTCATAGAGGTTTGAAGAGAGAGGAGAAGGTATAAGACAGAAGCATGGGAGAGTTAATAGATGAGGGAAGTACAGTATGACTGCAAGGCTGAGATGAGAGGTATGAATGGAAGGTGAGAGCAGCCAGCCTGGCTGTGAAATTGTCTACAACCATGATCTCTTGGATGGGTGCGTGTAGAGATGTGGCCGTGGTCAGAGCTAGGGTTTTGCCAGATGGACATGACAAAGAAAGGAGAGGCAAAGGAATAGAGGGCGTATGTGAAGGAATGACTATTATGACAGACCACAGACTATAGGCTGGGTAAATAGAAATTGAAGGAAGTAAGAAGATAGTTCTGTCAATTGTTATAGGTCCTGGTGATGGCAAAGAGTTTTTAAAATCAGGATTTAGTAGAATAGTAGGAAGTGATCTACAATTACTTTAGAAAAAAACATAGCATCATGTAAAGTTAAACCCATTGATTCTGCTCCTAGAAAAACTCTAGCAAATATGCCTCAGAAGATATGTACAAACCACTTTTAGCAGAAGAATTAATAATATCAAAAAGCTGGAAACAGCCTTGGGAGGAATGAATGAATACATTTTGTTGTATTCACACCACAGAATATTATACAGCAATAAAATCAAACCACAGCCATTGCACACAACAACATGGAGACATTTTGTGTATAAATAGCATATAAAAAGTGCAAACTCCAAATCACTATTTGCAGTATGACATCACTTCTATAAAGTTCCAAAAAAAAAAGAAAAATAGCTAAACAATATATTGTTTAGGAACACATGCATATGTGATAAAGCCACTTTAAATATTAGGGGGATTAAAAGTGCAAAATTAGAGATAGTGGTTACTCATGAAGACGAGGCAAGGAAATAGGATGGAGAGGGAAGACATAGGAAGAAGCAAATAAAATAGAATAAGAAGTGGTGCCCAGATAATGGGATGCTTGAAATTAAGATAGTGGAGGGGATAAGATTCTTGGTAAGAACAGGGTCATGTGGTATGTCCATGCGAGTGAATGGCTGAGGTAGGATGGAGCATGAGATGTTTGAAGGAGAGGAAATTAAGGAGTTGAAAGGCCAGTGAACTGGAAGATTCATCTAAAATGGATACTGAAATCACCAAGAGCATAGTAGACATGATGTCAGAGAAAGTGACAGTGAACCAGGAATGAGGGGGGAGTGACACTGGAGTCAGTAAATGGTTGCCAAAAGGAAGGTGGCAGATAATATAGTCTGATATTAAGAATTTCAGTGCTGCCTGTTTTTGTGCACGAGGGTGGTTTGAAAGCAGCAATAAGAAGCAAAGAGGACCAAAAAAAAAAAAAAAAAAGAATCAAAGAGGACATCTGTCTTATTGTAGGGCCACTGATCCGATATGTGGAAGAGAAACCAACTACCCTCACAGGGGGCTACAGTGGGAACAGTGTCGTTAGGGAAGAGCCGGTTAGGACTAGAAGGTAAAGGGAACATGAGGAAGAAGAGAGTTTCCTGTCTATCCACTGAATTTCAGAGGTACGGGGAAAGAATTTTGAGTTCCGGAAAAGGATGAGAGATGAGTCATTTAAGGAGCTCTTCAGATCTTTCAGAAGTGAGAATCTGGGAGATGGGGAATGAGGAGGCAGTCTTGGGAGTCTAGTGGTAACTGAGTTATACAGAGGAAGATAATGCCACTGAGATGGGTGTTGGTGGGTAGGGAAGAGGGGATGCCTTGCCAGAAACATGCAAGAATGTCTGAAGTCTGGGAATGTCATCAGTCCTGTGAGGGAGGCAGGGAGCCGGGGGAGAGGGACTGCATGGGTCCGTGTGCCATCCTGCTTCAGCCTCCTGCTGAAATATCGATATCCAAAAGAAAGTTAGGATGGCTCCATTCAAACTTCACCTTTGTGTGTAACCATATCCCTCCCTCATTCTTTTCCAGAATCACAGCCAAAACCATTCAGAGTCTGCCAGCTGTTACATAATATTCATCATTCCTTTTATTTGTCATATCCATCAAATCCATTGAAATTATACCCACTGGCCAAAGACACTGGGCCTATTTTCAAAACCCAAATCACAAGACTAAAACAAGCAAAAGACAACTCATATGAAAGCTGTTTCTGAGTGTGGGGATCCCCTCTTTTGGGACAAGGAAAGGGGCAAGGAAAGGGATTACTCCACTCAGGCATGGATTCAAGCTGGGGTTGAAAGATGAAGGAGACCACTGTAGGGTCCAGCAGATCCCTTTGGCTGTTCCAGCATTCCTCATAAAGTGTTTTGCACAAGGGCTTTGGTCTTGGCAGGTCATTCAACCCTGAAGGGCCCCAAGGAATTGAATCATTCTACAGTGTGTGCCCACAATGAGCCACAATCCTCCTGAATGGCTGATGTTTTAGAAAGTAATAATACATAGACAAAGGTTAGAAAATTCAGCCACGTAATTGGAGGCTCAGGATGTAAATAAGGCACCAACATGACTACTCCCTATGGGGGACAGCCAGCTTATGAATCAGCAGCAAGAAAGGGTCTAGCACTCCCCAGTGTCAGAGAAGATGGAAACTGTGTTACCTGTGTCCTTGGTAGCATTGTTGCCTACCCTGGACCTATCCTGTAGAGTAGCCTTCAAGTCAGTGTGCTGGTCCTTCCAAAGGTTCTGTGAAATATTACTTATCCAAGCTCTACCCAAGGTCTCACCAATGATGGGAAAACAGAGCATGCTATCATTTGCTGCATCCTGTAAGTCTTCTCATAATGACAGTTGGGGCAATGAAGGTTCAACTGCTCACAGTTTCCGTGAAAGAACACCCAATATTCCTTGTAAAGTACTTGTCTGCTAAAGTAAACTAGCATGGTTTCTGATGTTTGCAGTAAAAACCTTGATATGATTTTTTTTTTTTAAGATTTGTACAGGCAGAGAGTTATGGGCAAGGAATTCCAAGGTCAGGGAACAGCACAAGCACAGGCACGCACGTGTGAAAACTCAGAGTATGTTGTTAGAAATATGTGCTGATTGGTGTGGTTGAGGAAGAAAGGAAATTAGAACTAACTGTTGGATGCCTCATTCAGCTTCCTGGCAGAAAGGAACACTATAAAACTGAAGCCATACTTTGAGGAACAGAGGTGTGTGTCAGAACTGGATACGAGCTATGAGGAGGAAGAGACACGTGGCATGAGTGGATTATGTGGCTTCTTGGTGGGTGGACTTGTTAAGCAAAAGTAGAGGGTCAGCCTGATATAGTGGGAAAGGATAGGTCTTTACTCATCACACTTCAGATCTTGGTTTGAATTCTATGACCACTTATTATTCATGACCTCATTTATATTTTATTTAACCTTCTTGAGCTTCGGTTCCCTTATCTGGGAAAACAGGAATAATGAAACCTACTGTCCTAGCCTAATCAGCTTAAACATTTCCAGGACAAACCCATAGGCCAACTGAAGCAGACTTATTGATCCACTGGAAAGAGGGAAACCACACATCAGAGAATCATGGGGTACGGCACCAGACAAAGGAAAAGGTAGGTTATTCTAGGGCTTGGGGAAAAGGTAGAATTAAGTATAATTTAACTGAAGTGGTATGGTGATAAACTCAAAGAAGTCAACATCAAGTGTGGGCTGCCAAGTGAAAGCAGGGTCCTGTTTCCTTGGCAACTACAAGGTTAAGATGGATGTGAAATGCTGAGTCTAGACACCTCTTATCTCAAGCTCTGCCCCTGGGTTGGAAACTATGACTGTTCCTCTGTGTCAAAGTGACTTAAATCCTCTGGGCAAGAGTGAGATGTTTTATTCCTAACCAGACTCAGTTCAAACAGCAAAGTTTCTCAGTAAGTGAGAAAGCAGTGATCACTCATAGAAAGGAGTTATTGGGACACTTTGAAGCATGTCCTTGGAGGCAATATTGTTTTCTATTAATTCTCCAACTAGCTTTATCTTGTTTTTTTTATTCTAGTCAGATGAAAGACAGGACAGATTTTTTACCATCTAAGCTAATTTTTATTTCTCCGTCTTCCTCACTGGTCAAAGAATGACAAAGTCAGTGTGAATAATTTCACCTTATTCTGTGAAATCCAGATCTTCACCATCGTCCAGGTCCCACTAATTATGTGGCTGTTGGAGAAGTGGATTTAAGGCAATCCTTTATGTTACTTTCATCATAAGATGAGCTCTTGAGTCATTTGATATGGCAATGGCTTCGTAGTAGCACTTAAGACTGTAGATCACATATTTGAGCAGTATAACACAGACAGATATGGAGAGGACTATTCGATCAAAATTTATAATATACTCGATCTCAAGATCATCTAGGCTAACGTCATATAGAATTAGTATAACGATGTCGATCATACAAACAAAATTTGTCATGAGGAATTTTGCTAATAACTGAATATTCTTTTTTTTTTTTTTTAAGATTTTACTTATTTATTTGACAGAGACATAGAGAGAGAGGGAACACTAGCAGGGGGAGTGGGAGAGGGAGAAGCAGGCTTCCCGCCAAGCAGGGAGCCTGACACGGAGCTCGATCCCAGGACCCTGGGATCATGACCTGAGCCAAAGGCAGACGCTTAATGATTGAGCCACCCAGGCACCCCTGAATATTCACTTTCATTTACAGTTAAGTATTCTAGATGTAACTTGGAATACCACTCTCTTCTCGTGCTTTGCTTATTTTTCCACCAGGCAGTTGAAGTTTAAATGTATATTTGTCTTTCCAAGAGCAAAATAAACAATAATTAATGGGATTACATGAGTGTATACAACAACTCACCAAGTTGTGCAATGAAGATTGATACACTTTATGTTTGCTACAACTCAATTAAAAAGTTTCTGTTTAAAGAAAAAGTGTCATTGAGGATAAGTTCCTTGCTTGTGATTATACAGCATTTTATTACAAGAATAAAATTATTTACTTACTGTGAGACCAATTGGGTAAATTTACTTACCTTTGAAAGTGCTTAACTGTTTGTATACATGAAAGTAATTACACAGGCAGTCAAGTACTTTCAAAGATAAATAAATAAGGAAATGGGTTGGCAGTACATTCAGATTTTAAGAGAGTATAATAGTTGGCTAAGTAGTTGAGTCACAATTTGGACCTACACTGTCTGATTCCACAGCTTGCACGTTTGTCTTCTAAGTTACATCAGATGAATACAAAATAAGTAATTAACTCCTAGTTGACCCAGAATATCTTACACAGACCGCCTTTTGGAAAAGTTGATTTGCTCGTGCGATGGGCCTTAGATGATAGCCCAAATGTATTAGAAGGGCTAAAAAAAAAAAAAAAAAGTTGAGATCTTGAATTCGGTAAAGAAAATATGGAAAGGAAGCTTGACATTTCTCAAGGTTTTTGTGATCCCTGAAGGAAGAAATAACTGAGAGGAAAGACGAGTGCCCTTAAATATTTGAAGGTTCCCCAAATGCCAAATCAGGAAATATTTTACCCCCGTCTGCATTTGGTAGATGACAAAACAACACCCCTCCTGCGGGGACACATTCTTGTGGGCAGGAAGAGGCAACAATTTGATCTATTGAGTGTCTTTTTTTGCTGAATCTGAAAATGAGGAAGTCCATTTTTTCCTCGTGGCATTCTTTACAATCTACTAAAAAGTTTAGAGTCTGTCAGGGTAAATTAGATAGCTTCAGATTCACCTCCTCTCCCTCCCCTACTAGGAGAGGCCAATCAATGTCCATCACAGGCCAGCCTTCTCCAATGCCCTGCTTCCAGGATTTCAGGATCCTAAAGCTGAACTCTTCTCTGACAGGAAACTCTACACAAGGTCTCACAGTGCTGGGAAAACAGAGCATGCTACCATTTGTTACATCCTATGAGGCTTTTCATGGTGACAGTTTGGGGAATGAAGGCTCAGCTGCTCACAGACAGTTCACGGCATCACTCGCCATTCCATCAGGTGGCCCATGGAGCCATGCTAGGTCTCTTACAGAGAAAGCTACCTAAACACAGGTCCTGTCTTCTAGACCAGGGGCTGGCAGCCTCTCAGAGCGGCATGTTGACCACCACTAAAGCTACAGTTCCTGCTTTGTGCGTATGAAAATTTCCATAGATACTTGTAACCTTGTACGAAAATTTAATTTTAATATTCTTTCAATTGTCATATTATTTAACTACAGATCTCTGCTACTTCGCATCTCAAAAATATGACCTAAAACCAGTTAACCAGTTTTAGTTGTTTATATGCCAATGATAAGGAATTAGATTTTTTTTTTTTAAATACTTCACAGTCTGTTTCAAAGGCTAGTTTGCATAAAATATTACTGGTAGATAAATCGTATGTGACTAAATGTCAAATATTATGTCCAAATTTATGTACAGCGTCCCAGAGGGGCATGCTGACTCTTCTCTTAGCCCTCGCAAAGAACGGGCAGTGCGGGCAGAGAGGACAAGTTGAATCCTGAAGTCCCCACCTCCACTAGAGGGTCCTGCAGAGCGAGGTGGTAGCTGCCTTCGCAAGACAGGGTCTCAGACCCCAAAGCAACACACCTTCTGGAAGAGTCAACTTTGGAGCAGAAGGAAAGGATATAGTGAGGAAAGCCTCACCACTATTCCCATTTGTGGGCCCTGGGCAAGAGAACAAATGGAGGCCTGCACATATTCTTAATCATTTTAACCAATAGTAAGAAATGGCAAGATTTCATCTGACCTATTCGAGTTGTGTTGTTGATGAGAATAATTTTTGTATTCAATTTAACTATTTTGATCAGTAATTAGAGAATGGTCCTCCTATTAAAATGGCTAAGTTAAAAGAAAGAAATGAACAAACCACCTAATAACACAAAGTGCACAGTAAAGGGAACTCTCACTCACTGCTGGTGGTAGGCAAAATGGACAGCCACTTTGAAAAATACCTTGGCAGTTTCTCACAGCTAACCATACACTTACCATATGACCCAGCAAGCCACTCCTAGGTATTTACCCGAGAGAAATGGGTAATTACCGTCTAATAAATTTGGGCTATCATCTAATGCCCACCACGCTGGCAAGTCAACTTTTCCAAAAGGCTGTCTGTGTATAAGATATTCTCAGTCAAATAGGAGTTAATTACATATTTTGTATGCACTTCATGTAACTTAGAAGTTGAACATGCGGGGCGCCTGGGTGGCTCAGTGGGTTAAAGCCTCTGCCTTCTGCTCAGGTCATGGTCTCAGGGTCCTGGGATCGGAGCCCCGCATCGGGCTCTCTGCTCGGCGGGGAGCCTGCTTCCCCCTCTCTCTCTGCCTGGCTCTCTGCCTACTTGTGATCTCTCTCCTCTCTGTCAAATAAATAAAATCTTTAAAAAAAAAAAAAAGAAGTTGAACGTGCAAGCTGTGGAATCAGACAACGTAGGTTCAAGTTGTAACTCAACTACCTAGCCAGCTCTAGCCACACAAAGATGTGTATAGAAGGCTTATAGCTGCTTTATTCATAATCTCACCAAACTGGAAAGAACCCAGATGTCCATCAACTGGTGAATGGCTAAACAAATTGTAGTTCCTCCATATAATGGAATAATACTCAGCAATAAAAGAGAATGATCTATCAATACTTGCAACAACATGAATGGCTCTAAAAAGGATTATGCTAAGAAGCCAGACACAAAAGATTATATACTGCATGAATTCCATTTACATGACTTTCTGAAAAAGACAAAATTACAGGGACAGACATCAGATCAAAGGTTGCCAGGAGCTGGGAACTGGGAGAGATGGGTGAGGGGAGTGACTAGAATGTGGCATGGGGGATCTTTCTGGGTTGATGGAAAACATTGTACCTTGATTGGGGTAACGGTTACATAATAGGATATACATTTTGTCAAAATACATAAAACTGAACACCTAAAAAAAAGGGTGACTGTTCCTACATGTAAATTATACTTCAAAAACCTGACTTAAAAAGAAGTTGTAATGTCCTATTTGCAAATTTCATGCGGGTCATACCCAATGGAAGCCTGCTCACTTTACTTTTTAACAGTTTCTAAAAATTTAAGCAAGTGGCTTCTTTGAAGATTTACTAACTTTTCCTTTATAGCCTTTTCTCTTCTCTGAACTCCACTCTGTGGAGTTTTATATTTTTAATTTCTATCACAATTGCAATTTGTACTCATTCTCAATAATCTAAAAGATTAAAAAATTTTTAAATTAAAATTCAAAGTTTAGAAAATTTCAACAGGTTTTCATCAAATTCTGAAATTTAGAGTAAATGCAAAATACTTGGAAAAGTAAAAACTACTTTGGGGCGCCTGGGTGGCTCAGTTGGTTAAGCATCTGCCTTTGGCTCAGGTCATGATCCCAGGGTCCTAGGATCAAGTGCCGCATGGAACTCCTTGCTCAGTAGGGAGTCTGCTTCTCCCTCTCTGCCCCTCCCCCACTCGTGCTCTTTCTGTCTCTCTCAAATAAATAAATAAAATCTTAAAAAAAAAAAAAAAGTAAAAACTATTTTATAAATTTTCCAAAGAAGTCGGTTTTCTTCCGAAGTACCCAGAATTGTCAATTAAAATTAAAAGGCAAAATATAAATTACAACTGAAATATCAACATATGAAATTCAAATTATTCAAAAAAAGCTGAAATTTTAAATTTCATTTGTGCGAATTTAAATACATTTTATTAAACATTTTTTATAAAAACAAAGCTTTGCTTTTCCAGAGCTCAGGGTTCATCTAGTAGCCAACAAAGGATCACCACCATACTTCATGCATGTTATATCTGTCCTGGCGTAAATATGACTTTAAGAGTTACATGAATAATTTGCTGAACTGCCATTTGCAAGTGTTAAAAGTATCGTGCTAATTCATGAGTACCTCCAGAACCACTCACTGAAGCATGAAGAAGCAAGAGAATGGATGTTCAGCACTACTGGAAAACAATGCATCTCTTGAATTCGTGCTTTCTGAGAGAAGAGATTTGAAAAATTGAGTGATTTTGTCATACTTCAGTTCTTTCATTGCTCAAATCTTTCCTACATATCAAAGTAGTGTCTAACTCTGACTTCAATAGTAAAATAACCCACAAATCTTTAGACCTAGCGGCCGATATTTCAAGAGCACAGGGTGAGAGATGCGGAAAAGCATTTCCCGGGGGCCTGAATGGTGTCAGTCATGAGAGTGGATGTTTAAAGGTACAGATCATACTGTGCCAACACTAGGCACAGAATCCCAAGGGACAGACACCCATGTATGACTTAATAAATCTATTTTGTGTGGGTGCTTCTAACATGGGAACCTTCTAAAAGCACCCAGAGCAGGAGTTCCTCTTGCCCCACCTACTCACCCTATGGTTCTTCTCTCTACACTTTAGATGCCAAGACTGCCCTAAAGAATTGTCTTCAAAATGAAAATGCTTTTGGTCAGGATCGCACTTCAGTACACTTTATTTAACACGATCATTACCTATTAACTCTTTAACAGGGATTTCTGCATGAACCAGGCTCAGGAACAGGTGGAACGGAGATCAGAGAAAGATTTGAGGGCTTGGAAGAAGGAGAGGTCATGATGTTGGGGTAGGCCCCCAAAGCAAGCTCCAGGACTGTAGAAGGTAGACTTGGACCTCAAAATCCTCACATGTGCCTCAGGCTATTGGCGTTCTCCAAAGCAGAGCCGCGGAGAGAGCCTAGCTATGAAAACTCATGTATAAAACACGGTGTAGACTAACAACATTTCACCAAGACCCAGTGGTTCAGTAGGATTGGAAGATACTGTATGTTTGGAATAGAGAGAAGGAGAAATATATAATCTGCATTTTTAGATGGATAAAAGCACTCTAAAATGTCCATTGTTCACTTAACAAAAATTTTAGTACATTGGGATATATTCTGCTTTGAGGAAGTTTCCTTGAAACATAAATTCGAGCATATTGCTCTCTCAAAGTCCAACCCATGACCTCAAAACTCGCAAATGAGTCATTTGCGTGTACCCATTGAATGCCACCCTTCTCCCCATCTCGTGACTCTCATGACACTATGGGCCAACCACGTGACCCTCTTTCGCTTCTTAGCAAGTTGCTTCCTGTGGCTGAGCCATTAATCATGCCATTCCCTCTGCCTAAAATAAATGTTCTTTTTCCCTGTCTTGTCATGGCCAGCTCCTTCTCATCTTTACACCTCAGTTTAAATGTCCTTACCTCAGAGCATCCTTCTCTCCTGGTCACCTCATCTTGAATAGGAAACACCTTCGCACAGACCTTATTCTGCTGCAGCTCCTCCTCTCTTCCTTTAAAACCCTTGGCTCAACATTTGATCACTGGTTCATTTACTTGTTGTCTTTGCCTAACTACACCAGAATGCAAACTCCATGATCTTGCCCCGTCTTGTCGCCCTGGAATCTTCACTGTGTCTAACAGAATTCCTGGCATAAAGTAAGGAGCAGTGCTTCATAAGTTCTTCATTGATAAGCAATCAAAAAAGAACTGCAGTCCCACGGAGAATATATTATTAACATAATGGATACTCCACACATGGATTTCCTTCCTTAGGTAAGCTTGCAGAGTCCTGAACAGGACTCAGTGGCAAAATAAAACAAAAACGAGATGCCGTGAGATCTATGGGAAATGGAAGTTGGAAAGGTCTAGATCATGGCCACAAAATAGGTAGTGTCTTTCAAAATCACTCTCTTATTTCAAATAAATGAATATAGTGGAGCAGAATTCAATATTGCCTAGATTTTAAAAATAATCTGGCACTCAGAACAAGGGACTGAGGGTTTTGGAGGGGAGGGGGTGGGGGGATGGGCAAGCCTGGTGGTGGGTATTGAGGAGGGCACGTATTGCATGGAGCACTGGGTGTGGTACATAAACAATGAATCTTGTAACACTGAAAAAATAAAAGTATTTGGGGGAAAAAAAAAATAAAATGAGAACTGTAGTGACATTTGAAGGGGCTTCTTTCCAGAAAGTCCCCACAATTTATCGTCTTTCAAAAAAAAAAATAATAATAATAATAATAATCTGGCATGATGTCATGGACTTCGTGCATACATGTTATTTTAGTGCCTGGCCTTTTAATAAGATATTAAGTAAAGGGGCACCTGGGTTGCTCAGTGGGTTAAAGCCTCTGCCTTCGGCTCAGGTCATGATCTCAGGGTCCTGGGATTAAGCCCTGCATCAGGCTCTCTGCTCAGCAGGGAGCCTGCTTCCCTCTCTCTCTCTGCCTGCCTCTCTGCCTACTTGTGATCTCTCTCTCTATGTCAAATAAATAAATAAAATCTTAAAAAAAAAAGATATTAAGTAAAACTCCATAAATGTTAGTACTCATTTATATTCCCTGGGAGTGGGGTAAGGTATTAATAGCTATACAGTGAGAAAATTTTTCCCTAGTCCAATAAATTAATAACTATTAAGCAGGCCACCCATCCTTTATTTATATTAAGCAATGTGACTCCCCAGAGCCTTTTAGATGCAAATATGTACAGTGAATCAGAACTATGGGGCCTCTATTCTTTTTGAGCACAGGTAAGCATTTCCTAGAACTCCTGTGCCCACAGTTTGGGGAGTGCTGTGGGCTCATCATCCTATCTTTTAAGAAGCTGCAAGACCAAATTACATGCTGCTGAAGAAAATACTACAAACCTGGATGGGGAAATAATAACATACAGTAAGTAGATCGGTGCAGTGGGTCAAATTTGCCTTGTATGGTCCAAGTTCTATTTCCCCAAAGAACATTTCCATTGCATTTACTGCCTCTCTAAAGGTCTTTGGAACAGAAACAGCATTCCTCGATTTTAAAGCATGCAGAGATTATACAATTATCTTCCAGGTGGTAAGATCCTGGGGAAAGATACGAAATCCACACAGAATTTCCAATAGGGCTCATTTTCACTAACGATGTCTGGAAAAGTATCCCAAAAAGTCAGTTCCATCTTTGTCCAGTTGTGAGCCTGAAACTGTCTTCATTCATTCATTAGACAAATAGTTATTGAAGGCCTACTATGTGTCAGGCTGTGCTCTAGGTGTTAGGGATCTATCAGTTAATAAAACAGACACAAATTCTTGCTCTTGTGGTGCTTAGGTCTTATAGGGAAAGACAAATCATAATCAAAATAAAGAAGTCACTGATGTAGTGTATTAGAGGCTTATAAGCGATGTCAAAATATAAAGCAGGAAGGAGGGTTAGGGAGGGCCGGGGTTGCAACTATAGCACAATGGCCAAAAAAGACCTCACTGAAAAGCGAAGACTTGAAGGAAGTGAAAAAATGTGCCACATGGATGTCTGGGAGAAAAGAATTCCCGGGGGAGTAAATTGCAAAGTTTCAGAGGCAGGACCAAATTGGAGGTTTGGAGACTCATGGGAAACCCAGTGGGTTGGGAGACAATGAGCAGGAGAGGCAAGAGTAGGAATTGCAGTTAGAGAGGCGGTAAGGAACTGAGAGGGCTGAGAGAGAAACTGGACCGCTGGAGCCTAGGAGAGACACAGTGTATTCGCAGGCTCCCTCTAGCTGCTGGGGGGAAAAGGAAATGTGGGCAGCCGCGGATGGACCCCAGGAAGCCAGATGATAACATGACAGACCAGAAAAAAATAATAGGAAGCTATAAACCTTAATTGTAATTTTTTTTTTACCGTTTTCTATAGTTAATGAAGCATTTTTAATATCCCTTATCATATTTGATCTTCAGGACAATCCACATCACACCTGTTTCGTAGCTGAGAGAATGGGGCTATAACAAGGTCCAGGGTCTTGCCCGACAATGGGCAGCTCCCGTGTGAAAGATCCAAGATGAAGTTCTGGAGACAGGGATGCTGACCTTGAACCGAGAGCTCTTGGCACTACACTACAGTTTGTCAATTCCAGAGTCCAAGGAAAGTCTTCATAAGCACAGAGTGGGGAAATGCTAATGGTAAAGAATGATGGGTATGTTAGGTTCATCCTAGAGAAAGCAAGACTTAAGCAGAGTTTTTGTTTTTCTTTCTTTCTAACATTTTCTCTGAAGTCTAACACACATATATAGAGAAGTGTACAGGCCCCAGGCAGAGGTTTTTAAAGGAAATTTTGAAATTTTCAATCTGACCACCAATTTGAAGGGTTTCAAGAGAACATACAAAAACAAGAGTAATACATTCTTGGTAAGACGTTCTTTTAGGGGCCCATGAAACCTCTCATTAATTCTGCGCCTGGCCTTTCAGAGGTCGAGGTCACCCACTGCTCTGCACACCACAAAAATGACCGCCTTGAGACACTCCTTGCAGTTCAAAAGTTTAACCCAAACCCAAACCTTTGGGGTTTAACCCAAACCTCGCTATTACTGCTGGGACTGGACAGCCAGCCGATTGGAATGTTCAGGGGGCACGTTAAGGAAATCTCAAGTGTCAATTTTCCAAAAAGCACCTTTTTAGAGATAAGCAGCTCAGGACTTTTCTGGTTTTCTTGAATAGTGACTGTGCTCGGAGATGTCCATATTGTGTAGAGAGAGGCATGGCGCCCATTTTTGCAGAAACAAAAAATTTCTTCTATGTTTCTTCTACAGCCAAGAAACTGAAGAGAAGCAGCTAAATTTCTTCTCCTTCTCCTCCTTCCCCTCCTTTACCTCCTACTCTTCCCCTCTTCCTCTCTCTTTCCCTTCTTTCCTTTCCTCCCAGGACTAAAGCTTTTGAACAACCTTTATCCTAACTCTGATGCATCACAAGGCCACAGAATGGAAGAAAGCCAAGGGCTTGTCAATTTGAACGACAGATGAGGGTGTCCCAGTTTTCAGAGCAGAAGATTTTCCTGTCCTCTGGCCAGTGTGAAACAAGTCATCCAGTAAAATACACAGACCAGAGAGCAGGGAGAGAATTAAGCTCCTCTGTCCCACTCCCTTTTTATACAGATAACATCAGAAGAGTTTCATGACTCCTCCAGGATTACCCAAGTGGTTAGAAGTAAATCAGGGACTAGAATCCAGATCTCAGGGCTTCAAGCCCAGTGCTCTTTCCTTTAAACCACACCGCCCCCCTTAAAAGTTTCTGCTCATCTTCACACTGCCCAGGGCTAGTAGCAAGCAGATAAGAATACATATGTGAAGGTTATAATAGTCATAATAATTGACAATTACATTATCTTAATTATTATTATGATCGCTAACAGTTATTGAGTACTTAATATACATTAGGCACTATTCTGAGATCTTTACATATATTAAATCATTAAATCTCCACAACAACCCTATTAATCAGTACATTATTATCCTCATTTTATAGATGGGAAACCTGAAGCACAGAGAGGTTAAGTGACCTTCATTGCTCAATGTCACCCACTAGAAAAGAAAACAAATGAAGCAAGTGATTTTTATCATACTGACTCCTAGGGTGGAGGAATGGGATATCAAAGTTGATCCGCAAAGAGTGAGCCAACTATGGTGCATCCATATAATGGAGTACTACACAGCCATATAAAAAGAATGAAGATGACCTCTGTGTAGCAATATAGAGTGGTGTCTAGGATACATTGTCTATTAATCAGGCGGAAAACATAAATTTGAGCAGTAAAAAGAGAAATAATTATAATTGGTTATAAAATCTTGAATAAATAATACCCATAGGTTTATATGGTATAGGTATATACAGGACATTTAAATTATGACGTAAAATAAAAAGAGAAAGGAAACATCTTGTTTTTCATCTTTGGAGGCAACTATTACACTAACCCATTACTCCAAGAGCTGGTTGTTACAGAGAAATAATTGAATATCTTACTCTACCTTTTTATGAAGTAGTAGACATGAGTTTATCCATAGTCAATGAAGAAAAGCTCTGCTTTATAGAACAATTCCAGCTAATAAGTATAGAAAGGATCACAGCAGTAGAACATCACAATTCTACAGCTGCTAATAAGATCATTTATTTCAACAAGAACCCCTGATGGATGCTAACATTATTAAGGAAGAGGTTATTGGAGACCAGGATGTTTAAGGGCACCAAAGCATCATCCCCACATATTTCTTGTTAATTTGCAAAAGGTAAACTATACTTTTACAATGCAAAGATCTGGTAGCTGTCACTTTAACCAAGAGATCAAATTTAACATGATAGTCAAACAACTGACTGTTTTGAAACTATGAGCCTCATGATAGGATGTGATTAAGCACACAAAATCACCCATGAACTTTGCTTGCTGGAACTTCAGCCTGAAGCTAATCAAGTCTCTAGATCCAATTTCCAGTTGACATGAAATACAAAACATAAAGGAACAAATGAAACGGGAGAAAACTATCAGACAAATCCAGAATGGAGGACATTCTTCAGGATCAGGGATAGGCGTGTACATGTCCACTCAACTTTACACTATGTTTGAATGTGGTTATAATTAAAAACTGAGGAAAACATATGCAGACCAAGCACGATACAATTCGTAAGAACAGATATGTATAGGGGAAGAGGAATAGGAGTGGAGAATGAGGATAGAAGGAGAAAACAAACACCAAATCGACGAAAGGGATGGTGTACTGACAATGATAAAAGTGTGCAACGAACTGAACATTATAGTCGACTCAACTCTCCACATCTGCAAATGGAAAGACACTCATCAAGTTGATCAAGTGAATCCCTTCCATCACAGCTGGGAGAGGAGACCCGCCTGAGGGGGAGGACTCTGAACCCAGCAGACCCACAAACATGTGGCACCAGGCTGACTAGCCGGAGCTCCTCGCATTGCGAGTTGAGCCTGGATGTTTTCAAATCCATTTGGTAATGCAGGCTTATCTCCCTTGTGTCACGAAGGCCTTCTGTTCTTTGATTTACAGCTGTTCTCATGGAAGGAGATTTGTTCCATAATCCTCAGGATTGCAGCAAAACACCCAACGACATATTTATCTACTCAGCTGTAGTCAGACACCTCTATCTCCCCCAGGTATGTAACTATGATTTCTTTTGTTTATATAGGGTGCTTTATCAGCTTCCAAGCATTCCAGGAGAACGCTTCTTCTGTGACTCCCTGTCAGTCAGGTAAAAAAGCCTATAAGTAAACCTCTAGCCTCTTTCCTGGTGGAGAAAGGAAAAGGCCAAAAGGCATTGCCTCCGGTCCTTGGAAAAATAGCCAGGATAAAAAAGTAGAGGCCAAGAAGTGTCCCCCCCAGTCCTCAGTGGCAGAGAAGCAAGAGAATGTTATCTCCCCAGAGGTCCTAAGAGAATTCCAGTAGAATGGGAGCTTCTGGAGAGTAGGAAACACATTTGCCTCTATCCTCGGCCTCATCTATTTCTGATTTGTCAATTGAATAAATGAATCTAACAAGGCATGAGCTAACAAGGCAAAAGTGATTCACACTGACAAGGACAAATAGGTAAGAAAACAATGATTGTTCTTCAAGTGAGTAAGGGAATAACTTGAATAGCAAACAAGAAAAATAAAACATTGCAGCAGATATCTGTATCTACCTATTTGCTTTGGTGGGTTAAAACAATTCTTAAGTCAACATAATAAATGGAAAGAATGTTGCCTATGCAAGTGAAATACCAAAAAAGACTAGAAACAAATTGTTTATGTGTGCTAGAAACCAAAGTATTACCTTAAAAAGGTCCAAGACTGCAGACTCTCAGAACCCTTAGAGACCACTCTCAGATATTTCTAGTTGAAGAGTAGCAATTCTTGTTCCTGGTTCTATCAACCACAAGGGTTTCCATTTCACCCCCAGAAGGATCACGAAATTCTTCCCTGATTTCCCAAAATAAACTGTTTTAATTTGCCAAATTATTATAAAAACAAGGTAGTAATAGAGAAGAGGGTGTCATGAAAGCAAAGAAGCAATGATAAGGCTCCAAAAAAGTTTAAAACTAAAGTCCGGACAGATAGTTGTCCCTGAGAATTTCACCCTCCCCAAAGTTGGAACTACACGACAGAATTTTTTTTTTTTTTAAGTTCTCCAGTTTTTTATCCCATTCTTGTAGGGCTCCTACTGGGATTGATTTTTCCCTTCTCAATAGCACAAAGAGGTGAGTCTTCTGTGCTACAAGAAGGAAGCCAAGCTTGTTGGGTCTGGCACAAAGCAAACATTTTTGCATTGCGTGAATTATTTTAAATAATTGAAAACACCACTCTGATGGCCCATGCCACAAGGCACCAGGTAGTCCGCTTAGGAAGAATCAAGGGTTGTGGCCTGCATTTCAACCTGGCCTAAGTAGCTGATCAGGGAATTCGAACATTCTAACTCAGAGACAGTTGCTGGATTTTAAAAGTAGAAAATTGGGGAAAGATCTTGAGTTTACCTCACTCCATTTTACTAGACTCTTGAAGTAAACCCCTTTCAATGCCATCAAAGGGATCCATCTGCCCAGCTCTGTTCTTCATGGGGCCTTTCTCTCAGGCTCCCTCCCAGAATCAGCTGGCTTTGAATCTGACTCTGCTAAATACAGACCCCAAAGCACCCGGTTCTTTCCTAAGCTTCCCCTGAACAGAGCACCCATTCTTGGCCTCTGCTCATAATTGTGTTGGTCTAGTTCAAACTCTGATTCAACCTCCAGGACTGGGATGGCATCCAACTCTGCGTTAGGTACAGTGCTGGAAACCATCTGCTCTTTTGTCAGTGTTAAACATTGGTCCAATGTCATGGTCCTAAGAATCAGATTAGAAGACAGCTTGCTTTGTGATTTTCCTGTTCCTTTTTTTTTTTTGAAAATGCATTTTATCTTGCTCTGAACATTATTCTTTTCTTCCTGCTCTTTCAGGTTAAAGCCAAGAAGTCCCCAGTATCTGCTAGTCATCCAAGAATAAGGCAGGCTGAAATCCATTTGGATCCAGGTCTCCATTTGCTAGTGTTTTAAATCCAAACTCTCAACCTCAAGTTCCTGTGCTAAGCACAGAAACTTACCATCATTGGCTGGACAAAAGGAGCTGAGGCAAAGAAGTAAACCTTACACTGAAGAGTTAATCATGTGGAATTCCATGCCACACCCCCAGGGATGCCAATACGATAGGTCTGCTGTGAGACCCAAATCCCTGCACTTTAATGGACACTCCAGATGATTCTAGACGGGCGGACCACATTTTTGAAGAAAGAGAAGGTCCCTGTGGTAAGAGCTGAAAACAGCTACAGTGGGGGAAGGGAGTCCTAGGGAACTTAGTGATATGCAGCCACCTGGCGGCCCTTGGTGGAGGAGAGGCTTCAGAGCGTGGAGAAGGCTGAGGTCTGCAGCTTTGGGCTACTGTTCCCCACTTGACCCCAGGCAGCAAGGAAGGAAGAAGAAGTAGGTATTGTGCCAAACAGCCAGCAGTAACCTGACCTCCCAGACTCTGCTCCCTCACACCCCTCATGCAGACGGCCACTTCCCGCCTCACATGTAAGCTCGGGCTCACTCTCAGTTGCTAGAATGAGCAACCGGAACTGGGATGGGGACAACCTCTGCTCCTGTCTTGGTAGCTTGGTATCATCACCGGAGTTGCTAGTCAGACTCAAACCTTATGTAACAGGATGTAATCCTCAACCTGTTTTTCTTGGCATCCCTCAAAATAAACTTTAAAGCAAGCTCACTCATTTCTAAGTAGACATCTAACATTTTTCATCATGAGTTTAAATTATTGCAAAGTATGTACTTTCTGGCATATTGTGTACTTTGACATTTTTAAGTGAAATGTTACATAACTCTTTAAATGTACTAAAGGGAATCTAGAAGGTATTACAATTTGGTATTCACCATCATCCATTCATTTATATCAACTATACCTGAACAAGTCCTTCCTTAAGTCAGAAATTGTATAGCAATTCATTTTCCTTTTGGACTCATACTTCCATCTGACTTCCTTCATACAATTTTATCCTATTATATTTTTATTCTTATAGTCTTTTATTGACCATTCCAGCATACTTACTTTCTCTACTATATATAAATACACCTAGAGATAGAAATATGTTTAGATGTAGATATACAGATACATGTAAAGTCTAGCATTTAATGTGCTCTTTATAATTTCCAAGGACCAAAAGGATCTAAGGGTTTAGAGATGTCTTATGAATTTAGTTATCACTGTGATTTTGGTAAAACCAACATAAATATATTACAAATCATTAAATATAAAAAGTGAATTTTATCGGAACTGCAGCTCTAAATGAACAGGAGTTATTCTAATCATTTCTGTTGGTAGGCAATACTTAACATTAGAATGAGTCAGTGTTCAGCCCCATTATATTCATGTATTCCATTTTTATACGTGAAAGTCCTAATAAATCTTATTCATGTAAATAATTATGTAGAAATGGAAGGGGTTTTGTTATGGCAATGTCATTCAATCCTTTGAACTCTGAGCTAATAATAGTTTATCAGCTGACAACTTGTTACATTCTTGAATTTTTTTGAAGAAAAGAATCAGAAATTACACAAGTTGCAAAAGATCCCATGTGCAGTTTTGATCTGAATTTCTGTGATGACTAACGATGATGAACATTTTTCATGTGTCTGTTAGCCATTTGTATGTCTTCTTTGGAGAAGTGTCTGCTCATGTCTTCTGCCCATTTTTTGACTTGATTATCTGTTTTGTGGGTGTTGAGTTTGAGAAGTTCTTTATAGATCTTGGATATCAGCCCTTTGTAGTGTCATTTGCAAGTATCTTCTCCCATTCTGTGGGTTGCCTCTTTGTTTTGTTGACTGTTTCCTTTGCTGTGCAGAAGCTTTTTATCTTGATGGAGTCCCAAAGGCTCATTTTCGCTTTCGTTTCCCTTGCCTTTGGAGACGTGTCTTGGAAGAAGTTGCTGTGGCTGATGTCAAAGGGATTACTGCCTGTGTGCTCCTCCAGGATTCTGGTTACTGTCTCATATTAAGGTCTTTCAGCCATTTAGAGTTTATCTTTGTGGATGGTGTAAGAGAGTGGTCCAGTCTCATTCTTTGTATATAGCTGTCCAATTTTCCCAGCACGATTTACTGAAGAGACTGTCTTCTTTCCATTGGATATTTTTCCCTGTTTTTTCGAAGATTAGTTGACCATAGAGTTGAGAGTCCATATCTGGGCTCTCTATTCTGTTTCATTGGTCTATGTGTCTGTTTTTGTGCCAGTACCATGCTGTCTTGGTGATCACGGCTTTGTAATATAGCTTGAAATCAGGCAACGTGATGCCCCCAGCTTTTTTTTTTTCAACATTTCTTTGGCAATTCAGGGTCTTTTCTGATTCCATACAAATTTTAGGATTGTTTGTTCCAGCATTTTGAAAAATGCTATTGGTATTTTGATTGGGATGGTGTTGAAAGTATAGATTTCTCTGGGCAGCATAGACATTTTAACAAAATACATTGAGATACCACCTTACACCAGTTAGAATGGCAAAAATCAACAAGGCAAGAAACAACAAATGTCAGAGAAGTTGTGGAGAAACGGGAACCCTCTTACACTGTTGGTGGGAATGCAAGCTGGTGCAGCCACTTTGGAAAACAGTGTGGAGGTTCCTCAAAAAATTAAATATAGAGCTACCCTATAATCCAGCAATTGCACTACTGGGTATTTACCCCAAAGATAAAGATGTAGTGAAAAGAAGGACCATATGCACCCCCAATGTTCATAGCAGCAATGTCCACAATAGCCAAAGTGTGGAAAGAGCCAAGATGTCCTTCAACAGATGAATGGATAAAGAATATGTGGGTCCATATACACAATGGAATATTACTCAGCCATCAGAAAGGATGAATACCCAACTTTTACATCAACATGTATGAGACTGGAGAAGATTATGCTAAGTGAAATAAGTCAAACAGAGAAAGACAATTATATGGTTTCACTTATTTGTGGAACATAAGGAATAACATGGAGGGCATTAGGAGAAGGAAGGGAAAAGTGAAGGGTGGGAAATTGGAGTGGGAGACAAACCATGAGAGACTATGGACTCTGGGAAACAAACTGAGGGTTTTAGAAGGGGGAGCATGGGGGATGGGTGAGCCTGGTAATGAGTATCAAGGAGGGCATGGATTGCATGGAGCACTGGATGTTATATGCAAACAATGAATCATGGAACATTACATCAAATCTAATGATGTACTGTATAGTGACTAATATAACACAATAAAAAAAAAAGATTCCATGTGCAATCAGTCATTTAATTTCTCACATGAACACCAGTATTTCAAATAGCCCATTGGTAGCCTACAGATTTTTATGTTCTAGGACATGCCTTCTTGATGGGGGCAAAAAATGGTTCCTGAGGGATAAAAAAACTACTCCTTTTATGTACAAAGTACAGATATGGATACAGTACATGAACAGATATATGGAATACACCTGTGGAATTAAAATTTTATGATGGGAATGACTGGGGAAAAAAATATCTAAAAGTCTCCTCAAAAGATCATGATGAGAAAAAGTTTGCAAAACACTGCTCAAGGGTAAGGCCTCATTACAAGATTTGGAATGCACAGTTGCACCTCTTCCTTAAAGCAAGAGAAGGGCATTTGTGGGAGGGGAGTGAGAAAGGGAACCAGCTTCAGCCACAGCATGTTCTAAGACAGATTAATTTTAGGAAGGAATATGTATGAGTTAGGATATGTTAAATGAATTAGCATTAAGTGCTGGAACATAGTTCATTGCTAAATTTGAGTAAACGCTATCATCATCGTCGTCGTCGTCGTCGTCTTTGTTAGGACATTCTGAGTATCTAGAAATTGATTCTCGTAAAACTATGAGTCTTTACATCTTGTGGAAGATATTTACCCCCCAGAGAAACTTATACCTCACTTTCAAGACCTCTTAGTTAGGACAGAATCAAATGCTTCTAATGCAGACCTAGAGTAATAATGGTTGCATTAGATAAAAATTCATTTCTCTGTCATATAGAAGTTAGAGCTGGTATGGTGGCTCCTTTCCAGCTGGTCAGGGCCCCAAACCCTTGTATCTTGTTGCTCTGCCAGTTCCCAGGATTTTGCCCTTATATGAACAGTCACTCTCACCCTTCCCTTTAGCCCCTGGCAATCACAATTCTACCCTCCTTTTATGGGTTCAATGAGATTCTTAGATTCCACATAAAAGTTAGATTGTAGTATTTTTTTTTCTCTGTCTGGCTTATGTCACTTAGCATAACGTCCTCCAGGTTCATTCATGTGGTCGCAAATGGCAGAATTTCCCTCTTTTTTAAGGCTGAATAATATTCCACTGTGTATGTGGTAACCCATACCTCCTCTCATACTCCATAATAAGAATTAACTGTACAGGGGCACCTGGGTGGCTCAGTCAGTTAAGTGTCTGCCTTTAGCTTAGGTCATGATCCCACGGTACTGGGATCAAGTCCCACATCAGGCTCTCTGCTCAGTGGCGAGTCTGCTTCCCCCTCTCCCTCTGTGATCTCTCTTGCTCTCACTCTCTCTCAAATAAATAAAAATCTTTTTAAAAAATTAATTGTACAAGTAAATTTGAATGTACTGATTGACAGCTCTCCTAATGTCTTAAGACCAGGAGGGGAAAGGAAGAGAAATCGGAATGGAATTCACATGAATTTTTCTTTTTTGTTCCATCTTTTTAAAATTTTTTTAATTTAAATTCATCTAATTAACATGTAGTGTATTATTAATTTCAGAGGTAGAGTTCAGTGATTCATCAGTTGTATATAACACCCAGTGCTTAATACATCACGTGCCCTCCTTAACATCCATCACCCAGTTACCTCATCCCCCACCCACCGCCCCTCCAGCAACCCTCAGTTTATTGCCCATGATTAAGAGTCTCTTATGGTTTGTCTCCCTCTCTGATTTCATCTTGTTTTATTTTTCCCTCCCTTCCCTTATGATCCTCTGTTTTGTGTCTTAAATTCCACATATGAGTGAGATATAATTTTCTTTCTCTGATTGACTTATTTTGCTTAGCATAATACCCTCCAGTTCATTCATATCATTGCCATTTGGCAAGATTTCTTTTTTTTTTTTTTGATGGCTGAGTGGTATTCCATTGTGAATATATACCACATATACCACAATCTTCTTTATCCATTCATTTATCGATGGACATTTGGACTCTTTCCATAGTTTGGCTATTGTGGACATTGCTGCTATAAACATTGGGGTGCAGGTGCCCCTTGGGATCCCTATATTTGTATCTTAGGGGTAAATCCCTAGTAGTACTATTTCTGGGTTGTAGGGTAGCTCTATTTTCAACTTTCTGAGGACCCTCCATAGTGTTTTCCAGAGTGGATACACCAGCTTGCATTCCCACCAACAGTTTAAGACATTTATTCTTTCTCTGCATCTTCACCAATATCTGTCATCTCCCGAGTGGTTAATTTTAGCCATTCTGACTGGTGTGAGCTGGTATCTCATTGTGGTTTTGATTTATGTTTCCTTCATGGCAAGTAATGTTGAGCAATTTTTCATGTGTCTGTTGGCCATTTGTATGTCTTCTTTGGAGAAATGTCTGTTCATGTCTTCTGCCCATTTCTTGACCGGATTCTTTGTTCTTTGGGTGTTGAGTCTGATGAGTTCTTTATCGATTTTGGGTACTAGCCCTTTATCTGATAAGACATTTGCAAATATCTTCTCCCATTCTGCCAGTTAACTTTTGATTTTGCTGACTGTTTTCTTTGCTGTGCAAAAGCTTTTGATCTTGGTGAAGTCCCAATAGTTCATTTTTGCTTTTGTTTCCCTTGCCTTTGGAGATATGTCTAGCAAGAAGTTGCTGTGGCCAAGGTCATAGAGGTTGCTGCCTGTGTTCTCTAGGATTTTGATGAATTCCTGTCTCACATTTAGGTCTTTCATCCATTTTGAGTCTATTGTTATGTATGATGTAAGGAAATGGTCCAGTTTCATTCTTCTGCATGTGGCTGTCCAGTTTTCCCAACACCACTGGAATCCACATGAATCTTAAGAATATATTATATGGAGGGTGCAAAAGAAATGCAAATAAGCACAAGAGCTATAACTGCCTTTGAGTTCTAAAAGGCTATGCTGAGCCCTAAGATGAGCTAAATGTGTGATGTAATGTTAGTTGATTAGAAATCTGTGTAGACACATGTTATGCTCTTGCCAGTTAGAAGGAGAGTCTGATCCTTGTGGCAATATTTGTATCTAAGCAGAGGTAAATAATGATCAGGCAAAAGGGATAGTTTAGATTCAATTGATAGTAAGAAAAAAATTAATTAAAAAATTAGTAAAAAATTTACTAGTTGATAGAAAATAGTGTGTGTATATATATATATATATATATATATACACATACACAAAGAGTGTATATATATATACGTATACATACATACACTAATATGTATAATATACAGACATACAAAAAGAGTGTATATATTTATATATCTACATATATATATGTATGTACATAAACACATACATATGAATGGGTTAGATTATGCTACAAAAACAACCCTAAAATCTTAACAATATCAACAGCAACAGAACAGGAATATTTTTGGAAAGCTCTATTGATGGCCACATGAAAGTATAGGAGACTTGCTTGATTCATGTGTTTGAAACTCTAGAATACCAACATCTACACAAAAATGTCTGTGCTAACTCTGCCTGGAAGGACAGGGAGTGGAGGAGGGAAGTTCCGCCCTCAGCACAGCAGCCTTTCCCAGTGGAGATGGAATAAGAGCTCTGACCCAGAAGCCTCGTCTTCTCTGGGCTAAGCCCAGGCAGCAGCCCAGTGTCTACGGAAGGCAGGGCCTGGTAAGCAGGAGCAGCATCGTGGTGAGGAGGTGGCCGTGCCCTCCGCTTAGACATTGCGAGATAATACGAGGCCAGCCTCATTAATAAATTATTCATGGAGTTATTTAGCCAGTTATTAAAAAACGTTTTTTGATTGCCTCTCCTGCGGTAGGCACTGTACAGCTATGGCAGGAAGATAACTTGGAATTACACCAGATGGGATTATCCTGATCCTGGAAGAAGAGGACCACAGAATGCTGATCAGTTATGGGATGATCCAGTGCCTAGGAAGTGCCTAACACAAAATACATGCTTGATACGTATTTGTCATTGATGATCAATGCTAGGGATCATTGCTTTAGCTAACTTGCCTGCTTCCTTCTCTTTCATTTCCACTTTGATGGACAAAGGCTACAATGTTATGCTGCTGTAACACTTTGATTCTCTTGGATTTATTCCTGTCTACAGCTTTCTTTTTTAATATGTTTTGTTTTTGTTTTTGTTTTTTTAGTTTATCTGCTTTTGTCTCCATGTTATGATGGGAGCAATGGTCTGTCCCAACTATCTATGACCTAACAGAAAGGATCACTTTGTGAAAGTAGATTTTTGTCCTTCTTGGTTACACTAGCTACATTTCAAGTACTAATAGCCACATGGGGCTACTGGCTACCCATTGGGCGGTACAGATTATAGAACATAAGTTCTCTTAGACAATTTTGACCGGATGTAGCCAGTCACCCGGATTCCCAATATCCAGTCCTATATCCCAGCTGCTTTTAACAGGGATTCCCACATTCTCCCTTTCTTCCCATAAGGATTACCAGTCTATGAGAACCCTGCCCATTGAAATGGCATTAGTAGAGTCCTGATAAGTGGCCCATGACTTGCTGCAACTTTTCAGAGTTTTTGAAATGGCTGCTTAGCACCCAAGCTTCACCCCAGACTCCCTTCTTTGGAACTGCTAGGCCCACCAGAGCACATATACGTCCTGACAACTTGGGTCCTTTTCTGTGGCTTCCCGCTGCTCAGAGGAGCCTGAACACTTTTCTCAACCATGTCCCGCTGAGCAATACAAATCACCTTCTATCTTTTAAAAAAAGAAAAAAATTCCTGACTCACTGGAGTTGCTCCAGATCACTTTCTTTCTTGGAATTCATGACTTCTTTTGATGTTCATCAATGCATCACCACCTGGTGAGCTTGCCAAGATCATGTCTGGGTTTTAGTGATGTATCATCTCCCCATAGTTTATTGCAAGGACTTCCCACCTCTTCTAGGGATCCAAAAGATCCATGAGCAGCATAAAATGGCAAGATGCCAGGAAACAAGGACTCAGCTCTCAGCTAGATATCTTATTCACTAGTACAGGGCTGCCTTTGAGAGTCAGTGTACTGGGGAAGGATTCCAGGAAGATGTGTGACTTTAGAATAATCACAGAGGTCAGCTAAGTAAGTTAAATAAGTCTGAAAATCATAATTACGCCAACCCTAGACAAGGCGATGAAGTTGAGAAGTTTATCTTTGGCTTCCCTCCAAACTTCCCTGAGAACCCTTCTCTGATTTTTCTCCTTTGTCCCCTTCCCTCGAGCTTGCCCAGGACTCTATCTTGGCTTCTCTCTCCCCCAGGGAAGCTCTTTTGGGGCTCGTTTCTCCCATGGAAACTTCGTTCTATGCCCATTAGGCTCTGCTCGTTAAGACCAACCAGCTATTAGGACAAGCTAACTTACTTAAAAAACAGGAGTCCTCTACCTGGTTCCCAAGACAGGCGTCAGAGAGCAGCGAAGACCCTAAGATATAACAGCTTCGCTTGTGCATTTTCTGGAGAAAAGAGCCATAGATTTCATCAGATTCTGAAATGTGTCTATGACCCCACAAAAGTTGAAACTACTGCTGATGAATATCAATAGCTGATAATTATAGGAAGTTTTCTTCCCAGGTAATGTTTGCATTTTAACCACAGTGTGAAGGAGACACCACCATCTGTTAAATATCTTTGCTTCAGGAAATAATAATAGGAGAGTCTTCAGGCCAGAGGCAAGAGAGGTAGGAAAGACTCTGGAGCAGGAAACGTCCTGTTACTGCCTTTCAGATCATAGCCACCCGCCTCTACCTAAGATCAAGGGCAGCTTCTCTGGGTTGCACTGTTTCTCTTTGAACACAAAACCTTTCCACTCATATAAAATGTAGGCTTTTTAAAGAAATTTCAAAGAAATTGATTGGGCTTAGGTTGCCACCCTTTTTTCTTCATTACAGATACATTCTGAGAAGAAGTAGCAGTAGCATACGATGGAGGATCAGGAGATTAGTTCCCGTGCTACCACTCATTTGCTGAGCAACTTTCTGAGAATGGCTTGGCCTCTCTGGGCCTCAGGCTTTTCATTTCTAAAAAATCTGGGCAGTCCTCTCCAGCCTTGTGATTCTAAGAAAGCTGCCCAAAGTCTACCATAAATGAAATTTCTGTACTACTCTTTTATTGATATGTAGAGGTAAGTTTTCATATTTGGGGGGAAGATATCTAACCAAACACTAAGTTGTTTTCCTCCTTTTTAATATGTTAGCATCTTGTCTGAAGCAGAAAACCTGCTCTTGAAAAGCTTCAGAACAGTTTGTGGTAGATTGCAATTCTTGTCTCAGAAAGATTAATTGGAAACAAACTCTAAGGAAGAAAATTCAAAGCCCATTTCTATGCTTCCTGCCTTTTAGATCTTCTAACATGTAAATTGACCGTTACAAAGAGGATCAGTGATTAGAATGGCCTGCGCGAAGACCAGCATTCAGCGCCCTGATTATTCCTTGCCAGAGTCCCCGGTGACCAGCATCTCAATGGCCTTCTTTTCAGCTTGCAGGATGATGAACTGTGCACTAGCTCCAGATCCTGCGTTCCCCAACATGAATTCAACCACAGTTTTAGCAAACTGAAGACCCTTCCTGCCCCCAGATTGTGCTTCCAATTAGAACAAAACGTGGTCGCGAGGGTCACTCCAGGCATCCACCTTCAGGAACTCTAATTATTTTTTAAAGTTTAAGAAAGCTGCTTTTGATCTCTGGCTATTGGTTGGCCTTTCCCATATTTATTCTTGCTATATTCCTTATCTGTCTCATCTTTCCATTCTTAAGTACTATTTTTTTTTAATCCTGGCAAAATTCCCTAGTTGAGTGTTGTTTTCTGATTGCTTCATTCACCCCCATCACTGGTCTCCTTGCATCTCCTCTCTTCTTCTAATACTGAGACCCCCTGCTTACTTAGCAATCTCAGCTGTTCCTGAACCAGGAAGTAAGCAAGAAGTACTAACCCATAGCCAACATGGACTTAGCACAAAAGTTGTGATGACTTAACCTACACTCAAACCAGTTTCCTTCCTTTTGCATTACATAGAATGCTATCTAGAAATAAAAAAGTACAAGTGTCAAACATATAAGTGTGTAAAGAAAGGGAAGGAGCAGGCAGGCACAGGAGGGGAGAGCCTCCAATGGCTGGACTGGCAGCCAAGGAAAATGCCAATGGATAGCCTAGCAGTGACATAGAAAATAAAAGGCAGTAAAAGCGTGATAAAAGGGGAATCCAAAAATCCTTGCAGTCTAGGATATTTAATGATGAAATAAAGAGACCCGTTTACTCCACTGGTAACTAAATGGAGTGCACCGTATCGAGAATGGGAGTGGAATGGGTTATTAATTTAGCTTCAAAACAAGACAAAGGTAATGATCAATTGAAAGAACTGTTTGACCTAAGCTCCCAATAACCATTCTTCCTTTTTTATTTTAGTATAATAGCTGAGCACATGACTGCTCAAAACAAAGATTACATTTTGCCATTTCCCATGCAGTTGGGTATGGCCAATAGCGTCCATGGAAGTGATATGGACAACTTCCAGGTCATGTCCTTCTTTGAAAGGAAGTCTGATGCTTTCCATTCTCATCATCTGCTGGCTTGGGTGTGGACACAGTGCCTGGAGCTAGGACAAGTAGCCACATATTTAGGATGACAGATAAATAATAAGAGTCTGGGTCACTGATGCAATAGAGCCACCATATTACTTTATACTGCTTATGCTTGGTCTGATTCTTGATAAGAATATCAATTTGTCTTGTTTAAACCACTGATATTTTGGGTTTTAGCAGCAGAACCTACATCCTAACTAATCGACTAGTGAAACTTCTACCCAGGGATATAATTTGGGGGGATCCCATTGAGGCCCCTCAAATTCCACTTCCCCTATTTCTTTTGGCAGTGGCCCTGTGGTAAAATGGAAAAAGTGGGATTTGGAGTCCAACCTTGGCTCTACTCATTACTAAGTTTTCTTTATAAAATGAGAATCATAAAGGTTAATATTTATTAAATGCTTCTGTGCCATGCTTGCTTATGTGCATTACCTCATTTAATCATTACAACAACCCAAGTGGAAGGCACTATTATTATTCTAATCTTAGAGATGCAGTTAAGCATCTTTCCTAAGATATTGCAGCCAATGAGAGGCAAAGCTGGGATTTGGACCAAGAGAGTTTCTCGAGAGCCTGCAGATCTTAACCACTTCCCTCTGGACTTAACTTTCTGCACTGGTGGGAGAGTCAAGGCAAACTTAGTGCCCAGAGCACAGTCATCTCTCCTCAAACCGGGATCCTTCTGTATGATGCCGATTGCGTCCTGACAGTCTGTCTCTTCGAGCTAAGGCACTATGTTACCTACTGACCACCTGCTCTCGGGTGAAAGTCTCTCTTTGGTGAAGGGTGGTAAAGTCTCTGATTAAACTACAGTAAATCCTGCTTAGTTAAGCAGGGAAATTTTCTTTCTCCTCCTGTTAAAAATTGATGTTTCAGTCAAAATCTCAAAGTCCTAGGTCCCTTCAAAGCTACAGTCCACAATGATAATTCTGTACCACCAAAAAAGGTTTGCATTCTGTCCAAAATGTTTTGGAAGGCAGGATGTGCACCCCAGTCACAAACCCACACACTGCAAGAAGGCTCCCCCAGATGAGGGAACCAGACAAACCCCAGCCCAGTAGGCTTTCCTTTCTCACACAAGCAGGGAAAAGAAATAAACACTACTTGGTGCCAAAAAAAAAGGAGACTCAGGAACTTGAGGCCTGTCACTGCTCACTGAAGGAAAAAAAATTAAAAAGAAACGGAAGTGTGAGGGGCGCCTGGGTGGCTCACTGGGTTAAGTGTCCAACTCTTGATTTCGGCTCAGGTCATGATCTCAGGGTCCTGGGATGGAGCCCCGCCTCGGGCTCCAAGCTCAGTGCAGGGTCTGCTTAAGGATTCTCTCTCCCTCTGCCTCCATCCCTCCCCCTGCTCATGCTCTCCCTCCCTCTCTCTCAAAAATAAATAAATAAATCTAAAAAAAAAAAAAAAAAAAGAAATGCAAGTGTGAGAAGACAGAAAAAGACAGAAGAGCAAAAAAAGTATATAATCTATGAAGATTTTTCTACTAAAATGGATAAAGGGGAAAATTAAGGATGTCTTAAAAGGTAGGTTCTGTTTTTCTAGGAAATGAGTTCGCTGCCACCTCACATCATATGAGTGTGGTGAATTGGCTGGAGGCAGGTGAAGTGCCGCTCATGTGGAAGCCCCCCGGAAACTGCCAAGGCACTGGGACAGACCCTTCTCTATGTGGCCCAGGCAAGAACAATCTCACAGTGCTGGAGAAATCAGAATCTCAAAGAAGACAGACAACTGTGTCCCAGATCACATGGGCAGTCAGTGGTGGACCTATGCCTTGAAACCCAAGACTGCCAGATGCCAAAATGGACTAAAAAACCCTGTTTATTCGACATGTCACTCCAGTATTTTCCCTACATTACTTCTTATACCAGTTATCTATTGTACGAGTGTCTTTCTTTCCTTCTTTTTTTCATTCAACATTTATTAAGCACCAACAATGTCCAGTTGCTAAGGTATAAAAACATGGTTTCTCCCGACATGAGATTTGCAGACTGATAGAGAAGTCAAGGCCAAACCGCATGAGGGTAATAAAGTGTTAAAGTGTTACAAGGACTATGGCAGAATACGGTGATAAAAAAAATGATCAGCAGTGCTAGACACAGTGCTGAGAGCTTGGCCTGTCCTATCGGAGAAGGGAGACAAGAGAAGAAGCCATCCGTGTTACCAAGGGTAAACCTTCCTCACTTGCCAGATTTAGCCCATAAAAATACAGGATCCCCAGTTAAATTTGAATTTTGGCTAAACGACAAATGCTTTTTTAGTATAAGTCTCAGGGAGTGTTTGAGACATAATTTTACTAAAACATTATTCATCGTTTATCTGAAATTCAAATTTAACTGGAGTCCTGTCTTTTATCTGGCAATTCTAGATGATGAGAGAGAGGAAGCAGTGGAATATGTTTCATAGAGAAGGTGAGTCCTAAAGATGAGTACTTTTTCTTCAGATTAGGGGTAATGGGAAGGGAAGAAAGAGAGGGAAGCAAAGACTAGCAAACCTCTAACCTCAGATGAACCATGACCACAAGAAACTATCAACTTCCAAAAGACCAATGGAATTACTTTTATAGAGATGTGTCAAGCCACCTCAAAATACTCCCTTTTTGGAAATAAGTGGGAAATAAATTAAAACATGTTTTGGTCATCTTGTAAGTATAAGGTCTCCCATGGAGTTAGGTAGAGGTAGAAATAAATGTCAGTGAAGAGTTCGTGGTTGCCAAGCAAACTCAGGATGTAGGCTTCTCCTCTGTGTGTGGAATGGGGGTGCAGTGCTTTAAAGGAAGCCCTCTCCCCCTCAAAGAAAAGATCAGAATAAAAAAGAGGGGTTAGACATAGCAGCTACCTCACTCTCCCACGAACAGCCAGATGACTTGGGTTAAGCTATTTCCCCTCTGCCAGTTTCAGCTTCCTCTTCTAAGTAGTCACACGGTCTCCCTCCAGCCTTCACAATGATCCAGTTTTCAGTAGTAAATCTAAGTCATGTGAATTCTCAGACAACCACAGGAGGAGGCAGCGTGGTTCTCCAGCCTTCCTGACAATTCTATAAGCTTCCAGTATTCCTCCAGAATATTAGCTTTTCATCTTCTTAGCTAGACTTGGTATCTGCTGCTTTCAACCAAAGAATCAAAAAACTCCAGATCACTGCAGAGGGTGAGAAGGCAGGTACCAAGGTCAGTTACACTTGTGACCCTCTGTTAAACATAGTCATTTTGTATTTACTGCAGGACTTCTCAGATCCTTTAAAATGGTCACCTCTTTGTGACTCTTCAGGAGAGAATTTAGTATTTGGAGCTTCACAGACCGTCTTTATCTCAGATCCTTTTTGTCACCATTTTATTAGACCAATTTGGAGGACCTCTAGCCTGGAGTTCCTGATTCCCATCACTTATTATCTTTAAGCATTGTGTATGTGTAAAGTCCGACCCACCAGCTGATTTTGGGATCTTAGGTGAAGATACAAAATCTTCCATCTCTTCTTTACCCCCACAGAGCACTAGGTAGAGTAAAGCAAACTGTACTGTGAACTCATTGCAAGCAGCCATCCCATAACCACAGAGTGGCTGAATGTGATTAAAGCCGCAACAGATCTCAGAGCACTCTTCTTGAGGCCAGGAGAGCTGACCCATGTCACCTTGCCAAAAAGCAATTTTTCTGATTACTTTCTGCCTGCCCAGGATTCCTGTGGTTTCCACTTGTAAGAGGATCCTTCACTTCCTGACATTGTTGCTCTCTTACTGCTATGGCAGCCGTTGTAGCTCGGGACCCCTGGAAGGGTTCCTGCCTCAGAGACAGAGGCATGGCCAATGCTGATTACCCCCAGGTGGCTCAGCTACGGATCCATCGGCAAGTTGTGGTTATTAATGACTCGATTGCTGGCACTAAGGACACACTCCTCAACCCAAAGTTTCACTTAATTTAAAGTGTTTATGCAATACGTAGCAAACCCATACCATGTGCCAGACTTTTTCATGTCATCTCATACTTTCTGTTTAATTCTTACCCTCTATCATTGTGTTTTAACTCTTTATGGATGGCGGAACATAAGTGCCTCCAGTATATTGTCTCGAAAGCAGGGAGATGGGCCAGAAAGAACTGCAAATTGCTGCTCATCATGGTGTCCTCTGGGTATCACTGGCAGGAACTCTTTGGCTTTGAGTGTTTGAACAGCAAAAATAGTTGCATAAAAAAATACAGGCCACAAAGGCTTAAACTTGGAAGACAAAGCGAAAAAAAAAAAACTTTATAATAAAAGCAATAGTTTTTAAACAAGTTAGTTTTTAAACTAAAGTTCAAAGGGCTAGAAGTTATTAATTCCTGGAGACTTTTTTCAATAAAGAAAATTCATTTAATGCAAAAGCACCATTGACTTAAAAAAGGAGGAGAATGCATTCTATTTAGGATTAATAACCAAGCACCTCGGTAAGGGCAATACAAGCATATATTACATGCACATTTTTATAGGAAAATAGACACTATAAGATAGGTGCTCTTATTATTATCCTCATTCTACAGAAGAGGTTAAAAAATTTGCCAAGGTTGTACGGTTAGCAAGAAGCAAAGCTAGGATTTAAATACAGGACTGTCTGACTCCCGAGTTTACTCTGTCCATTACTATTGTGCTATCATCCTAATAGTTTTGCTGAGACATTGATCCCGTCGGACCTCCCAAAGCCCAGTTGCCTCCAAACATGAGCAGTAACATCTGTTCAATCCTCTTCTGTTCACTTCCCCCCAACAATCCTGAGCTGTACAAAATACTATCATTTTCCAAATGTGCCATGTCATAGAAAGTGTTGGGAAGCATTAATTTAGCCACCTAGGAAATCACTTTCTGATGAAAAAGCCAAAGTCATTGGGTGGATGGAAACCCAGTCAATGAGTGACTCAATGGGCATTCCTCCTCTTTCCCTTAAACAAGGATAACTAGGCTAAAAAATCAGCAGCTGGTGGGGTAGAGGACAAAAGACGATGGAGGACAAAAGAGGGATGCACAAACTTGACGGGGTATTTAGGCTAAGTGCCCCTAAGCACTGACTGAGGTTTCCTGAAGTCAAGAGGGTCTTCATGGACTTGGGCAGGAGGCTATGTCAGTCCAAAACAGGCTTCCATAAACTATGGCCAGACCCATATGTGGGCCAAACCCAGCCCACGGCCTATTTTTGAATAGTCCACAAGGTAAGAATCCTTCTTGCGTGTTTGAAAGGTTGTAAACAAAACAAAGAAGAATATGTGACAAAGACCAATTATGGCCCTCAAAGCCTAAAACATTTGCTATCTGGACCTTTACAGAACAAGTTTGCCAACAACCGCTGCCTAGAATCCGCACTGTGATCACCGCAAGAAAGCCAGGGGCCAATAAATGAGAAACCAGAATGAAAATCATTTTAAGGTTGCAATGGCTTCACTTACAATTGTATAGACTATTTGTAACTCTTTAAGACAGATTTACCTTAGCCTTCAGAAACAAAGTTTCAGGAGTTGGAAAAAAAGAGAAACAGGAAGATAACCTCCTCTTTCCCAGTTTTCACCTTCCAGTTTCATAAGTCTCCAGGTATTTGTGAGCTTTTTCCAGATTCTGTAAGAATGAATAGCTGCAAGGAGATGTTTCTAAGAGGGAGAGGGGGATCTTAACCATAAGGAAGAAAGAAACCAATTACTTAATGCCTACTATGTACCAAGACCTTTCACACCTGCTGAATCAAAAATCCCACGCACTCTGCCTCCATTATATCTAAAAGATAACACACTGGGTCCCAAAGGGCTAAGTGACTTGTCCAAGATCCTACTGTAGGTGCAAACCTGGGCTGCAAATCTTGGTTTTCTGATTCCAAGTCCAGTGTCCCCTTTTTCTACACTCAGCTCCAGATAATGAATTTGAACATGTTTCAGACATAGAATCCAAAATTCAGAGTCCCAGCTAGGCCCTGCTTCCTCATCTGAATACTGAGCATATCAGACTAGAGGATTGCAAAATCCCTCCCAGTTCCATCCTTGTCTGATTGTTTCAGAGAAATAATGCAAATGAAATGGAAAAGGAAAGTTGAGTAGGCCATTTTATGCTCCTGGTTTGTCCAACTTCTTCGTGGTGTGAGATCAGTGAGGGTCAGGGGAACTTGTCCAGATTAATTTAAGTGAGAAATGCATAACCAAAACGTGAGTACGGAAGGCTTTCAATGCTGGTAATATGGCAGCCTGACTTAACAAAGATTGTTCCCCACCACAAATACATGTAATGCTAGATAAATATTTTAAAACTTTAAAATGCGTAACCTGAAAAAAAGGCCAAGACAGTTCCCAGGTGCCAGAAACAAAAGGAAATTCAAAACCAGAGATGTAGGGCTCCAGCTACATGTTAAGAGACCAAGAAAGAATCAGGCCTGGACACAGGTCCCGAGTAAATTTGGCCTGGAAGCTGTTCAGCCTGGAACTGAGATCTCTGCTTAAAACTGAGACTCCAAAAATCCTCCCAGACTTGAAAGGAGCACTAAAAGAATTTTGTCTGCTGCCCAGAGAAGCAACAAGGAAGCAGGCTATCTCTTCTGGGATCTAGTTGAAATAGAATAGGTGTCCTGTGGAAAGTCCCAAACCCAATCTAGGTGTGGGGTATGAATTTAAGCTATCTCCATGTCATAGGACTCCCAAGCAAGAAGTTAACAAAATTACTGGTCCATGACCAGTATAAACCATGGGAACCTGGAGAGAAGTAAATACAAGACTGATCTGCAGGGAATTATCCATAGTCCAGGGTGAATGGGACTCTTCCCAAAAGAAAAAGTAAAAGTGTAGTGTAAAAATGTAGTAACTATATGATGAAAAAGTATCAGGGAGGAGTATCAGCTGATACGACACATGGAAGAATAATGAACCCAAGAACTAAAATAATAATAATAATAATAATAATAATAATAATAATCTGAAAGACATTGCAAAATAAGTATACTTAAATTGAGGGGATAAAAGAAAGCATAGTAAAAATCAAAATGATAGGACTCAGGGGCACCTGGATGGCTCAGTCACTTAAGCATCTGACTTTGGCTCAGGTCATGACCACAGGGACCTGGGATGGAATCCTGTGTCAAACCCCACATCAGGCTCCATGCTCAGCAGAGAGTCTGCTTGTCCCTCTCCTTCTCCCCCTCTCCACTCATGCTCTCTCTGTCTCTCTCAAATAAATAAAATCTTTTTTTTTTTTGTTTTAAAAAGGTAGGACTCAAAAATTCAAGTGATAAATTTGGATAATAATCAAATAGAACTTCTAGAACCGAGAAGTATAATTGTTAAATTTTTTAAATCAAATTAAGCAGCAGCTGAGATGCACTTTAAAAAAAAACAGTGAACTATTAGATTGATTTGACAAAATCATCCAGACTAAAATAAAGAAAAATAAGAACATAGAATATATCAAAAAGAGTTTAAGAGAGCATGGAGAGTTGACTGATAGATTTGGATTTTTAAATCTAAACCAAATATAAATTCTAGCAGAGGATGGAGGGAAGGGGGTTTGAAGAAACTCAAAGAAAGTAGCACAAAAGAAAAAAAAAAACAAAAAAGCCACATAGGTACATACGTAGGAGTCAAACTTCTAAACAAACAAACGAACAAACAAAACTCTTAAAAGCTCTTGAAAAGGGAGATAACCTAAAAAGGAAATAACAACTAGATTGACCACAAAATTATCACTAGCAAGAACAGATGCGTTTCTCTTATACCCAACTAAACTATTGTGAATGAGGGTGGTGAAATAAAGGTATTTTCACAAATAAGGCTAAAAAAAATTATCACTGACATCCTTTGCTAAAAAAGCTACTAATTGGATGTGTTTTAGAAAGACACCCAAATTGAATCTCAAAAGAAATATGAAGAAATGAGCAGAGAAATAAGCATTGACTTCTAACAATGGCAACAATAAGAGCCCATCTGGAACTGCCAAAAGCAAGTTAAAGTGAAATACTAAAGAACAATAACAGAAAATGTAATGAGGTGTCTTAAATCCTTGTATTTGGGGAAGGAAAACAAACAAGGATTGAATAATTAATGAAGTATGCATGATAAAATTTTTACTGTAACGAGGAAAATATCTGAAATACGAGGAACACTTTCCAGCCAATACAAGAGGTGGAGGAATAGTGCAAGAAAACAAACAATATAATAAGAGAAAGAGAGGATAAAAAAGAAGAAGAAAAAAAGAAGCCCATGGGCAAGAAGATCTAGAGATCCCCTCTCTGATCCCATTCTAAAATCATTTCAGTCGCTGTTGAGGTTGGGCACCATTTGGTGATGATTGCCTGCTGAGGTTTCAGTATTGTCTAGGAGACTGCTAGGTGGAGTAACTGTCTGGGGACCCCCCTCCTGTCTCCATTGCCTGCCATTGCCCCTTTGCCCAGCCTTCTCCCACCTACACAAGGATGAGAACTTTAATCCACCTCCTTATTAAGAACAGGGGATGGGCAGAAAATGGGAGCCCATCACCAACTGGGTTAGACCAAAATTCATGTTTGGGTCAGGATTTATTACATTCAAAAGAAAAAAAAAATCTAAAAGTTAATACTGAGCAGGGCGCCTGGGTGGCTCAGTTGGTTAAGTGTCTGCCTTCAGCTCAGGTTGTGATCTCCAGGTTCTGGGATCGAGCCCCACGTCTGGCTCCCAGCTCAGTGGGGAGTCTGCTTCTCTTTCTCCCTCTGCCCCTCCCCCTGCTGTGCTCTCTCTCTTTCTCTCTCCAGTGAATAAGTAAAATCTTACCAAAAAAAAGTTAATATTGAGCATTCAACTCAAAGAGTTAGAAAATGAACAGAGTGTCCCAAAGAAAGTAGAAGGAAAGAAATGACAATGGTAAGTAAGGATTTAATGAGTTAGAAAATAAACGATAAAGAAAGTCTACAGAATCTAAGTGTTTTTTTTTTTTCAGGTGAGTAAAATCAACACCTGGCATAGAAAAAATATACACGATGTCACAAATTTTTAAGGAAAGTATAACTAAAAAATGAATTTTAAATATATAAGTAATATACCAATAAAGTTTAAAAGTATATTAAATGGACATTACTATTTTGATATTTAATCATTTTACTGGTTTTTACATCTATAAAAAGACAGAAAACCTATGCATGTAAAGGATGACATGTGATCATATACATGATTTTTCAAGTGATCTTATATTTGCTTATCTAAGTCCTGACTTACCCCTTCATCACTTGAATTCATATAACCAAAGATATCCTATATGTTGGGATACACATTTACTGTGAGTAAAACAAATGGTATCTAGCTTTTTTGCAATGAGTTCTAGAGATATTCCACTGCTGGCAATTCTTTTGGCCTCTCTTTCATGGTCTCAAATGGCTGCTGCAGCTTCATGCATCAAGCACATATCCTGGTCAGGAAGCAGGGGGGAGGGAGACATGATGACCAGCAGAATTGCTCTTACATCTCTTAAGCCAGACCTGTGCCACATGACCATTCCTGACCGGAAAGTGGCAATGGAAAAGGGTATTGGGATGGGCTTCCATCAACAAATCAACATCATCTTCCATACCATGTTCACAAATTAATTTGTATCCTTCCATAGTTTTCTTTCTGGTCTTATAATTGTATACAGATAAATATATACACATATTCATATATTCATAGCTATAATAAGGCAAGGAAGTACTGGGAGGTTACACGTGTATTCCTTGTTTCCTCCTTGTATAAAACACCAAACAAGAATTTCCTACTTCCTCCTGCTAATTGGGATCACTGTGGCAGCCATGCAAATGCACCCAGCAGAACTCCAACTCCAGGGAGTGTAACTGACCAAGGGCCCCAGCTGCTGGCTCGGAAATTTAAGGCTGCCCTTCCCACAGGCTGCTCCTGGCCGGTGACCTGGCATGCAAGGATACTACAGCAGCCCTTCCTGGGGGAGCGGGGACTCCACTGATGGTTGACTTTGGGTTAAGGGCTCCCAGTGACCTTGTTGAGCTTTCTGAAGATGGCGTAGCAGTCTAGGACCCTTCTACCCAACCTTTGCTCCCTCTCCACTTCATTCAGGATGAGACTTGCCTCACAGTCTGACCACTCTCCCAGCCTCACATGACTCATTTTCTCTCCTTGGCTTTTGCTCCAATAAAATCCCTACATGTTTAATCCCGCCTTGGTGTCTGCTTTTCAGAGGACGCAGACTAACCATAAATTACCATTGTCAGGATGATGACTCTCTTCTTGCCTATTGGAACCTGGACACAACTGTAATTGTAGCTCAGTGGGCACCCTGCTGGGCACCCTGGCAAAAGTGTTTCTACTCTGGGGATCAAGACCTTCAACTCTACAGAAGTAGACTTAAAAGGACAAGAAACATAAATTCCACTCTTGCCTCCACCGCTTGATTCCCAGAAGTATTTCTTCTTCCTGTGGGTGACATGGCATCATATAGAGACCTACAATTGAATACATATACTACATGCTGACGGACGACAGCCCATCATCACAGGGTATTAGCTCTGAGCTGGAGCATCTGCTGCAATGTTAGAAGACTGTGCCACTTAAGACACCAGCCACTTCTGGATGGCGTGGTAGGTGATACAAACATGGAGTCCATTATCATGGCCCCACTCCCACATCTCCCTCACTGGGAAAGTGTCCCCTGGTCTAACACTGAGTTGTGTGGGTTTCCACGCCCTTGAGAAAGTATTCTGTAAGCTCCTAGGGAATGGAGCCTAGATAGAGGCTCTATAGGTGGAAAAGGCAACCCTATACCTAAAACAGTATCTGTAATAGGCAGTCTCCATCTCCTCCTTATAGTCACACCTTTGTGGAGTCTCTTCTGCATTCAAAAGGGCTGATCTGGATAACCAATAGGATATTGCAGAAATGTCATGTGACTTTGGAGGCTATGTCATAAGAGACATGTGGATCCTACCTTGCCCTCTTTTGGGTCACTTGCTCCGAGCAAAGCCAGGCACCACCATGCTTTAGGACACTCAAGGAGCCCTACGGAGAAGGCTGCATGCTGAGGAACTAGGGCCTCCTGCTGAGAGCTGGCATCTGACTGAAACCATACACAGCCCCCTAGCCCAACTGCCCAGCTACGTGATTCCCAAATTCATGACCTACAGAAAGCACAAGAAATGAGAAACGCTTTTCTTGTACTAAGTCACTTAGTTCTGAGGTGATTTGTTACGCAGTTGTTAAATAAATCGAATAATCCCCAAATCAGCCTAAAGATTTGGGCATTGGTACCTACCTAACTCCTGAACAAATCATCCTACTTCTTTTTCTACATGGAAGTCAAAATCATTCTATGTGTCGCGATATCCTCTGTAATAAATCTGATTATTCTTCATCAGTCCTTCATCTCTGTAGAAATTACAGAAGTATGTAATCCAACATCCTGTATTACTGAATAAAGAATAGACATCTTAGGGTGCCAAGGTGATGCACTTCATTAAGCATCTGACCCTTGGTTTTGGCTCAGGTCATAGTCTCAGGGTTGTGAGATCAAGCCCCACATGAGGCTCCACGTTCAGTGTGGAGTCTGCTTAAACTTTCTCTCCCTCTCCCTCTGTCCCCACCACCCCTGCTCCCTCTGTCCCCTCCACCCCCGCTCCCTCTCTCTTTCTCGCAAATAAATAACTCTTTAAAAAAATAGAATAGACATTCTTCCCATAAGGTTTTTCAAGATGTAAACATACTAGATGTAACAAAATTAACTACTACAAAGATAACAATCAGAGAGATATTTTTAAAAAAAGAAACCTGATGCCATTAATTGACATCTTTGTCTTGTTTTATTCTTGGGATAAACCTAAGATTCTGTGGGTCACAAGAAGAATGCAAACACTATTGTCCGAAAAGATTGCCATCACTTAAAAGCTTTTTTTGATGATATTGGTGGTGTATTATCAATACGACATTTTGATACTGCATAATAAAATATGATAACATTTGGAAAATCAGCATAACTTAATAACCAATATTTCCCAAATGGCTAATTCATGATGTCACAAAATTACACATGGGTAAAAGATGCCTTAAAAGTACATGTTGGAACAATAGATTTCGGTGTAAAAAATATGAAAAGTTTATTGATAGGGTTTCCACACCACATTAATCTTTTAAAAACACTCAATTCTCAAGTTTTATATAGCAAAGAAAAACATCCACAATTACCTGAAAAGACTATGAATATACTTCTCTTTTTTCCAATTAAATACCTGAGTGAGACCAGATTTTCATCATATACTGTGACCAAAACAGCATGGTGTAATCATAATATAACCATTCCATAGATGGAAAGCAGAAGCAGAGATAAGAACTTAGCCACAAGCCAGACACAAAAGACATCTGCAAAAATGTAAAATAACGTCACCCGTCTCACTAATTACTTTTGTTTTGGAAAATATGGTGATTTTCCATAACAACATGTTATGCTAACATGTAATGGTTTCATATCTAAATAAATTAATGTGTTTTCATGTTCTTATTTCTAATTTCTAATACTATATATAAACATTTAACTCATAAAAAAATTCCTGGGGCGCCTGGGTGGCTCAGTGGGTTGGGGCCTCTGCCTTCGGCTCAGGTCATGATCTCAGGGTCCTGGGATCGAGCCCCGCATCGGGCTTTCTGCTCAGCGGGGAGCCTACTTCCCTCTTTCTCTCTGCCTGCCTCTCTGCCTACTTGTGATCTCTCTCTCTGTCAAATAAATAAATAAAATCTTTAAAAAAAAAATTCCTTTTGGAGGGTCCTCATTAATTTTTAAGAGTGGAAAGGGGTCAGAAGACTAAAGAGTGGGAGGACTGCTGACTTTTTGCAGCCTCGTGAAGTTGGAATTACTGTTATCATCCCCATTCTACAGATAAAGAAATTAAAGTATAGAATAGTAATTGGCTCAAGGTTATACAGAAGATGTCAAGTGACAGAGGTAAGATTCAATCAGGCTTCTTGGCTTCGGGGCCCAGGCCCTTCCCTACTATGCCATGTTGCTGAGGATCAGTTAGATAAATCAGCTGTAGTAGCCCCAAGGGTTAGCTTCATCATCACACTCAATTTCCCCCATTCCCAGTCTTGCTCTCCTAGGATTACTGGAAAAGGCAGCATAACCCCTTCCAGTATAAGAGCTCCGTGAGTGCGAAGCAGGCTGGTGATTGTCAAGGTCAGTACCATGCTGTGTACAGAGAGGGTTGGGAGAAGCAGTCAGTTCTCACATATCATCCAAGTTGTCCTGTATTTGTCCAGATTCTCTTAGCTCTTAGACTTGGTATTTTCCAATGGGGTTGATTTTGGAAACGGTGATCTGATCCCAAACCAGGAGCCAATCTGGTTCTTCCTCCCTGCCTCTAATTCTGTCCTATGCCACTGGTAGACACAGGACTCATGTAGCTATTTATATTTAAACTCAAATAAGTTAGAAAGCAATAAAATGAAATCTTCATTTCCTCTCACTACTATATTTCAGATGCACACACCACACAAGCATCTTGCTGATGCTGGGGCCCTGGAAATGTATGTGGTCCGGCGAGGAATGTGCTAGCTCTGCAGTGAATTGAACCTGGGCCATTAGACAATAAATATTCCCCAGATGGTGGTGGTGACGGCAGTGAGGGCGACAAAAGGTGCCGAGGACCAACGTCCAGCCTTGGGATTTACAAATATTGGGTTTCTGACAACACGGTCTGCAGATTTTCTACATCAGATTCCCAGCTGGGCCTCAGCCCCTGTGAGCCAGAATCTCTAGAAGCAGCATTCTGGCCAAGCTGACTCAGCTTTCTCCCAGCAGCACTGGGATTTTTCATTTCCCAGAACCAATATCCTTGTCTTTCCGCGTCGTCTATAGAGGTAGCAACACAGGGCCTCGGCCCTCTCCGAGGTTAGTAGTATTTCAGTGGCGAGCCAGCCTGTAGGGATCCAGTTGCCTGAGCCTCTCCTTTCATTCACCTTCTTAGGTTTCCTTAGGAATTCTTGGGGGTGGAAACTCCAAGCAGGCATGACTGCAACCAGGTGTATGTTCCCTCTCCCTTAGGAGATGGAAAGGAGACCGGGATGTGCTTCTGAGTGAATTAGGAATCTCATTCATCAATGCGGGTGGGGCTGGTGGAAAAAAAAAAGTTTCAACAGATGGCAAGCTTGACTCAGAATTTTCTGAAATTCTTTTCAAAGCGTAGTTGGGCATTCTTGTTTCACAGGATCTTTGCTATAACATGACTCCCCTTGGCTCAGAAAACAGGGTTACAGGGGCCTTCGCTGGGCCCCAGCCAAGGCAGTCAGATTAGCAGAAGTACCAGAAGTACCGCGTGAGGACACAGTATCACTGAGAACACGGGCCTGGAAAGGGCACCTCAAGGGCAGTCCTGGTGCAGGGTTCTAAGCTACGCCATGCCAGACTAGGACATTCATGATGAGATGAGATGCTGAAGCTTGTGGGACCAGGTGACCACAAAGTGGCTGAACATTCTGGAATGCAAAGCAAGGCTCATGCTGGCAGAACGGCGGCTGGCCGGGCGTCTCCCAGCTGCTTACTGACACTGCCCAGGAAAGCCATGAATCCCTCCTTCCTCTGATGATGTCACCAATTAGGCATTTAGGAAGCACGTGGCCCCGTGCAAAGGAGCATGCATGATGCTCTGGGGTGCAGAGTAGGAAATAAGTAAAACAATACTTTCTCTGCCCATGGAAGGTATTTATGGTCAATTAGAGGTCAAAAGTGTGGCTACGAGAGAGAAAAATAAGTAAACATGAAATTAGCTATTAATGTGGTCCAAATAACACTAGTGTGGTTTAAGGAAAGGGACTCATAAAGGAAAAAAATGTTTTTAATGATGATTATACTGTAAAAGGGGATGGTTAAGACGAGCAATCTAAAAATTAATTCTTGGCTAACTTGCAGGCACAAAGCTGGCAAAGAGGGGTGTGCGTGCGCGTGTGTGCACGTATGCACGCACTCATGCACAAGCCCAGAAGCCAAGCCACATCCTTCTCCCCCTCTCTCCTCAGGGTCAGTTTCCTTACTACAGATTTCTTTCTTCCACTTCCACTCTCTTTTTCTCACTCTACCTTCATTCTTCCCTTTCTCATGCCTGCTCAGGGGCCAGTGACTTCACTGGTGAAAGAGATGGGAAAACAAATATTGTTTCTTCCTGACTCTGGATTCCTTCCCTGTTCTGCACCCTTCTGCTCCTTCTACCCCTTACCTAGCCAAATCTCACCCTCACAGTTTGCTCCAACGGTTTGGGATTATTTCCCAGTGTGTGGTAAGGAGAATTCTGGTGCCAGCAATCCCATGCCATTTTTGGATCCAAATACGTTGGCAGCCAAAGAAATGCAGGCCAATACAATCAAACCTTCCAGGGAGCCAGCCACTCTTGGATCCCTCTGTGGCTGCCTCCTCCTCACACTTCACCCCTCACTCTCATTTTCCTCTTCATTACAACAGCAAGCAAATTATACTCGGATCACAAGCACGGGCCTGGCGAAGGGTGTTGAGGTCCTGTCGCTCTTTCTTCTCTGAACCTTTTGCTTCTCCCCAGGACCTCCCTGGCTGGGATGAATGTGGTTCTTCTCCCGTGAATAAGAGTCTGAGGCAGGGCCCAGTGTAACCAAGTCTCCGTCGTGTGGATTAGAGGGTCTTCTTATCCCTTAGTCTAACTAAGTGAGGCCCTAGCCCAGGACCTCGCTTGGAGTCCCTGTTCCTGTCAATTAAGGCTTATCCAGCAGTTGTTTGGTGTGGGTTCTAATGATGAACCACAGGAAAAAGAAGTCCACCTCTCCCAAAGCTTGCCAACCTCCCAGAGCATCTGACAAGTTGTGAAATGTCAGTGATGATTATGTCACTGTTGTTATGGTCAAGGTGGGTAGGTCCACTTGGCCACTTTCACCGGTGTTAATGACGTCAAGGGTTAGTCCCCAAAAGGCCAGCATCCTTTGTATAAAGAAAAATGTTCTGTGCAGCCCCAACTCGCCCTGTCCTCAGTCAAGCTGCAGTTGGCCTCGGTCTGAACACAGCAGAGTGTAGGCTGGTTTAGGTCATGTCCACCCTGGAAGACAGGGAGGTGGGAAACTTCAAAGGGAACATCCCACCGAAGGCTACCAGTGGCAGCAGGAGCAAATAAAAGTGAGGATATTAGCATCATAACTGTTTCCTCTTCTCTGTCCAAGCCCCAGCTGGCCTTTTCACCCACAGATGAAACCCACATTAATGTTAACCCGATCCCTCGGGCAAATGTGCCTTTGTTTATTTTCTTGCCTCACCTCCTTGTTTAAATGGGACTAGAGACAAAGAGTTGCTCCTACACATACCTACATACAAGCTGTGGGACCTTGGGCAGGTTACTGAACCTCTCTGAGCCTCATGCTCCTCATCTGCAGAGTGAGAGAATGAAAATATCTACCTCATAACCCTATCATGTGACCATCAAGTTAGATAAAGCATGCAAAAGTGCTACGTCGACTATAAATTGATGTGAAACTGCCATCGTTGTTTCTCGAGGGAACTCCTGCTCCAGAAGAGAAAAGAAGCTCTTTTCAAATGCTTCCTGCTGGTGGTAAAATCTACCTTCTGCAATTCATGGAAATCAGACCAGCTGAAAGGAGGGCATAGGTGGTGTTTCTAGCCCAGATGTGTGCATAATAATTATAATTATATGATAAGAACCTACTGAATCAGTCATGAGGAGTGGGCTAGGAGTACATGTTTCCCCCACTATCCAAAAGTGGAACGACCCCGTGACATCTCTGTTAAGCCAAGATGGCATAAAGTGAAGAAGCAATTAGCGTTCATTTAGAAGGAAAATTTTTTTAGTGCCAAGATCCAAAAAACAACCTCTCTTTCTGATAGCCTTTCTGATCCCTTAGGACAGAGTTTGCTAACGGATGCACAGAATAAATAGAGATCAAGCACAGATGCCCACACAGTTCCAAGCTCTGGCCTCCTGATGCTGAGACGCTAAGTGTGGTTCCCAGGGAAGCAGCTTGGCAGAGCCACTCTCATTGCAAGGGGGCCGCTGCCCGTATAAGGACTCACCACAAAGCAAATGCTCAGGGCCATTTTTCCTTTTCATCACAAAAAGTGCAAATCATCTTTGGATTCCTTTCGGTTAGCAAAAACAGGTACGGCACTAATGTAGGTCTTTCATAAAAGCCAAGTGGTGTAATGTGAACCTTCGAAAACTAAGGGATACCTGTATGTACCTTCTTAAACTCCTTGGGTTATTCTGAGGATTAGCCAAGTATAGAAGCTCTGGGCCAGTCATCACTCCCACATCCCTTAGCCCAGGGCAGGGTTTCTCCAACTGTTCTGATAAGAATCACCCAGGATACCTGCTGAAAATGCCAATTCCCACACTCCATTTCAGACACTCTGGATTAAATCTTGGGGGAAGAAGCCTAAAAAGTAGGTGAATCTTATCAAGTTGGGAAACATCCTCAAGTTTCCCAAATGTTTAACAAATATAGGAATTAACTGAGAACTTGTTTTTAAGAAATGAAGATGAAGGGGCGCCTGGGTGGCTCAGTGGGTTAAAGCCTCTGCCTTCAGCTCAGGTCATGATCTCAGGGTCCTGGGCTCGAGCCCCACATCGGGCTCTCTGCTCAGCAAGGAGCCTGCTTTCTCCTCTCTCTCTGCCTGCCTCTCTGCCTACTTGTGACCTCTCTCTGTCAAGTAAATAAATAAAATCTTTAAAAAAAAAAGAAAGAAAGAAAGAAATTAAGATGGCCAGGCGTGATCACTTGAACTGAAGAAATTCCATTTGGAAAACCTGGGATTTTCACTGTTAACTAGCCCCCTCAGTTGTTCCTCAAGTCTGCTACTCCATGGAAAATGTTATCCCAAATCTCTGGAATGACCTCAGAGAGTGGAGGATAAGTCCTAGGTAATGCCCCCTCTGGCTCCTATGGACATTCTTGTTCGAAATTCCTGGTGGCTGTGGAGAAGGGCTGACTCATTCTGAGAAGGGGCAATCCTAAATTGTTCCAAGTCTTGGCATGAAAGTCTTTAGAGTGAAAACTCTAAAGTGGGGCACATGGCATGAGGTGCTAAGACTAGCCAAGGAATGCTAGCATCCAGAGAAGCTGTGTTCCACATGCTGCTTCCTGGGGCTCCACTCCTTTAAGCAATGAGCCAACTCACCTATGCCACTTCCCCAGGGAAGAGCTTTCTTGCCCTGGCACTATGGACATGCAGTAGGGCCCGTCAACTGTCTACACACCTGGGAAGCTAGGCAAGTTTTCCTTCGGCATCTGTACTCTTTGCTCCCTCCCTGCCACCATCTTGGATCCTATGACTGTGGGACCTGCAGACTCAACACCCAGAGTCCACGATGGACTAGGACCCCCTCAGGGCACATGATGTAGTCCCTGCTCAAATATATTTGTGTCCCCAAGCAAGAAGCTATCAGTTATAGAAAATGTGAAGGGTAAGGGCATTTTCTTCCTTTCCCTAAGTTCCTACCAGCACACAAATGAGAATCTCTGCTCTCTCCAATATACTTAAGCAAAAGCTTCTCCTTTCTTGTCACCTCTCATCGGCTTTTCCTATGTGATAACAGAGAATCAGTTAACAGCGTGGGAAGGGAGGTTCTTGTTGGGCCTCTGCCCTCAGCTGGAGGCATCTATCCAATGGATAGCTTCACCCCTGCTCCTCTACCTCCTGGAGATGCCATGGCTTGTCTCTTTGATGATATGAATCTTCAGGTACGGATCCAGAAAATCAGTAGGGAAAAGCTTGCTTCAAAGTACAAGACAGCCTAGCGATTCACTCTTTGTCCCCAAAACATGATGAGGCGATCTTATTTCTGCACTCCTACCTCCCATCTGATTTAATATCTCTTTTGAAACCAAGATCAGCTAAAAGCATTGTGACTAACACAAACAATGGGTCCGTGGTCATGGGTTAAGACACTGATGGACAGACTGACTGACTGGCTGACCAACCAGAGAGACTCCCAATTGAACCCACATCCCATCTGTATTGACTTCTTCATAGTCACCAAATAAAGATTTAAAAAAGTGGAGGTAAGTGACTTCTGACAAAATCTGCAGATGGAATACAGCTGCCTACTATCTTCCCCTCCCAAAATACCCCTAAAAATGCCAGGAGAGAATTATTTTTTTCTTAAGACATAAATCTAAAAGGCCAGTAGTCCATGAGAGCCGGAACTAAGAGCAAAATGTTGGAAGACAGAAAATACATGAATGTATTCCCTAAACCAGAAAGCTGAGAAATAATTTAATTTGTACCAACAAATCCTCAAAAAGTTTATAAGTTGGCAGCAGGTACCTCTAGAAAGAGGGGCTGAACAAAGGCAGCCAAAATAAACAGGACTGGTTGAAAGTCTACATTTTAGAGTCAGACCCCCAAAGCCCCTCCCCAGACAGGCATGTTATACAATTTGCTACTTTTCTCCTAACTAATCTTATAGACCTCTGTGTCCTTTCAAATTATGTGCATTTCTTACCTTTTATTTATTTATTTTTTTAATGAAAGGAGGAAGAGAAGGTGGGAAGGAGGGATTCTCTATTAACGAGCATGTCGAGGCCCAATTTGCCCCTCTTCCTCTCCTCTCTGAATCTAGCCTTTTAAAGTCCAGCATACACGGTCAGCTCAAGATCCCAAATGAACTCTGACATAGCTGAGGAAATTTCATGGTGAGGACAGTTGAACACTGTGGCGCATTACTCAGTAGCTTGGCTTCTGTTTAACATTTAAGCAGGTTCCTCCACGCTTTCCCTGTTTTCCTTCTTCCTGCCAGGCACAAGGCCTGTACCCTCCAGGCGACTGTCCTGCCGGCGGCCGCATACCTGACTTCCCTGCCTATAGCAAAGGATGAGGTCATTCCTCTAGCTCCTCCGTGGTCCTGAAGAAGTTCCTCTCCCACCCTGGCCCAGACCTCCCTGTTGAGATTGAAGTAAGCCAAGTCATAGTCCTCACCACCTACATGCTAGAAGCCCACTTTCCCAGTCATTTCTGTTTTGCTCTTATCAAGGTTCCTCTTGCCTCACAATCTCTCCACTGTCAGAAAGTTCATTCTGGATTAGATACACACTCATTCTTTCTAGGCATTTTCCCTCTGCAAAATGGCTTCTTCCTGGCCCTGCCCCAGGCTAGCCTTAGCATAGTAGGTCCTGTTTGGGACTCTGCTGCTCCAAAGCTCTCAAGGATCTCCATTTTCAAGATAATGATCTTGATCAAGATAATAAGGGGCACCTTGGTGACTCAGTCAGTTGAGTATCTGACTCTTGATCTCAACTCAGGTCTTAATCTCAAGGATCGTGAGTTCAAGCCCTATGTTGGGTTCCACACTGGGCATGGAGCCTACTTAAAAAATAAAAAAAGATAATGACAATGATCTGGCTCTGGGAAGACTTGTGGACTAAAATTATGGCTCTTGATACTCTTAGGATCCTATCTTGTTTACATTTTAATGCATAAACCTCTGGCAGCCTGCCTGAACCCTAGTCACCATCTTTGGGAGAAAAGGAATTTCTAAACAGGTTCTAGAAGCACCGTTTCTTGAAATAGGAACTTTGTAGTCATTTTACCTAAGGACTCTAATATAACTGGGAAATCCTGGATTTTAGTCTCACGTCCAGGACTCTATACTCTTACCAGAGCACCTATAAAATGTGTTAAAGATCACTAACCTACACCTATTTTTCTTGTTCTTATCCCTAGAGATGGTTTTTTGCAGCATCATGCGGTCATTAAGACTGTAGTCTGGGGCACTGAATTCTGGCTCAGCTATGCGACCTTAAGCATATTACTTAACTTCTCAGTTTACTCACTGGGGATAATAATAGTACTTGTATAGCTTTATGTTAGTTAATACATGTATATACTTAGAATGATGCCTGGCATATATTAAGTGCTCAATAAATGCTGTTATCACTGGCCCATCCTGCCCTTCAAGGAAGACACAGCCCACCCCCAAGTTACCCACTGCCTCCTCTGCTGACCACTATGACTGGTGTCACTGTCAATGTGTTCATCACTCTACAGTGTCCCCTAGTGGCCAGTGGCTTCCTGAAGACAGGAGCTGTATCTTAATCACCTTTATATTCCCCAGTATCTGTTGCAGAGCTTGGTATTTTCTAATTGTGTAATAAATGTTTTTAAAATCTTTTTTAAAAAAGATGTATTTATTTATTTATTTATTTATTATTTATTTATTTATTTGAGAGAGACAGAGAGAGCATGAGACTAGGGGAGGGGCAGAGGGAGAGAATCTTCAAACAAACTCCCCACAGAGCACAGAGCCTGACTCAGGGCTGGATCTCATGACCCATGAGATCATGACCTGAGCCAAAACCAAGAAGCAGACACTTAACTGACTGAGCCACCCAGGTGCCCCATGTGCAATTAATATCTTTTAGAGAAGAGAGAATAGCAGGCACTTCTGAACTACTCAACAGAATGTTTGACTACTTTAATTTTCAGAGACTTAAGAGGAGGTTATCCCTCTGGCCACACCATCTGTGGCACCTGGGAAATTTCCTCATACGGTTTTAACTTCTTTCACATCTTGATGGAAGAATAGTGAAACCTCTGCTGAGAAGAGCCTGGAAGAGGAAAAGAGGGAACAGAATTGATGTGACTGTCCCAATCAGCAAGGCAGCTAGTTCCATGTGCTCCATGACCTTTTAGAGATGTCATTTTTTAAGACTTTCCCAGCAAGAGTACCCTGCCTTCCCCCAGACTTCCCTTAGCATTGTTGTACCACCCCAGAGTCTGTTGATCACAGAGTTTTGTTTACAAATACTATGGCAACCCCAGAAGCTCTGGTAAATCTAAAATGTCTTGCCAGCAAATAAAGCACAAGGCTGGAGCCATCAAAGCCCTCTGGACTCTCAGCCTCACTGATAGTGTTTTAAAGACATCTGTTTTATGTTCCTGAGCAAGTGCTGTACCACGACTTTCAGGGCATTTTTCTCCTTCAAAGGGGACATGTCCCAAGGGACATTTTTAAAAACCCATTCCTCTTGCCAAAAACTGCACTATAGTTTAGCTCCAGAGCCCCACTGAGGGGATTATCAACTTTCTTTTTGATGTTCAAATTTTAGTGGGACAGTACATCAAATGTGATTTTCTTTTTCAATGTGTCCATATCCCTTTTCCTTTACCTGCTTAGTTTGGTTATAGGTCCTGATAAAAGGAGTCAAGTACAAGGAGTTTGTGGGGAGGTGATCCCAGTAACAATGGAAAGAGAAATGGGAGATGAGACAGGAAAAAGAAGGCAACAAATAAACAGTGCATGACAGAGCTCCTTTCTGCTGTAAATAACTAGAGCATAAATCCATTTGGGAATACAAAGAGTCAGTTAGGACTTGTGCTTTGAAGTTACCAAACCCAAGAGGTGAGGGAAGTGAAGATTCATTCATACACCAGTTTTCAAGGGTCATGGTTGCTGACTGCTGTGTGGAGGAGATGGAACAAAGCCTCAGGCACTTCTTACCTACTGAAAAAAAGCCTTAGGGTGGGAGAAGTCTGTCACTGCAGTGATAAGGCCAGAGGGGACAAGGACAAGCAGTAATCCCTAGAGGACCCTCCTTAGCCCTATGCCCAAGGTTGGCGATTCTCCCCTTTGTATTTGTATATTTTCATCTTTCTTATCCTAAACAGAATGGCTATCGGTGATATGCACATGAGATTTGTCTTTGGCAGCAGTTCCTTTCCCACTAATTGAGGGTCACATCTGATTATATGTGCAGCACCCACATAAGATTAGAAAGAGGATTAGATCTCACTAACTGTCCACACCACATATTTCTGCCCTTCATTTCAAAGCTCTTCACATAGTTGGTTATGGTTATATTGCCCTGCCGAGTCTTCCCTTCTCCAAGCCAAATTTCCTCAGATTCCTTAATAAGTACGACAGAGTAACACCACCTGGTGTTTGAATGATGCTTTACTGACTTATGAGCCACAGAACATTGTCATACCATAGCTGCCACTCATTCGGAGTCCTCCCATATCTTCCTCATCAACTCCATGTCTGCCACTTTCTGTAAGTTTGGATCTTGTTGGTAGAAGGAAACAGTCAAACTGCCTGTAGCCTAGGTATAACGTGCTCTATATCACTGTCAAAACTGTAAACAATCTGGTGTGTATGAAGGTATGTTACCCTCCTTGCAAGCAAACAAACAGGCCTTACGCAACAGGCAGAAGATACAAGATTCCAGGGTAAGAGACAAGACTTTACAACTCATGGCACAGCAAACAGCATAAACATCAGAATATTGGTGCCAATTCCTCAAGCCCAAATTCCCACAAGGCAATGAGAAGAGGACCAAGTGACACCCACACACACAGGGGGTTGTTGTTTTACAGGAAAGTTTATAGAACCTGAATCTTTTGTAATGGCCAAAAAGGAAACAAAGCAAAAAGCCTGACCTTGGCTCTAGTGGGAGGAATCTTTTTTATACCAGGTTTATAGGCAATCTTGTCTTTTGTTCTAGAAGAGTCTATCTCTATCTTCCAAGATGTTTGCTATATAAAAATCTTTGAGAAGATAGTCTGAAACAAAGGTCAGAAATGCAGAAACATGAGAATTGGATAATCGTCTCTCAATATTTACATAATAGGTAGATACGTGTAGATGAGTACATTAATTCTTATAAAGAGTACTCTAATTTCCAATTGACTTCCATTCTCATTTCAGAGGCACTTTATTTGCATTTTGGGAAATGATATCTTTTATTTTAGCTCTCAGGTTCTAGCCACTCAATTCTCTGTCAAATCCCTTAATGAGGGAAATACGTAAACACTTATAATAGTGGAGTTCCTACTTAAATAAACACTGAGTTAAAAAAAAAAAAAATTAAGTGAAGGGTTGCAGAACTTCTACCGTGAGCTAAAATGAAATGTTTTAACCAAAGTATTCTCCCACCTGAAACAACTAAAAAGCCAGATAAAATGACACAATGGTTTTCAAGACATTGAACAGCAGGTAATGAAACACAGTGAACACTAAAAGGAGGAACAAATAAAACGAATCTACAATTGTCCCACCTTACCGCACAAAGAAGTTTCCAGGATGTAGAAGAGGAAGTAAAAATTAGGTGGAGCCAGCATCATCCCTGAGTTGGAGAGACATAGCTGAGAGTCTGAGGAGACCAAAATGGCTAGAGTTTGCATAGGAGAGTCACTGAAAGAACAGGGCTTAATGAGGAGCCCTTGACATCAGCACACAACCCACCGTAATAAGTCTTTGGTTGAGTGCTGAGCAACATTTGTATATCAGGAAATTACCTGAGGTCTGCTGAGGTCAGGGTGGTGGGGATACCCAATGAGATTAGAAGGAACAATAACCACAGGTCATACATTGCCAAAAAGCAGTTCCTGCTTCCACAAACCAGAGAAGAAAACCTCGCAGTTCAGAGCTATTAACATATTCAAAAGTTTTACCTTAGTCATGGGCGAAAATTAGCCCTAGACTAAAAGCTGTTCTGGTTCTGCCTAACGAAATCTAAAAGCAAGACCCAAAAGGATCATACTGTTAGATTAGTAAGCTTAGTGACATTATAATAGAAAGTATTCAAAATGAAAAACAGAAAAGAGACTGAAGAGAAAGATGAAGAGAGCATCAGTGAAATCTAGGACAACTTCAAGTGGCCTGTTATATAGGTAATTGGAGTTCCTTAAGTAGGAAGAGGAAATAATAATAGTAATAATAGAAATAATGGTCAGAAATTTAATGAAAACTATAACTCACAGCTTTACGACATTCAACAAAATTCAATATTAGAAACATGAAGAAAACAGAAGTACATCGCAATGAGATTGCATTAATGAAGAGATTCCAATGATAAAGAGCAAATCTTAAAAGCATGTAGGGAGGTCATTATGTGGCTTATTATTAAGGTTTAATATGCAAAAAAAAAAAAAAAAAAAAAAAAAAGGTAATTTACCAGATAATTATAGCACACTCCCAGTGAAAAGAATGCAAGTTAGAAGGGACTACAGCACATATTCGAAGTACTGAAATGGAATTCTATACCCAGCAAAAATACCTTTCTTAAAAATGTGAAATAATTGGGGTGCCTGGGTGGCTCAGTCAGTGAAGCAACTGACTTGTGATTTTGGCTTGGGTCATGATCTCATGGGTAGTGGAACTGAGCTCCCAGCTGGGCTCCTCACTCCATGCAGAGTCTGCTTGGGATTCTCTGCCTCTCTCTTTGCCCCCCACCCCCACCCCACTCTTGCATTCTCTCTAAAATAAATAAAATCTTTTTTTAAAAAAATATGAAATAATTGTTTTTTTCAGGATATAAAAGTCAAAAGAAGACATTACCAGCCGACTATAAGAAATATCAAATAAAGTAACTCAGGCAGATAGAAAATTTTATCAGATAGAAATCTGGATATACACATGGAGATAAAGAGCACCAGAAAGTATAACTATGTAAATATAAATCAGATGTTTTTCCTTATTGTTTAAATCTTTTGGAATGATAATTGACTTTAAAGAAAAAACATTGTGAAGCTTATAATGTATGTAAAAATAGAATGCAAATAATAGCACAGAGGTTAAGAGGAAGAAATGAAAGTATACCATAATAAGGTTCTACTATCGTATTTGAAATTGTATATCACATGAGCATACATTGTGATAAGTTAAAGATGTTTACTATAAAACACAAAGCAACCACGAAAAAATACAACAGAGTTACAGCAATTATCCAAAAACAGAGATGAAATGGAATCATCAAAAAATACTTAATCCAAAAGAAGGGCATCCTATGGTCTGAATATATCCCTTCAAACTTCATATGTTGAAATCCTAATGTCCGAGTTGATGGTATTGGAAGTTGGGCCTTTGAGATGTGATTAGATCATGGCGGCAGAGCCTTCATGAATGGGACTGGCACCCTTAGAAAAGAGACTTTTGAGATATCCCTATCTACTTCTGTCGGGTAAGGACACAACCAGAAGTCTGCAACTGAGAAGAGTGCTTGCATCCAATCACGCAGGTGATTTATTATTTCGGACTTCTAGTCTCCAGAATCATTGCAAGTAAATTTCTATTGTTTTTAAACTACCCAGTCTGTGGCATTTTGTTATAGCAGACTAAGGGCACAAAAGAAGAAAAAGAGAACAAAGAAGAGATGAGACAAACAGCAAACACAAAGCAAAGGGAAGATTTAAACTCACCTTTATCAATAGTCATATTGAGGATAAATAGCCTAAATACTGTAATTAAAAGGACTTTAAAATAAGAACTTGCTTCCTACCATAAACCTACTTTAAATATAAGAAACTAACAGGTTAAAAGGAAAAGAATGGTATGGTAAGCTAAATAATGGTCCCCTGAAAGATATCCACATATCAATCCCTGGAATGTATGAACACATTACCTTACATGGCAAAAGGGATCTCACTGACGTCATTAAGGATCTTGAGATGACGAAATTTCCACATGGACCTATTGTAATCATGAGAGTCCTTATAAGAGAGAGGCAGGAGGGTCAGGACCAGAGAAAGCCATGCAACAATGGAAACAGAGATAAATAACCTCTTATTTATAGTGTATACGACACTATGCTGTTGGCTCTAAAGATGGAGGAAGAAGCCATGAGCCAAGGCATCTAGAAAGTAGAAAAGGCAAGGAAATGGATTCTTCCCTAGAGCCTCCAGAAGGAACCAACCCTGATGACACCTTGACTTTAGCCCAAGGAGACCAGTTTTGGAATTCTAACCCAGAACGATAAAATAACAAATTTGTGTTGTTTAAAGTCACTAAGTTTGTAGTTATTTGGTATAGCAGCAATAGGAAACTAATATAGATGGGGAAAGATATGCCATGTTAACACTAATCAAAATAAAACTAGTGTTGACTCTTTTAATATCAGACAGATTTTAGAGTAAAGAATATTGCCAGGGATAGAGAAGCTCATTATGTAATGATAAAAGAGTCTGTCAATTCTTCTGGAGGACATAACAATTCCAAAAATGTTTGTATCTAATAACAGAGCTTCAAAAATGCATGAAACACAATTTGATGGAATTTTAGAACAATTTTTTCAAATCTATAGTAATAATTACAGATTTCAATATCTCTCTCTCTCAATAATATCTATCTCTCAATAACTGTACTAGGAAAAGTAGACAGAAAATCAATTAAGATACAGACATCTTGAACAACACTATCAGCTTGACCTAACATTTCTAGAACATTCCACACAACAGTATACATACTCTTTTCATTTGCACACAGAACATAGACCACATTCTCAGCAATAAAATCTGTGTCAATTTAAGAGGATTCATGTCATACAAAGTATTTCTCTGACCACAATGAAATTAAATTCTAAACAAATAACAGCAAGATACCTGTAAAATTCCCAACTATTTGGAAACTAAGTAATACATGCTTTTGACAGTTTTCTTTAAGAATAATGGACACAAAATTGTGTATATTAAGGTGTATAAATAATAAACTTTTAAATAACTTACGGATCAAAAAAGAAATCAAGGAGAAATTAGAAAGCATTTTAAAATGAAAAAAGAAAGAAAAACAATATCAAAACATGTGGGATGTAGCTACAGCAGTCCATGGAGATAAATATACAGTAGTAACTACCTATATTAGAAAGAAAAAAGTTCTCAAATCAATGACTTCAACTTCCACTTTAAGAAATTTAAAAAATAAAAGCAAATTAAACTAAGGAATTAAAGTAAAGTAGAAGGAAGGCAGGAATAAATATCAGAGCAAAAATCAAGAACCAGAAAAATAATAGAAAAATCAATAAACCAAAAGCTGCTCGTTTGAGAATATCAATAAAATTGAAGAACCTCTAAACAGAATCATCAGGAGAAAAAGACCGAGAAAACAAAAATCTAGTAATATTAGAACTGACAGCGGTGACTACCTTAAACTCTACAAATAATAAAAGAATTATAACGAACTATTATGAGCAACTTCATGCCAATCCATTTAACAATTTTTAAATAGACTGATTCTTCGAAAGTAACAAACTAACAAAGTTCACTCAACATAGTTCTTTTTCATGGCACCTCAGAGGTGGTTGGCAGCTTCAGGGTGAAGCTGAACATCTCTTTCCCAGCTACTGGCTGCCAGAAACTCATTGAAGGGGACAATAAATGCAAATTTATGAGAAGCATATGACCTCAGAAGTTGCTGCTGATGCTCTGGGCGAAGAATGGAAGGGTTGCGTGGTCCCAATCAGTGGTGGGAATGACAGACAAGGCTTCCCCACGAAGCAGGGTGTCTTGACCCATGGCCATGGACATGCCCCTGCTACCGTGTAAGGGGTATTCCTGTTACAGACCAAGGAAGACTGAAGAAAGAAAGCACAAATCTGTTCCAGGTTGCACTGTGGATGTTGATCTTAGTGTTCTCAACTTGGTTATTGTAATAAAAAAAAAAAAAGGAGAAGGATATTTCTGGATGCACTGATATTACTGTAACTTGCTGCCTGGGACCCAAAAGAGCTAGCAGAATCTGCAAACTTTTCAATCTCTCTAAAGAAGACGATGCCTGCCAGTAGGTGGTGAGAAAGCCCCTGAACAAAGACAGTAAAAAATCTAGAACCAGAGCATTCTAGATTCAACATCGTGTCACTCCCGGAGTCACATGACACAAACGTCAGCATATTGCTCGGCAGAAATAGCATATTAAGAGAAATAAGGAAGAGGTTGCAAAATATGCTAAACTTTTGGCCAAGAGAATGAAGAAAGCTAAAGAAAAACACCAGGAACAGATTGCCCAGAGATGGAGGCTGTTCACTCTGGGAGCTTCTACGTCTAGGTCTGAGTCCATTCAAAAACGAGATTTTCTAAGAATAACAAATACATAAGATCAGACATTAAAAAAAAAAATCAGTCAACATAGATAAATCTCAAAATAATTAGAGTAAAAGGAGCCAGACCAAAAAAGAGTATACATGTGTGATTCCATTTATATAAATTTCTAATAGGAAAGAAAGCAGATTTGTAGTTGCCTGGTGTGTGGGGGCGGTGTGACCAGGGGCCAGGAAGAGGGGAGAGGGGTGGGTTCGGAAGGGGCAAGAGGAAACTCTTGGACGTGCTAATTATGCCCAATATCGTGATTATGGTGATGAGTTCACGGATATATACATACGTCTAGACTTACCAAATTGTATACTGTAAGTATGTAAGTTTATTTTATGTTAATCAGTAAACCACTTTTATCAATGAAATGGAGTTTGGTTTTTTCAATTTGAAAAATCGTTTCTATAAATCTCCATTCAATTCCACCTTCTTTTAAAGTTTGAATTAGAAGGACCATCCAGCTATATTAAAAGGGACCCACTCGAGACACGGAGGCATGTGCCCAACCTATGCACATTTATGCGCAGCACGCAGAATTCCGTTCTGAAGGCAGAACAGGGAGAGAAGCTGGAATGGCGGAAGAGGCAGGGTATGGGCAGCAAGCCTTGCTGGAACTACCGACAGAACTACCAACACAAAAAAACTGCTTCACTTGCCCAGCCTCTCCGCAGGCAATACACAGGGTACAAAGTAAGTAAAATCAATTTTCCTTACTTCTGGCCTGACATAAGTATTCGCTGGCCTGAAGCAGGAGAGCTTGTTCCAGCTAGCTTGCTAGTTACACCGTCCTGGCAGGCCGCATGCGCAGCAAGCTCTCTTCCAAGTTCCTGTGTCCTAGTGAAGGCCTCAAGGGCATTGCTTAGGACCTCGCTATAGGCAGGCCAAAGATTTGCATTTTTTGGAGCTGGGGAACTCCACTGAGGGGGATCAGTTCTGGTGCCTGGAGTACACAGTGAAGTTTTGTTTGATCTATTAAGGCAATTGAGATGTTGTAACTCATTTGCAACTGATTTGATTTTACTCCAAAAGTATTTCCTTCCAGCCTAGACTTGGCTTTGTGTCCTGGAAATCAGGAGAACCGTATGTGGGTAAAAAGTAAGGAGGTCTAATGGGCAAGGAGCAAAGAACTCGTCTCTCTGCATAAGAATATTTTAATTACTTTCGAAGCCCCGCCTACCTCCGCCCACGAGTCCCCCAGCGGTGTTTCCTTCCACTGGGGTGGGGAACAGAGCTGCTGGGAATGCTGCTGGGGCTCCCAGAAATGCCACCACAGTTGCCCTTGGCAATCCTTTATTGTGCAATGCCCTTTCTCAGGAAGATGAATACAAGCTGTACATACCTAGTGTCAATCACACACTCAGCTACCGCCGGTCTCATTAGGCAGAAACTGAAAGGACCCCGAGGGAAAATAATGCCACGGAATCGGAACCCGGAGTTCAGGGAAGAAGGGAGCAAGGGAAAGAAACTTCCTGCAACGGGGAAGCCACTTCCAGGCACACAGTCTGACACCCAGTACGGTACATGTCCCTCCCTCCCGAGAGCGAGGGCCATTTTTGCATCTCTTTGTCAATCCGTTCATCAGTACAACCCCGTAAGTGGGAGCCACGGGCACAAAGACCCGAAATAGGTAGAGGTCTCCTATACTGGACAGGACAGCACTTGTTTCTCTTAGAAGATCTGTGGAAGGAATGATGCACCAGGGTTTGTTTTGTTTTGTTTTGTTTTGTTTTAATCTAGATCTGCCATTTAGGAGAGAAAAACATCATTTTCTGTCTACCCTTCTGAGTTCTCAGCTGAGACGCCTGTGATGAAAGAGATTAACAGGAGAAAAACAGAAGATCATTAGCATCTCTGCCTTATGCAGTCACAGGAGATACCCAAGGAAAATGAGTAAAGCCCAGAGGTGGCTTTAGAATTCAGGATTAAATACCGTCTTAATAGGGAAAGAGGAAGGAGGGATGCAGGCCTCTTAGGAGAAAGTAAATGACTGGAGGGAAAGATGAATGGGCCCTTAGAAGAATAGATGGGAAGGTGGGACAGTTTGTGACCAACTCTGTGTGGGGGTGGCGTTGTCTTCTAGTCTCCTCTCCTGTTGTAAGGGTCAATCTTCCTCCCTTGATGACATTCACAGGGAGGGAGGGGCTTGAGGACAACTGAGTTCCTTTTGCACAACCTGTCTTCTGGCAGGTAAGAGGAAATCCGGGAAAGCCTTTTCCTGCATTCATTGTTTTTCAAGTGCTTACAGCTCAAAATAATCAATATAATGAAATATACTGGGATGGCATGTCCTGAACTCCTATCCCATTTCTGCTGCCCTTCGGCCTAGAATTAGTTGTGAAACCTTATGCCACTCACTTTACCTCCCTGGAATTCTATTTCTCCATCTGTAAAATCAAATTATGCTCTAGTTTTCCAGCTTTAAGTTTGTATAAAAAGGAAACCACAGGCCCAAAATGGTGTCACTTAGGTTAAGACCCCAAGTCAGTAAACCAAGACTTCATACTGAACCTAACTCCAGTTAGCTTTAACCAGTCAGCATGGAGTTTCCTGGTGACTATCAGAAAATTTACTAATAGACCCCTTTGACTCCCTTTATGAGGACAACATTGCCAAAGTGATACATTCCTTGTTAATACACTCCTTTCTTCTTTTCTTTATACCCTCTCTCTGCCTCTAAAGACCTCTCTTTTGCTTAGTTCAATGGCGCTGCCTCTACTTGCTAGATGGGATGCTGCCTAATTCATCAATCATTTAATAAAGCCAATTAGATCCTCAGATTTACTTGGTTGAATTTTGGTTTTTAACAGATTTGGTGGCAGCAATAGGATCCAAAGTGAACTTTTGCCAGCACTCAGGGACAATAAGAAACAAACATGATGCCTTGCTAACCCTTTTGAGTTCCCTTTTGCACCGTCTCTGCGGGCTGTCGGTGACTCCCTCTTGATTTGAGCTCTGCTCTTTTTGCATTCAAGCTACCAATCCAATTGGCCTCCCAGTCCAGGGTTAGTGGGCCAGTGTGGACTAACAGAAGGCTCTCACAGAATACCTGTCCTTAGCCCTTGGTTCAGTCCTCAGTTCCACCCTGGAATCCTTCCCCCAGTTCCCAGCTGTCTTTCGCATTTCCTGGCATTTGCCGCTTTACTCCTTTCCCCATTTCCGATCCACAGTCTCTGTTTATGGAGTCTGCTGACTTTGTCTATGCTGGGAATTGCTGGAGGTGCACAGAGCCTTCTCTTGGCCAGTCCACGATGACATCTTTTGGTTACTGCTGGTATGTGAAGGTTCACATGTTCCTCGGTCTTGTTTTGTGTAAATAAAGGCTTAGCTAATGGGATCCTTAAATTCTAAAGAAACCTTCCTGGACACCTGCTTATCTCATGTCTAAAAACTGATGCAGAGAGCTGTGACTATCTATAAAAATGGCAAAATTTTACTAAAAACAAGCTAAAATTACAGTGACCATTATGGGAAACATTTTAATTAGATAAAATCATTCATTTGAGAAGTGCACTTGAAAGAAAGGGTTCCCAAATTAAACTGAATGGGATGCCTATTTTAATTGGCAAGCAAGCGCCTCCAAAAGGTTTCAAGATTCCAAAATAGTTTCATTGAAAGATTGATCGCAAAAGGCTAATGAAACTAAAGATGTGGGAGGAAGGAACATAAAAGACTATAAGACTGACATAACGCCTACTGCTCCCCTCTTTCCTCCTCTGAGTACCCATTCTAATCTAAATTATTTTTCTACTCTGATAAAACTACGTAACTGTAAACAAAATTCCTCCAAGTCAATGGCCTTACAGACACCCCCATATCTACCTTCATAGGAGGGGCCCCCAGAAGGGCATCCCCGCTTTTCACATGCCTTACAGTTCAGATGATATATGTCTTCTTTGTAAGTCCTTTGTAAAGGAGTTAAAGATTTCTTTAGAGTCTTCCAGGACAATGGATAACATCTAAAGAATGACCAGGCAGAAGCATCATGTACCCTTGCCCAAGACCACTGACTGCAGACACCTTGACATCAAGACCCCTGGCTCCAGGGCATAAGTGACTAATGAAGGACACCTGAGCACTTGTCCTTGTTTTGACCAGTTCCTGGATGCCCAAGAGGACACATACACCAGACCATCATACTCAGTAAAACCCTCAGACCCCAAGCAAAAACAAGACTTTCTCCTTACCTTTGTGAGTCGACTAGATGCTCCGTCTGCTATGCTCTATCACTTACGCTAGTCGGTAAACTCTGCTCTCACTTCCTTTCTGAGTTTGATTTCTATCCCTCCCGAAACCAAAGAACCTTTTGACTGGTCCTGCAGAACCGCTTCTGGGTCCTCAGACCCAGCCAGCCTGCATCAATTTCTCTCCCAGAGATAGCTATTGCTTTCTTGCTCGTCTCATTTTGCATAACTGGGCTTGGCTTTCTGCCCGCATGGCACAGCCCTGGTTGTTGGTTCTCTCTTTGGGCTGTCTTTGGGAGTGACTCTGGATTTGGGGAAGGTAATATCCTCTGCACCCTCTTTGGGGACCTGTCTTACACCCAAGGGGTGAAGGGAGGTTATTCAATACTGCCAAAAATATTTAAAATTAAAACTATGTTCCCAGAGGGAAAGAAACAAATTGAGGAAGATGCAGTAGGATAGGTAAATCAACCTCTGATGTCATTTAAGTTACAAACCAATTCCCTGAGGAAATGAGAGCAACTATCTTTATCTTACAAATCTTTTGTAAAACAAAAATCAGTTCTAGAGGCAATTTGAAATTCATCTATTTCTTACCAATTGCCAAACTTCCCTTGTTCATTGCAAAAGGTTAGTAAATTACTGGCCTTAGGAAACCTCCTTACAGAAACTTACATTCTTTCATTGTTCCTTGAAGTTAAACATCTTATCATGTCTTTGAAATGTAAACACAGCCCACAATAACCTGAGACCAAAAGAAAAAAGGTCAAGAGGCCTTTTTAAGATACAAACTGCTAAAAGGTTACTTGTTCTCAAACTCCGAGCACAGTTCCCTTAAGATTAATTTCAGGGACAAATACAAGTCTTAAAAATCTTCTCCACAAATATTAGTAACTGTAAGATCTTTGCATCTGTGTGTTTGTGTATATGTTATAAATGTGAGTTATTGTTCCACCTCTGAATGGTATTGCTAAAATTTATTTGTAAAAGAGCTCTATTTAGTGGGTTTAAAGACAAGCACTTGTAAGGACTGGGCAATTTAAAGTACTTGAAAAGGGGTGCCTGGGTGGCTCAGTTGGTTAAGTGGCTGCCTAAGGCTCAGGTCATGATCACAGGGTCCGGGGATGGAGCCCGTGTTGGACTCCATGCTCAGCGGGTCGTTTGCTTCTCCCTCTGCCTTTAGCCCCCACTTGCAGGAGTGTGGTGTGTGTGCTCTCTTGCAAGTAAATAAAATCTTTAAAAAAATAAAATACTCAAAAAGATGGAAACTAACCCAAATTTTTTCAAGTTCATGTGATCTAGGAAAATAGTTGATTTAAAAGCTAGTTTAAGGTTGATGGTTTAATTAAAACAGATATGTCTTTAGAGTTATCAGCATTAAATATAAAACTTTTATTCTACCTGAATTTCCTAGCCAAATAAGTTCATGTAATCTCTTATAAGATTTATCACCGAAAAAATAATAGCTTGCGATAATGGCCAAAGTTGTCCAATGTTCAGTAAAGTTTTGTAGGTAATCTAAACATAATTACTGAAAACAAATGAATTAAAGTAAGCGAGATAAGTTTATAAATGAACTTTCCAGCAATATTTATGTCTACTTAAATAACTTTCCCACATCTTTTTGGGTAACCTAAAACCTTAAAGTTTTACTGAATGAGGTTCAAACAATAAGTTAATTCAGTAAGTTAAATTCTTTAAATATCTAAATGATTTCTAAATAAGATAAAATACTAAAACATTAACTACTAAACATAGGTTTATCTACTTTTGGCTTCTCATTACAAAAAAACAGATATTTGGATGTGTTAGTACTACATTCGAAAATTGAAAAAAGCATATGCTTCTAAAAATTATGAAATATATTCATAAATTTGCAAATCTAAAGAATCCTGGTGTAAAGTTCACAATGGCTTACTGATAAGCGTTCACTGGAAATTAAGGGTTCTAAGAGTTACAACTTCTAATTAATATAATTAAGACTACTGGAAATAATAAGGGAAACAATTCTATACACCAGGAAAGTAGGATGTATGTTTTGGTAAGAAAAAGCATGAAGAGAGAAAATATTTTTGTGGCGAAAAAAGAAAGTTACTTTGTCCTAAAGTAAGACTGGTTATGTAAAAAGAGAAAACTTAAGGGGCGCTTGGCTGGCTCAGTCGGTGGAGCATGGGACACATGATCTCGGGTTCTAAGTTTGAGCCCCACGTTGGGTGTAGAAATTACTTCAAAATAAAATCTTTTTTAAATAAATAAATAAATAAAAAGGGAAAACTGAAGACAAAAATCTAAATTTAAAAAGAAAGTAATAGATCTTTTATAGCTCTTCTATAAAAGAAATCCTTGAAAAGAACTTTTAATATGTGATCCACCTGACTTCAGTCAAGGCAGTGACAACAGATTCTAGAAAGACTGTAACTCACGCAGATGAAGTCCATTCTGCTTCTGCAAAACATGGCCCCACGTTGCCAGACTATTGCTGTCCTCATGTCCTCATGACATGGCAACAGCCTGCTCCTAAATCAAGAAAATCAAGGTGGTAAACTGGCTATAAGTTAAATGAAGAGTCAGGGCTATGAGAAGACCAAGACAGCTGCTTTGCTTGGTTCTTCCCAGTTCCTTGACAAATCCCATTTTTTGGTTTTTGCATTCCTTCACCCAGCACAGTGCGTTTCAGATGACTCAAATTATAAATAGACGTTAGTGGGGAAACTTCTCTAAAACTGCAAAAACCGTCTACCAGCAATGTCTGATTTGTCAGGTCCATCATCCTGGAAAACCTGTTTTGGTCTCCAGAGGCCTCAGACCTTCTCCCTCTGGGCCCTTTGGACACCTACAGCTGAACTTCATTCATACAGCTGCCACTCCGGACGTGTTATCGGTATGTTCTTGTTACTATGTGTATATTTTCTGGATGGCCTGAAGCCGTTCCTGATGCTCTCACAGTGGGGGAGTGGGGGGGGGGGGGGAGAATCTGTTAAAAAATGTGTTTTCCAGGGACACTTGGTTGGCTCAGTTGGTTGAGCATCTGACTCTTGATTTCGGCTCAGGTCAGGATCCCAGGGTCCCGAGATCGAGCCCTGAGTCAGGCGCCACGCTCTGAAGGAGTCTGCTTGAAGATTCTTTCTCCCTCTGTCCCTCTCCCTGATCACATGCTCTCTCTCTTTCTCTCTCTCAAATCAACCAATCAATCTCTTGGGAAAAATATGTTTCCTGCTTGCAATAGACCTTCTGTAATACCAGTGACCAAGGCACCCACTTCACTGAGCAAATCATATGAGTCTTATCTAAACCTTGAGAACTTCTTGATCCCTTGTTGTCTCATGCTGATGTGGCCACCTACAACCAGTCTCTAATGCCTTCTGCTCAAGCTTGTGATCAGCAGGTGAAATAAGTCTTCCTGGATCCCAGTTCAAGGGATTCTGTCGATCAACAGTTCAGAGCCTGGGGATTAGGTATTTTAGAAACACCATCAGAGAAAACCAGCTCTCGAACCCCACTGAAAAGGAACTTACCAAGTGCTGCTGACCACTGACACTGCAACAGAGCTAGAAGGTAGCAAGCCTTGGCTTCACATCACACAGCTAAAGAAGGCTCCACGTGGCACCGGGTCCTATTCAGAGACCTCTGAATCAAATCGATGAGGAAGAGAAGTAACTGACGTTGAGGCAGACTATTTCTGCCCAAGACGGCAGATCAAGACTTCATAGTCTAACTGAACATGAAACCCTTTCTCCGTCTCTCCTTTCCTTTACTCTGGCATTGGCCTAGAAAGATAATGCCTCATCTTCATCTCCCGAGCCATTGCTAAGGATGGGGGTAAGCTCTGGAATTTAGAATATTATATTTCAGGCTAGAGGGGGAAAAGTCTAACTGTGCCCCTAACTTTTCACAAGCAAAATAATACTTCTCATTGGTTGACTCCTCTGAATTCACATCGTTGAGTTAAAAAGGATGTTCCAGGAAGCTTTCATGATTCAGGATTTACTCCTTTCGGCAGGTCCCTAGCTTCCCTGGCTAGGGGTAAATGTAAATAAGGCTCTGATCAAGAGCCTCTCCTTAATTCTTAAAGTTAGTACAGAATCTGCTGCTAAAGCAATAGTTGCTCAACAAAGATAGACTCTCTGGCCCCCGTAGCTGTTCTTGATAATAAACAGCTCTTCGTTATCTTTGAGCTGAGCAAGGAAATGTCTGCGCTGTGGCCACCACCACCGGCGGCACCCAGGCTAACACTTGTCAGGAAATTAAAACTCAATTTCATAAGAGCAAAAACAAGTCATTTGGCTTAAAAAGGTGACTCTTTCCACAGGATCTTTCTTTGACTTATATGATCTTGTTTGGTTTGGGTGTTGGGGACCCTGGTTTCAAAGTATACTCCAAACACTGGGAGTTATCTTGCTTATAGTAATCATAATAATCTCCCTGGCAAAAGCTTTAAATGCATGTTCCCAGCTGCTAACCACCAAGCAAATGATTGCCCTACAGCTGGAACATCAGAAAAGGAACACAGACGGTGACCAGCTTAATGAATGTGAACCTGAAGTCGGAACCTATGAATATTACAGAGGTGAAGCAAACACCTCATGCCTTGTGAATGCCGGGCAGAGGATCAACGAAGGCTTCCAGAACCACAGAGTGGTAGCTGAGAGTGGTGCTAATGTCTTAAATTCTGATCACATCTCTGAGTTAAGCTAAGAATCAGATCAAAGAAAGGAATTGTTCCAAAAAAAAGAGGGAATTGTTAAAAAAAAAAAAAAAACCACATGCGCAAAATGATGTCACTTAGCTGAAGGCCCACAAGTCAGTAAACCAAGACTTAATACCAAACTCATCTCCAGTTTCAATCCCCTGGGAATGTAACCTTTAACCAGTCAGCATGGAATTTCCTGGTCAATACCAGAAAATGTACTGATAGACCCCTTCGGTTCCCTGTAGGAGGGCAACCTTGCCTAAACACTGCATTCTTTGCTAAGAAATTTCTTTCTTCTTGTTATGCCCCCTCTCTGCCATTAAAAACCTTTCTTTCATTTAGCTTGCCTCTACTGCCTGGATGGGATGCTGCCCTGATGTGTGAATCACTTAATAAAACCAATTAGATCGTCAGATTTATTTGACTGAATTTTATTTTTTTAAATAGATTTATAAGCAGTTAATAAAGTCCACTTTGGGTTGCTCTCTGGAACCCTGAGCTCGTAGGAAATCAGTCATAATGCCCCAGAGAGTAAAAGTTGTCCACAAAGGAGAGCCATTCTACTTTGATTTGTTTTGCCGCATTTTACTTTTTGGGTAGCACTTACTGATAAATAAAACAATTGATCGGAGCTACAAGGAGCCAAAATTGCAAGGGCAGAAATGATTTCATAAGAAAAACGTTTCCTTGGCCCTGTGCCTGAAAACCTCCTTTCTGCATGCAGTGGTCAGGCCACCTTTGAGTTTTTAGACTCTTAGTAAAAAGACGCAAAATTCCTATTTTGAATGTTTCATATAGAACTCAGTACCTGGCTCTACACAGATTCTCTTAAAGTCTACAGTTACTCCTTCCGTTTATCCGGTCTTCATTCCTTGTAATAACATTCAAACAAATATCCTACAGCGAAACGTCCTTTGTCCAACATCATGGAGTTCCATCGGTCAATGTTTTTCATTCCACACCACAGAACCCACTCCAGCTAGTCTGAGCTGGAGATAAATGTCTTTTCTTTCAAGATATCAGTGTGGGAGGGGTCTTTCACCTGTGACCTTGTAATCAGGGACCTAATCCAAATTACAAAGACCTGCTGCTGCTATCGGGGTAAACTAAGTCAGTGGAGCATCAGCTGACCTTTCCCTTCTTTTCTGTTTTCCCAGTTTTATTGAGATATAATTGACATATAACATCATCTAAGTTTAAGGTGTGTAGTAGCATAATAATTCAATACCTGTGTATACAGTAAGATGATTATCACAATAAACTTAGTTAAAATCCATCACCTCAGATAGTTCCAAATTTTTTTCTCTTGTGAGGACTTTTAAGATGTACTTTCTTAGCCATGTTCAAATAAACGATACAGCATTATTAACTACAGTTAGCATGATATACCTTACATTCCCAGAATTAATTACTCTTACAACTGGAAGTTCGCACTTTTCGACCACCTTCACCATGTTCTCCTGTCCCCAACTCCCCACCTCTGACAACCATCAATCTGTTCTCTGTATCTCTGAGTTTGGGTTTTTGCAGATTCCACACATAAGTGAATATGTATTTGTCTTTGTCTGGCTGGCTTATTTCACTTAGCATAACACCCTCAGGGTCCATCCATGTTGTCACAAATGGCAGAATTTCCTGGGTTTTTTTATGGCTGAATAATATTTCATTGTATACATATACCACATTTTTTTTATCCAGTCATCTATCAGTAGACTCTTAGGTTGTTTCCGTGTCTTAGCTATTGTAAATAATGCTGCAATGAACACAGGGGTGCAGATATCTTTCCAGAAAAGTGATTTTGTCTCCTTCAAATATATACCCAGAAGTAGGATTGCTGGATCACACGGTAGTCCTATTTTTAATTTTTTTAGGAACCTCCATACCAGTTTCCATAGTGGCTATACCAATTTATATTCCCACCAACATAGATGCTTGGTGATGAGGGCTATCCCTCTGGATAGATTACACTGTGATGTGAAGCAAGGAGAGAGTTGGAAGTCGTGACAGGCAGGGGGGAGGAAGGAAGCATGTGTAGCAGATGGCCCTGATGTGAGAGTGATACCCTTGGCCCACCTCTGATTTCACCTGTAGCTGCAGAGGCAAGTTCTGAAGGGCTCAGACTTGCCTTGCACCGGCAGTGCCCCACCTCAGGCCTACTGCATAGTTTTCCTGCATTTGAGTCCTTCTGCATTCTGCTGGGCCTTTGTAGGACAGGCTAGTGCAGACTGTGGGAGCAGGAATTTCATGCCCCCACGGGTAATTCAGCACAAGGTTCAGAGGAATGGGTAAATGCTCCAGCCTCCCCATCTTCAGGCAGACAGTTTGGAGGAGCAATGGTTACTGCTATAGGCAACTGAGGCTTAATGTTTTGGGACCTCCTGAGAAATCTTGTTGAATGCACCTCAGAATTGTCCCACTGAAGGGCAAGAAGACTAGGGCATTGAGGGTACCAACTGTCCCCACACAGTAGCAGATGAACTCTGGTGGGTCAAAGGGATATAAGAAATGCTATTAGCAGCATCTGCCACAGTCACCCTTAGTAGTTCCTAGATCTGCTCATGCCCTACCCTCATTCTAGTCTCTATGATGCTTAAGGGTAAAAGCTGGAGTCCCTGCTGTTGCAGCTAAGACAGTTAATGGGGAACCCTGAAGTCCCTTTGGTCTCAGCTAGACCTGAAGCAACTGATTTTATTTTCTCCTTCCCCTTGAATCCATTCTAGTTGGATCTCACACTCAGTCAGAACTTTTGCCATCCTAGGTTGCTTTTCCTTGAGACAGCGCAGATCTTTGAGATATTTGACCTTGACCTTGTTAATCCTTCGTTGCTGCAACTGCCCTTTCTTTAGGCACAGAATTATCAGAGGCTCCTTGATAGATCTACTGATTTCAGACCCTGTCCACTGTTACAACAAAAACATGATTGTCAGTATTGATTACCACCGCCAGTATACTCTTTTTTTAGCCTTATATAATCTATTAACACAAGAGCAACAGTCAAAACTTTAGATTTAGCGGAACCCCAATTGTGTCCCCTGGTGGAAGTGTTACCTCCTTAGAGACCAGAACCTTTAATTCTGTAGACCCTAAAGTTGTAGGAATAGGAAATAAAAACTCCCTAATTGGGACAGTGGTGGTGAGAGTGAGGGTAGTCAGTTCAACTTCCACCCCTCGGTTCCCTTGTATTTTAGTTACCAAAGACAAAGTATCACATGATAGTCTACTGGGGACAAAGCACCATGTGATGATATGCTTTGATCCTTAAAAGTGTCATTCTCCAAGCTGGAGCCTTATCTGTGTCTTTAAGAGGACATTCCAACTTTTTTTTTACAGGAGCTGTAATGCTGGCAGCTTTTAGGAGATGTAATATCTGGTAGGACAAATGGATTCCATGGTCATTGCCCACTGTCATACCTCCTTATGGTAAAGTAAACTAAATGTCTGGGTCTCTTGATACAAGGCAGGATCTTACATCAGTAATTCGGAAATTCTACTTTCAGTTAGGTGTTAGCCAAGACATCGTGGACAGAGATGGCAAACCTGTACCTGGAATACTTATCAATCTTAAGTAGAAAGAATTACTTTCCCCTATGGTAGAAGGGGTCCAATGGAATCAACTTGCCACCAATGAGCTGGTTAGTATCCTTGAATGGTAGTATCAGATCAAGTGCTCAATACTATTTCCTGTGCTAACATGTTGGACATTGAGCAATGGCAATTACTAGATCAGCCTAAGTGAGAGAGAGTGCAACAATAGTTGGACCCATACAGAGTATCTATGCTTGACACCTTTGCCACACTCTTCATGGGCCCACTGTGTATGCAGTATGGTGGCTGAGGACAGACTGGCTGATCTCTAATGGCTGAGTTACCATGTCCACTTGTTCAGTGTATTCCCTGTGGTGGATACTCTCCGATTACCATTTATCCACTGATTCCCATTCTCTATCAGTTAAAAGTTTTCCCCAGAAGCAAAATTCCACCCATACTTCTGAAGTGTGCTTGTACACAATCAAGCAAACTCCCATATTAGCAAAGAAGGCCTTTGGCAGTGAAGAGGAGAAATGCAGGTGCTTGAGAAGGGAAGCTGTCAGCATGCCAGGAACTGCAGCTGCAGGTATACTCAGGTGAGAGAAGGTGATATGGGGTGGGGTATCAAAAGCATATGCTATAAAGAGAATATGTATCAAGTCTCATGCTGTATTACAGAAACTAGAGGTTTGAACAAAAGCTTCCCAGGCATAAGCAAGATTAAAAGAAATTAAATAGAAGCTCTACAGAGATACAACAAAAAGAAGATAAAGGAATATACATGCAAAAGACAAGTGAATTACTAAAAGTGGAAACTCAAGAAACAGAAGCAGATTCTCTTAGAGTATATACTATAGAAGAATTTAACAAGAATATCACTTCAGTAAAGTAAGAGTACAAAGACGATATAACAACATGGCATGGAAAAGGAGATGCAGAATGATCAAAGCATATTAAAAATATCCCCAAACCTTCCCCATTTATATCAGATAAGTAACCAAGGTCCAGCAAAGGATGAAATAGATATGCCTGAATTTTACATTAATGGTATGAAGGAACATCTTAAGAGAAAAAGAGTGAATATATAAGAAAAACAAAAGAAATGAAATGAATGAAGACAATATGCTAGACAGAGAGGACAAAGACAATTCGTCCTAAATATATTTGTGTCCTTGAAGAAAAAAGAAACAATAATGGAGGGAAATGTATTCAGAGATGTATAATCATATAAATTCTCTTGAATGAAGAAAGAATAGAATCTGTAAACTTGAAAGAGCACACTACATACCAGGTAAAATTGATACAACATGACATCATGACATAGTCTGGTTCAACTACTAAACTTCAGAAACAAAGGTATCTGTGTGTGTACAACATTTCATAATAAAATATGTAAATTAAAAACTAAATAAAGGAAGACTTCTGGACAGGAAAAAATGTCGTAAATAAGGGCAAAAATTCAGGATAACCCAAGACTTATATCTAGAAATTTTAATTACAGAAGACATTAGAATAATGTGTACCAAGTTCTGAAGAGTAAGTCCACAGATAAGTGGAACCTGCTTAGGATTATTTCTAAATAATTTTTTAGATTATTTAGATTATTATTTAGATCATTATTAAATTATGTTAATCTAATAATAAATTAATAATCGATCTAATTAGTAAATTAGATTATATTAATCTAATATTAGATTAATATTTAAATTATTATTTAGATTACTTCTAAATAATTTCTAAAACTTAATATTTTTAAGTTCAAACAAGCATAAAAAACACAGATAGAAATTTCCAACCACATGAAATCTTAGGCTTCTTTAAAATGCTGAACTCTAGGAAACAAACTGAGGGTTGCTGAAGGGGAGGTAGATAGGGGGAAGTGGTGACTAGGTGATGGGCGTTAAGGAGGGCACTTGATGTAATGAGTACTGGGTCTTATATGCAACTGAGGAATCACTAAATGCTACTCCTGAAACTAGTAATACACTATATGTTAACTAAATTGAATTTACATAAAGAATTAAAAAAAATATATGTTTCAAAAACCTACTTAATGATGAAATCTAGCCCTGTAAACAAGGGATCAAAATAGTTCAGAGTTTAGGAATCTGAAATGGTAAAAATCAATCTAAAAGGATTAGTGATGTGCTCCAAATCTATTTAAAGTAGCTCTAAGCAACCAGATAAATGCTTTTTGTTTCAGATAAAAACATAAATATTGATTTAACAATTAAACAAAAATATAACAGAGCTGAAAACACTACAAACCAACTTGACCTAATATTTATAGAACACTAAACCCAACAATTTCAGAATATTCACTCTTTTCAGACCATATGGAATGTTTATAAAGAAACATCATATACTATGCTATACAATAAATCTCAGTAAAATGAAAAGTACTAAGATCATACAGAGTAATATCTGTGACCATAATGGAAATAATTAGAAGCCAATAAAGAAAGACATATGAAAAATACCCAAATGTTTGGAATTAACAGTACATTTCTAAACCCATGGATAAAACAATAAATCACAATTGAAACCAGAAAATATTTTTAACTGAATGAAAATGAAAAAACAATACCACAGAATTTGTTGGATGAAGATAAAACAGTCTCACAAGATAATTTAAACAATATTAATTGTTTAAATAATTACTTTTTTAAGAAACCTCTAAAGTCAATGAGCAAAGCTTTAACTTTAAGCCAAGAAAAAGAAGAACAAATTCAATCCAAAGTAGAAGAAAAGAAATATTAAAGTTGAGAGCAGAAATTAGTGATAAGTGCCAATAGAAAAATAACAGGGAGAAATCAATAAAAAGAGTCTGTTTCTTTGTTTTTTGTTTGTTTGCTTGTTTGTTTGAGAGAGAGAAGAAGGTGGAAGGGCAGAGAAATAATCCTAATCCTCAATACTAAATACTTGAGATATTAGTATCTCAATACTAAATAAATAAATAATAAATAAATAAATACAAAGATAGATATCATACAAGGTATCTCCTCTGACCACAACAGGATGAATTTAGAAATAAATGAATAACAGAAGGAAAACTGGCAAATTCACAAATTTCTGGAAATTAAAGAGCACTCTCTTAAACAACTAGTGGATTAAAGAAGATACCACAAGGGAAATTAAGTAATGCTTAGAGATGAATGAAAACGAATATACAAAATCCCAAAATTTATGAGACACAGTGAAAGCACTGCTAAGGGGAAACTTATAGCTATAACCACTTACACTAAAAAACAAGAAAGTTCTAAAATCAACAGTCCAACTTTAGAATTTAAGGAACTAGAAAAATAACAAACAGGGCAAAACTTCACGACATTGGTTTTGACAATATGAAGGCACAGGTAACAGAAGGAAAAGTAAACAAATTGGACTTCATGAAAATTTTAAAAATTTGTGCATTAGAAGATACTATCAGCAGAGTAAAAAGACAATGCACAGAATGGACGAAAATACTTGCAATATATCTCTAATAAGGGTAATATCCAGAACATACAGAGAACTTCTAAAACTTAACACAAAACAAGCAAATCAACTTAAAAACAGGGAAAGGGCAGATACCCAGTAAAGCAATTGCTGTGTCGTAGGGTAGCTCTATTTTCAACATCTTCAGGAACCTCCATGCTGTTTTCCAGAGTGGCTGTACCAGCTTGCATTCCCACCAACAGTGTAAGAGGGTTCCCCTTTCTCCACATCCTCGCCAACATTTGTTGTTTCGTGTCTTGTTAATTTTTGCCTTTCTAAATGGCGTAAGGTGGTTTCTCATTGTGGTTTGGATTTGTGTTTCCCTGATGGCTAGTAATGTTGAACATTTTTTCATGTGTCTGTTAGCTATTTGTATGTTACCATAAAGATACAGATGTAGTGAAAAGAAGGGGCACATGTACCCCAATGTTATAGCAGCGATGTCCCCAATAGCCAAACCGTGGAAGGAGCCGGGATGTTCTTCAATAGATGAATGGATAAAGAAGATGCGGTTCATATATACAATGGAATATTACTCAGCCATCAGAAAGGATGAGTACCCAACTTTCAACATGGATGGAACTGCAGGGGATTATGCTGAGTGAAATAAGTCAAGCAGAGAAAGACAATTATCATATGGTTTCACTCATATGTGGAACATAAGGAATAGTGTGGAGGACCACAGGGGAAGGGAAGGAAAACTGAATGGGAAGAAATCAGGGAGGGAGACAAACCATGAGAGACTCTGGACTCTGGGAACAAAACTGAGGGTTACAGAAGGGAGGGGGTGGGGGAATGGGGTATTAAGGAGGGCACATATGGTGATGAGCACCGGGTGTTATACTCTACCAATGAATCACTGAACACTACATCAAAAACTAATGATGTACGATATGCTGGCTAATTGAAATAATAATAATTATATATATATATAAAAACAGGCAAAAGACTTGAATAGTTCTCCAGAGAAGTCATACAAATGACTCATAAGCACAAGAGAAGATATTTACCTTCAGTAATCATTAGGGAAAGGCAAATCAAAACCACAACGCCGTATCACTTCGCACCTATCGGAATGGCTAAAATCAACAACACAAGAAACAATAGGTGTTGGTGAAGGTGTGGAGAAAGGGGAACTCTCTTGAACTGTTGGTGACAATGCAAACTGGTACAGCCACTCTGGAAAACAGTATGGAGATTCCTCAAAAAGTTAAAAATAGGGGTGTCTGGGTGGCTCAGTCATTAAGCATCCACCTTCGGCTCAGATTATGATCCAAGGGTCCTGGGATCGAGTCCTGCGTCGGGCTCCCTGCTGAGAGAGCCTGCTTCTCCCTCTCCCAGTCTCCCTGTTTGTGTTCCCTCTCTTGCTGTGTCTCTCTCTGTCAAATAAATAAATAAAATCTTTAAAAAAAAAAGTTAAAAATAGAACTACCTTATAATCCAGTAATCATACTTACATTTATGTATTTACACAGAGAACGCAAAAATACTCATTCAAAGGGATACATGCACTCCAATGTTATTACAGCATTATTTACAATAGCCAAATTATGGGAAGAGCCCAAGCGTCCATCCATAGATGAATGGATAAAGAAGATGTTACCTATCTATAATGGAATACTATTCATCCATCAAAAAGAATGAAATCGTGTCATTTGCAACAACATGGATAGAGCTAGAGGGTAAAATGCTAACTGAAATAGGTCAGAGAAAGACAAACGCCATAGGATTTCACTTGTATGTGGAATTTAAGAAACAAAAGAAATGATCATGGCAGGGAGAAAGAGAGGCAAACCAAGAAACAGACTCTTAATTGTAGAGAAAAAACTGCTGGCTCCCGAGGGGAGGCAGATGGGGGATGGGTGAAAGAGATGAAGGGGAGTAAGAGCACACTTACGATGAGCAGTAAGGAACTGTAGAATCACTATTGTACACCTGACACTAATACAACAGTGTACGTTAATTAGACTGGAATTAAAATAAATAAATAAACAAACTGAGTGTTAAAGAATTCATCTTTCCTTTTTTCATTCTTTTCACTTTTCCCTTTAAGTCCTTCTGCACTAATAATTTAGCTGGAACTACTTCTAGATATTTCACATGACACTGTTAGTGCCTGGCATCTATTTTCCTCAGGTGTTAAATGGGTGGCCGCTTGCAAGCTAGACAACCTGGTGCCTGGTCAGAATAAGCACAGACCAAGAGAAACCCACGTGTGCCCTCAAAAATTAAATTCTGGAATAGGGACACCTTCTTTTATGGCTTGAGGGACTCCATGTGTTCTCCTTACTTAGAAATCTGAAGCAAATATTGTTCAATGTGGCATAAACATAAAAAGGTTTTTGGAAGAATCACAGCTTCTCTTGGCAAATACCTGAAACTCCATTATCTGATTAAAAGCTCCTCTGCTTCTTTCAGGCTGCCCATCTCTGTTTTTCTCTCCTGTGAAATCACTAGGAATTTCTATTGCTTTGTCAGTTGGGTCAAAACAAGAATTGTACTTCTTAGCATCTCTGTAAACTGAGCATAGCTTCTCATCATTGTTTTCTTCTTTCGACTTTTTCTTTTTTGTTTCTGATTGAAGGAAATTTCCAATATAGCTGTGCATAAAGACTCTTTATGAGTTAGAAGATTCTCCTCCTCACAAGGCTGGCCGACCTATGGCCATTGAGGAACATCCTGTCTTATATTTTGTGAAGTAGAAACAGAATAGTATACAATTATTATCACCCTTGTTAAAGAAAAATGGTAGATCTTCTAAAGGATTCGAAGAAATAAAATCAGCATGCCAAAACAAGCTAATACCTCAGAGGCCTAGCACCATTTGGAAATAAACTAGCTCATGGAAGTAAACTTCCCTGATGACCGAACGTTGCCACTGCCAGTGCAGTTATTACATTTTGTATAATGTAGAGATGATCTCAGTGCTTGTGACATTTGTGGGGTGGGAGGCCCCCTCAATCGGTAGCCTCACACTCCTCCACTTTGCTATAATTTGGCCTGCCTTTCATAGTCCTGTTAGAGTCCCTTCTCTCCGGCAGTACCCTACCTCCCTACTCCAATTTACTTTTATTCTACTATAGCATAGAAACCGGATGACCATACTTGTTGACTTGTGTCCCAAATAAAAGCCTAGTGAAATTCTGGGACATGTTCCTTAGTTGTCCCCCTGCTATTGCTGGGGGGGGGGGGGGGTGTCTGAGGCCTCTTAAAATCTCTTCTTCCTTGATAGGGCTGCAGAGGCAAAATATATCATTTTTTCATTCATTCACTCAACAAACCATTATCATGTGCCTCCATGCTCCATTTACTATTCCAGCTACTGGACATACAGTAGCACACAGAGCAGACACGAGTCCTTGCATACGTAGAGTTTAAAATCTAGTCAGGCAAAGGGATATTGTGAAGAGAGCCTTCAAAAGATACTGCGAGAGCATGAAAGAGGGAAATTAATCTACACACATAACTCAGAATTCAAATTTCAAAAAGAAAAAAAAAAAACAAAAAACCCTGTATTTCGAAAGGACCACTTTGCAGCCAGGAAACCATAATAGTCCTATTAGAGGCATGAGTCAGAGGCTCTTCAGGGAAGGAGTTGTTTCTGGCAGCAGCAGCCTGTTCTGGAAGCAGGTCTGGTCCCATGCACAGCCTCATTCTCTGGGGCCCTAACAAGAGACCTGCCCCCAATCCCTTCACACCCTTCCCATCTATCCCCTCAGCTGCTATTCAAACAATCTGCACAAGCCATTGAGTTGCTGGGGAAGGATGTGAGTCGTTGAGGGGTTTGGATTGGCATCCACAGCTGGCAGGAGAAAGATGCTCTGGCCGTGGCTTCTCCTCCAGGGAGTCGTGGGAGTCAGCCGGGGAACCTTGCTTTCGAGAATAAATAAAATTGGGGGGGCGGATATGGACCCCTCTCAGAACGGTTTCGAATTTGCAGAGACAGCTAAGAAAGAGAAATGTGGCCATTTCCAGAAGATGAGCATTATGGTTGCTGGTAGAAACATCAAGTTTGCAATTTACTTTAGGAAAATCTGAACCAGTATTTTCTATTCTTCTTTCTCTACAGTTCCAAATTTTCTGCCAGCAAAGTGAAAAGCCCTCCTCTACCCCACGCTGCACCTCCCCAAACCTCCCAGTCTGTATCTGCTTGTGAAAGGAATATAAGCAGTTGGCTGTCCTTAATGAGTCTTGACAATAAGCATGGCAATGGGCTAAGTCATTTGAGAATGAAAAAAAAAAATCTGGAAAAACATTTAACAAGCTAACTGGTGGTTTCTGATGTGTTCCAAAATGAGAGGCATTAAAAAGAAAAGCCTCTCTGCTTCCCATTCGAGCAGGAACTCGAGATATCAAGTCCCAAACCAGGGCGCCTGGAGCAGTAAGATGAGGTCACAGCTGACCACATGAGTGGACTTTATCCAAGGAAGCTCTTTGAAGGTATCTCTTCTGGTGACTGAACAGATTGTCCTCTGAGGTTGAAGCAAACACAGATACAAAATCACTTGGGAAAAGCCATTGCACATGGCACAGGGATGATAAAATGCCTGCTGGTTTCAGCTAATGACAACAGGCTTCATGCCATTTCTCCTCAACTCATTCCTAGGCTTACCAGAACCTTCCATTGTGAAGAAGAGTCTGATGGGTATCAAATGGGTCTGCTTATCATGAAAATGATATGAAGCCTCCTTCCACTTCATAAGAACCCAGGTGTTGAAAATGTACATATAATCAGAGACTCCCAGCTCTCCATCCATCAGAATAATCTCCCTAAAAGGTCTTGTTCACTACCCAGTGCTCAGAAGTCTCTCCCTCACACACACACATCAGATATAAATATTTTATAAATAGCCTTGCTGACATGAGCCTTGTCTGGACATAACGCTCTGTTCACTGGAGGCCAGTGAACGTTCCTTCAACACGCATCTTGTTGACCTCCACAGACTATCTACTCTGCTGGGCGGACCTGCTCGTCCTACTTACCCCTCAAGGTGAACTTGAGCCCTGTCTTTTTCATGTAGTCTGCTCTCCCACAATGGATAAACATTTGATTTCTACCCCATTTTTTATAGATCTCTTTACGGCAGGGAATCCCAAATGACACCAAGGTCATGGTGTCTGACCTAAAAACCTGTAGAAAACTACTTCCCTGAAAACTACTTCCCTGAAATCTTTACCTCTGAGGTAAAGAGAAGGGGAGGGTATTTTCTACCCAATTTTTCATTCATGGCCCGTCTTCTCACCCCTCCTAGGACCTATGGGCCTAAGAGAGCATTAAAAAAATCTAGAACACAGGTGTTAGCAATCTAACAGTTTACTGATTCTACCGCCAAAAGAGGTGGTCTGTGAGTTCCTCCCTCACCTATCCTCCCTCACCCTGCCTTTGAAAAGTTCCCACACAATGGTGATAACATGTCCACCTTTCCCGTGGGTCTCTTCCATGAGAGGTTCTACCCTTGGTAGTACCTTTGACCCAACACATATCCCCACCACCCCCCCCTTACACCTTTCTACTTCCCAGTTTTTGCCCTTGTTCTCCCTGTACTTCAAACACCCTTGCCCTCCTTTCCAATCTGGTAGACATCTCCCCAGCCTTCTCAAGTTTGGGCTCAAATATAACTCCTTTCTTCACTTTCCCTTTATGGAACTTTTGGACAATATGAATCACTCTCTCTTCCCTTATTCCCAAGGTATATGATTCTCTATTTTAGAACTTAACCGTTGTATGTTGTCAACTATTTATACAGATGTCCCTCCCAGCCCCTATAGGGGAAGAATTGTCTTATTTGTTCTATCCCCAGTTCCTAGCCTTCTGCCAATCACATAGTGGATGTTCCATTAATATGTGGGATTAAATGGGAGTGCCTAGAGGTTCTTGAAATGGACTCAGGTGCTACACTGTCCCCCACGGGGAGAAGCCCAGCCCAGGGCCATATTCTGCTGTTTCTGATGCTGGCTAGTGACCCCTCCAGCTCTGCCATATCAGCGAACTATTTCTTCTTATCGCGGCTCTGACACTCGCTTCTGGTTACGCTTCCTCTGCAGACCTACAGCAGGTCCACTTCTCCAGCCTTATTTCTGTGAACTCTCTCTGCACAAGCCAAGGGCTAGCCTGCCACCTCTGAGTCTCAGTTTCTTTATCTGATAAACCTACTTATAGCACTGCTGCACGGAGGAAAAGAAAATGTGTATGTAAAAAGTGTTTTGAACTGAAACATCAAACGATAATGCAAATAAAAGAAACTCTAAGTGCATATTTTACAGTAAAATGTATTTCTAATCAAAAATAGTCATGATACAAAAATAACTCACAGAATATGAATTCAAAGGAGACTGGAATATATCTATGAGTGACCAAATAGATCAAGAAAATTGTGACAATCCAAGGATGATGGAAAAAATACACTGGACTGAAAAGTTACTTGGTTTTACCAATTGTCAGAAGAAAAAACAAAAGCTTTTCTCCTTTATTCCATGCTTAGACCCCTATTATTATCTCCCCATGGATACCTGAAATCTAGTGTGCTCAAAACTGAACTCAGAACCTCTTTCCCAAACACCCCCAAACTAACTTGTTTCTATTTTTATATTCCTCCTCTTGGCCAGCACCACTACTCTCCATCAGTCTCTCCAGCCCGAGAGACTCATCCTAACTCCTCCCCAACCCTATTTCGTCTGCCCAGCCTTCATCTAAGCCAATCCAACTCCTATGCAGTCTGTCCCAAAGCAGTTTGTGTTTTCTCTGCTCTTAGACAAATTCATTGCCCCTACTTTCAGGCCCTTACAATTTGTCACCTGCTCTGCTTCAACTGTGTCCCATTGGATCTTCTGTCTACAATTCATCCTCCATAATGCTACTAGAGAGAGCTTGCAAAGACATTAACCTTACCTGCCACTTAAAAATATTCCATGGCTCCTCATAATTCAGATTAAAGATTGAATTCCTTAACATATCATTCAAAATTTTTTTTATCATTTAGCCCCTATTTATCTTTCAAGCTATAGTTCTGTGCTTCTTTACATGTCTTCTAATGGAGAAGAACTTTTCAGACCTTCTCAAGGTGAGCTTCCTCCTCTGTGTACCGTAACAGCGTATGCTCACTTTAATTAGAGCATCTGTCTCACACATCGTCATCTTTCATGAGGTATTTTTCCTACCAGACTGTATACTCTGCTTGTCAACTAAAACTTTTACATGATGATATTAAGTGGAAATCTGATTGCCTCCTCCTTCAGGCAGGCAGCCCATGAGTGGAGTGTTAGGAAGTAGAACAGGAATGGGAATGGAGGAATGAAGAAGAGGTTAGTCCTGACTTTGGAGGGAGAAAAGAAGACAGCCTTATAGCCTCTGTTGTTGGATGAAGAAAGTAAAATACCATACCCAGCATAAGCTTGACCACATGACCCCAGCAAGGATCAAGGAATTTAACCCTTCATATGAGTCATCTTAAAACAAAACAGACAGCAAGTCTCCCCATCAGGACCTTTGGGAAAGGCAACTGACCAGACAACCTTTTGCCTGATGGATATGGACTAATTCCACAACACAAATGTTTTACTGTGAATTATGTCTTGACCACATGCCAACAGGTGATTGCATTTAAAGAACTACAGCATTTTCTTTAAGAGTTCTTAAAATGTTCTCATCACTGAAATCTCCAAGGGCAGATAAACATTTCAAAATCAACACACTGGCCCAAACAGAGTAAGAACAGATCACAAAAACAATAATTCTTGGTAAATTAAACCAGTTAAATTTAGGTCTCTATGTTCCTCTCTCCACACAAACATCCTCATCATTGCTCTCAATATCTAACCAAGCCTAAGTTTATACCATAAAAAATAGGACATTTTAAAATTCTACTTCTTTAGGAAAGAGACTTATACAAACAAAATGAGGATTTTATCCACTTAGTCAATGCATTCTCAACCAAACTTTCTGCCCTAAAAGCACCAATATTCATAAAGATCATAACACAAACTATAGTTCTGTCGTACTGCTGACTCTGCTGCTGGCAGTTTTAGATATATCTCTTTGAATATATCTATTTTTGTGACTGATACGTCCCTCTTTACCAATATGGGTTATCAGAGAAGGCTATCTTTTTAAATATTCAAATTAAATAACTGTGCATCCCACTCCTGTATTGTGAGAAAGTATGCCTACCTCTTCATGGTGTCTCACCTCCTCTGCCAATGGAAAAAAATCCAAGGAGTCATTACTGTCTTCATGATGGAAGAAAACTGGAAACCATGAGGAGTCCATCCGCTGATGGGTGCCAGGATCTGCAGCAGTTGCTACTGATGGAGTGCCTGCGGAAAGCAGGTGGTTTGATAGTGAGATACGATACTTTGTTATTGCTGCTAGAGTGATGACTTATGATATCTGTGTTGGCCACCAATCCTCCGAAGAAAGAGAACCTTGATACCAATGAATGGCTATGCCATGAGTCTGGCAAGAGTTCTGTCAAGGTGGACTACAGAAGAGTAGAAAGATGGATTAAGGTCAGCAGTACTCACTACACAGTAAGGGTACACTTATTAGTTACCTAGCTTATTCTAAATGATCATACATAGCTTTTATTTTCAGAGGTTTGTTCATAGTGCCAAGGAGAATGTCATGTCTATCAGCACTCCTCATCATGCATTTTGCAGACTTGTGCCAATCTGGGAAATGTTTGTGGCTGAACCACCATGAGACACGTACAAACTGGAGTATGCATTTAGAAACTTTGATAGCAATTTGATGCAGCCATAACACTCAAGCACGTAACTGTAGACTCAGCTCATTAAACAGCAAATGGAGCAGTTCAGGAGCTGTTGATTTGGGTGAACTGCACGTGGCATGAGCTACATTCTAGTGATGAAATAGGCTCAGGTTGACACATGAGATATTTTAAGGTTAAGTTTGCCAAGTGTAACCCAAATATTCATACGAGTCTTTTAAAATCTTTTAAATCTTTTTTTATTTTTATAACTTTTGTTCTATTTCAATAGTATTCTTTCTTTTATTAGTTAAATTAGGGAACAATATTTGTGTTACTGTTTCCATATCTGATATTGGCTAGGTAGCTTATATTTTCTGCAGATGATTCAGAAAAAAAATTAACTAAAAACAACTATTTGAAGGCTCTGGAGAGCAATCAAAAAAAGTAGAAACTGGATGGTAGTCAATCTTTGAAAGAGAACTGAATTTAATAAAATTTGTGTTTATATAGGTTTTTGCCTGAAAGTACTCCCCAGGCCACACAAGCCTACCACAAGCAACCACTATGTAAGCAAAAAGCCACGGTCTTATTGGTTTGAGGAATCAGAGTATGGACTTTGAAGAAAGGGTTAATGAATTGAATAAGAGGTCAATGGAAATTATCCAATATAAAAAGAGCAAAAAAAAGATTGAAAGAAGATAAAACTTAAGGGAGCTAGAAGACAATGTCAACAAAACGAATATACTTGTAATTAGGGCTCCCAGAAGAAAAGAATGAATAAGGAAGAAAAACTGTCTGAAGAAATAATAGCCAGAAGTTTCCCAAGTTTTTGTGAAAAACAGCATACAGATCCAAAAAGGTCAGCAAACCCCCAAGGATAAATACAAACATACTTAGGCATATCGTAATCGAACGAGTGAAAACCAAAGATAAAAAGAAAATCTTGGGGGTGCCTGGGTGGCTCAGTGGGTTAAAGCCTCTGCTTTCGGCTTGGGTCATGATCTCATGGTCCTGGGATTGAGCCCCGCATGGGGCTCTCTGCTCAGCGGGGAGCCTGCTTCCCCCTTTCTCTCTGCCTGCCTCTCTGCCTACTTGTGATCTCTTGCTCTGTCAAATAAATAAATAAAATCTTTAAAAAAAAAGAAAAAAAGAAAATCTTGAAAACATTAAGAGAAAAACATATTACTAGAAAGGGAACAATGGTATGGATGATGGTAGACTATTCATCAGAAACAACGGAGGTAATAATACCAATCTTCCACCAATTCAATAAAAAAACTACGTAATCATCTGGCTACTGCAATAAGGCCAGTAAAAGGGGGGGGGGGGAGTCAAAAAGATTAAAAAAGAAGAAAAAGAAGAAGAAATCCCCAATCCACAGACATCACAAATGTTAAGCTGGAAGTTGTTAGGAAGCTACAAAACTATATAAAACTAATAAGTGATTTTATCAAAATCACAGGATAAAAAGTGAGCATTTAAAAATCTATTGTAGGGGCGCCTGGGTGGATCAGTGGGTTAAAGCCTCTGCCTTCGACTCAGGTCATGATCTCAGGGTCCTGGGATCCAGCCCCACATTGGGCTCTCTGCTCAGCAGGAAGCCTGCTTCCCTCTCTCTCTCTGCCTGCCTCTCTGCCTACTTGTGATCTCTTTCTCTCTGTCAAATAAATAAATAAAATCGCTAAAAAATAAAAATTTAAAAAATAAAAAAAAATCTATTGTATAGGATTTCTATTACCAGCAGCAAACAATTGAAAAATAAAATTTAAGAAAATTCAATTTACGATTGCATCAAAAACTATAAAATATTTAGGAATACCTTTAGCAAAAATGTGCAAAACCTCTATACTCAAAACCACAAAATGCTCTGAGATAAAAATTAAAGACCTAAATAAATGGAGAGTTATGCCATGTTCATGGATTGGAAAACTCAATATTGTTAAAATATTAATCCTCTACAAATTGATCTATAGATTCACAGCAATCCCAGTTATAATTCCTGCAGGTATTTTTATAGACATTGACAAGATAATTCTAAATGTATATGGAAAATGAGAAAAAAACCTAGTACAACCAAAATAATCTTAAAAAAAAAAAACAAAGTTGGAGGACTTATACTACTTCATTTTAAGACTTACTATAAAGCTACAATAATCAAGACAATATGATAATAGCATAAAGATAAATAAATATCAATGGGACAAAAGAGTTCAGAACTACATAATAGTCATAGATATCTGGACATAAATATAGTCCAGAACTATATTTATAATTAATTGACTTTCAACATGGACACTAAAGCAATGCAATGAGAAAAAAAGGAAAGCTTTTTCAATACATGTACTAAAACAGCTAGGTATATCCATGAAGGAGAAATGACCCTTAACTCCTGTTATCATTCACAAAAGTTAATTTGCTATAGATCATAGATCTGACAATAAAAACTAAAACTGTAGAGCTTCTAGGAAGATCTAAGAGAGGTTCTAAAGCAGGTAAAAATGAAGATGGCTTTTTTTTTAAATCGGAAAGAAAAAAAAAAACCCACCTTTGAGTATGTGTATTGTAAAAGGAACTTATGTGCTGTGAAGGGGCAAGAAGAAACTTACTGGAGTGATAGAAATGCTCTTTATCTTGGTAAGGATTGTATTACACATACACATCCATTTGAAAATCCCACCACATTGTACACTTGAGATTCTATGCTTCACATATGTAATATTTGCCTAAAAAACTATAACTATAAATGCACATTAAATTCTAGCTAATAAGTCTGCTTTTCACAGCAGTATGTTTGAGCAATTCTGAAGCTACTTTCTGTTTATTTCAGGCATGAACAAATGAGTAGTTGTATATTATAGATACAGAGAGGGAGAAGACTAGAATGTATCCTGTGGTGTTGGATTGAATTGAAAGTATCAGCATAAATTCATGGCTCTATACCCATACATACAGAGAGAGACAGAGAGAAATTCGTGTATGTACATGATATATACACGTGCGTGTGTGTGTATCAGCACTACCACTGAGAGGGCTTATAAGCAGTGGCTCACATGTAACAAGAAGCATACCTAGTTGTCAGATCTTGGTTTATAAATACTACTCTTTACTAAAAAGCCAGGGATGCCTCGAGAAAAGACTGATTCCAGAATTGAAGCAATAAGAGTACAGGATGACCCTATAATACTTCATTGCTGAAAATAAGGAAATGCTTAAAGAATAAGAGATCATACCAAAAGAACAAGAAGCCAGCTAGCTTCGAGGAGACCCATTGGTCAAATCTAGGACAACTGATAAAATCAACTGATGTTAAATACAGTGGGTAAAAATTTTATTTGTATGACCTCCAATTAATTCTTACAAAATATATCTGTGCCTCCAGAGGAGAGATCTTGTGGACCCCAACTTATCCAAATAATCTAAATCAGTATCACTGATATTGGGACAAACTGACACCGTGTGCCTTCAGGTGTGATGCACCGAGAAGGACTTATCATGTTACCCCTGCCAAAAATGCATGGCCTGAAATTAAGCATACCCAAACTGAGGGACATTCTCCAAAACAGCTAGCTTGTTCTCTGAAAAAATGTCAAGGTTAAGTAAGACAGAGAAAAACCAAGGAACTATTGCAGACTAAAGGATACCAAAGAGTCTTGACAACTACTACTAAATGTGATAACTGGATTGAATCCTGGATGGGAAGAAAATAGCAAGAAAGGACATTATTGAGACAAGAGAAGAACTTCAAATATGAATCATAGCTTATAGTATTCTATTTATATTAGGTTTCCTGAATTCAATAGCCTTACTTTCAGAAAAACCACATGAAATGATTTTGTAGAAAATAGGCATGGTGTCTTAAACTTACACTCGAATGTTTCAGAAAAAAAAAAAGATTTTATGTACATATATACATTGATATGGGAGTAAGAAAAAGAAAAGGGAAAATGTTAAAGTCAGTGGAGTAAAATGGAAATTTGAAGATATACTGGAGGTCCCTGTAATATTCTTGTAACTTTTCTCTAAGTTTGAAATTGCATCCAAATAAAAACCTAAGACAAATAATTAAAATCGTGTAACTATTTTGAAATAGTAAGTGACCAACAATCTGATGTTCTTTTATTGGAGAATTTGTAGATTATTAAAAATTAATATTTTAATATTAAATATATTTAATTTATATTATATATATTTTAAAAATTTAATAATTTTTTATTTAAAATTATTTTATTATTAAAATAAAAATTATTTTCAAAAATAAAGTTATTTCGGGGCTCCTGGGTAGCTCAGTCGGTTGAGTGGCTGGCCCTTGGTTTCAGCTCAGGTCATGATCTCAGGGTCCTGGAGTGGAGCCCCAGGTCAGGCTCCACACTCAGAAAGGAGTCTGCTTGAGGATTTTTTCTCCCTCTCCTTCTGCCCCTCCCTCCTTGCTTGCTTGAGCCTGCACTCTCTCTCAAATAAATGAATAAATCTTTTAAGAAAATAAATAAAATAAAATTCTTTTTTAAAAAGTTAAAATTAATGTATCTGAGTATATTAGGACAAACTAAGTCTTTATGTTAATTATCTGAACATTAAAAATAATAAAAGTGAAATAATTGCCCTTCATACATATTCATATTTTTAGTCAATTTTTAGCTTTTTCTGCCTGTAAGCCCCAGCCACTGGTATTTTTGTGAAAAAATTTTTTCAATTATGCAATTGTTATTTTTAATTTTCTCATAAATTTGCCTTCAGTATTATTCATAGTTGAATTTTATGATTAATAAATTTGAAATTCGTGACAGCTTCCACTGACCCCTTTCTTCTGACCTTTTTTTTTTTTTTAAGATTTTATTTATTTATTTGACAGAGAGAGAGATCACAAGTAGGCAGAGGCAGGCAGAGAGAGAGAGGAGGAAGCAGGCTCCCTGCTGAGCAGAGAGCCCCATGCGGGGCTTGATCCCGGGACCCTGAGATCATGACCTGAGCCGAAGGCAGAGGCTTAACCCACTGAACCATCCAGGTACCCCCTGACCATGTTTTTACCCAAGAAACTCTTCTCTCTACAGGTGCCACACACTCTACAAGCAGCTCTGAGCAAAGTCTGCTAAACAGAGCCTATTCTCAGATTTTAATTTTTAAATTAAAATCTGTTCATAGTCAACCCACATATTTTTAGACGTACTTTTGGTTTTTTTTGTCCAGAGTATCTTCTTCAGCAAACATTTTTTATAAGACAAAATTCATTTTAAAAGGTGTTTTTTAATGATTTTTCTAAATAGTTCATCAAACTAAGATTATGCAAAATCACAGGTCTTCTCAATTTCAATCCATTCCAGAATAGAATATACACTTAGCAAATTAAAAATCAAATCTTTCCCATTCACATATTGAGCTATTCCACCATTGGAGTTCTCATTAATTAAGGTGTTTGGTTCTTCCCTTGCTTTTGTGCAGATAAATATCAATATCCCCCTATTTGTAAGCTTTGATTTTAATAATTACAGTTTGCTATAAACTTGGAAAGCTAAAGATCTTGGTTGTTCCCTTATTGAATAATTTGATTAAATATTTCCAACTGATTTTGGATAAAATGCAATCAAAATTTAGAGAAATTCTTCCCCATGGTTGACACTTAAGTTGATTTTCCAAATAATTCTTCAAAAAGATCAAATATTTATGACTCACTGACGATGCATGACTAAGAGAAAATACATACTGCTAAGCTGAAGGTTCTGTTTTTTAATGTCAGCTTCACTGCGCATACAAAATTTTAATTCAGTCCCTCTGTGTATATATAAAAATATTTGTAAAATTTAACCACTCAGTTTCTACTTCATTGGTAAAATATTGAAATTTGTTTGAATGCAATTAGGAGTTGTGTATGCACCAGAATCAATTCCCATTACATTTCTGCTCCACGGATGTCATAATTAGAACACAATTTTTATCACGGTGCTATGCTCTGCCAAACCATATATTCTTAATATCACAACAGCAACAAATAATTCCATCTTCAATGTTAAATTTTTTATTAAATTTATCACAGTATTCGCCGTTATATCAGATGTTTTGCCTTCAACAGATAAACTTCTGAAAGCTTTACTTTAATTTCACGAGTTGTCAAATGGAAAAAGAATTGAGTCATTAACTGGAATTAACTTGTCTGATGTCCTATTTGAAGTATCTGATGACCCTGACAAAAAACTGGTATTACTTAAATGTTCGCAAAATTCTTCTCTTGCTAATAGGGCCAACACTTTCACATTGCTTTGTAAATACACAAGAAATCCTGAAATTGAAAATGATTGAAATTAATTTAGAAAACAGATATCTGATCTAAATGAAAAGTCACACTTCAAAGAGTGGTATGTAAACATACCTTTCCGCAACTGCACATGTTAAATTATTTTCTTTGGACACATCCTCTTAAAACAACTTCTAACTTGAAGTAAGTGCTGTTGCTTCTTCAGCAGATGTGTGTTTCTGCTTTTCACGTGTTTAATGATGTCACTGAACCCCCCATGTCAACAAACATTCTGTGCAAGTTTATATTCGTCATCAACAAACTTGAGAAATGAACATTGGGGACCTTATTTTTCATTAAATATACTCTTTCAGGCTCTTGGGTTTTGTTTGTTTTGTTGTTGCTTTTGTTTTTTACCTTGTTGCTGCTGAAATGACTTATTGCAAGATTTTTAAATAGAGTTACCAAGTAACAATGTCAAAACCATGATAGCAAGAGAGTTTACACTATTTTCTGTATATCTGTCTGTGTCAGGACTGTTCAGTCTTTATATCCAGCACATATCTTGCATATACCTAACTTGCAGTTTCCTGTGTTTCCCAATGATGGACAATCTCATGGCTTTGTGAATCTCCCTGACCATGGCACATACCTGAGCACATCTGGCTGGGAGACGCTGACCAGCAGAGGCAGCCTCTTGTCAAAGAGTAAAAGGAGTTAGCCCATGTGTGAAAGCATTTCCTTTTAACAGCTACCCCTTTGCATGCTACTCCTGAGAAGGAGGGGTTAATTACATTACATCTGGAAAGAGTTGGGAAAAGAGATATGAGTTTCTTTAGTTCTCTTTCAGATTAACCACATGTTAAAGCAAAAACTCTGTTCACTGCACTTGCATATTTCGTGTGACCATGGCAGAAGCTAAAAGCATGAGGGGGGGACGGAAGCACTGGGTGGAGAGCTACTCCATTAGTTTTCTATGCTGCATAACAAATTTTCCTCATCCATAAAACAAAAATAATAATAGACCTACTCATGAAGTCGTTGTAAGATATAAAAGAGCTAATACATATATATATTCCTGGGTTAAGGCAACTGTTTTGTCAGAATTAAGTGTTATTATTATAATTATTACTGCTTTCTAGAAAACAACTACAACACATCACCAGTATGATTTCTTCAGTAATTCCTTGTTGCTGAAATTGTTAGGAACCAATGTATTTTCCAGATTCTTCACTGACATGAATGTTCTCTTAGTGTTCTATTTGCCAGTTCCTCCCTGTATGGTTGTGTTTCTGCAGATAATACATCTACTGCCATAACCACAGCAATTGGCTTTTATGGGCGGCCATGTTATATATTTGTTGGCTCATGTTAAACTTAAATCTAAAAAGAGAAGGAAAGAAAGAGGAAGGAAGGAAGGAAGGAAGGAAGGAAGGGAGGGAGGGAGGGAGGGAAGGAGGGAGGGAGGGAGGGAAAGGGAAGGGAAGGGATAAAGATAGAAAAGAAAGAAAGAAAGAAAGAAAGAAAGAAAGAAAGAAAGAAAGAAAGAAAGAAAGAAAGAAAGAAAGAAAGAAAGAAAGAAAGGAAGGAAGGAAGGAAGGAAGGAAGGAAGGAAGGAAGGAAGGAAGGAAGGAAGGAAGGAAGGAA
>CM052895.1:108933812-109012755 GCA_028534135.1 Potos flavus | reverse complement strand
AAGGAAGGAAGGAAGGAAGGAAGGAAGGAAGGAAGGAAGGAAGGAAGGAAGGAAGGAAGGAAGGAAAGAAAGAAAGAAAGAAAGAAAGAAAGAAAGAAAGAAAGAAAGAAAGAAAGAAAGAAAGAAAGAAAGAAAGAAAACCCAAGTGTATTTCACACAAACTGTTATTAAGCCATAGTTTCTTCATGTTAAACTCAAACAGCCAGTTTTATGAAATACATTCAGAATTTCCCATCTATCCCCATTTTATCTAGTCTTATTAGTTTCAGTCCATAGCTCTGTCTTTTGAGATCTTTCTAATGATCTAAATTATTAGCTTTGGATTCTTTGTCATTGATATAGATTTGGACTCAAATAGTTCTAGGTCTAAATACCAGCTCTACCCTTCATTAACTATGTGGACTTTGGCAATTTCGACCTAAGTCTCCACTTTCTTATCTGTCAAATGGGAATAACAATAAATATTTGGTATCACAGAATCCTTGAGATGACTAAATGACATAATAGCTGGTATATCTCTAAATATTTTATTATAGAAATAAAATACTGCTATAATATGAAGTTATAACATGAATGCTAATATTTTTATTTAACATTTATTATAATAATAAATTATTCTTATGGAAAATGATTCACCAGGATAAGAATAATCTCTGTGATATCCCAGTAGAGACCCCCTTCCATATAGGCATGACTATTTAACAGCTGCCAGTTGACCTATCAACAACCAATTTTAAATCCCTACCAGTAAGAAATGAGATTACTTTGTTAATACAGTAAACACAAATTCTGGCTGGTTTTTTATGCTCATATCTTTCTTTTCTGATGCATTTTTTGTGCCTTATTCCCCTTTTATTCTCCAATTCTTTGTGTATATCCAAATCAGCATCTCCAGCCCAGAAAGTAAGTTACCAGGCAGAAAGCATGTGTTCAGTTGAGCACCATAAATAAGCAGAGAGAGCATCATGGACACATGGGGTTCAGGAAGTATTTGATATGATGATTTTTCTGACAGCAGTTCACATTTATTGAATACCTTTTAAGCACCAGATACTTAATAATAACGATAGCCAACACTTCCTCGTTCTTACCATGTGCCAGGCAGGTCCTCAATGCCTCACATGTAGAAGCCCATCTTATCCCACCCATAGTTGATACTACTATTATCCCATTTTACGAATGCAGGAACTGAGTCCCAGGAAGGTTAAGTTCAAAACCAGAGAGTGTGGCACCACAGTCCATGTTTTTAACCACTAGCTGTGCCGTAGCTCTGCTTGGATGAGATACCACTTGACTTAGGCGGTGATCTACCCAGGCACTTCCACGCCCCTGGAGAGAGCCTACTGGAAGGGAAATCTGCTGCCATGGAGAGTGTGCATAGAAACACATTCTGAGATAACATCCCAAGTGCTACAAATGAACCAAATGCTCTTCTGTTCAAAAAAGCTGCCTATTTCAACTCCACACACAGAGTGGGCATTCCACACATGGGGGGTAGGGTAACGGTCCGTGCACGGCTTTGTTTGTAGATGCCCCCTCCTGTCTTGTTGCCTTGTGAAGGTGCCCTAGAATATCCTGCATTTTCTCCTCCCTCTGAGCTCACTTTCTCTCTCTTCTGTGTTGCTTTGAAAGCATCCTACACCAAAATAAATCTCCCCCCTCTCTATCTCCTTCCCTCTCTGTCTGAGTGGACTTTGGGGGGTGGCAGGATGGAAGGTGATGGGGAGGGTCACATTGGACCTTGCACATTACGTCTGAATTCTGAACAAAACACAGCGCTTCTCAGGGCACTTCTCCCTCACTGCACAGCCCCAAACACTCAATCCAGCTGTCTGTTCACTATTGTCCTGGCAACCCCTGCTTGGTTTATGTTTCCCTTGCCCTACTTTTTTTTTTAAAACCATTTCGTCACAGCTTTTCTCTTTGGAACACAACAATGAGGGACAGAGGTGGAGAAGTGATAACCACTATTTGTCACATTCTCCACGGTGCTAGGTGACCAGCATTTCATGACCAGTCACCCCCCCAGACATCCCCCTGCCTAAGTGCCCCTTCTCTACTGACACTTGAACCAAGTCAGACTGAGATGTAGTCAGCTGGCCCCGTCCCCTTTCCCCTTTGCTCCATTCTCCTTTCCTGTCAGAGCTTTCGCCACCACCACGCAGCATCAGGCCCTGTTCCAACAACTGCTCCTGGACGGTGCCCTTCTGCCAATGAGCACAACTCCCTGGTGAATGCCAAAATCTTCCTTAAAAAGTCTACTGGAGAAGTCTGTTCCTCAAGATTCCAGCTCATGTCCTTCTTCCAAAACCACAGTAATTCTCTGGCACATGTCAAATGCCCCCATACTCATTACTTCATCCATACTCCTTCAGGGAAGAATACTATTCACGCCTTTAGGATATGTAAACAAAAGGTCTAAAAGATTAGTAACCAGAGGCAGGAAGAAAGGACTATCTCCTTCAGTGTCTGATATATACCCCAGATCTACATGCATTAGCTCCAGGTAAGTGTTTCTGGGTCTGTTTACTGATGCTCACTGCTATCAGGCAACTTGTCCTAGCCCCTGGAGCACTCCAACCTGGGCACTCCAACCCCAAAGCCAGCATTCTTTCCACGAAACCAGAAAGAACACTTACCCCAGATCTCTCAGGAATAAAATCACTCCATCCATAGCTGATTTTTATTACTTTCACACTTACTTCCCATACTGATTACTTCCATAGCTGCCTTTTCTCATCACTATTTAGGAGATAAAGACAACATCTTGCTCATCTCTATAGTTTACTTCCTTTCTCTCATCTTTGTTGAGTTTCTCAACAATATTTGCCTCATGGAGATGTTTTAAGACAGACAATTGTCTCATATCAGGAAAGCTTTCATTAATACTCAGAATCAGGCTCATACGTAAAGGGGATTAGAGACAGCTTGCCTGTTTTCCTAGGTGATCCACTCCTCATCTGACCGACCCAATCAGCACTATTAAAAACGTAACAGGTATCTCCTCCTTTTGTCCTTCAATGGGATTCAGTAATAGCCTTTATTAAAGCACTTATCACAGTGTGTCAATATAATTTTTTCCTTGTCCTATTTCCCTACTAGAGTGGGAGTTCCTCAAGGACTGGAGACCATGTAATCCGCCTCTTTCATCACAAAATTATTGAAATGGAAAAAATTTTACCTGAAATAAATGTCCAAAATAGGGCAATAGTTAAATAAGTCATGATACTGTCATATAATGACATAATACAGACTCGCTGAAAAGCCATACTTTGATAATATAATGAACACATGCATGACATGAAAAAGTATTAGCTAACAGTTAATGAGTGCTTTGCATAAATCAGGTACTAGCTAAGAGTTTGAAATATACTATTATATTTAGTCCTGACAGCAATCTCTGAAGGAGGTACAACTATTCTACAAATGAGGAAACTGAGGTTCACAGAGGTTAAGTAACTCATGTAAGCTAACACAACAAGTAAAAGCAGAGCTAGAAATTTTAGAAAAATGATTAGAATGACAGGTTTTAAAGATCAGATGTACAACTTCATGTATTATATTATTCCATCGATTTTATTAAAAGGAAACACCATCTAAGGCAGTTTTCTAAGGATGCTCAGTATTTTTCAAGTGTTCTACAATGGATAAATAGTTCCCTTATTTGTCTTCACTTAATTTAAGACACAATAAAAGTGTTGTTTTTTTTTTAGGTATTGCTCTCAGGGAAATGGCAATACAAAATCAGAATTTGCAGGAGGGGCAAAAAGAAGAAGGGAGATCCCTTTAAAAAAGCAAGGGGGAACGTCAGAGAGGTTGAGCCCCCTTGCTGCCAACTCCCTGCTCCCACCTCCTTCAAGCCCACTCCCCAAGCTCTAGCTCAGGTCCTGCCTTTATCAGTGACAATCTTCCCAACTCAGGAAGGACCCAGAGGAGGGAGTTAGTTGCTGCTTGCCTCATGTTACCAACCACCCAAACACCTACCTTAGCCAGCTCATAATTTCCCCAGAAGTGCTCTGAATGAGAAATGCTGGAGTCTCCTGTTCTATGCTGAATTTTTAATCAGAGAGTAAGAACCCAGCATCCACCTCAGATCTCTTAACTCCAAGAACTCATTCAACCCCTGTACTCAGAATTTCACATATTGCACAAGAGGTATTATGGAAGAGGCCAGGGAGGCCAGAGGTAGACACAAGAGTCCCTCGCCTATTTTCTTCTCTGGGAACTATGTGTGAAACAACTATTTTGAGACAGTGGACAAGCAGCAACAGAGAACTGTAACCCCCAAAAGAAGGGAAAGAAATGAAATGATTCTGATGATGACCTCTATGATATTTTTCTCTGAAGGCATTTACCAGACTCCAGGTCACGGAAGTGGAAAACAAGCAGAACACAGTGGTCTCACAGAGTGAAAGAGATCTTCAGTGAAGTTTACATAAGATGAAGTGACTGAAATTTGCAGGGCAGTGAAGACAGAACTATGCGGAGATATAGCTTTAGAACTCTGCACACGGGGGGCGCCTGGGTGGCTCAGTGGGTTAAGCCTCTGCCGTCGGCTCAGGTCATGATCTCAGGGTCCTGGGATCGAGCTCCGCATCAGGCTCTCTGCTCAGCGGGGAGTCTGCTTCCCCCTCTCCTTCTGCCTGCTTCTCTGCCTACTTGTGATCTCTCTCTCTCTGTCAAATAAATAAATAAAAGAAAAAAAGAACTCTGCACACGGGTCTCTTTGAATATTTGACTGAATACTAACTTTGTGCATGCACAGGGTAATACTAACCTTGTGCTCCTTTTAGGGCAATACTACATGAAACCAATCAAAGAAAAATAGAAACTTCACTGAATACCCAAGATTTTTCACTGAAGACCCCATAAAGGGCAGGCTTTATGAATTAGGGCCAGACTAATCCTAGAGCAAAGGTATTCTGTACTTGCCCTAACAAAAGCTTAAAAACAAGCCTCAAAATGATGAAACTGATTCACAAGTAAATTAATTACATGACAGAACAAATCTATCCACTCTTCTGTTTAAGGAAGATAAAGAGATCCAGACACTTAAATGCACTGTCCAGTGTTCAATCAAAAAAACACTAAATATTCAGAAAAATAAGGAAATATGACCCATAATTAGGAGAAAAATTAATCACAGAAATACACCAAAAAAAAAAAAAAGACAGAAATCATGGAATTAGTGGATGATGGGTTTAAAACAACTGTTTAAAATATCACAAACATGCTCAAGGATCTAGAGAAAAGCATAAACATAATGATTAGAGAAACAGAATATATGAGAAAAACCAAACAGAACTTCTAGAGATGACAAATGCAATATCCAAAATGAAAAATTTACTGAATGAGATTAATAGCTGATGAACACCACAGGAGACCAGTAAACTTTTAAAAAAGAGCAATAGAAACCACCCAAAATAAAGCACAAGTTAAAAAAATTAATAGAGCATCAGTGATACATGGGACAATATCAAGTGGTCTAATATATGTGTAATTGGAGTCCTGGAGCGTGTACAGAAGCAATATTTAAATAATAAAATTGCTAAAAGTCAATGATGAAGAGAAAGATTATAAAAGCTGCAAAAGAAGAGAAAATGCCCATTATTCACAAGAAAATAAAAATTATCACTATGTCTCATCATGAACAAAGCAAGTCAGAACAAATGAACCAACATCTTCGAAGGTTTAAAGTGGGCCTGGGGGTGGCAGAATGGGAACCAGCCTAGAATTCTGTATTTTTTTAAAAAATCTTCAAAAGTGAAATTGAAATAAATATATCTTCAGACAAACAACAAAAGCTGAGATAATTCATTGCCAGAAGATATGCATCTCAAGAAATGTTTAAAAGTGCTTCAGGCTGAAGGACAATAAATATCAGATGGAAATTTAAACCTACACAAAATAATGAATAGTGCCATAAGTGCTAAATATACAGATAAATATAAAAGACTTTTATTTTTCATTTGCTAAAGTCTTTAAATGATAATTAGTCTTTAAAATAAATACACAAACAAAAAAGGTACTGTGAGGATTATACCATACAGAGAAGTAAAATCTATCACAATAATAGACCAAAGAAAGGTGTGGGGGGAAGGACATATATTGCTGTAAATTTTTAAAATTTTATGGGAAGTTGGCATAAAATCAACTTCTTACCTCACTCTCTTACCCTTACACTTTCTTATTCCATCAAATCCTAACAACCTGAATCCTTGTCCTCATCATGACTTCCAGTCCCTATGCTGAATCTGTACTAGCATTATTTCCTTGCTTTCCCATTCAACAGGACCATGTGGCCACACCATGGAATCAGATTCTACAGTTTGCCAGGGGTAGAACATTATCCACTACAAAACCTTCACCTCTTTTTTTTTCCCTAGTTGAATTACTTGTACTTATTTAATTTAAATTCAATTTAGTTAACATATAGTGTATTATTAGTTTCAGGGATAGAATTTAGTGATTCATCAGTTGCATATAACAGCATATAACACCCAATGCTCATCATATCACATGCCCTGCTTAATGCCCGTTACCCGGTTACTCCATCCCACCACCCGCTTCCCCTCCAGAAACCCTCAGTTTCTTCCTAGAGTTAAGAGTCTTTTATGGTTTCCCTCTTTTTCTGTTTTTATCTTATTTTATTTTTTCCTTCCCTTCCCTTATGATCATCTCTTTTGTTTCTTAAGCTCCACATATAAGTGAAATTATACGATATTTGTCTTTCTCTGATTGACTTATTTTGCTTAGCATAATATCCTCTAGTTCCATCCGCGTTGCTGCAAATGGTAAGATTTCATTCTTTTTGATGGTTGAGTAATATTCCATTGTGTGTGTGTGTGTGTGTATATCTATTATGTCTATATATGTCTATATCTATAGATCTATATATAGATATCTGTATATATCTATATATCTTATATCTATCTATATATAATACATCTTCCTTATCCATTCATCTATTGATGGACATCTGGACTCTTTCCACAGTTTGGCTATTATGGACATTGCTGCTATAAACATTGGGGTGCAGGTGACCCTTCGAATCATTGTTTTTGTACCCTTTGGGTAATTAAGTAGTGCAATTGCTGGGTTATTGAGCAAAACCCTTATAGATAAGGAGAATTCAGACCTCCAGCTTATTTTCCTGCAATAGTGCTCTTACCATGATTCTCTATTTCCATGACTGATGCTGTTTGCCTTACTGAGCTTCATACTATGTGAACACCTGCATTCAATTTCTCCAGCTTCATCTTTTTTTACTCATTGCTGCAACTAATTGCTTAAGAAACTCATTAAGAACATCAAGGGCCTCTAGCGCCATTTTCTGCATCCAACCTTAGTCTGGCTTCCAGCACTGCTCCTCACTCCTTTGTCCATGTGTAATTCCTTAGTAGAATTCATAACTTCAATCTCACATGCTTACCTTTTAGTTTTCCTATGTCCTCATTTGTTCTCTTTCTTCCCCTGGTAAACATTTGTAAAGTTTTTTTGTTTTTGTTTTTTTTTAATTTCTAATATTGGAACGTCCATACACCTTCCCATGTTTGGGGAATTTCCCATTGTGGTCTCAGACTTCTAAAATAACCTCCAAGATTCCTAGCCCCTGGTGTACACATACCTCCCAATTATTCAGACACTAATACTGATTTCAGATGTAATTAAACCCCCAAATCAGTTGACCTTAAAATAGTGAGATTAGGGGCACCTGGGTGGCTCAGTGGGTTAAAGCCTCTGCCTCGGGCTCAGGTCATTGATCTCATGGTCCTAGGATCGAGCCCCGCATCGGGCTCTCTGCTCATCGGGGAGCCTGCTTCCCCCTCGCTCTCTGCCTGCCTCTCTGCCTACTTGTGATCTCTGTCAAATAAATAAATAAAATCTTAAAAAAAAAAAAATAGTGAGATTATCCAGGTGAGCCTGACCTAATTACACTAGCCCTTTAAATCTGGGTCTAGAGATCAGAGACAAAATGTCAGAAACATTTGAAGCATAAAAGAGGGATTCAATGAGAGAAAAATTCTCCATTGCTGGCTTCGAAGATGGAGTGGGGGGTCACAGGGCAAGGAATGCAGTCTCTTATCCCTGAGAGTGACCCTTAGCTGACAGCAAGGAAACAGAGACCTCGGTATTACAACCACAAGGAAATAGATTTTTCTACAACCTCATGAGTTTGGAGGAGGACCCTAAGCTTTAGATGAGAATGAAGTCTGACCAACACCTTGATTTGAGTCTTAGAAGACCCCAAGCAGAGAACCTAAGGCTTCTCGCTTACAGAAATATGAGCTAATAAATGAGTGTTGTTTTAAGCCACTAAATTTGTGGTCATTTGTTATGCACCAGGAAAAAAAACAAAACAAAACTGCTACACCAGTAGGTGTAGGCATTTGGTTCAGGTGTTGCCTCTGTTAAAAACAAGACAACAGGCCCAAAGTGGAATAACTTGTGCTAAGCCCCAGGTCGCCCAACTGAGACTTCTCTTCATTATAGTTTGGGCTCTCCCACAAACGCAGTCTACCTCAGTCAGGAATCACCTGGAGCCCTAGTTAAGTAATCCGCCTGACAGAGCCCTGCGGCTCCTTAAAGGAAAGTCACTTTGCAATAACCAACCCGCTTTCTGGCTTCATGTAACTTCTTTGTTCCTGCTCCCTTCTGCCTCTAAAAGTCTTTCATCTTGTACTGCTCCTCAAAACTCTTTTCTATCTCCTGGACCGGATGCTGCCCAATTTAAATTGATTTTTGCTCAAACTCTTAAAATGTTTCATATGCCTCGGTTTATCTTTCAACAGTTTTAGTATCAGAAGAGGGAACCGAGGAGACCCCAAGGGTCCCCGGGAGCCACAGAGCAACCAAACAGACGTACCTGTGCAGCCCCGGCTTCCTCCCCGTGTCCGGAGGTGGGCTGGCTGGGAAACCGGCTGGAGTCAGACCGGGTCCGACTTAGAAACGGGTCCGGGTCGAGCTGGGTCCAACTTAGGAACCGGACTGGGTTTGGTGTGAGACCGGGTCTGACTTAGAAACCAGACTGGAGAAGCTGATGCTAAGCCCCATGCCACCGAACTGAGAATTCCAGTTCGTGCTCTCCGAGAAGTGGAATCTTAACTCAGTCAGTCAGGAATCACCTGATGAGGACTAGAAAGGTAATCTGCTTGACGGAACCCTGCGGCTCCTTACAGGAAAGTCACTCTGCAATAACCAACCCGCTTTCTGGCTTCATATAACTTCTTTGTTCCTGCTCCTTTCTGCCTCTGAAAGTCTTTGGTTTGGTACAGCTCCTTGGAGCTCCCTTCTGTCTGCTAGAAGGGATGCTGCCCATTCGAGCAGATTTTTGCTCAAATCAACTCTTAAATTTTTAATATGCTTCAGTTTATCTTTTAACACCTTTCAGAGGCACTTGTGCCATAATGTTCTGGCTCCCCCAGTGGTGTTAGTGGCTGCTGCTGAAAATCGAGTCCCCCATGTAGACATGGTGGCCATAGGCTGGCCCGCTGGTAACAAACCGTAAGAGCCAGCATTCCCTAGTCTTTATCGTGCATAATCTGTGGCGCCGAAATGCTTAGATCTTTCTCTTCGTTCACTTGTTCAACAAACTTTCATTGACCACACCATATACTACTTTTTCCTAAGCATTGATAATATAGTGGTTTAAAAACCTGGCAGGATTCGGGCCCTGTCCTCATAGACTATGGGAGCTTAAAACATGTCCCCAGATTTTTCACATTCCTCCCACCCAGCCCTGGAATATGAGTGGCCTTGGTAACTCAGTTCTAATGAACGGAATGCCATTGAAATGCTCCCCGAATGAGGCAGTGATAAAGAGCAATAGAGCTCCTCAATGGCTTGTCCTGGGACCCATGTTCTCGGAGCCCAGTCCCCGTGCTGTGAGGAAACCCAGGCCACACGGAGGGGTCACATATAGATGTTCTGGCCGACAGCCCCAGCTGAAGTCTCAGCTGATAGCTGCTATCAACCACCGGACCCTGGGGTTTTTGAGATGATTTCAACTCCCTTCCTTGTCTGCCTATAACTGAATGAGAGACAGTGATAATCCCCCAGCTGAGTCTAGTCAACCCTCAGAACCATGAAAGATAGTAACAATGAAAGACCTTTCTTGCTTGTTTCATGCCACGAAGTTTGAGATGGTTTGTTTCCCAGCTATAGATGAGTTTACAGACTAGTGAAGGAATGAGCAGACATTAAATAATTATCAAAAAATAGTAAATTTAATTATAAGGGTACCATGAAACTCTCTTTCACTTGCTCACAAAAACCTTACCTTACCCTAGCTCTTCTCTCCCCTCTTCCTGGCTTCCCTATCCTGAATGGCATCACTGTCCCAATGAAAACCAAGGCTGAAAATCTGGGGGGCAGTCCTGACCCATTTTCTTCACACCCATACTCAGTCAGGTCTCCTGTCCTGTTGATTCTATTTCCAAAAATGCCTCCCAATTGGCTCTGTCTCTCACAATCTCACCACCACCAGGGCCCAGGGCAGGCTCTCGAAATCTTATTTATCCCTGGTTTACTAACATGACTTCTCCAGTTGCTCACTCGCTTCCTACCTAGTCACTGCTGTCCCATCTGTTCTTAAAGTACATCCCCTGTCTTTCCCGCCCTTCTAGAGGAATCTGTACTATCCCTTCACTGCCGGAAAAATATAGTACAAATGTCTCGGGCCCTTCGTGAGCTGCCGCTAACCTATGCTCTGGCGTGGCTCCCCACACAGTTCTGTTATTGCATGCTACACTCCAGATAATCTGGATTTCTCAATATACTCCCAAGAAATCCCCTCTTTGATGTCGCTGAGCTCTCTATCTCTCCACTGGATTTTTTTTTTTTCCTAACCCATATATCCAGAGTCTACCTCCTACGATCTACCCAGGCTCCTACAGCAGTGATCGTCACTAGCCCTAGGGCCAGCTAACCATGACAGCAGTGGCTAGGATGGTTTGCGGCCCACTGTCTCACACAACCGCGGTGACGAGTTGTAGCTGAACACAAGGCTAGCTAGACACTGCAGTTCCCAGCCTTCCAATGCAGCTTGACCCAATCCCATGGACCCAATCCCATGACAATCCCATGACTAAGTGCTGGCAAATGGAATGTAACAAGAAACAGCATGTGCCACATCTGGGTCATACCTTCAAAAGGAATAAACATGCTCTCCCCAGGCCCCCTCCTCTTCTTGCTGGCAGGGATGTGGTAAGAGCTGGAGCCATCATCTTGGCCTTAGAGATGAAGCCACATGTTGAAAATGACAGAGATACTCCTATAGCCCCAGACCTCCAGGCTCTAGACGGAGAACTAAACCTCTATTTTGCTATGCTACTGAATATTTGGGGGGGGGGGATTTTTTGTTTTCTACATCAGCTTAATCTATGCCCTGTCTAATAGGACAGCTAATCTTTAGATTGAGAGTTTACTATAGGGCAGGCACGGTGCCTTACATCATTTAATCCTCACAATGATAATATGTGGGAAATAATATTAGAGATAAGGAAACTGAAGCCCAGAAAGGGTTTACCAGTTGCCCAAGGGCACGTGGCGAGTAGGCGATGGAGTTAGAACTCAAGCCTCAGTCAGTTGACTTCAGAAACTACGCTTTTATTTTTTTTAAGGTTTTATTTATTTATTTGACAGAGAGAGATCACAAGTAGGCAGAGAGGCAGGCAGAGACAGGGAGAAGCAGGCTTCCTGCTGAGCAGAGAGCCCGATGCGGGGCTCGATCTCAGGACCTTGAGATCATGACCTGAGCCGAAGGCAGAGGCTTAACCCACTGAGCCACCCAGGTGCCCCAAAACTACACTTTTAATCACTACTTATCCCTTGGCTCTGATCTGTGGCTCTGATCCACAGGCTTAACGGCACAGACAGACCCTAGTGAGGTCTGCCAAGTGTCCCCATAAGCACTTAGCAGTATGCTTTGTGTATAATAGATACTCAACAAATGTTCGCTGGATGAATGATTGATTGGTTTTAGGAAAACAGGCTTTTTGAAAGGTTCCTAACTACAATAATAGGATTCAGTTAACTGTTTCTGGTTACCCGGCAGCCCAGCATATCCCTATTTTATACAGAACACTCTCCCAGATACTTAACACCGGAGAATTTCCTCCCTGAAGAAGATCATGTATTGAGGCACTTTTGGTCCATACCTTTCCCCATCCTTCACAGTCAGGGGAGAGCCTGTAAGGGTACAGCAGGCAGCTGGGGGAAGCATTCAGCTTGTTGCAGTCATCTGTATTTATTTACACAGCTGTTCTCCCCCTCGTTCAAGCAGAAGACTCTGGCCCAGAAATCAGAGGTGGAAATAAAATTAGGGGGCTTTTTGAAGACTGCTGTGCAGTATCCTGCATCCTAGGCTCTCAGCAGGGATGTGGGGTCCAGGGACTTTCAAAGTTTTCCTTTGTGCTGGGTTAAGGGTACTAGTACAAAGTGAATAGTGCTGGGAGCTTCAGGCTGTGGGAGAGGTTATTATAAAGTACTGACATCCTGCTGTGAGGCCTGAATGTGTCCCCTTCTTTGGGGCTGTTATCTGGAGCCCTTCGGTAGAAAAGGAATAGAACAGAATGCCTGAACTGTCCTATGGTTGCCTCCAGCCCTCCCCTGGGAAGACTTTGAGCAATGAGCACAAATCAAGAGGAAACTGAAGAATAATTTTTTAAAGGATCTTCAAACAGCCAGTCTTTATTTTTTCAAGTGGGGGGTACTAAAAGACAAAATTAGAGCCAACTTTCTTTCTAATTAAGTTCCATGGACCTCCCAAAAGACAACACAGATGCTGTGATGAACATTAACAAGCTCTTAAGCAGAGTGTGTTTGAACTTGGTAGCACAAAGATAGAGAATGATTTTTTAAACTAAAAAGAAGGAAAGAAAGACATGGAAAGAAAACCACACACACACACACACACACACACACCCCAAGACCATAAAAGCCTGTTGTAATCATGACTTGCATTAGTTCTTTAGGAGGTTATGCAACAAAGCTGAATTCCTTTTCATCAGCACATTCAAAAATAAATTCACTCTTCTCTTTTGATTCCAGTAATGACATACACTTACGATTATTCTTTCTCTTCCTGGGGGCACCCGCCATATTAACACAGCGATATAAAAGTAAGCATTATTTTGTTTCAGAGCATATGTTTGCCAATAAAGCCCCTGACCTGGAATTCCACAGAGTCATGTGTCCCAGGGTGAAGCGCACGAGTTGGAGGGCTAAGGGGCATCTACCATTGAGAGAAACTTGTGGATTATGGGGAGCTCGGTGATCCTTGAAGAGATACGTTCCTCCAAAAGGCAAGTCCCTTTTAGCGCAGCCAGATCTCATGGGGTAGTAGAACAGGTACAGAGTAGATAATTAGCCCTGAATCATTCTAGCTTCAAGTTTAGCAAATCAGAAAAGTTGCTGGGTCTTCCTCCCCCAGTTTTAGGATCCATACCAATAATCCCCTAGACAACATCAAGATCTGGGGTGTTTTCCAGATCTTGAGGGAACTAGGCACGCAGGTTGGCATCACTTTGGGGTTACTCAGTTGGAGGTGAGAGAGTCAGACAGAGCTGAACTGGGTGCCAAGGAAGGTAGATGATGCTGTCCTATAACAAGTCCCACTGGAGAAAGTTGAGCTCAGGGTGAAATTGCAGCGGGAAGCCGTTGAAGTTTGAATTGAGGATTATTTGTCTGTGAAATGATATTAAAGATCATTTCCAAATTATTTCAATGAAGGAAAAAAAAACCCAAATCAATGGAGAAATTTATCATTTCTCTCATGTTTATGTTGGAGTGAGAGAATATTCCAAAATAAATAATGTAGGGGACTTGCCAAAGGCAAGAAAGGCTTTGCCTATGCAATGAACCGAGCTAGAAGATGAAGGTGTCTATATCACTTCTTAACATCTCTGTGTATTATGTCTCTCATCTTAAAAAGGGGAATAATAATTTGCTCCTACCAGCATCGAGTTATTAGAAGGGAAATCTTCAGTTTCCTTTCCCATGGGGGTGGGGTTAACTTTTAAGGCCTCTTTCCAACTCTTTACTCACTCCAATCAACCTTCTTGATTTCTTCCTTCCTTCCTTTTTTTTTGGAAGTGAGTAGACTACAAGGAGCATTGGTTCCAAAATCTTGCCTGGACAACTCCCACCTCAAAAGGTTACCTCTGACGCAAGCTATCTGCCTAGCTCTGAGGTTCAGCTCACAAGCCTCTTTGGGAGTATACGTAGCTATCCAGCTCAGCCTTGGTCTCTTTATTTCCCATCTGCCTAACTCTTTACCTCTTTTCTCAATTTGTTCAAAATGTGGACAGAGAAAAGAAATGCTATATGTTGAGCCCCTAGGAAATCCCAACAAAATAATTAGATATTGGAATTACGTAAGCTAATTTTAAAGTATACATGGAAATAAGCAAAAATAGCTGAGACAATTGTGAAAAACACGAGTAGTAAAAAAGAAAAGGGTTTAATATTATAAAGCTATACTAATTAAAACTGTGGTATTGGCACACTGAATATGCAGACAGATCAATGGATCAGAGCAGAAAGGCAAGAAACATATGTGGAAATTTAGTAGTTCTAAAGATGGCATTTTAAAGCAATGGAGAAAAAGATCATTTAATAAGTTGTGTTGGGGTAGCCATATGGAAAAAAAATTAAGCTGGATCCTTTATGGAAGATATTTCAGGTAGATTAAATATTTAAATTCAAAGAATGAAGTAATAAAAATTCAAGAAGAAATCATTGCAGTCTTTTATAATCCTGCAGTGGGGAAAAATTTTCTGAGTACCATAAAAACCTCCCATAAGCCACAAAAGGAAAGATTGATCATTTCAATTTTATAAAAATCAGAATTTATGTATAGCAAAATCCATAATAACCATAATCAAAAGATAAATGACAAACTGGTCAAAATATTAGAAATTTAAGTCACAGAAGAAAAGCCAAAATTTCCTAACACATGCACTCTATAAATCAACAAGAAAAGATCAACAAATCAATAGGTAAAAAGGAAAAAAAATATGAAATGATTCTTAAATATATGAAAAAATGCCCAGTATTGTTAATCAGAAGAAACATATAATAACACTACAATGACTTATCATTGTTTTGCCTATTAACTTGGCAAAAATAAAAATCCGCATAGAACAATACATGGAGAACCAGCACTATCAATATAATATTGGTAGGAGTTATAAACTGATAATCCTCTACCAAGAATACTTTGATCATATCAATTACAAATGTACAAACACTTTTACCCAGAAATTCCTCTTCTAGAATTGTATTCTTTCAATATATTGCACGTGTGTAAAATGACAAATACAAGGTATTCACTGCAACACTGTTTATAGGAGCATAAGATTGAAAACTATCTAAATATCCATTATTTGGGAACTGATTATATAAATTATGATAGATCTCATTAGAATATAACCTCTGTGAGGGAAAGAATTTGTTTTGTTCATTAATATATCAGAGCTCAGAAAAGTGCTTCACATATAGTGTTTTCAATAAATATTTGTTGAGTATATATATGCAATAGAATTCTAAGAAGTAAAAGAGAATGAAGAATTTTTTTAAAAATAGGTATGGAACGATATCCAAAATATATTAGTTAGGGAAAAATAAGAAGGGGAGAAACAATGTGTATTATATACTATTTTGTGTGTGTATACTACATATATTTGCTTATATGTGCACAAATATTTCTATTTCGGGGTGGTTGATCTTTTCTTCATTTACCATGTTTTCAGCAACTTTACTGAGATATGATTGCTATATAATAATAAATATGTGGGGGTGCTGGGCTGGCTCAGTCAGTAGAACATGCCACTCTTGATCTCAGGGTGGTGAGTTCGAGCCCCATTTGGGGGTAGGGTTTACTCAAAAAATAAATTAAATTAAATTAAAAAAATAAATATGTGTACAAATAAACATCTCTATAAGGATACAAAGGAAACTAATGACACTGAATGCCTCTAGAGAGGGAAATGAACAATTAAGGCTGGGATTGGGTATGAGTAATGAAACTTTTTAAAATAAAGTTTTATGTCTTTACATTTTCAACCATATGAATGTGTTGACTATTCAAAAGATTAAGGAAAATTGAAAATATTAAGAAATAAGAGTATTTCACTATCTTGGTTGTGGTATGGTTTCATGGGTGAATACATATGTCAAACGTATCCAACTGTATATTTTTCATATGTAGAATTTATTGTGTATCAATTGCTAACTCAGCAAAATTTCTAAAAAATGGTACATGAAGAAAAGATTGACTATTCATTAAACGGTTTTGGAATATTTGGCTACCGTTTTAGGAGAACAAATTAAAAAGTTAGGACCTTACATCTATTGACCTTAAAGGTAAAACGGCCAGTTATTTTACCAGCAAAATGGATTTATTTGGGAAGAGCTGAGGAATTGCAATCCAAGACATGTAAGCCACGGCAAACCACAGGCAAGTCCAGAGGTAGAAGGAGAAGAAAGTTTTTTACAGTGAAAAGGTGAAGACTGGGAGGGGATGTTTTGAATGGAAGTCCATTAGAGGAAAGCCAAAGTCTAGGGTGAACTGTGGCTGTGGCTGAACTGTGGTATTTTCCTATTGGCTGAGCTTGTTGCTGGGGGAGGAGAAATTTTGTTTTTTCCTCCTGCTGGAGTAGGAAAGAAAGTAGGCCACTTTTTGTTGGGGTCTGCAACTGACAACAAGTGATAGAGCATGACAGCTCTCTTTCTGGGCCTCCCAACTCCGTTTTAAATGAGGTTTCCTTTATTCCGTTTCACACATCATACCAGACATAAAAACAAATCGAATTGATTGAAGTGCTAGATAACAAAACAAGACAAAAACCGTATATAAATGTTGGAAGAAAACATTGGAGAGTATAGTACAGTACTTTTATAACTTTGGAGCGGGGAAGGTCTTTCCAAGAAATACTCAAAACCTGGAAGCTGTGGAGAAAAAAATTACAATAGCAGACTGTACTACCTAAAATTTAAAACCTCGGAGGAGAAAAGATGCTGTGAACAAAGATAATGTCATTGACCAAATCCCCAAGGTATCTAGTAGAACATGATTACTCTGTCTCTTACGTCATGTGGTGCTAAGAAGTGAGAAGTGTATGGAAAGAAGGCTAAGACATGCATTCAGAGACATCAGAGGTCCTCTACCTCTCTAAACCATTGTCCCCTTTGGCGGTCTACTAATGTCCCTCCTCAAAATAAAGTAAAAAATATAAGTACCTAAATAAAATGCAAAAGATTACAGAGGGAACCAATTACATTGAAATACAATTATATGTATTTGTGCTTCTTTACCAACAATAAAAAAGACATAGGGTCAGGTCTAATAACTATGCAATTTTGAAATCGTGAGGAGCATAGATAACATTTTTAGATATCTGAAATCATTGTAGGGCAATGTGATAATATCTGTGATTACTATTGGTATCAAATAGGGTACAGGGTACAACTGATAAGAATGTGATTTGTTGCCCACGTTCATAATTGAAGAAACCGCTAAATTTCAATTCAAAGTTAATGAAAATAGAGATGTAATTTTTTTTTCCCATCCAAGTTCACAGATCTCTGGGTTCTATCCCCAAAGACCTTTTGGAAGACTCTTCAAACCCTAGGCTCAGTATTCCAGGGAAAGACCTTGACATAGCTGCAAAAGATAAAGAAATGCAAAGTCCAATCAAGTGCTCTAGTTCCCCTGTGGTCGCTTAAAGGCTCCAACCTGACTCGAATGTTAGATAAAGAAACTCAGCTCCTGGGAGTTGAGTTATGTGACCACCCTACCCTCTACCCTCTAAAGTCATGAGGGAGAGACTCTAGAGAGCACCTCGGCATGGCAGTCAAGGGTTGAGAAGCCACACCGTGATGTCTGCAGTTGCAGTATCATACCCTGCCAAAATTTCTGGTCAATGTGCAACACTAATTAGCTGGAAATGTATAGCGGCAAACATAATTTCAAAATGTTCCTTTGGGAAAGCAACCTTGAAATTATTTGGATGACAAATTATTTGGACTCTATACTTCTGTTAGGTTGGTTTGTTGTTGTTGTTTTGGAGAGGGAGGGGGAGGGGCAAGTGGGAGGGGGAGACAGAATCTCAAGCAGACTCCATGCCCAGCACAGAGACTGCATGTGGGGCTCTATCTTGCCACCCTGAGATCATAACCTGAGCTGAAGTCAAGAGTCACACACTTACCGACTGAGCCACTCAGGTGCCCTGATATACCTGTGTTAAGCTTTTGGTTTTTTTTTAAAGATTTTATTTATTTATCAGAGAGAGAGCATAAGCAGGGAGAGCGGCAGGCAGAGCAGACAGAGGGAGAAGCAGGCTCCCTGCTGAGCAGGCAGCCCGATACAGGACTCAATCCCAAGACCCTGGGATCATGACCTGAGCCAAAGGCAGATGCTTAAACAACTGAGCCACCCAGGCATCCCTATTTGTTTTAAGTTTTAAAAGAATTTGTGACAATGTGATAAGTATTTGTAATGTTTAAGGTAATTTAGTATATTTGACAACGCTTCTCTTTTTTCCTCCCTTACCCCGCTGTCTCTCTTCCAATTCCTCCATATATTTTCTATCTCTAGACATTGGAGAGCCCTCAGGCCAGTCCTTGATTATCTTTTCTCTAGCTACATTCACACCCCTGGAGATGACATCCATTCCTTACTGTTGAAATGTACAATAGCTTTATACCATATCTAGATGTTGATAATACCAAATTTAATCTCAAACCAGATCTTTCCCCTAAATTCCTACTTATATATCTAACAGCCTATTCAACATCTCCACTTGATTATCTCAAGTTTTGATTTCTTGCCCTGACCACACCCCACACAAATCTATTCCGGATCTTCCCCCAAATCAGCAAATTACAACTACAGTCTTCCAGTTTCTCAGGCCAAAAACCTTGGTGTCATCCTTTTTGAAGCAATAAATGCTTATAAAAATTTGGCAAACAATATGAGGCAGAATAATAGAGATTCCATTAGATATAACTCTAGCCTTTGTAATAGTGTTTGGTGTACTAGTACATAAAATGTTAAAATAACCTCAACTACTCAATTCTTAGTTATTCCATTCCATTTCAGTTATGAATCTTCTCTGTCTTCATGTGCTCTCACACACTCCTTTGGCATGTTTACACAGAGCTGAAGCTCTTAATTCCATGTGTGTGACAAGTTCCAAATGTGGAGTTCCAACTTTCCCTCTTAGATGCCATTGCTACCTGGACATCTCCATTTGGAGATCTGAGAGGATCCAAAACAGGACTCTTCATTCACTTATACCTACCCTGAATCTTAGGCTCTCCACCCCATTTCAGTTAAACTCTAATTACCTGCTTACTCAAGCCTAAAACCTTAGTTCCATCCTTCACTACTCTCTTTCTTTCATACCCTTTGTCCAATTTATCATTAAATCCTGACAGTTCTCCTGTCAAAATACATCCCCAAATGGGACCACGTCTCACCACCTCTCTGGTCAGTGACCTTAATCTAAGCCACCATCATCTCTCACTGGGCTATCCCAGTAGCTTTCTAACCAGTCTCCACACTGCTAACCACTCTTCAGGCAGCAGCCAGAGTCAGCCTTTTTAAAGGCCATTAGACTCCTCCTCATGGAGCTAAGCCCTAAAATAGCTTCCTGTCCCACTCAGCATGAGGTCCAAAGCCCTTTCCAGAAGCAATGAGCATTTATTTGCACAGAGTCTGTCTTCTCCCAACCATGATGTAAGCTCCATGAGGTCAAAACTCCTCTCCTTTTTTCTCAACTTTATAGTGCTGGGCACCAAGCAGGGACTCAATTAATGTTTGCTGCATGAAGAGTGAACAAGCTTCTGAATGGGAGTGAAGGCTGAGAGTGTGAGGCAGTGTAGAAAGGTAACCCTAAGAACTTTATGTATTTTACTCTTTTGTGAAGAGAAGCTATTTTGAAGACCCAAGTCTTTAAACATTTTAAAGAGAAAAAAATTTATTTAAATGTGTCAACAAGATCAAGCTAAACAGAAGACTGAAGGGGCACTAGATAAGAGAAAAATCTGTAGGGCCCATGCTGGTGGAGCTGAGAAATCTGAAAATGTTAAGTCAACTTCAAGAGAAAGATCAGAAAGGAGACTTCCTCTGGTCTACACTGCTTTTGTAATGAGAAACAAAGTCTCAGCTTTGGCCATAGCCTGTCTCTATCCTTTTGAAGATTATCTGTGCCTTTGTCCACTCTCTCATTTGTTCTTTTCCTCTTTCTCACCCTAATCACACAAATCAGATCATGCAGTCGATGTGCATTTTTAAATCTCTGGACAGCTCTCAGCAGCTCAAGATAAGCCTGTAGGAAGGGCCGTCTTCCATAAAGCCCAATATCTCAAAGATTGCCATCTCTATTCTCTATGAATAGAAGTTGGGAAAAACAGATATTCCTGGTGGATAAAAGGAATGCCAGAAGGGTAGCTCCAGGATTGACAATAAATGCCTCCTAGAATAGGACCAGTTCTAGGAGGAGTAGGATTTGCTAGTGCTGGGCTATGGTGATGAGTCTGAAGTAAAAAGTGCAAAGGGTAGTTAACCCAGGGTAAATTTACCCCTCAACATGCCTCCTTTCCCTAATCCCACCCCCACATATTTTAACCATGAGGTTGGAATTAGATTGGGACCACATTTTAATCACTAAACTACTCCAGAACAACAGACTTCACCTGGTGGCTCCAAAGTCCTAGAAGAATTTGAACACAGAACCAACAGTAAGAATTCTGAATCCTGTTGGATTTAGTGGAGGAAAGATGCAAGTATACGCAGCCCTAGAGGAAGGGGAAACACCAGCCACTATGTCAAGGGCATGAGGAGTGAATTCTATCTTAAATACTACATTTGAAAAACATAGCAGACATCTAAAAGGGGACTCCAACAGACTACCTGACATAATTATTTACTCTCTTCTACATCTGGTGAAAGTTGCTTTTTTCTAATCTTTTTCTGTCTGCCTCATAAATGTTAGCAATGGTTATTCCTGGGTGAATCTATTGCCACCAAGACACATCTTCCTCTAATGGAATAGAAAACCAAGATTTTGACCAGAGTGTGGACGGGGGTGAGAGCGGGGGATGAGAAAGCATTGTGTTTCTGCTGATGGGGATCCTGGAATATGGAAGAATGTTGGCCACCAGGGGGTCACTCCCATCGTGCCTTTGTTACATAAGGATATATTCCTTTTGGCTCAAGAAGATTGGGTAGTTCTTGGAAGGTCTTAGGGACTGACTTTGTTGGTGGTAATGGTATTGCTTGTTATGCCAGATTCTAGAAAAAAAGACCTTAGCATTCTACGAAGTGTATTAGTACAAAACTATCTTTGATTTTGAAAGTCACACCTAAAGACTTTTTTTCAACCTAAGAAATGCTCCGACTGCATCCGTCAAGGACAGGTATGCAAGTTGTTTCTACTTTCGACCCACCTTTCTGCTTCTCCAAAACATGGTATACCCTATCTTTTGGTTTTTTCTTTGTCCTTTAGCCATGTATTAAGAGCCCATCTGGAGTCCTTGTTGGTCCCCTCACACCACTCTGTGTTTTTGTTCCTGCCCATTCCTCCACCTGGAATGACTCTCCCGAACTATTCCTAACTATGGGAGAAATTTCTTCATCTTCACAGTTCCTTCTGAAATGCTGTCTTTTCCATGAAACTCTTTTTCCCCACAACTGGATTTAATCCCCCTCCTGTCTAAAGAAATTCATTTTAAATCTCTCATCATGTTTTATTTTGTCATATATTTCATTACGCATTTGTTTTCCACTACTGTATTGTAATATCCTTGAGGACTGCAACCATTTTGGCCCTCTCTGTGTGTTCCACCTTCCCTCCAGTGCCTTTAAACATGGTGGGAATTTGTAGAATTCTGAAGGCAGTATTTTCATTGGGAGTGTTAGTTCCGGCAAACAGGAATTGTGTGGCCTTCAAGTGCCTGAGCTTTGAATGCGAGTGGCCTGGGGTGGAATCCCAGTCCAACCACTTAACCAGCTTGTGACCTTGGCTGGTTGCTAATTCTCTCTGAACCTCAATTCCTTCATTGGTAAAGTGGGAATAATAAAATTTAGTGACAATAGGGTTGTTGTGACAAGTAAATGAGGCAAATGTAAAGCACTTGACACAGTGCCTGGCACATAGAAAAGACTCAACTAATGGTAGCTATTTTTATTAGTAGTAGTATTACCACTAGCAGAGACCAAATATTCTCACCTTACAGTAATCTGTTTAAATAAACTAGGAGAGAATGGGCTAGCGAAGAGATTTTGCCAGCTCTGCCAATTCCAAGGACTCCTCTACAAAGAACAAGAACTCCTCTATAAAGAATATCCATTTTACAACAGTGCTGCCTAATAGACATAGAATGTGAGTCACATATGTAATTTAAAATTTTGTACTAGTCACATTAAGGAAACAAAAAGAACAGATAAATTGATTTTAATATGTTTAATATATTTTATTTAACACAATACCTAAAATATTATCATTACAGTGTGTAATCAATATAGTTATTAATGAGATACTTTACTATTTTTTGGATCAAGTTTACAAAACTCAGTGTATCGTTTACCCTTACAGCACATCTCAGTTTGCACTAGCTGCATTCAAGTGCTCAATAGCTTTATGTCGCTGGTGGCTACCATATTGGAAAACACAGATTTATGAGATTGGATTTTAAAACATTGGTCTCATGAATGAATCAAATCGCACAAAGCTTTCACTGAATGCAACTGGGATTATAGGATGACATGTTTTTCTGAAAATGATTAGAACTGAGAGTGAACACTGGGTTCTGGTCTTGGCCCTGATATTCACTTGGTTGATATGGGGCAAACCATTTGTTTTGCTGTGCTTCATTTCTCACATCTGTCCCAGATGTGAGCCAGGTCACAAGGCCATAAAAAATATGACCAGTCCCTCAGTCCAGTCTGTCTCATCATCACCCAACTTCCTAGATCTAAGCCCGAGACCTGAAACACGTATGCCCACACATCTTACCTATCATGGAATTTACTAGAATGAGTCAGTCTCTATAAGATTTATTAATTGAGGCATCACTAAAACTTGGGTTCTTGGAGTTTACTTTATGCATTTTGTCTTTTCCTCAGACATTATTCCAGCTTATGAGAGTGTTATTCTTAGAATTTGAGTACTTTGAGTTACCTGATTTAGTTGTTTCCGTATCTGACCCTGGGAACCCACTCAGGGTCCAGATGCTGGCAGTGGAGACAAGGAAAGGGAAAGGTGAAGGAGAAGCCAGAGGAAGGGCAAACCTAGTGGCTTATCCTTGACGTGCCCCATTGCTGTTGGTTTCATCACTGAGATTTTATTTGAACAAAGGGTTAAAAAAAAAAGTGAAACCCAGCCCCTATCTCACCTTTCATTTGGAGGAGAGGGCCACAATATTTGCCAAGGTTTACATACTCCCACCTCAGTTTTAGTGTATTTTTCTCCAATGCCATTTATCTTTTTTCATTTCACCTGTTGATATTAAGAGTTTTGGGGGGGGGTGTTTTTTTGTTTTTTTGTTTTTGTTTTTTGTTTTTTGTTTTAAGAACTAACTGGACTTAATGCAGTTCTAATAGAAACACCTTTCCACAACTGAGACCTGATGACAGGAATGAACCAGTCGCCCTCAGTTCATTTCACTTCCGCACGTGTGATCTTGTGTGGGGGAGCAGCTGGGTGAGGAAGGAGGCTTGCCTTTGCCTCTTCTGTGACCCATAGGTTAACTGCCTCACCAGGTGACAGCAGTTCCCCTGCCCGGCAGAGGAACATGGGATCCATGAGCATTCTGATGGCTTTCTTCCCTGGTCTTTCTACTCAGAATCAATCCATTGACACAGCATTAGCAGAAGATAGGCTTGACCCAGGCACACAGCACTAATCTCAAATGTATGTTTTAAAGCATAAAACAACTTTATTCTGACCTTACCCCAGATTGCTATAACAGCATCCAATGACCAAAAATGATTTCAGCAGCTAAGGTTGATTTGTGTTCAAGGCCCAGACAGTTTCCACCATTCACCCTGTTTTCTCAACTCAAAGCTGCATTTTCTCTTGCTTAAAAAATTTGCATATTTTCTCAGTGCCTGTTTCTGACTCACAATAAACAATGCCCAGACCTCCTGCCAAAAAAATGTCCAAATGCGAAATAGTTGCTATAATAGTCGTTTTTGTGATGGCAACTTTGAGCTGTGTGCTTTTAAATTATAATTACTTTTTTTCCTTACAAAAGATGTGTATCTCTCTTGATTGCTGTAATTATGATTCTATACCAGCAAACAGTTATGAAAGATTCATGTCATCGCTGTGCTTCATAAAACCCGTGCCCTTCAATGAGTTTCCTTGGGGGACTGTTTATGTGTTTGTGTTTAATCTGTGGCAGAGAAATCTAACGAGAAGCCATTAATCATTGAGAGCATATAAAAATTTGTGTCTTTAACTAAATAGGCAGAACTGGATAAGGCAAGCCCATTATTGGCATGACATGATCTAGAATCATAGAATGTTAATAGGGGAAGCAACTTGAGAAAAATAATGTAGTCCAACCTCATCCTACAGATGACATTCAAAATTGGGAAGGGAGAAACATGTGGTTTAGTGACTGAAAACACATGGGAGCAAGAATGGGGACCCAAGTTCTAAACCTGGACCTACCCCTAAGGAACAATGGCAGAGGCCAACCTGCCAAAACATCATTCATCCTTGTTTTCAAGGACAATGGATGGAATCCATGGATTGATGAGGTGCTTCAGGGCCTACCTGAGGAAGAGAAGAGGGACACTGAAATAGACCATGACATCCACCTCCCACCCATTCGATTAGAGGAGCCCCACTTGGATCTATTTCACATTGTAAGGTCTGAAAAAGAAATTGATTGGCTTTTCTTCCCACTTTTTAAAGTTTGATGTTTATCGATGTCCTTTGTCCAAGTTTTAGGATTAGAGATGGATCGATGTAATCTCTTACATGTGTGGCTGTGTTGTCCATTTATTCATGCGGCAACTCTTCACTGAGGACCTTCTGTGCTGGCTGCTGAGTATGCGGCGGTTGTATATACAGGCTCTGCTCTCAAAGAGCCCACAGTCTAGGAAGGGAAAGTTCCAGAACAGAATGGTAATCACTCTAGAGAGTTAAGCCCAGGGAGCCCTGGGAGCAGATCAGAGGTGCAATCAACCCCTGTCAGGGATTGGAGGATGAAGAGGAAGGTGAGAAGAATATTGAGGAGGAGGAGGAGATTTTTAGGATTAACTTTCCAGAATAACAGGTGGTAGGCCTTCCTTTTGATGTTCTTTACTTTCTTTTCTATCTATCTTTCATATAAGCTACCAGGAACTTCTTTTGGAAAAAGATGAGAAACTAAAGTTCTTTTTTTTAATATTTTATTTATTTTTTTAAAGTAGGCTCCACACCCAACATGGGGCTCAAACTCATAACCGCAAGGTCAAGAGTTGCATGCTCTACCTACTGAGCCAGCTAGGTGCCCCAAGAGACTAAAGTTCTCAGAATTGTTGTGAACTCTTGTCACTCACTGACTATAATCCTGGGCATACTGCTTAATCCCTATGAAACTCCGTATCAACATCTGGATACATAGGACTAGTAATAATAGAACGTACCTTAAAGCATTGCCACAAAGATTAAATTAGTTAATATGTGTAAAAGTCCTTATAAAACTATGAAGCACTATATAAATGTTCACTATTATTATTGCGAGCACTTAGCCGAAGGCTTTAATTCCAATTAACTTACATGATTTTTCTCAACGAAACCAAGATTCTAGTCCTTCAGAGGTTTGGCAACTGGGAGCAACTGGGAAAAAAGCCATTTCACAATATGTCACCATTAATAGCAAGAGCAATTGTGAAATCATCACTAAAAAGTAGATCATCTTTAGTTTTAGTATGAAGAAAATGTGTTCAATTTCTTTAAACCACCATTATATCCAATTCTTAGCTACCTTGTGATCAAATGGTTGGTATAATTTCTCACGATGAGTGAGTCTATTAGAGTACTCCTCTTTTTCTTCTTCCCCCTTATGTTGGGATTCTCTAGGCCTCTGCCGTTGCTCAAATCACTTCCAAAGGTCAAAACATGAGAGTATGTTAAAGGAAACTAAAACTAAAGTGGGCAGGGCAGTGACATGGGGAGTACACATTTCCTCTAATGCAGGAAGTCTCACTCAATGCCAGCCTATCCCTTGAAGGGCCTCAATATTGTGAAATTGTCTGAATTTTTAAACCAAAACTATTCCTTTTAATGTGGGTGTGAACTATCTCAATGGGAAAATGCTTCTCCTCCCTTCTACTTCCTAACTCAAGTCTTCTTCACTTAAAGGACTTGTATCAACCCAAAATTTAAAATCACTCCTGTGCTTAAATCTTGTGCCTCCATCTTGCCTGGGGGTAGAGTTCAAGTTCTTCAATTTGGCGTTTTGGATCCTCTGTACATACAATGTGAAGCAGGCACAACTCCTTCAGGGAGCTCTCTGTCTCGTAGCCAGTTCTGGTAAACAGGCCCCAATGCAGAGTTCCCATAACTCCCTGTGGGGTTCTCCCCTTGCCCACTGCATAATAATTACAGTTGTGTGTTTGTGGGCTCCCCTTGGAAAGGGACTGGCATGGAGCACACTTGCTCAAGGTTTGTTGAATGAATGAATGACTATGATAAAGGTTAATTATAATCCACTCTGAGAGCTGGGTTTTTCAAGCTTCATCTGGGTTTAAAATAAATCCATTGGTTAAAAAAAATCCCACTAACCAGAATTCACCACAGATTTGTTTTGTTTTGTTTTGCTTTTTACCTTCAAGCCTAAGAAAGAAAAAATTCAAGACAAAATGCAAGATCAACTACCACAAGTTCTACTTCTACTCTAATTACAACTCTAACATTTCCGCCCAGGTAAAATCAGTTCTTGCTCATGTCTTCACATTCTATAATTTTCAAATTACAAGAGAGTCAACACTCCATAGGATGATCCTAAAACGTAAGCTATTTCAATAAAGAATGACAAAATCTCTTATGAAACATGAAATTAAAAATAAAAGTAGAAAACATTTAGTAAAGGTTAAAATATTTTCTAATCCATGTTCTTCTTCTCATTCCAGAATGCCCTTATCTTGACTGCTGAAATTTAATTGTTCTATACTATGTTACAGCACTTACTCGTTAATCACGAACCTTCATACTTCAGACCAATGAATGGAAACAGTTCATTGAAGAATACGTTAGATTTGGTGGTTGTTACAGTGACATTTTTTTTCCTCAAAAAATAAAAAAAGAATGTACGTACGGCGTACTTTATAATAGAATGTTCACAGAAGATTCTTGGAAGATTTTTCAAAAGGAGCAGCGTTTTGTCCCATGTGATTTTTTTTTTTACTCTGGAATTCTAAAATTAATATGAGTCCCTGGCTCTGTGTCTCCTACACAGAGTAGCTTTAAATGAAATCTGGCTGATAGAGGCTTGTTCATAATTTCTTGATCTTTCACTTATTTTGTATTTCTACGAAGGAAAAAATGTTTTAACGCTTAAGGGTCTAATTTATGAAGTAAGGGAAAAAGTAAGTAGAAATGTGTGTTGAGTAAACCTAAGCTGCCCCAAGGGCATTATTGTTAGAGCTTTCCTAAAGAGAAAGTGGTGCTTAAAAGAGGTAATGCCCAATATTTCCCCCCAGACTAAAACCTTGTAATTCAGATGAACTCTGAACTGAGACTCTTTGCATCTCATTTTCTCATTAGGTTTTTATTACAGCCAACAAAACCTTTCAGTGGTGAATTACTTCCCTTCTCGAGGGGACACCAGACTCACATAATGTCTGCACTAACTAAAATAATGAAATGGTTTTTAACCAAACCTTAGGGATTAGAAAAAAGGAAAAAAGAAAGGGCAGTAGGGCCTTCTCGTCTCTATGCGAACCAAAGTGTGGTTTTCTAGTACTTTTTCTTGCCCCCCCCCCCCCAAAAAAAAACAGAATTTAAAAACAGAAATGCCACTTGGCTTGGAACTCCATTTAAAATCATTTAAAGATTTCTCTCTTAAGCTCTCTTAAAATACGTGTCACTTCCACAAGAAATACGGACAAATTAGTCTTAAACCCATGGCTCAGGTAGGACTTAGAGCAGTAAGTAAGTGCCTTTCAAATGTACTCGTGGTGTTTAGAAATGACACCAGCTCCATGCACCTAGGCCAGAAGCAAACCATAAAAACAAATAATTTTGTTTTAACACAGAAGGTTGAAAAGCATTTTGTTTCATACTGTTACATTATGCCATCCATGTACAAGAGCTATTTAATGTTTCCTATGTATCAGGCATAGGACTGGTTCTTGCCCTCAAAGAACTTATAATTCAGTTGAGAAGCCAAAGCTTAACATGGTTTTAAAAAGACAGGATTAGCAGAAGACAGAGTGTAATTAAGTGTCAAACAATGTGGCCCAGATGCTAAATCACCTAGGAGATCACAGGAAGAGAAAAAGATCCCTGAGGGCTGGGACTGTCAAGAGTATATATTTTCAATAAACTCTTAAAATTATGCCAAGTTTAAAAGTCGTTATGATTTGTTAAACAAATGCTGCTCGTTTGTCATTTTAAACCATTTACATGATTCACCATGGCTTTCCAACCAGTTTGGAAGGACATAAACGAAAAGGTTGAAGCTGGCAGGAGACATTATCTTTAGACTCTCCCTGAGTTTGCCAATGAGGGAAAAAACATACCTTCCTGTTGGATGACAGACACAATAACTAAGCAGATTTTGCATGGAGAATACGAGATTTAACGAACAGGAATAGAGAACTCTGGCTATAATTTTTAGTATGGGTTTTTGTTTCAAACTTTGTTCTCCATGCTAAACGAGTTCTAAGTTTTGGAGCTGAGTCAGGCTTTAAAAAAAATTTTTTTTTTCATTTTTAAAAATCTATTTCCACAATCTATTTTCCTTTCTAAGAAAAGTGGGCTAAAAGTGCAATGAAAATTTTCTAATTCCTAAAATCAATGGTTAGGGGGGGCCTGAGGGGGGGAGATACTGAGCCTTGTTTTAAATTGAAGCATCTATCTGTACAGCAACTTTCGTTTGAAATCACAAACCTTCAAGTGTGCATTTACGCTCCTAGTCTTAAAATGCTTTTTACTTTATAGCTCAGCAAAGATCCTGGTCTCTTACCTTTTTAGTCTTTGTAATGCAGGCAGCTGGAGCTCAATTAGATTTGTTGTAAGAAGAGTTTAAACTGCTAACATAGAAACATGCCTCATCTTGTGTTTTGAGTAACTTTAGGCAAGTTTGCAGAGTTGTAGTAAGCATTTCTTTTTCTCCATACTTGTCGAGTTCTGGCTCTTCCCAAGAAACGTGTTATTTCTCCTAATTCTAAAAAGAGGGACTCTTTATAATAGTTGTACAACCAGGCAAAAGAGCACACTCTCCTGCTTCCTTCAGGGGAGGAAACCTGCACTAATGTGAGATAATTAAATTTAGTCTTAGCAAAGTCTCCTCTGAAACGTTCTAATCAAGACTTCCAGCTTTCTGAGTGTGTGTGAGCTTTATTTTGCAATTCTTCCCGGTCCCGGTTTTGCATTCCTAATGAAAGTGAACTGACAAAGCGTGAAAGTGGTCTAAGGAGCAAAACAAAGCCAGCAAGCATGCTTCTGGTGAGCCAAGATTAATCAATATTCCAGAAACCTCGGGTTTGCCCCCTCCTTCCCTGTGGTGTTTTCATTTTTCCCCACTCCCCCTTTTCCCGGGCGCAGACTCCTCCCCTTTTCTTAAGTTGCCCTGATAGTAACTCGCAGTTTCAGAGCGCATGTATGCCTCGCTCTCGGCGTTTGCTGCTCCGCCGGACCTGCAGCAGAATTCACCTTGTCATTGCCTGCGGTCCCTTTCACCCGTTACAAAACCAGGAAAGGTAAGTCCGACGTCCTGTGTTCCTGCTGGACTTCACCCCTCGTTGCCCTTCTCCACCAGTGTATTTCCTTTCGCAGGCGGAGGAGTAGCGAGAGTAAAAAGCTAGCCATTTTGGTAGATAAAGTCCACGTTAGTCATTTAATGTAACGAGTGCGTGGTGTCTATGCCGTGTCCCTTCTGAATTTGAGGTTGAGTCGTTCGGGCCGGATTCGGGGTAGATTGTGGTTCCAGCGCTAGAAAAGAATCAAGGCTGAGCTGGTCCGTTTAGAAATGACTGGAAAGGAAACCAGAGATTAGTGAAAAGAAAAAAAGAAAAATCTGCCCACCCCCTCCTTCCCTTCTCCCTAAACTTCTAATCTGCTGTGAAGTCTTAAGCAAGCTGCGGGTCGTATGATCACGGACCCCAACCTGCAATTTTTTTTAAAAGTCAGAACTGTTCAGACCAGTCTTTTTTTCCACACTTGGATTTGCCAGAAGCTTCGGAGGAGGCTCCTAGAGCTTCCCGGTGACCTCCCCCACAGTATTCCCACGTCCGCAGGCACCACTGATTCCTACTTGGATTGATCACCGCAAAGATTATGGATCACAAATCTTAGAAAACAGGAGGACTCCTTTGATTTCTTCAAAGCAACTGATTTCCACCCAGAAGACATGGACTTAGATATATTTGAATAACCTAGGAGCCCTTTAAAGAAACTAGAAACCACACGCTGTAATGTTCGGAATGAAAATTGGATTCATCTCTTCTGTTGTAGAAATCCTAAATTTTGAAATACTCAGAAGTCGCTGATGGTTTCCTCAGAAGACTCCGATATGATTGCCACAAAGACAGATACTACTTTCTGCTTGTGGTAAAAATGGAAATGAATTGCGATTTCAGATCATGTATATATAGATGGGCTCCGCGATCTTTGCTTATTACAGGGAAAAAAATTTAAAATGCCCCTGTAAAATAGTCAAATATATTTCCGAAGTCCTGTGCATGTATTCTGTTTTTTCCTTAATGAAGAAAATCGTTACTTTATTATATATAACAGAAAGCTCTGACGGTGAAATATCAGTATCTTAATTCATTTTATTGACCTGGTTATGCCTTCACCATGTACACAACACAAGCCAGCAAGTAATTATTGAGTGCTTCCTGTGCTTTCAATTCACTTAGACATTTATTGAGGGTGAACATTGTGCAAAAAGTACTTGGCTAGGTTAGGAGGAGACGAGGGGGTGGGGGCTGCTCAGTCACACTCAGGGCTCTGATGAACCCTTTTATAGCCTCCTTGGAATGGAAAGGGCAATTTTTTTAAAATAGAACACACAATTCTGCTCCTATATTTTTTTTTTATTGCTCGTATATTCTGAAATTATGCATATTTCTCACACATGGTCCAGTGTGCACATCCCAGCCCTGAAATCTGGCATTGCGGCTCTCTCTAGCCCTTGAGTCCTACTGAGATGATGCAGTGTGCCAACAGCTTGCCCTGTGTGGGGCCGCACTGATTTCTCAGCCCTGCAGGCTGTAACTCTTGTCTCTTCTCTCCTGGTTCTAGTTGTGTTCTCTAACACCAAAGACATCTGGCTTTCGGGGGGTGATTCCGAGACGCTGAAGTGCAAAGAAGAGACTCTCCTAGAGAAGTAAAATATGACTAAAGGCAATGGAGAAGAGCCCAGGCTGGGAGGCAGAATGGAGAGATTCCAGCGAGGAGTTCGTAAGCGCACGCTCTTGGCCAAGAGGAAAGTGCAGAACATCACAAAGGAGGATGTTAAAAGTTACCTATTTCGGAATGCTTTTGTGCTGCTCACTGTCACTGCAGTCATTGTAGGTAAGTTATTTGATAACAACCAAAAAGAAAAAAAAAAAGAATCTTGTTTCTCTGGGGCATCTGGCTGCCTGAGCATATTATCAGATGGACTGATTGTAGGTATTCAAAATAATAGTCCAGGCTTTCGTCTGAACTGGAAGATTTTTTTTCTCCCATTAAATGACAGTCTGTTGGTGTGTTTGGAGCAATGTATGGTAAACACATGGGAAAGAAGCATCATTAGGCATTATGCAAATCAATTGATTGTGTGGAGAAGGGAAACAAATCAAATGTTTTCCCATCTCGTGTAAGGATCAAAGAGTGATAATTTAATCATTAGGCCTGAGCAGTTAAATAACAAAACAAGCAGGCATGCTGGATTTGGCCAAAATGTAATCATTCTACCATGTTATTTTCACTTAAAACTAATTTATACAATTAGTACACCCAAAATGAGGTACAGGTTCCTAAGAGTAATTATCTTCTAACTGGTGCTAACTCGAAGCTGAGAATCAGGTCTAGAGGTAGAGGCTGAATCTTTTATGTGTTTGCACTCCCCCATCCAGGGACTGGAAAATGTAAATTGAGAAAAATGTTGACACAGATCTTTTTCACTCATTTCTTGCCATAAGTAGCTATCCCTTTTCTGAAACTTTTCAGTCTCTTACAAATGTAGCATTGTTGACAGCAATCTGTACTAATAAAACATTGTTTTGTTTGACTTATTGATATCTGATATGATCGCTAATTACTTATGGGTGGCATTGATCCTACTTTAAAATAGAGCTGAAGCAATGACTTACTTGGACTCTTTGGCTGAACCAATATAGAAATCCCTAGGCTGGTAAATACAAAAGCCAATGCCATTGTTGTAAAAACTGTCTAACTTAAATTTCTACTATGTGGCCCAAAAGGAGGAAGGGGGCATTTGCGTACAGTTTTAATCTCTACTTTGGAGTTTGCCAAGATCTCCATCAAATATAAAGAGGTAATGACAATAAAGACTAAGAAAGTTTTGTAGCATGTAAATATAAGTAGAACTTTAGCCCAAAAAATAGATTCTTAAATTGTAGACAAACAGGAATACAACAGGAGAATAGTTTGTCACAAGACTTTAGATTTATTCCATTTCAGCATCTTTTGTTCCTTTTAGTAATTGTTAGTGATTAATGACTGTTCAACTAATTTTAGAGATGTTCAAAGAGAAAAGGTCCTGAGTGACTCAGGGAAGCAACAGCTTGCTTTAGTAGGTTCCCAGGTTTGTTGTGGTTTTTGTTTCGTATTGTTTTGTTTTAAGATTTTATTTATTTATTTGAGAGAGAGAGAGCACGAGCAGGGAGAGGAGCAGAGGGAGAAGCAGGCTCCCCACTGAGCAGGGAGCCCAGACTCAAGGCCCTATCCCAGGACCCTGGGATCATGACCTAAGCCAAAGGCAGATGCTTAACTGACTGAGCCACCCAGGCGCCCCAGATTCCCAGATTTAAATACATTCCTGGGAAAAGTATTTGAGTGCTATGTCATTGTCTTGGAAGTTGGTGTAAAATGCTTGAATGACATTCATCAAGCCAAACACTAGCTGCCAAATAATAATAGCAAACATTTATATAGTACTATTCCAACTATTTTCTAGGTGTTTTGCCTATATTAGCTTACTTAATCCTCAAACAAGTCTATGAGTGAGTGGGTAGGTATGATTAGTATGATCTTTATTTTATAGATGAGAATAGTGAGCGTGGAGCGATCAAGCAACTTGCCCAAAGTCATGCAGATAGTAAATGCTAGAGCTGAAAGTCAGACTCAGGCTATCCAGGCCAGAGGCCATTCTTTTAACCACTTTGCTGTCCTGCCTTCGTGCTCTGTGAACTAGTTGGTGTCTTGCGAGAGATTCCAGGAAGAGAAATGTTGCTGTGTCTTGGCAGAGGCCAATTAGCAAGCAATGCTAGATGCATCCCCATAGCATGGTCATTTACTACATGATTTACCCAGTTAAATCGGCAGAAAACTTTTAATTCTCCTACAAATGATTAAACCACATCCCTCTCGTTCATTTAACAAATACTCATTTATCCTGCACCCCTACACCCTTAATAAGAGAGCTCAGTGATACTGAAGTATGTTTGGAAAAGATGCAGAAACACTTGTTCAAAACGGTGTTCTAAACGCAAGAAGAGTTCGATTTCTAGAACAGAAATGTGTCAGTTAAAGAATAGAGAAAGGGAAAGTAATAAAACCTGCACATGGGAGGCAGATTGATGGAGAAGCAATTTCCTAAGTGATTACAAAGATAAATATCTAATAGAAGGAAGATAATGCCAGGATTTAATAGTCCATTTTCTCTACGAGTTCTGGGATCATTTCCTAGCCCAGTGAAGACTTTCCTAACATTTGTGAGAACTGCAATGAGTTGGCTGAGCCGGGGTAGATAACTTGGCAGGATGTCCTCATGGTTGGCTTTACTAATGGAAACTGAAGAGGTAGAAGTAATAAGAAGAAGGCACAAACAAAGAAACACATAAAAAGAGCTCATTGACAGTCAGAGAGACCACTGAGTCTATACCAAAGACTTGGAAAGGCAAATAGACAACTTAGTAGCAAACAGACTAAGAAAAGAAGGAAGAATCCTTCAGTTATCTCTTGGTGTGTCTTCCACTGAGGGCCCAGTGGAAACAAAGACACCATTTAGCTTGTCACTGGGTACCATGTCTACATCAGCCCTAAAAGAATAAAAAGAACATGTCTGGACTTCAGCTCTGTAATCCGTTTGCTGCAGCACAGGAAAAAAAACTGGGCAGATGCTAGCAAGAAAGAAGAAAAGTTATTTTCCCCAAAGAGGAGGTGAGAAAAACCAAATTCTTAGGTTTTAGTTACTTTTAATAAAAAAAAAAGGACCTAATGTCTAATGCCATTTCTAGGCGATGTCAAAGTCTGAATGTGCCATGCTCTGACAGAGCGACGTAATGGGAGCAAATTAGCAACCTAAGAGAAGGCATTGCCAAGTGCTAAGTCCCTTTAAGAGGGTCTGTTATTAAAGCATTAGATAAAGTATCTCCCAGGGCTGTTGCAGACATCTGTCTGACAAAAACCACACTGAGGAGAGTGGTTACTATCTTTCTCCCTCCAGGAAGCACTTTCTCATTTCAAACTGTGGTAAGTGGGATGAGAGTGACTTTAGACACCTCGCTGAAAGAAAGGGAAAGTCCTTTGTTGTGCTCAAGTCACAGAATGCCCATCTTTCCGTGTCCAGGGAATGACTGGCACAATAAAAATGAAATCTCAGGCTAAAAATTTTTGCAGAAATGGGTCATAAGATCAGCTGCAAGGGGAAGGAAATTAAATAGCATCGCATAAACTTGGAGGGTGGTTTTACTGGAGGGAATTCCCAAACACAGAAACTAGCACCTTTCTCCGCTGTTTGTCTCTCTCTCTCTCTCTCTCTCTCTCTCTCTCTCACACACACACACACACACACACACACACACACCTTTTCGTTTGGGTTGTCTTTTTTATATGGGTTTGAGAAAAACTGGTGATTTTTCAGAAAAGAAAACATACTGACTAAATGTGTATAAAGCATTTCCCACCATTCCCTAATACTCTTCAGCAATGAATGTCAATTGCACTATAATTCAATGCAATTCAGCAATATCTCTGAAGGATATACAAGCAACTGGTCATTGTGGCTGCCTCTGGGATGGGAGTTGGGCGTCTGGTAATGGAATAGAAGGAATATTAATTTCCTCTAAATAAGTTCTTGTATGGTATGAATGCTTTTACCACATTCATGTACTATCTACTATTATCTATTGTCTGCTAAATAAATGTGTGGTTTTGTTTAAAGAGTCAGTGCTATTCAGCAATTTAACAAATACTGAATATTGGGTATCTGGCCTATGCTATGCAGTGGGGAGTCTCTGCCCTCAGGTTGTTTAGTAGGAGAGATGGATAAAACGAGATGACAGAGGAACAGACAAGGTTCAGAGGTAGAAACAGGGAGTTTTTAAAGTATCTCTAAACATTTTTTAAGTGAGATCGTATTATCCATGCTGTTCTATGTAATATATGGTTTTTGTGTTGATACTTGAGAGATTCTACTTTCTCATCAACACCCATGTAGGGAGGGCGGCTGGGCGGCTCAGTGAGTTAAGCATCTGCCTTTGGGCTTGGGTCCTGGTCCCAGGGTCCTGGGATCGAGCCCCGAGTCTTGGGCTCCTTGCTCAGCAGGGAGCCTGCTTCTCCCTCTCCCTCTGCCCCCCAACTCATGCACTCTCTCTCTCTCTATTTCAAATTAATGAATAAAATCTTTAAAAAAAAGCAAAACAAAACAAACAAACAAACAAAAAACCATGTGGGTCCTAGATGTATCATGTGGGAAAAAAAAGAGTGTGCGTATTGCTTTTGATGAAGAATAGACATGGATTTATATGCCAACGGTATGATTTATTAGCCGTGTGGTCCTAGAGGAGGTGTTGCACTGCTCTGAGCCTCGGTCTCCTCATCTACCATTACACGTATCACATATGTTGCAAACCCTTACACTGTGCGCCAAGCACCGTTGTAAGTGTTGTTAACACAAGAGCTTTGTTTAATTTTAAGAAAAAGCCGGGGAGGGAGGTATTCTTATTCTCATTTCACAGATAAGGAAACAGCTTGGGCGACCTCTCCCGCAGCTGATGCATATGGACTGGGATTCAAATTGACCAATCGTGGCCCTCCATTTACACTCTTATCCACTCTTCCGAGTGCTGGTCCCTGCCCTCGGGACATGTCCCTTCCTGTTTTATGACATCAGTTAGCTAAGGGTGTGCCCTGACCCAACGACAGGAGTGATGGAAAGGAGGGGTGACATTGGGACCCAGTGGCCCAGGCCGCCCTGCGTCCTGACGGCTGGCTGCTTGCTTGCGAGCATTAGTAGAAGAGCTGGAAGGCAGGCCGTTTGCTCCGGTTTCTGACTCCGGCGACTGCGGGAGCTGGTACTACCAGTAAGGGTAGAATACGGGAAGAAGACCGGGCAAGAATGGGAGGGGTGACTCCAGTTTTTTGGACATGTTGATTTTGCGATGCAAATGCAGCAACAGAGATATAGTTCAACAGGCTCGCTCTGCAGGGAGATTTTGAAGGTATTTTGATGTCGAGACTGAACCAGGACAGGTTCTGTCTTTGAGTTTTAAATGAATAATGATCCGTGAAGCGGGTTGTCCTCCTGCTTAAGCTACTCTGTAAGTGAGACTCTTCTCAGAACACTGGTAACTCTAGGGCCCTTCTCTGTGAATCTCCCAGAAACGCCATAGTGGTATTCTGTGTCTTGCACACCCACACACACACACCCCCCCACACACACACACACTATCCAGCCGAGTCAGTTAGTTCAGTCAGACAAGTTTAGTGATGTGGTTAGCCATCAGCTGTCACACTGAAGTGATGGGCGATGGGACCAGACGGGCCGACGGCCGGAGTCAGCCGTTCGGGCCCCATGTGGCCCTCATGCGGGCAGCCTCTCTGCTTACCAAGAGACGGGCATCTCCACACAGTTGAACAACAGGAATCTAAAGAATGGTGAAAGATTTCCAGGCTGGGATTTATGGTTTCTTCCACACTCTCTGGAAACGAGAAGAGAGAGAGGGAGCTTCTGGGGTAGGCCCTCCCTGATGCCATAGAGCTCAGCTCCTCACAGAGGCTCCTGGGGACAGAGGTCTGGGAGGGAAGGGGCTAGGCGTCATGAGCTCAGAAGCCATGGATTTGCCATGCCCTGCTCTGGAGAGAGGACACAAAGCTAGAGTGTAGGGACTAGTGAATTTCTTCTGCTTTGTCTTCTCCCCCAGGGAGCAGAAATACAGAAAAAGTTGTCAGGGCCAGCAATAATAACTACCTGCCATGTGCTCACGGCCCACTTGGATCCGGGCCCTCTACTTCCTTCTCCAAAGCATGCCGGGGAGCTGCCTCCTGTCGTGGGGGTGTAGTCTAGGACAGTATCGGGGACTGGATCAGAGCTGTGGAGTCTGGGGTCCAACACTTTGGGTTTATGTCCCCAGTTGTGGAACTGCGCCCCTGTTCCTTCACATGTAAAATAGAATAATTGTAACACCTCTCTACCAAGATTTATATCCCAGTTCCACCACTTACAACCATGTAACCTTTAATAATTTCCTTAAGGGCTTGGCAGGTAAAATATTCATAGAAACTGTACACCTCTCATCTTTTGTTTGCGTCTGTGCTGGGGCACCCAGTGAAAATACACTCACTTGATGTTGCTATCAGCTAGAGACCTGAGAGGCGGGGGTGTGGGGAGGACAGGCCAGCAAGGGGAGAAGATGGTCCCCTGGGTGAGGTCTAGGAGAAGTGGCTTCTATTTCCTTGGCTGGAGAAGAGAGCCAAGAAGACTTGTAGGAAGAGATTTAGTGGTTGTAAAGGGCTTTGAGAGGCAGAGATGAAAGGCTCGGAGTAAGTGATCCTGTCATTACCTATCCCTCACCCACTTGGCCTCCTGAGCCAAGCAATCCCTCGGGGACAGCCCTTATCACAGCACAGGCTGCTCAATGGAGGGCGTGCCGGACCGTAGACCTCTCCCTCCAGCAAGGAGAGCTGCCGAGAAAATGTTTTCAATAAATGTTTTAAAAAGTACGCAATCATGCATTTTTGTTCCTACCACTTGGGACCAATCTGAGAGTTCACCACCTCCCTGGTTTCTCCCTTTTCTCCAGTGTTTTGAGGTCTTCTGCCCATTACCTGCCTTCCTATCAGAGTCGGGACGGGCTAGGTGAGGGGTTCTGGAAACCTGGGAGGAGTGCTGCTGCTTCCTAAGAGAGTTGGTACGGGGTAGAGGGCTTTATATCGCTTGAAGATCATCTCTGGATTTTACTTTGCTGTTTTCTTCCTGTTCGTTCAGATAATGAGCAAACTAAACAGGCAACTTTGAATTTGTTTCTCTTTTAAGTAGGTGATCAAATAAGCAGGTGTGTTCGGAACAATTACCTTCAGTAATAAAACCTCCCGTTGTTGTGGTGTTGCAGTTTACAAAGCATTTGCCCCCTGCACTGTCTAGCAGTGCGAGTCTGGGGCACAGGCAGGCCTCCTGGCGGTATCCGCTCCTATCCGGAATGCAGGCAAGAAAGCACTGAGAGTCTAAAGGTCCTGGTTATAGACCCAGCTCTGCCATCAACTCACTCACTTTATGATTCCGGACAAATCTCTGGGCTTCAGGCTTCCTCGTCAGCAACTCATGTGTGGACTGATGTCGGCTTCCAACTCCAAAATTCTATCATTTAAAGTCTGATTTGCCTTCCTCTAAAGCAGAATGTATGGGGTAAAACACACCAGTGTTTTCTTTCCACTCCTTGACGCAGTACGATTGCAGGGACCTCTTTCCTATACCCTTGATCTCCCAACCCGTTCTAGCCAGTCTTTCCCGTCCACAAGCAGCCACCTTCTCTCCCATTGAATTCTTGAGGACCGTCATGTTCCTGCAGTCTGGGTGGGATAACCAATGTTGGAGCCCACAGATGAGGCATGCCCCTGCCGCGGCCACCTCTCCCTGACAGTCTTCTGCCCATCCCTCATAAATCAGAGAAGAAAAGCTGCGAGTCTCTGTTTTTGCTATAGAGCCAACAAGGCAGGGAAGAGCCTATACTTTCTGGAAAAGGCAACTGGAATTTAAGCACCATCTTTTCCAAGCTATGCATTCCAGGCGTTGGAACGCTTGCTATTTATGGAGCACTGTGGTCCTACCATTCATTAGCTGTTTGGTCTGGCAGGTGAGAGATGGGTCATTGCCGTGAGGTGAGGAAACACACAGAGCACTTGAGGGTGCGAAGTTTAGCCATTGTATTCGCCGAGTATAAAGATGAAGAGTTTTGGGTCAAGCTTCAGTGCTATCAAAGTTGCCCAGCGCTTACTCCCTAACCCAAGAATATTTCCGTCACTATGCCCAGTCGAGAGAGGTCCTCAAGTGGTTTTGAAGCCAAAAAGAGGAGAATAAAATCCCCAAAACCAGATAAAGGAAGCTATTCCCTGGATGAATGAAGACAAGAGGGAAAGGCACTCCTTTTTCACTCCGTGTATCCTATCAAAGATTCAAAGGTAAATGGAGGAGCAGGGAGTTAAAAGACACCCTTAAGTTTTGAATTTCAAGACTGAGTCCCTGTCTCCAGAAAGGGCCCCTCCATTCTTCTCGTACCCAAAGAGACTTCTCCAGTTCTCCAACAATGATTCCAGGCCACAGCCCCCAGAGAGAAAACAATGGGCTATTAGCAAGAGACTTTCTATTCAGAATCTTGTAAGATGAAGCTCATTTGTCCCTAATGAGAGATGGACAATTGCTGCCCTTCTCCTCCTTTTAGACACATTGCATCCCTGGAAATTTCATCTTTAAAGCAAGTAAGGCAAAACCCCAGGAATCCGTGTGCTTGCTGCTGCCTTCAGCTTGTTGAATGTGAATGGTGAATGATGAATCTAGAAGGAAATTGTGAGTCTTTTAACAGATTGCCTGTGACCAGCGCTGTCTTCTTTCTTTAGTTTTGTCCTCTTGAATTTGCTTTTTTAAGGCAAATGAAATAGCCATATAAAAAAGCTGAGATTCCATAGACTTCCCAGGGCTCTGTCAGTTCTGCCATTGCGATGCTTTGCACAGTATGATCATAAATCATAAATCATATATATACTGATGCACAGTATGATGGGTATAATATATGATGGGGGGAAAGAGCGTGTTACCTTTGCCTAGTGGTTTACAAGGTGCCTTTGCAGCTTTGGTGTGCTCGCTACTCCAAGGGCTAATGCGTGGAAGCAGTCGTGATCCTATAACGATTGAGGGCAAAGTTTTTTCAGATTTACTTCCTTGTCTCCAGAAAAAAGAAAACTGGGCAGAAAGTGATCCACTCACTAGAAATCTGAGCACAGCTAGTGACTTTCCTCTCCATGCCCCAAATTATGTAAACTCATTGTTAAAGCAAATCAAAGCAAGGTTGAGGAGAAACTCACCCAGACCCAAAGTGACTTTTTAAGAAAGATCCAAGCATCTAGCAGAAATAATGTAGATTGGAATTCAGATTTTTTTTCAAGTTTTGTTTTCATTTATTTAACTAATCTCTACACCCAACATGGGGCTCAAACTCATGACCCCGAGATCAAGAGTCACATGGTCCTCCGACCCAGCCAGGCAAGCACCCTGAATCCAGTCAGATTTTTTTTTTTTAGTCAGATTTTTTTTTAAGTGAGCCAATTTTTTTTGCTTATTTATTTTGTTATTTTATTTATGAAATACATTTACATTGCCCAAAATAAGAAAGTACAAAAGGATATAAATACCTTGCTATCAGTTTCTTGTGTGCCTTTAGAATTATTTTATGAGTATAAAAATAAGTACGTATCTGTCCCTTTTTTGCCTTTTGTATACAAATGTTGGCATAATATATATCACCTGCTTTACATCTTACCTTTTTAACTGTACAAAATACCTTGGACATCGTGCCTCGCTCACACATAAAGAGCCTTGTCCTTATATCTTGGGGGTGTATTAGATGGGTGTCATTTATTTAAGCAGTTCCCAATTGGCATGCATTTAGACTGTTTCCAACTTTTAGATACATTTGTTAAATGGTACAATGAGTAATCCTGCACAAAAGTTATTTCCCCCAGGTGAAGTGTATCTGTGGGATACATCCCCAGAATTGAAACTGCATTTACAGTTTCTACTCACTCATAACACTATTTTATTTTTTTACCAGAAAGGAATGCAACAGATGCTAATGATTTTAACAGAATACTTTTTAAATGACAATGGATTGGACATTTGAAAGACCTGCAGGATTATTTGCAAATTTAATTGCCATTTCACATAGCCTATGTTAGTGCAGTTTAGGAAGAAAGCACCAGGCTTTTCAGAACTCCTAGGGTTCTTCTGATAGAGTCGTCTTCTCCGAGTTGCTTGCCATGGGGACTTGTCTGCATCCGTGACCCGGGGCTGGTTCCTCTGGGCACCACTGGTAGAATATGGAGCAGGTATTTCCCACCTCCAGCAACAGGAAATACCAAAGCACAAAAGAATGAGCCAAGCCAGGGCCCAAATCTCCGAAGGATGTGGGAACGGAGGAGTGGGGGAGGGTTGAAAGGTTGCCTCCTACTGAGTAGCCTCTCTCCAGGAAATGCCTGGAAGTTTGGGGTGAAACCAAAGACCGGGAGCAGCAGACCTCTCGGGCAGGTAAAGTCACCATTAAGTCCTTGCCCTTCTTGTAAAAATAAACTAATGGAACTTTATGCCCACTGGTTTCATCAGGCTTGCGTGAGATGGACTTGTGACTGCTCCAGCTTGGGCTACAAGCTAGCCAAGTTCTAAAATAGAAACTTATATTTGATCTCTCAAATAATTATTTATTGCCTACCTGCCATACTAACTGTAATGGCCAAGTTGACAAAGCATTTTTTGACGTATTAAAAAGTGCCTTCCTATGCCTTATCAAGGACCTTAGAATTCATGAGAAGAAACAAGATGCATTCATAACAAAACAGCTAAGATTTATAATGCTTTCGGTTTACATGGTTCTTTTAAACTCAGAACCTTTTGCCAAGAATAGTAAAGTTCGACAGGATTTTAGATACTGCCTGTTCTGATCTATGCTTCCCATTTTGTGGGCCAAAAGCAAAACAAAAAAGAGGTCCAAAGAGATGACATGATTTGAAGACGTGGGCTGTGGAAACGAGCAGACTTCGGTTGCAATGACACTGGCCCTGTGATCTAGAACAAGCAGCTTCCTCTTTCAATGGTTCAGTCTCCTCGTCTGTAAGAGCGTGATGTTAAATCCTGCAGGTTTGATAGGAAGATTCAATCTTTTAAGTAAAGTACCTACCAGCATCATTTGCTGGCAGTGCCAGACCCAGAACCTAATCTCTGAAATCTCAGTCTATGATCTTTCTATAGCCTCACACCTGCTGTCCTTCGTATTCAAAAAAAAATCAAGCCTTGTGGGAGAAACAGGAATCGGGAGCCCTCGTTTGTAAATCTAAAAACCTAAGCAGTATGAGAAACCGTGATTCAGTTGAGATCCACTTTCACAGATCACAAGAGAGAAATCACGGTTTGGAAGAAGGGGGGTTCCTGAGGGTAGGCTACTGAGCTCACAGAACATGGTGGGGAGCGAGATTTACTTACTGTGAAGCACTGAGCAAAGCAATTCCTCCAGATTCCTCCATTTAGTAAATGTGTGCAGCAGTGGGGGGTGGGGGGAACGGCGAGCGTTGGATGGGGCTAGGCAGTGCTGGGCGCTGTCATCTGAAAGGGAACTAAGCCGTGCTGTTTGTTCAGCCGTGCACCTACTATGTGTCAGGAACTGTTTCAGGGGCTTAATATATATCAGTGAACAAAAACAAATACCTCAGGGAAAAAAAAATCTGGATCTCTTGGAGCTTATATTTGAGGAAGCAGAGACAACAAGAAAAAGCAAGCACACAAAATTAGAAAATTACATCATGTTTTGGAAGGTGATAAGAACTCCTGAAACAAAGTCACGGGAGGGAGAAGAAAGTTCAGGGTAGGTGGCAATAAGATGATGACACTGGAACTAAGTCTGGAAGTCAACCTGGGAACCTCTGCGAAGAGTGTCCCCGGCAGGAAGCTGAGCCACTACCAGGCCCATAAAGCGGGATCGTGCCTGATGGGGGAGCAACGATGAGCAGGCAAATGTTGAAACGGGCGGGGGGTGGGGTGGGGGGTGAGTTCTGAATATGATAAAGCTGGGGAAGCAGGCCAGGTGCGGCCATCACATGACTTTGGGCTTTTACCCCACGTGACATGGGGAGCCATGAGGGGACAGAGAGGAACAGCGCTCTGACTTGGGTTTTGAAATACCTCTGGGTTGTATGGGGGTGGGGGGTGGTTTGCTGTAGGACGGCAAAGTGGAAGAAGGGAGACCAGTTGGAAGGCTACGTAATAGGCCCGGACAAAGAGGAGTGTGATGTTTGAATCTTGGAGCATTCTTCCTTTATAAATTGGGCTGGGGGGGGGGCGGGGGGGGGAGTATGAAGCCTAGGGAAGGTCACTTGAAGAGTTAAAGGCAGGGCTAGCACTACAATCCCAACATCATTCATTCGCCAAACATCCATAGAGCATCTTCTCTATGCATGTGTCTACATCACCCCAGAAGCAGCTTGACAAGGAGGCTGAAAGCCCTTTGCATGTTGCACAGCCCCTAACGGCCCAGGGCGGCTTACTCGTGTGTGGGCGGGACCCGTGTCTTGCTTCTAACCAATAGAACGTGGGGAAGGTGGTGGATTCATTCCTGTGCTTTTGTTGCCTCGTTGATCATCGTAGCCTTGAGACAAGGTAGTGCTGGTCTTTTGTTGTTGTTACTGTTGCTACATAAATGAAAAGATCCTACCAGGGAAATAGTGGTATTTTGTCACATAAAACCAGTGTGAGCTATCAACAGAAATTTTGAAATCGTTGTTTTCCTTGAGCCATCTTACATACGAGTAGACAGCATGGTACCCTTTGTGGCTAAAGATCGGCAGGCCACGCTTATTCTGGGTAGGAGCTTGAATGTCCCCTGACTGGTTTGCAGTGTCTGTGTTAGAAGAGCGAGTTGGCTCCTCCTGGGTTTACATTTGGTCCTTTTCATAGGGTGGCCTCAAAATGGAAAATCTTCTTCTCAAGATCAGTGCCACTGTTACTTTTAGATTCCCTTTAGCATCTGAGCTCTTAGGGGGCATCCTGTCTTTTTCTGGAGAATTTTGTACGATGAGCAATAATTCTAGAAAGAATTATTTCGATTTCTTGCCAATCTGTTTGTGACAGTTTGGAGATCCGGTAGGGGAACTTGAGTAAAATTTTACTATTTCAAACTATCAACATTTATCAAAAGTTAAAAGTTGAATCAGTCCAAATTTTACTTCAAATTGTGCCTCATTTTTCTACTCTTACATATTTTCTGGCTTCTTAATATTTTCATTCATTTTTATCAGATTAAATATGGACCAAATTCTTAAAAGATGTCTCTAGGTTTTAACTTGCTGTGCGTGTCTGGCTTTCAAAAGGAAACCTGTAGTGGTGTGTTCTTTCTGAGGCTCTAGTATGCACGTGGTGTCTTAGTTTAGAAAAGCAAAGTGATATTTAATCTTCCAAAGAAGTGTTTGTTGTGTAGACTCTCTAGGGGAAATAGCGAACCCCTGAAGGACTCGCTTCTTGAGATTTTTTTGTATTAGGAGAACGTCTTTAAACAAAAATGCGTCTTTGTTTATCGCATTCAACCAGCACAGTTCATTTTGATCACCTTCAATGTTCCAGTTACAATATTTCCTAGATTCCCCAAATCTGGTAAAATACCAAAACAGGAATGATAGAAGACTGCTGACTGAGAATGCACAACTGCATGGAATCGTGACATCTGTGTGTTACATAATGCCACCAGGATGCAAATGATGAAGTTGATTTCAGCTCTAACAAAGCCCGTGGGGAGGCTATTCTGATTTTTATTGTCGTTTTTGCAGAGTAATCAATAATAAGGCATCTGTTCTTTTGCATTAAAGATCGGGTGACCATGAAGGTTTTTATTAGCTCTAGGAACCTCAATCAATGTGCTTCAAGGACGGGCAGAGTGCAGAGTCCTCCGCTTGGCAGAGGCCCTCACAGCAAGGAAGGCCCTGGGACCTCTGGCTGGTCGGAAGGGCAGAAAGGAGAGGGCTATGAGAAGTCTTAGTATCAGGATGTGAAGATGTTTCTGGAAGACTTGTTTCATCGCTGGGCTGTGTCGTCAGAAACCTGAACTGCTTATCTCCAAAAAACAGTCTCCGCCTTCAGAGCATTTGCTCCTCTTGATGGGAGGCTGATGGCCGGCTGACCTTACCACCCGGGGTTCCCCTCTCCTGCTGCCTGGTAGAGCAAAAGCCAGAAAACAAAATGTCTTTTGTTTATTCATTCAACAAATGAAGTGAAAAAAGCTGGATGTTGACTTCATTAAGTAACACCAACAAAACCTTTGCTTGCCTCAAATATTATATTAGTTAATTAGTTAATATTATTATATTAGTTAAACTAATTTGAAATGGAACGAAAAGGTAGGTGAAATAGTGTGTCCTAAACTTGGGCATTTTAAGTTAGTACCATGACTGTTGAGAGGCAAGGAGTAGAGCATAGTGGGTGAGAGTCCAGGTTCCGGAGCTGGACAGCCTGGGTGCGAAGCCCACCTCAGCCATTCAGCTGGCACTGGGGAGGCAGCTTGACCCCTCTCTGCGTTGACTGTGGCCCCACCGTGTACCAGCTGTGAGGTTTGGGCAGTTTACCTCCCCTCTCAGTGACTCCAGTTCTTCATCTGTGAGGCGTGGGTAACGCTCGTTCTGGCCTCAGTGGTTCTGTGAGGCCGTGTGCTCGTGAGGGCTCCGTATCTTGCATGTACTCCATGACAGCTAGCGATTGTCCTTAAACATGGGAACCTGAAGCGTGTTTTCACTTAATGTCCTTTCCGGCTTTGTTACGGATGGTTTCCAAGGATTACGATGTGTGAAGTGGGGTGAAGAGGCAAGCTATTTTAATTAATAAGTTTTATGTAAGTTGAGTTCAATCATTCCATCAAAAGGGACTCGGTGGAACCATTTTCAACAGTGACTTAGTACTATGATAACCATATTGTGAGATCCTCAACAAGTAAAAGGACCTGTGATGGGTTTCAGCATGTGCTGGGTGCCTCTGGGACATCTCGAGCAGATCTCAAGGGCTTCCAGAGTTCAGGGGTTGGAAATGCTAAAGACCCAGGAGCCGGACTCTCCTCAGGCCCAGGCCACAAGGATATGTCTGTGTTCGAGAGACAGAATATAGTAGAAAGCGCTCTGGGTTTTCTTTAAAATTCCCGAGTGGAGCCTTTACTAATTCTGTAGCCTTGAGCAGGTTAACTAACTTCTGAGCATCAATCAGTATATTCATTTTTTAAAATAGACATGATAATAGCTACCTCATAAAGTCGTGATGAGGAGCCCATTAAGGGCTCAATAAATATTCCCCTTCCCAACATAATCTCCTCCTCTCTAGGAGTAGAAATGGCTCACTTCGTAAACCCAGAGATTGTAAACAGAGCAAAGTTCAGTCAGGGGCAAAACAGATTCAAAGAGTATTTGCGATGTCCTGTCACTCTAAACAACAATTCTCTTCAAAGCTTTTGACCTGAAACTATTCCTTATGAAGAAATAAGGGATTTCTTTGCCCTACTACAAAGAAGAGCTTTAAGAAAATGGGGGCTCCATATTGGAGAATGTAAAGAAACTGAGACATTCTAGAATAGCTGATGCCAGGACTATGCTTCCAAGGAAGAAGCTTGTTGACTGGAAAAACAGAAGAAAAATATTACCACCTCTTGAGACTTTGCCCCCTGGCTATTTTTCTGCTGCTCTGTTAGACACCTACCTGGTGGACTGGAGTTAAGAGACATCATTCAACCACTGCCCAGGACTCGTTCACTGAGCGGGCCTACTTTCCCTCCTAGCACCTAGATGAAAATTGGTGGCACTGGATAAATGTGGGATTCTATGGGGGGAGAGGAGAGAAAGTACACAGAACTCCCAGGGAGAGAGAGTCTGGATATGGCTGCTATGGCTGTAGAGAGAAGAATACAATCAGTGTTGGCAGAGGTTAGACTTTGGGAAATGGGATCCAATGCATCTGGTATTTAGAAAGGTTAATCTCCTTCCTTCATCGACATTGGCTTGTCTCTGGCTCCTAGAGCCTGCATCATTGGGTGAGCAGCTATTCTACCATTTTTTTCTAAATGATAACTTAAATAATTTGAATTTCTTAAACAACTTAAATAATTTAATTAATAAATAACTTCTGGACTAGCCAGGATCCTACCCATCCTTGGAAACGATGTTGGATTTGAGTAAATACATTTCTAATAACAAACAGCCAACTTAGAAATGAACTTGTAAAACCAAGCCTGGTCTTAAATTGTTATTCGGAAGATATCTAAAATTCCTAATATCTAGATATGGTCAAATTCCAAATGACCAAAATGAGTTTCTTGGGTTTATTGTGCACATTTTATGTTATAATTGAATGCCAAGTGTTTAAATGCATTTAAATAAAGATCAGAAAACAATCAATTCCAGTGAAATTACATTTAGTTGGAAGTAAGGTTTATAAATATTTGTTTAACTACTTATTATAAGATGAAGCAGTTATTTCAGCATGACTTGGTCTTTATTTGAAAGAATAAAGAACTAGGTACTACCTGCAGCGCCTTTTATAATTCCTATGTGCTGTTGATGGTGCTGTGTGGGATAATGCACACTGAAAATTAGAATTGAATGTCCTACCCCAAGCCAAGTACCAGGAAGAGTAAAGCTTCAATATTTTAAAACAAAGCAAGCAAAAAACCAAAGAAGGAAAAATGAATTAAAGGGTTATCTAATTTGGGAGAAAGAAGGAAATTAAAGTTTATAACTCTTGAAGAAATCACCTAATATAAAAGGTGTGCAAACCTTATTTAATAAACATGCAAAACACCTGTATATTTTAGAGTAATAATATATGACCAGCAAATTAGAAAAATAGAGCAAATATCTCACATATAGACAAAGGGTAATTATTATTTATTATGCAAAGAATTTATAACCAAACACACACACACATAAACACACACACGTAAACTCTTCAACTATTAGGAATTAGTAAATGCTTGGAGAATATACAGTTAGGAGAAATGGCTGACCTCATTAGATGTTAAGTAAATTGAAAATAAATTAAAAATACATACTATTTACTCATCAAATTCACAAATTTTATCTAACAATTTTTTATGATAAATCTCTAAGCTCCTAGAGGTAGAGGTAATACTAAAGCTTTCTCATTCACTAACGAAGCGTTAAACTAAGGGGCCAACGCACTGGGAAAACAATGTGGTAACATCGATCAAGGTCATCATAGTCTTCAGTGCACTGGTTTCCTTTCTCTAAACTGCACTAAAAAAATATTCCTAGTTATAAAACAGCCTTCATACGTTCATCATGGTGTTCTTCATAAAAGTGAAAAGCAACCTAGGAAGTATTAAGTAAATTTGGTACAATCATTGGATCTGATACCATGAGGCTCAAAGCGATGCTTATGGTGACTATATATGGAAAAGTATATTCTGTGTGATTTCCATATATTTAGCTCTGTATGAGAACATTCTGAGAAGAAACTCACAGAAGCACTAACAGTAGTTGTTTGGCTCTACTGGGGAGGTAGGAAGTCTGTGAGGTGGTCAAGAATGTGAGCTCTGAGTCCGAATGCCTGGGTTCAAATCCCAGCTCTGTCACTTGAGTCGCTTTTTGACTTTGATATCGAGTAGCTATTGGAATCTGGCAAGTTTGAACTTCACAGTGATTCAATTTCTCCATCAGTGCATCGGTGGTAAGATAGTTCCTACCCCCGGGGGTTTCAGTTAAGATTAAGTATACCAACACAAGTAATGCACTGACAATACTCAGTGAGCATTAGCTATTTGCTGTTTAAGTGGTAGAACCAATAGGGGCAGGCTTTTGCCTCTCTTTTCTGTGTTTTCCTGATCACCTTTTTTCTCTTGAGCATATTATTGTTGCATTGGGAAAACACGATAAATATTTTCCTAAAGGCCCTGAAAACTGGATCAGCCAGATTTCCTAGTCACATAGATTCAGACTTTTACTTGGAATATCACAGTACATAATCAAAGAATGGATAGATACTTCATGTTTGCTGAGACCCAAGAAATGAAATTGGAGTTGCTGTGACAACTGAAATGAACTTTGTGCATTTCCTAAAAGAAGAAGCCCATTTCATAAGAAGTTAGGGTGATTCAGTTTCCTTAAAGAACTGCTTGCTTCCCTTGGAAAAACTTATGTCTACTCAGTATTCTCTCCCCCTTCCCCAACCTCTAGCTTCTAGATAACTCAGTATTTCTCTATAACTCACATGTTTTAGTAATGGCAGGGCAGAAATTTTGAAAATATTTCCAATAGTGGAATAAGTACATTTTCTTGGGCAAGGAAAGTAAATTAGGGAAAGGTGGAGAAGAGAGTAAATTTCCTCAATGTGTTTGTTGATTTCTGAACACTTCAAAAGCTATGATGCATCATTTAATTTACAGATAAAGTTACTTTTTAAATATATTTTAAAGTTCCAGGGGCAGAAGGAAAATTAAGGCGAAAATTGCATTCTCTTTCTCTTAATCGCCCCCTCTAAGTTTTCAGGGAAAATTTTTGGAAAAAATGTCTGTGCTCATTTTGGAGTCTTCTTTTGCCAGCAACTAACAATACAGTTCCCAAGGTAATACCAAGACCATGTAGACAGAAAGCATGGTGCACAGACAGAGAGATGATGAAAATGAATTAATGATGTGAACAAGAGGAATTTTTTTAATTGGAAAAAAATAAAATTACACTACCCTTTGTAAGTGATTATGCTACCAGTCCTAACACCTGTTGTTACAAAGGAAATTCATTATAAGGGTGTTTTTTTTTTTTTTCTATATTGCCTAATTCATGGATACATGATTTGTCTCCTAGTTATGCCCCTATTTTTGTAACTCTGTACTGAGCCATGTCAAAATGGGTTCCACTGCATTCAAGTTAGACAAAGAAATTTTTCATTTGCTGAAGCCAGTAACATTTTTTCTCTAAGTCCTGTTGACAGCCCTGGATTCACTTTCAGACCCTTCCAGACCCTTCCGGACTGCAACCGGAGAGACAGGCATACACCCCTTGCTCTTAAAGCAGCACAAATATTTGCTGCTTAAATAAATGTACCCCCATTGGACAGGAGTGCCCACCAGCCAAATCATACCTCATTTCCCTAGGACTATGACTTACGACTTCAGTTTTAAAAAAGACTCAATTTTTCTCCGTTTCGCCCCCCCCCCTTTCAGGTACCATCCTTGGATTTGCCCTCCGACCCTACAAATTGAGCTACCGGGAAGTCAAGTACTTCTCTTTTCCTGGGGAACTTCTGATGCGAATGTTACAGATGCTGGTGTTACCGCTCATCATCTCCAGTCTCGTCACAGGTACCATGCACAGTGTGGTTCTTTTTTAAGTGCGCTTATTGCAAAAGATCGCTTAGAAAAGCAAATGCTTTAGGTTTCTGCTGGATGCATGCTCTGTTCTAGAAAAAAAAGTCCCTTCAAAATGATGGAAAGGAGGCTTTAGTAATGCATGAATGATTATAACTCTCGTATTTTACCAATCACAAGAGGAAACAGATTTAAACAACCACGTAATCTGGTCTGCCTCGCTACGAAAGAGGCACCCTGCTAAACACGACACAACCAGCCTTCTCTGACCACAGCAATCTAGTTGACAACAGCGTACAACAGGTCTGTTTTCTCACCCTCTTATCCCACCCAGATAACATCTGGTTGGACAGCCTATTAGCTATTGATGCAAGAATGCTTGTTCTCAGAACCACCAGGACTTGAGCGGGAGCCTTCTTGGAAGCCTCATCAAGAGGTAATGCCCACACCACACTCACCAACTCTGCTGCCACCAACACTTTATCTTTTCCTGGTGAACCCGCATGATGTCATTTCCTCCTCCGGTTGTCCCCCACCCCCGTTACCTTTTACGCTGGTGGGAGAACGGGGAGGGGGTGGGAGATTTCCCCATCTAGATATTTTGTCCATTGACACTTGGATTTTCAACAAGTGGAAGATCTGCAGGGTAGGAGCTGTTTTCTGTGGCAGTAAGCTAGCGATTGACTCCTGCATGGGAAATGCTTCAAGAGTCATTTGTCCATGTGATTGGTGAATGCCAACGGAGCCAAGAAGTTGCAAAAAAAAGTTACTATACATTCCTTCCTGCCCACTCTTCTCTTTCCCCATAGCACATCTCTGACACGAAGAAAGAATGTCCATAGACACTGTCCCAGCAGGATGGTTTCTGGCTTTGTAACTAAAGCCCAGAACTCAGGTACTACTGACCCTGATCTCTTTTCCACCGTTGGCTCACTGTCCCTCCTTGGGCACGTCACTCCCCCTCTGTGTGAGCTGGCTCTGAGCATCTTTTCCCCTCCCCTCCCAGGGAGTTCTCAAGGGTATTTATAATCTCTTTTCAAGATCTCCGTGTAGTAAGAACTTCATAGCACAACTCAAAAGTCATGCAGCGAGATTCTGACTACTACATGCCTGGGAGGGCTAGCCTTCCTTGGACAGGAGCTATGTCAACTTTTCCCCCAATGCCTCGTGGATCTCTACTGGCTTCCACTTGTTCAGGTCTTTAAACAAGTGATTGCCTGTACACGAGTGTCCCATTAGAGGAGGAAGTGCCCATAAAACAATCACGTAGGCAGGATGATGGGGGGTGCTTGTTACCAAAGTGATCTGGCTCATTGCTGACCAAGGGTAACCACAGCACCCCCAGCTCTTATCACAGAAGCTAGATTGATGCTTACATTCTCATTTTATTATTTGAATTTTATTTTATTATTGAATGCTTACATTCTCATTTTATTATTCACGTATTGACATTTTTCTGGAAAGCGAGTTCTTGCAACAGCACTGAGAGGACAGAATGCACTCACATGTACCATTTTATTTAGTGGAGCAGGGCATCCCTCTTCCCCATCCCTCCTGGCTGGCGTCTGAGTCACTGAGGTCTTCTGGACACAAACTTGAGGGGTTCTGGATTCCTTTCTACTGTCTCTTCGAAGGTGGGACCAGGGGTCAGAGGTTTCTGCTTCCTGGTAATTGCGCTAAAAACCCACTGTGTCACTCTTTCTAAGAGGAAAGCCCTCATTTGGTACAATTAGAGGAGATATTACTTCCCTTTAGTAGCAATCTTACTTGACAGTTACCTCAAAGTGGATTTTCCTGATGTTTTCTAATACTTAGTATATCAACTTTATTGAAGGAATACAAGTTTTTATTGAATAATTTTGCAGGAAAAAGAAAAACACTAGGATGCAATCCCTTTGCATGGTGAAAAAGAAATTTGTGGGTAGACCGTGGAAAAACTAGCAACATTTATAATACTGAAAGGAATTATAAGCTGCAAGCAACCCATATCAAATGAACTTTTAAAATGTAAACTAATTGCAAGTTGGAGAGGCTGCCACTTGGGACCATGAAAAGAGTCTCAGCCCTTTTCTGGGACTGTGTTAAGACAAGGGACATAATTTAGTTTGCCAAAGATCTTTTTAACATGTTAACCTCAAAGCAGTAATTTCCAAGCTACGTAATATTTTGGATACGTATAATCAATTACAATGAACGATCGATTCAATAAGACTTTCCTTCATGGTTTTAAATACAGTGATTCCAAACCAAAAAGAGAGTGAGGGATATGACCCAATGGGAATGAGGTGGGGGGAACTTCTACGAATTGCATGCATCCCTGGAGGACCCCCGTGTGTGTTGGGAGATGCTAGAGAATGCGGAGAAAGTGTCGAAGAATGTGTTGCCTAGAGAGGGAACCAAGTCAGGGCTGTTATTTTAGAATGGAAAAGCAAACTCAAATGCTTCCCATGGCCAAGCAGGGGATGATTATCTATGAAGCTGCCCTTTCAGGCTACTTTTTGTGTTCTTACTTTGATAGAGGCATGGATACAGAGAAATCGTTTTCTTTGACAGGAGAAACAAGCACTTTTACAGGCACAAGCGTGATGATAAGTGGAAAGGGATCCAGCCACAGAATAGTGTAGACAAGAGACAACATTTTTGCCATGTGTCAACGAGGCCCAAATCTGCTGATTTTTCAAGAGAGTCCAGAAGTCTAAAAATTGTTAGGAACCTCCAGATTTTTCAACGTTGATACAATCAATAGAACAAAACACTGCAAGCCAAACAAAGCTCATCTGCGGGCCCAAACCAATTCTTGGGCTATCAGTGTAGGCACTCGGGTTTGAATGTCAGTGCTATTCATTGTAAGGGATGCCCTGCTAACCGGGTGCACCCACTGATCGCTGGGTTTCCCTTATGGCCTTCTTCAGCTGTTGACAGTTCCGTGCCAAAGCTCCACTCAACATGATATTACTAAACCTTTATTGCCGCCTAAACAAATAGCGATTGGAAAATGTCTCCTCTCCATCTTCTGGGTATAACCACATTGTGTCAAAGCTGTGCTGATCTTTCCTGCACTCAATGGGAACCCCAGAATTAGAACTCAGGGCTCATGTTCCCCTAGAAATATTTCCCAGTAGGAAAAGATTTGACAGACTCAATGCTTTCATGTCAAAAGTCCCAGAGGGTCTGCAGACAGAAATTGAAATGCACGAAGCCGTTATTGCATTTGTTGGATTAGGTATTGTGTTTTAAAAGATTCTGCACATTTAATTGTATTAAAGTCCTATTTAAACTCAGGAATCTGAGTTAGGTTTTCGTACTTGAAACATCCACATTTGTGACTTGGGGCTCTAAAGCTCCAATAACCCATATTCTCCTCTTCCCAAATTTGAAATTGCAGTCTTTCCAAATATCCTCGGTATGTGTTAGCATTCCAGAGCTGCCAGAGAGAAGCTGGGAGCAAGCCTATGGCTGGATTTGTACTCAAGTACCTGTGTTTTTAAACAAGAAGAGTAAGTCTGTGCCAACACACCACTCAATAAAATAGAGGTTTGGTGCCAATTTCTATTGATTTGATCAGCATAGGCAGCCAAACTAGGTCTTTCATGCCAGAAATATGAGTTGGTTTGGCTGGCTTAGCCTGATTAAATTTACTAGATAATAATTAAACTCCATTTCAGGTTGTGCTTTGTAGACATAACTATTACCTCCTCCTTCATCTTTTCAGAAAACTAGTACTTTCTTCTTTTCTCATCTGAATGTGCATTCCTCCTCAATTACTTACTTCAGCCTGTGTTTCTAGCTTTCTGGGAAGTGGGGAGCATCGCTTGACCATCGATCTCTGTGGAGTTGCGTATAGTGAAAGTAAAGGGGGACTGGTGGGGGAATGCCAACAGCAGTAGAGTGGGAGCAGTGCCTGGGGCCCACGGCATGGCACTTTCTGGAGTTGAGGTTATAAAATGGACAAAGGTTATCTTTCAACATTCATTCATTCATTAACGGCTATTTTTTGAGCCCTTACTCTGTCAGTCACTGAGCTAGGCACAAGAGATACATGAACACAAAGATACGGTCCCCAAGAGGAAGTATGTTGGGTAGAGAGGGAGAGCTGCCCTGCATCTCTGAAATCACACAATGTTTTAAGCAAATCCTAATTCCAGCCATGAGGGAGTAAGGCTGGTCCTCTGTTCGATGACCTCTGTTAGGTGATCACAGGCTGAACTCTGAGCTACTGGTTTGTTGCAATTGATACAACAGTTGGCCCAAACCTAGCCAGTGTGAGCAGAGGGTTGGGTCCATGTCGGTGTTCCTACCCCGTCATGTGACATCTGGAGCACTGGGTTCAATTCCGGGAGTGGAGTACAAGGGAGGGCAACCAGGGCAACAAGAAAGACATTTGATTGATTTTAGGAACATGATCCCAGATCTGACTTTCTGAGTCATGGCATCTCCATCCCAAAGTTATTTGGCTACCACCCCTATTCTCTTTTACTTAAAATGTTCTTGAAATCAACATACTTTTCTTCCAATGCTTTAAATCATTTAAATGCTTTAAATCATTTTAAGTTCCTGTTACTTGTCTTGTGAAGGAGATAATAAATTACAATGTAATAAAATTCTGGATTGCTACTATTGCCTGCCAAAGGTTTTTGAGAGCCTGAGACCTGTGCTCTCATTGTTTAAAAAGGTGCCTGGTGGGGGAGGGGGTGGTATTAATGAGATCTTAAATGCACTTAGTACCACAATAAGACTTGTCTTTCCTGTAATACAAGGACTGAAAGAGAATTGAAAAGAATGACTTTCCTATGATGTGATTTACTGTTAATTAAGGAGGGGTTTCTGTCCCACCAGAATAAATAAATACCACTGTATTTACTCCACGTTGGAAGCACTACTCTGGTCCAGCCAGCCTCGCAGTGTCTCCTCCAAGTCATTGTCCAGCTTCTGCTTAAACATTCCCAAGTACAAAAGATCTTTGGAACCCATTTGTCCTTGGAAAACTAATAATTCTATTTATATCCAAAATCAAACAAGTATTTTTAAATCCAGAAAGACAGAACATTACCTGCCTGCCCGTACTTCCTCCTCCGTGTGACAAGCTCTGTGACATGTCACATATCCCTTAGGCAGCTTCCTCCCCCAAGCTATTGACCGGTGTAGTTGGTGGAACATAGAACTTAACCATCCTTACGGCCAACAAGCTGCCATCTCCAACAAGGGCTCTTCTGCCTGAGAAAATAAAAGAAAAATAAGTGTTGTGCCTCAAGGCATATCCCTCCGACTTCAGAAAAATAGCAGTTACGATAAGAATAATCTAAAGGTTTGTCATTTCTTTTAACATGAGAGGGCAAAAAATGAGCTAGACAATTCCTAATCGATTACTTGGACATGTGAAGGGCTTATGAAGGGCTTCAAAAATGAGAGCCAAAATCACTTAAGAAAAATTTAATATTTTAAACTATTGATTGTCATGGCCCTGGGGTATAGCTAAGGCCCATTGTAAATACTCCAGGCGTTTATGTATGGGAAAAAGGACTGTAGATTTCTCCCCTTTTCCCCACACATACATTTTATAGAAGAAACAAAGGTGTCTATCTTAGATGGGGAGGAGATTCTTTGGGCCTCCCTTTCATTCTCTGTAAAATGAAGGTGATAACAGCACCTGTAAGAGCTGTCCTGATGGTCCGCTTTGTATAAATGCAAGTTCTAGAGCAAGAGGACACACAGTTCACGCAGAAGCACGGCACGAAGCCTCCAGACTGCGCATGTCTCCTGTGTGCGATCCTCGCCGCGATCGCTTTCCCATTAAAGGTAAATTTAAGAAACCATGAAGTTGATCAAGTAACAACGTGGGAGCCAGAGAGAATTCCTTCCTCACCGCTGGAGGGGATAGGTTTCTGCCCTCCAGCATGGGACGCGATTGCCTTATGGCTGCAAAATTCTAAATATTTTCATTGGTTATACGACTCCGCAGTCTTTCCTGAGGAGCTCAGGCCCAGTGTGTGTCACCTCGGAATCCACAGGGCCCCGAGTTCCACACACTGAGCAGAGCCTTCCCGGCAAACCAAAACTCCAGATAAACCCAGTCTCTGTCTCAACACGCGTCTGATCTCCGTGGTGGCCTGGAAACAAGCCAGCCGGAGAGAAGCTTCAGCCCAGCCCATTTGAGGCCAACAGGCTGGCCCTGCTTTATCTTCTCTCTAGAGCTGCTCAAAAACATGGGAAGGGAGGCAAGGAATGTCCATCTAGAGGAGGAGGGGGTAGGATAAAATGGGAAGACCCATCTGTAGGGTAGAGATCACCTGGCTTTTTTTTTCTTTTTTGCATCATGTTGGAAGGAAATCTGGGCAATTATTTTTTTAATTTTATTTTTAAAAATTTTAGTGGATTTGGGGTTTTGTTGAGATGTAGACAGAATCATGTAAGTCTAGCTATCTCCGAAAAAGTCTACCTTTCCATTACAGACAACTTCATTCAGTAAACATGTGCAGAGACTTTTCACGTGCCAGCCCCTTTTCTAGGACCCGAGGATACCACAACGAGGAAGGCAAGGCCCCTGACCTCAAGGAGTTCCAAGTCTGGTTGGGGGATAGGCCCGGGACTGTAGTATGAGAGGGTAGTGGTGACCCAGGCAGGGTGAGCCCAGTGGGAAACAAAGGACACAAGGAGCAATGCAACCATCCCTCTTCCGGATTCTCCAGCCTTCAGGAAACTCGTGCTCCCGAGCAGGAAACAACTCTGTTAGCGGGGGAGAAGCAGCATCTGTCGTGGTTGTTCCTCATTGTTTTCCTCACACCTGAGTCTCTCCCCATTAAATGCAGCAAGAGCCGGGGGTGGGGCCCTGAGAGTTTCCCAGCAAAAATCCCCTCCCCTCCCCCGCCGTGGGAATGTGGCCTCTTGGATGTGAAGTCGGAGAGAAGAGTCTCCTGACAGGGTTTCCACCACAGAGACTGTCCCTTTCAGGAGGGGAGCCAGGAGGAGACTTGAGGCTCTCCCAGCTAGAAGGCACACAGATGTGATAGGGTGCAGCCTGGCACCCACTGTGTGAACCCCGCCCATACACTCCTGGAAGGTGGCTCTCAGCTGCCGCCTCAGCATTTCACTCTCAGACCATCTGAACTGTTGAGAAGTCTGTCTCCTGTAAGTTCCTCCCAGTGGTCCTATTTGTGCCATATGGAGCAGGGGAGGATGACAGTTTTTCCAATCATCCAAAGGTCACCTAAACACAAGCTAAGTGTCCCAAGTCTTCTGCGTCCTTCACGACCCTGGTTGCCCTCCCTTGTACCCCATTCCCAGAACCAAACCCAGTGCTCCAGATGTCACATGAGGGGTAGGGACACCTTCCTGGACCCAACCCCCTGCTCACACTGGCTGGGTTTGGACAAGCTGTTGTATCAGAAGCAACAAACTCGTGGCCCAGAGGAGTTCAGCCTGTGGTCACCTAACCCCTCGGAACTGAATGTTTCTGGAAACATGTTTGTCTTGAAAATGGAACAGTTCTTGAGTTGAAAGATCAGAGGCCACAAGCTCAAGGCTCTCTGTCAGATGCAACTTTCCAGAAGGCTTGGGCATGAGTTGGGAACTCTTATCCGTAAATTGCAGAAGCTTCAAATTAACCTGTGCTTTTGATCAGTCTTGGTTTGTAGGAAATTTTTGAAAACTTCCTTTAAAAAATTAAAAAGAAATTTTAAAAACTTCCTGTAAAATTAAATCACTCTCTAAGAAAAATAAATTCCCCCCCCTTATATTACCAATTTGATCATCTCCTTCAAAGCGCTGTGGAACTATAGGTCTGTGGAGGGTGCTGGAAACAGATGGCTTTGTTCTGTTGATGCCATCATGGCTTCCAGGAAAGTAAGTTACCTGATGAATTCTGACTGGAGATTTACACTCAAGGACCGGAAGTGGGGGCTGGGGGCTCGGGGCAGGGGCTGCTTCTACAGTGAGACAGCGTCTTATGCACCGATCACTTCTGCAGGCCACGTTCTGGGAGTCTGTACTGTCCCATTCAGGTTAATTACACTACGTGGTGCCCAGGCATCACCTCCCCTCCCTCAACCCTCAACCCCCAAATTCTTCAATTAATTGGTCTGAAATGGGGCGGGGGGATTGATGTTTCTCAATAGCTCTCCAGGTGATTTTACTGTGCACCAGGATTAAGAACCACCACTTTACAGTTTTTCTAGAACCATTCTCTGGGGGTGTGACCACTTAGGTCAGGTCCCTGTGAGTTCAGATACTCCATCTTCCAGGAAGCATTCTTTGGCTTTTCCCTTGTCCCTACTAATGCATGCTCCCAAAGGCATAGCATTATTTTTCCCATATGATTTTAGTTAAAATCATTTAAATAAAATGAATGTTTATCATTTGCATGAGCAAAACGATATAGAAATATATAGAGCAAAACATGAAAGTACTCCCAAACGCGCAGAGATGCCCAGTCTATTGATTCTGATTTGAATGGACTTCTGCTAGGAGGACCACTTACCCTGAAAATGTTTAGGAACCTGTGTCCATTATAAAACACTTGTCTGGGGATGCCTGAGTGGCTCAGGTGGTTAAGCATCGGACTCTTGCCTTGTGGGGCTCCGCACTAGGCATCGAGTCTGCTTGCCCCTCTCCCTCTGCTCCCCCCAAATAAATAAATAAAAATTTTAAATAAACAAACAAACAAACAAATAAGTAAATAAAAGACTTGTCTGTGTCCCAGAAAGCCAAGAAAAAAGATGCTGGAGTGTCTACCAAAGAAAGACGCATATGTGTGCAACGCACACACACGTACACAGAGAGAGAGAGAGAGAGAGTTCCTATAGCCAGACAAGGCTTTCTGTGACAGTGTCATGGACTGCATGTCTCCAGGCATGCTAAGTACCCCGTCATCCCTGTGTTCCATGTTTAGAGAGCATCTTATGATAAGCAGAAAGAAGGTTTTGGGGTGGTACTACTTTCTGCTGGAGGATTGATCTGCTGGAAGAATCCAGCCAGTTTTGAATCTGGGTAGAATCTAGGTTTTTAGGTTTTAAACTTCTGTTTAGTTTCCTCTTGAAGACAATGATTGCTTCATTAGGTCGGATCCCCAGGCTACAAGCCAGTGCACGACCCATGGTCACACTTGCTTTATGAACCCATCGATATCTACAATTCCAGTGTAACACTGTTTTCAAATGTCCGCTTCCTGAACTTCCTCATGTGGGGACAGAGGTTTTGCCATCTGTATATTTATTTATTTGTTTTCAACAATCGCTTGAGTTTCTAACTGAGTTTTCTGCAGAGGAAAGAAAATCCCCCTGAATTACTAAGGGGGTTTCTTTTCACAGGGTGTTGGAGGAAAGGTGGCCGGTGTCTGAATTCTTTGATTCTGGAGACAAGCAAACAAGTCAGAAGGAGCTGTTGGTTAATGTTTTAGAAAGTATTCCATAAGATCAAGATGACTATAAGTCTCCTAGATCCAGCCTGCTAAAACAACATCCATATTACCAGAACTTATCAGTATTTTCCAGCAAAAATATCTGTACTTATACACACACAGTCTTGTTTCAGCTGTAGTTTCCCCGGGTCGCCTCCCTGACCTACACTCGGTCCCACTACTGGATTATTTTGAAGCAAATGCCAGGTATTTCATTACATTTCTAAAAGCAGAGGACATATAAGATAGGTATAATATTTTAAGATGATTTTAACATATTTTATGTTTCTTTAATGTCCTATGCCACATACACACCCATACCCCAAGAGCTCTCAATGAAGAAAGTTTTGCCAACCAAGCACTTTACTTTCTTTCCACTTAGGGTACAAACTTTCTACCAGTGCTTTACATCAACTACCAAAACTCTTCTGCAAACAGAGTATGATATGTCTTTAATAGGGGATGATGCCGTAGATGTTTATGCTATGAAATTTGGGGGCACAATTTTCATTATAGCATAATATGAGTGTTTTTATGTGCAGACATAGCTTTGTATGTTTGTTCTTTTTTACCAAGGTCCTTCTAACTCAAAAAAGTCTGTCAGTGCCTCAACTGTTGATAACTTTTTTAATTTACAACTTTTCCAGAATTTGTTTCTGTACTAGATTATTTCTAGGTAAGCTATAATAGGAGTGCAATGTTCTCAAGGGTGTTTTTCCTAAGAGGTGAAGGTTCATTATTTTAAAGCTGTCTATCAAAAAATATGTCAAAAGTTTCACAAATTATAATATAGGGATACATATAAGAAAAAAAATCCTTAATATCAGCACACCTTACCTACACGCTAAGTATTTAAGAAAAAATGGAAACATTAGTGCTTCTCTACTGGAATCTTGCCATGTTTTTTAAATTTTGGAATTGAATTTGGAAGTGTTTTCTTGGGACGTATGCTTAATGACATGTCTGCAAGCATCCTTTTTCGGCAAGGATCCCAAACACAGTTTTAGATCAAGGCAGTATAGTAGTTCTTAATCATATTTAGAAATAACAAAATGAAAATTCATAACACTTTTATGGGTACATTAAAAAATGTTTACATATTAAATTCTGTATGATATAGGAGCACATTTACTATAATATGGCTCTCATGCAGTGTAAGGGCAAAACTATAAACATATTTCCATGTATAAGCTATTAACCTAAGCATGATTGGCAATTTTAAGTTCTCTAATACCATTTAGGTATAGTATTACATAGTTTTCAAACCCTTTTATCTGCTAGCATTCAGATCAGTAGAAGTCAAGAAAGCCTTAAGAAAAATTTATGGTGGGGGCTCCTGGGTTCCTTTTGGTTGAGCGTCCAACTCTTGATTTTGGCTCAGGTCATGATCTCAGGGTCATGAGGTCGAGCCCATGGGGCTCCATGCTGGGCATGGAGCCTGCTTAAGATTCTGTCTCCCTCTCCCTCTGACCCTACCCCACCCTGCATGCACTCTCTCTCTTTCTAAAAAAAAAAAAATGAAAGAAAGAAAGAAAGAAGAAAAGAAGGGAGGGAGGGAGGGAGGAAGGAAGGAAGCAAGGAAAGAAGGAAGGAAGATAAAGAAAAGTTTGTGGTGGAAAATTTTTAAATTGAGAGAATTCAATCCATTGACTTTACTCGTTGTTTTTCCCTCTGAATTGAGCACCCAGTATCATTTGCTTTTAGCAGAAAACATTTGGGTTTAGCTTAACAGAACACAGATGTTCAATGGGAACATAGCTTGAAAGTCTCTATATAACTTCCTATTAAATAAACATCTGAACAGTAACTTAACAACTACCAAGTGAGGTCAAGTGCTTGAAAAGTGCTGCATACACTGTATGTACGTACGCTGCATACATCACAGACATAACACGCTTTCCTTATGTGAAAGAGTGTTACATAACAACATGTATCAGACTTTAAACTGCTTGAGACTCTTGCTACAAAACTTTGTCATCCACTACTAACCTCCCCTTGTTCCTGAGAATGATAGAAGCCAGGGGCACCTGGCTGGCTCAGTTGGAGGAGTATGAGACTCTTGATCTTGGGGTCATGAGGTTGAGCCCCACATTGGGTATAGGGATTCATGGATGGATGGATGGATGGATGGATAGATAGATAGATAGATAGGTAGATAAAATGATAGAAGCCCTTTTACCATAGAGGGGGAGGTTCTTTTATTTCTATGAAGCCTCTAAAATTATTCATTAGTATTGATAGATTTAGGCTTATCTTATTTCAAGATAGCACTTTTTTTTTAAGATTTTATTTTTAAGTAATTTGTACACCAAACGTGGGATTCAAACTCATAGTCCCAAGATCAACAGTCTCATGCTTTACTGATTGAGCCAGCCAGGCACCCCTGAAATGTGGTTTGTTTGGATTTACTGGTTTGTCTTTGTTTTTGTTTTTAAGTAAATTCTATACCCAACATGGGGCTTGAGCTCATGACTCCAAGATCAAAAGTTGAGGCTATACCAACTGAGCCACCCAGGCACCCCCAAAGGCACTAAATAGAAACATAATTTACATGCATGCAGTTTACCCAAATTATGTGCATAATTCAATGGCTTTTAGTGCATTCAGAGTTGGTCATCCATCACCACAATCCATTTTAGAACATTTCATCACCCCAGAAAGAAACTCCACACTCCGTAGTGATCGTTCCCTAATTACCCCATTTCCCCAGTCCCAGGGAACACCAATCTCTACAGATCTGTCTATTCACGACATTTCATATGCCTGGAATTTTACAGTATACGGTCCTTTGTGACGGGCTTCTCTCACTCGGCATGTTTTCAAGCTTCATCCATGTTGTCTTAGTATTTCATTCCCTTTTATGGCCACATAATATCTTATTGTATGGACATACCACATTGTATGTATCCATTTATTAGTTGGTGGACATTTGGGCTGTTCACTTTTTTTTTGGCTATAATGAATAATTTTGCACGAACATTTATGGACATGTGTTTTTATTTCTCTTGGGTATATGTATATTCAGGAGAATTGCTGAATCATTTGGTAACTCTGCTTAAACTTTTGAAGAACTACCAGACTATTTCCCAAAGTAGTTGCACTATTTTACATCCCCACCAGCAGTATATGAGGCTTCAAATTACTCCACATTCTTGTCAGCATTGCTTTTGTTTGTTTTTGCTTTTACCTATAAAAGTCTATGTTTTAGCTAAAACTTTTGAAGTCATAAGATGTATAGTCTGGGTATTATAATTGTGCATTTTCATTTCAAAAATAGAAAATTCAAATGTTAAATCTTTGGCTCTATTAAGATATTATTGAAATTATTTAGAATATATGTAGACTAATCAATTATAACTTTTTGCTACATAAAATATAATGTGTTAATTTCTTGAGTTACAGTGAATAAAATAAAGCTAATTTTAAAAATAAGCCAGGTGACACAACAATGTGAATATACTTAACACTACTGAACTGTACATTTTAAAAGAGTTAAGATAGTAAATTTTATGTCATATGATTTTTAACACAATTAAAAAATTTTTTTAAATAAGGGAGGTATAACATTTTAATGTCAATTCTTTTGGAAGGGACACTCTAAATGGTTGTTTGCTCGTCATTCTAACCTACCGCAGCTACAGTTTTTACACAGAGCTTTCAACAGACATCATACACTGCTTGAGTCATAGAGCTTTCTCCCTATGCCTGGATTTCACTTTTGGAAATGTGTAGTATAGACACTAGGGTTAGCCAGAATATAAATTCTTGAGGGCCATGATCAGATAATCTCTCTAAGTTGACACATTCCTCAGCCACCCTTGTGGTTCCCTTGAGGAGGCGGTAGGGGGTAAGGTTGGGGAAGACACAGACTGAAGCAAAAGAACCTCTGGATGACATAGGTGAGCCCCCCAACTCACGGAAGGTGGATGCCAAGCCTGCAGTGCTGATAACTGGAGTGGAAAGTAGATTTTATGAGCTGCCTCAGTAGCCCGTACTTCTCGATTTATGGAATGGCCACATGCCCCAGGGGTGAAAATTCTGTTCAGATCTTTTACAATACTATCGGATTACATATTTCCTATTGTTATTTTTATGATGAGCTATAATTCCAGGGTCAGTTATTTTTAATTCATAAGGTAAATGCTTGCTTTCCTTAGGTGTCTGCATTTGGGTGATTACAAGAGCCCCTCAAGTTATGTTTTTACGACACTCCCTTTTTTAAAGCACTAGTAAGACCTCAAATCCAGATCTGAACTCTGCATCTTTGAAGAGTAACGTCCACTGCCCTTGACTATCAGTGAGAGCCCAAATGATGTTTGCCAGCTGACCATTCTCAGTTAATTTGAGGATTGTCTCATTCAGCTTCCATCTCATTTCTTGCATTCCCAGCAGCGAGTTTTAGTTTTACTCGATGAGCTAATTTGTCATGATCCTGATTCCTAATTTTTAGGGCTATGGCCCAAGTGACTCCTTATGTTGAAGCTGACGTCCTTTTACAGAGGTAGACGTAATGTACGAACTAATTATAAGTCATTCCTTTGTGTTCATTAAGGAAAACCTCCAAAGACTCTTTGGTATAAGCTAAATTTAAGCCACCGAACACTTCTTAAAAAAAAAAAAAAAAGCTATATTATTAAGGGAAAACTAAAGCTGGTTGGGCCTTTCAAAGTTGCTATCAAGGAAGGCAGCATGGGGGATGCTCCCAGACACAGGATGGATTTTGTTCTAACCAAGGGAACTCTGGAATTATAATATATGTAATATATTACAGATAGAGTATTACATGAACTGTCCTCGATAACAAGAGCTGGATTTTTTTCGCTAACAGTTGGTTTCCTCTGTTTATTTTGCTGTTTCAGATGATCCTTTCTGTGTTGAAATCCACACAAGGGGCATAAGACTAAAACCCTCAAAAAAAAAAAAAAATAAACCAAATATCCCAAGCATTTTGGACATCTAAATGTTAGACATGTTCGGTAATGTCTGCCCCCTGTGGTCGGACAGAACCACACTCTGGTATGTGTGTCGACTTTATTCTTCAGCCTTGTGATTTGCTTTTGGTGGCTCAGGGCCAGAGTGTCCTCTCCAAACGCAAGCTGCCTGAAGGCAGTGTGTCTCCTCTCTGATTAAGCTTTGTAGCCAAGCTCCTCAGTAGGTGCCCCCCCCACTCCCGCGCTGCGCTGTGCAGCAGTTTGCCCACGTTAATGATGACAATTTACCCTCCCTAAAAGGACAGGGGAATTGGATGTTAGAAGGAAAACAATTTGCGGCATCATATTTGTGGTCTGTTTAAGGAGAAAATTCTGCTGCGTGGTTCCTAAGTCTTTGAAAACTTTGTATTTCAGTATTTTTTATTGCGAGAAATCAAAATTATATAACTCACAAATAATGCTCAAAGAGGAATTTTTGAGGAAGGAAAGAAAGATTCTTTGAAACTTTGCAGGTACAAGTAATTCCTTCCTTGGTGCAGTACAAATAGTGTCTATGGGGGAAGCAGAGACCCCATGTTCATTGTGCTATTGGGATGTAAGAGGGATAGAATTGATCCTATGGGATGTTTCTTATTGAAATAATCTTTGTCCACAGCCCACAGTGTATCTATTCTAATAAAATATACATCCCACATGACACCACGTGATAGAATACATATTTGTGAGAGTTGTCATAGAATTAGACTCTGCCTACATCAGACTCACAAAGGAGATGCAAAGAAAGCTTCATGATTCTGCATGGCTAAGCTTTAATTTTCATTAGTCTTCTTCAATTATCCTAGTGGAAATGTGTAGTTCTTCCTTGGTCATTTCAAGTAAGAATCTAATTTGATCATTTTCCTCTTAAAATATCTTATGAAAAAAAAAAATTTTATGAGTCCTGTGAGTACTCAACAAACACTCACTGTTAACCAATTTCTATTTTCAGCCACATGCCAGTCATAATGCAACTTACTAAGAGGACTTGAATGAAATAATGTAATTATTTTAATGTACAAAAGGCAAAATTAGCTGCCATGAATTTTTCTGGAGCAAAGCATACTCGATCCTTCCAAATAAATGTTTTCATTTTCGACATTGAATCAAGATACACTCAAATTCAAATGTATCTTTGTTAAGTAAACATTTTCTTTGGCATTCACAATTCCCAACTTTGCTCAGAAAAGAGTGAGAGAGAGGAACAGATCAAATATATTAGAGCGAATTTAATCAATTTTACTTTGGTACATTATTCCTGCCAATCTACCCATTGGTAAACTTAACACGAAAGAGTACATATAAAAGTTAAGATTAAATCAACGATTCTTTCATGGAAAGAGATTTTTGCCAGCACCAGAAAAAGGCAGATGGTGGTCAAATTTTGACTGAAAGGCTATTTTCTTAACAAACCTCCAGACTCCAATCACCCATTTTATTTTATTTTTATAACTGAAATCAGTTTTTGAGAAAAGGCAGCAGTGACAACCATTACTGTGTTTTAAAAGAGAGGCGTTTCTTTTTTAATCACAATTTATCACAGTAATTTCATGGCTTTTTTCTTTCTTGTTTTTAATTTATCCCAACCCTTACATGGAGGAGGCTAAACTGGGCTCTGAGAGCTGTGAGTTTGTAGTGAGTGTTTAGAGTCCTGTTATCTGAATCACTACTATTTTCTATAGCATTATAGAATTAGGATTAGTGTAAACTATTCTGCATTTCTGTGTGATCACTTAGAATTTTCTTTTAATTAGGCATTAATCAACTTCAGACTTACCATGTGGTTTGTATTTATTCTTTTTTATTTTGAGGACCAAACACATAGATGTGCAAGAAATAGTACTTTATTCTTCTAAATACCTTCCCATTATTAAGATCTTAATAATTCTTGCACTGTCTCCGTGTTGAGATGAAAATTTAACAGATTCACATGTTTAATTTTTTTTTTATCTACATGTAGGACTATGCTGCTCTAAGCAACAAAGTTAAGTGTCAAAAATTTAACTTAGAAACTTTTCAAGGAATTTGAGGTTTGTGTCAATAAGACACTTTTAGGGATGACTAATTAATTTGGAACACAGTTCTTAAATTGAGCCTGCAAAATCTACCATTTGTGTCCCCATAATTAGATCTCTGAACACCCTCCAAATGTACTTTGTACCATATTTCATACTGTCTCTCCCCCCCTCCGCCCCCACAGTGCAGTCTGAGAGATTGGCTTTTACAACCTTTGGTTACCCTTGGAAGGTATTTATGGTTTCTATAGGCTTTGTTCACAATCACGGTGTTCTTGTAGGCTAAACCCCTTGTCCTTCTTGTGACACAGACCTACGGACACCAGCTTCCCCCATGCACAGATAGTTGAAATCCACATTCAAAAAGGGCAACCCCGTCAGGAAAAGGACTTGAAAAGAAGTTCTTGAAGCATGAGCAGGCCCAGCGCGTTACTGGTTTACAGATGGCGATTCTCTCTCTTATTCCTTTCAACCCCATACATGTTCGAAAGACTCAATGTCAAAAGTGCAGGATTTGATCTCTCATGACTCTGACTACATAAATGACCTGTGGTTCAAAGGTTACTAAGATTTCAGTAGAAGAAAAAAATATGAAAACAAAAAACCATTCAGAAGAAACACCACAAATATACACTTTTATGCTACATATAATGAACATATAATGAACAGCCCTAATCCTATGGTTCAGTTATTATAGTCTTTATGTATGTTTAATTGTAAAAGTCACCAAGTCAGTCCTGACTGAATGAGTTTATCTGATTAGCTCATGGGTAAAGGATGGGTAAAGGATGCCCTGTATTTTGTTATCTCTATCATGGAAAAATGGACACTTGGCTTAAATTCCTATTTGGGGGATTCTCAAAGGAAAAAAAAACAATCCTATCTCTTCTGTTGGTTCATAAGATCAAGATTGAAAAGTGGCATAAAGAGCAGGGCTCTCACCTTAATGTAGCTCGTTATTTGTTAAAAAGAAAGATACTTCTATCTCTTTCAGGAAATTCATTCCAACAGATTTGTTCTAAAACAATTTCTAAATTCTAAATTCTAAAACAATTTCTGACTGTTGAAAGATCAACAGTATAGTTGAAGGTATAGTTCACCTTCAGAAAATACCCTAAAGGAAAGTCCCAGTCAAAGGTTCTCAAAACTTTTCCAGTCCCAACATAATTGAGGGATAAAAATCACTCTTTTTAGTAATTAATAGTAGCTAATATAATCTCTGTGTTTGGTTTTTTTGGTTTTTGTTTTTTGTGGGTTTGGGTTTTTTTGTTTTTTGTTTTTGTTTTTGTTTTGGTGTGGGGAGAGCAGAAGGAGCTATGTAAACTTGTGTAGTTTAAAAGGACCGTAAAGATTTTTCTGATACTCTGACACTCATTTCCCCCCAATCCCAACCCTCGAGAAAGATGTGCCTTCCCAACTGAGAATAACTAGGCATTTTCCAAAATTAATGAATTAAAAAATGCTCCACCATGGATTGCTTTAGTGCATTTAAAATTTAACTCAAATTTTTAGAATCATTGATTTCGCTTTTAGTTTCTTTTCAGGAATAAACTGCTGGGGAAATGTGAAAGTCAAGTCTGGGAATATCAATCTACCTTTCTGTTTTTGTCCAGGGCAATGCAACTCTTAGTGTAGAGGCCAGGTGGGAAAATAAGATTAATTGTGAGTTGAACTTGTTCACTCTTTCTACCTTGACTTCTAACTCGGATGAGAGTGAAAGCCTTCTCTCCTTGATACAGGATCAGGACTTAGTAGTGTGAGGGAAAGTCTGGTTTCCACTGAAGTCATTTATGTCTAAAATGAGAATTCTTTTCCCTAAACATAGCCATAATGCCCATTATTGTTTGTTTAAAAATTAACAGTAATCTCTTAATAATATCATTCACTTGGTTTTCAAATATCCCCATTTCTTTTCTCCCTCTCTTTTTATACTTCATTGGTTTGAACCAAGCTACGTCGTAGTTTGGATTTGTTTTGTAGTTTTCAACCTCTTAATCTATAGGTTCTCTCTCTCTCTCTCTCCCCCATCCTTTTCTTTGCAGTTTGTTTGTTGAAGAGACCAGATTGTTTGTCATGTAAAATTAGCTTTCCACAATGTGAATTTTGCTGATAATATCTCTCTAGTGTTTTGTGACATCTTTCTCCTTCCCTCTGACCATGGTTTCAGGTTGAGATTCACAAACAGATACCAGCACTCGAAGTCTGTAGCAAAAAAAGACCTCGAAGGGCCTTAGTAACCACAGCTTTTAGGAGCTGATAAAACTCAATTGGCCAGAGAATATCAAGGTAGGTAGGGCTAGTCTTTGAGGACGGGATTCTTCATTCCTCTCAAAATGGACAAAAACTACAGAATGAGTCACGAGGTATATGCATAACTAGAACTGTATGCAAAATAAGCTTAAAGGCCCAGGAAAGACTTCATAATTCTAAGCTCTCCTTCCGGCTATAAAAGGGCCCACTGGTCCCTTCCAAGTTACTAATTTTGTGTGTGTGTGTGTGTGTGTGTGAGAGAGAGAGAGAGAGAAAGAGAGAGAAAGGGAGACCCAGCATGGTTGTGGGGGGTGGTAAAGGGAGAGGAGGAGAGAGACTCCCAAGCAGGTTCCATGCCCAGCACAGAGCCCAACTCAGGGTTTGATCCCACAGCCCCAAAATCATGACCTAAGCGGAAATCAAGAGTCAAATGTTCAACCAACTGAGCCACCCAAGTGTCCCAAGTTACTAAGATTTTGAAGAGCTGGTTCATTATTATGAAGATAGTTCATATAGAATAAATTTACCCCTGGCGAAAGAATATAAATACAGAGGAAGAATTAAGCAATCTTCAATTTAGCAAGAAAGAGCAGGAAAACTATTAAAAAGGGTTGTTGTTGTTTTATCAAAATGAAGTGTAGAAACCAGAAGCTAAGCTGGAAGCTTAGTCTCCTCCTCCGGCTCCTCCCCCACCTCCATCCTGTTGATTCTACTTCCTTAACTTTGACTTCTGACCAGTACCTCCATCCCCACCCTAGTCAGAGTCTCAGTCCTTATTTGAAACAATTTCCCTGCTTAGTCCCCCTGCCTACTTTTTTACATGAAGACTATAGAGTCTAACTAAAACTCAACTCTGAGCTTACCCCTCACATTGCTTTTGGGATAAAGGTCAGACTTGTGAGCGTGTCTTGAATGGCTCCTTCTTATCCATTCCCGTCCCATTTTTCACAGCCTGTGCTCAGTTGGTTGAACATTTGACTCTTCTCCAGCCTCTTCACAACCCCCCTTACCCTCAGGTCCTACCTGGAATGTCACTTCCTCCAGGAAACCTTTCCTATCCTTGCAATGTCACCAGGTGGCCCCATCGTCATTCTCCACTTCCTCCACCCAACTGTGAGTTTGATGAAAGCGAGGAACCATTTTGTTTGGTACTCCAACCCCAGGGGATAGCAACAATCATTTTCTGAGATCCCAGAGTGTTTTCAGTTATTTTAGAAGGTCTCAGGGAAGCCTCCATTTTCATGTAAAACAAGGTTATACACTGCATAACATTTTTTGGAGATGTGCGAACAGGAGGGAAGAAAGGTCAGAATTCCAAGGTGACATTGCTATTCCTGAAACTTCCCACACGGCTTCCTTGAGCAGTGTCAGAACAGAAGAGCCAACATTTGGACCCTTGACAGAGAAATATTGCACCCTACTGCCAATTTATGCGGTTGGCTTTTTTCTTGCTTGCTTGCTTTTAAAACAGGCAGAGTGCTTTGCCACGCTATTCCTGGAAAGATTCACTGATTCAATCTTTCAGTTCCCATTTAATGGAGTGCCTGCTAAAGGCATGACATGCAAGCAGTTCTGCCCCAGGACATGAGCGTGTGCGCTGATTAAAACAGTGAGCATTACACGAGAGCTTTCTGGTTGCCAGCTAGTTCACTTCCCTGATAGGCATTTCCGGAGGTGAGGAAAGATGTATTTTGGCACCGCCAGCTCCAACTGGTATGCACACACATGCTTACACACACACACACACACACACACACACACACACACACACTGCATATTCTCTCCCTCGGTACTTAAGATCATCTATCTTGAAAGTTGGGAAATTAAGTTTCACCACAACAGAAGAGCTGGCTCTTGGTAACTTTCAAGGGGAGAAAGGGCACCTGGAACTGAGTACAACGGCTTAAAAATAGAACAATGTGTGTTTGGTGTTTTCTTTTCATCCTCGGCCTCAATAACAGGTATAGAGTTACAAATACAAAGAGCTAGATTCAAGGATCCTGCACGCCTCTGGAGAATTCCCAGTTACCCAGGGAGCAAAACTGGGCCTAAAATGTTCAGTAAAAGGAAAGTAACCCAATATAGCTACGTGTTACTAACACTGCCGTGTCACGTGGCTTGATTATTCTCCTCCCATACTGGCTCCATGAGTAAATGCATGGTGGAAGAAAATGTCACCAAAAACAAGTCTTAGGAACCCGCCAACAAAATACTTAAGCCTGCTAAAAGCTGAATTAGAGAAACTGACACAGCTACTGTAAATTGTAGGCTTTGAAATGGGCAGGGTGAGGGTCTTGAAAATTGCAATGTGTCTGATGCAGAGCATAGGGTCAGCTTCCTAAGCCAAATGTGATGAGTCAGACTGGTGTGCTAGCTTGCTTTTTAGTGCATTTTCTAAGAGGTACTTCTTAAATTGTTTTATGACCTCTTGGAAGCATTGACCTCACATGTGCTTTGGGGCCAATGTGTCAACTGTTTTGCGGCACGTCCATGGTCGGTGGTATTACTTAATGGATAAGGTCACACATAAACTTATGGCATGAACGTGGCAACCCCAGCAGGCAATACTTCGTGGCAGCTGCTTACAATTCTTTCTCGTTCCCTCCCTGAGGAAATGATTCCTAATAGATTTGAACAGATGCTAGATGTTTGGCAGCGTTGCGAGGGGTACTAGTTTTCAAAATTCGGGTTATTTCATGTCTCATAATTAGAATTTCAACAGCCTGGAGGCCTTCGATGTGTTCCGGTGTTCATATAAATACCTAACCTCTGACTCCACCTTTACCCCTCACCAGTTCTCCTAACCCGTTTACTGGTTCTGACAACATCACTACTAAATCCTTGGCTCTCAGAGTCCAATCTGGTAAACGTGCACAGGCAGATCTGATTTGGCACTAAGTTGCTCCTTCTCTCTAAATGTGCTTTTCAAGTTGTCCCTGACAGCAAAATTAAGTGTTGCCAGAACTCCGGCTGATAGGTTATTACTGCTCCCTAAATCCCCTTCTCCAGGGCCCCCCTCTTCTTCTGCCACACACCCATCCCTTCTTTCAGCACCCTCCTCCCCCGTCTAAGGCACCCCCTTCCCCTCCTCCCCACACCCCCTCCGCCCTGCCTGTCCTGTAAGCACTGAGAACAAGCACGAGGTTGTATTTCCATCTGTAGTTCCGGGCCTGGCATACAATAAGGGTTCAATAAATTTATCTCAAGCGAGCCAAGAGAAAGGAAAATGTTCATTTTCTTATCAGTCTGCTTCAAGGTGAGCCTCCACCTCTGAGGGGGTTCGGATGCCCCTACAGGGGCCGCTAGGGAGCATGCAGAAAACTGTGCATACAGAAAATCCACAGTGGGTCGGAGGAGCCAGTGGAAATGTCCTCAGGCTTCAGAACACTCAGTGGTGGAAGAAGGGGCGTGTCTGTGTCCCTTGGGGACACAACCCCCCGCGGGTTATCCCGTGTGCCTCGCATCTTTGCAGTTTATCTCCCTACTTGAAATATTTTACATTTCCACTCATTGGAGAGTTACTCCGCAAGTATTCAGGAGGCACGCACCTGTGCGGCGGCCTCCGTGAGCGCACCGATACGCACGGCGCGGGGAGGGGGGGGCGGGGTGCCACAGACTGCCCCATGACCTTCATTCCCGCGGTCAAGCCTCATAGAGGGCTGCGCTCTCACCGCGTGCACGCGAAGTAGTCCTGACAGCATCTGCCGTCTGTTTTCCCGCTTCATTCCCTCCCTGGTCCTACTGGCCTCTGGGCTCTGCGTCGTGCACAGCGACTCTTGTCTGGTTGAGGCTGATAATTCACTCAGGACCGAGCTCCCTCCATGGGCTGCGGTAGGTGCTGAGGAAGGAGGTTACCGAGCCGTCCCATGTGGCCACCAGAGCCTGGATCCCCTCCAACGCAAGGACGCAATGTTTACCCTGAAAAGTTGAAGAGGAGCCAGCTGAGGAGTGCAGAGCCTCTGCTCCAAGACGAGGAGGCTCCCTCGGGCTCTATTTATTTGTGCCGAATCCTTGTTTGGTTCTTAGGAACCCAAACTTCGGGGCGACCCGACTAGTTTCTATACACGGCGCTGGGCCGGACGAGCTGTTGCGGGGGAAGCCGCCTTGGCATTCAGGGCTCTTTTATGGAGTGTAAATAGTAGTGGTGACAGTAATGGAAATATTGGCTGTCCGTGCCACACGGGGGACCCCGAGGAGAGCTCAGCTGAGACAATGGCGTGAGCGTGCTTCACGTGAACGGTAGGCACTTGGCTAATGCGAGCGAATACGGCCACTCGGATTCTGCTTCAATACTATGAACGTCAACGTGGGAGGCCCTTTTGGCCTCCTTGCTGGTGAGTGTCAAGTTCAAGGCCCTTCCTTGCTTGTGCGTGTAGGGTCTGCCCAGAGAGGATCATTTCCTCAGTGTTGACCCAGGCCATCTGAGTCATCCTCATGGACCCCATCTTGCCTTTGTCACTGGGTGGTAGCCAGTTAGAGCTTCTGTCGCAGGTAACCTCACCTCCTTTCAGGGACGTGCTGCTTCCTACATCATGCCCGTTGCGGCTTATCCGCATTTCTGAAGGAGGAAACTGCTTGTGGGTGAGCCTGAGTAAGCAACTGAAGTCACTGTATTTTCTACACTAGAATAAAAAACACACTTGGCAAGAAGTTCCCGACCTTCCAAGATTGGGAAAATGTGACTTGTTAGTTTCATGTCGGTGTGCTATAGTGAAGCTTTAAACTTTGTTGCATTAAGAGAAGGCCTGGTGAAGCTTTCATTCCACTTTAGCCTCACCACTAACCAGTGGTGTCATTTTGTACATCACATGGACAAATCTTGGTTTCTTGGCCTCACTCTCCAAACCTGGAGGTTCTCAGCCATGACTTAGCCCCAGTTTCGGCTATTTAATTTTGGCTTTTTGATAATAGACTTGGTTTCCAAGGTGGTTCACAGATTCCCTGTGGGATTGTGTTCTCTACAATCAAGTGTCCATAGCACTAAGATGTGTGCAAATTAGAGGCAATGCTCCGTGGCTTACTCAGCCTGGGACAGAGCCTGGCACATAGTAACTCTTCAGTAATTAGCTAAATAATGCATGGTTTACATCTGAAGCTGCAAATGTATGAGGTCATTGGCATCGTCACTCAAATCGTGTTTACTATCACCTTGAAGTGATAAAATTATCATCTGGATTGCAGATTTATTTATTCTCTGATTGTTCAGTGACATTTTTTATTTTACCCGCCATAATAGCTAGCAGTTATGGAGTATAAAAGACATGCCAGGCATTGCACACACATACTTGTTATCCCTTTTCTGCAAAATCGTGATATTACTGTCTCCTTTTTACAGACAGGGAAACGTCCCCAAGGTTGCCCTGCTAGGAAGGAGCTGAAACTGTGTTCAAACTCACATCTGTTTGTTATCCAGGCTCCCTCTCTGTAGTGCAACGCAGCCCGGGATGTAGTGCAGCTTCTAGATTGTACTGGGTCAATTTATAATGCTAAAGTGCATCTGTTGCCTTAATTTTCCTGCTTGTGGTAAAGTCTTCTCTCCACATGAACTAAATATTTTCCAGAATTTTCCCATTCCCGTGCACTTAACTTTTTATGTCATGTGTGATTGAACATTTGATTACTTGGTGAGACTATGACTTGTCTGCTCCACAAGAGATCTCTGTGGGAGTAGAAACTACTGTTTGTCCATCTGCATCCCAGCACTGGTTGCAGCGACGAGCTTGTGTTGGAGTAGATGTTACGTAAATAATTCATTGATCTGTGGGCTGACAACATTTGCTTAGTCTCACCTGCTGAATTTGCAGCCTACGTCAGTCATCATTCATTCAACACATCTATCGAATCCCTGAATCCCTTCTGTGATAGCCACTGGGCATATAACAGTCAATATGGGCCTTCGTGTATATTTATAATGAAGGACTATAACCTGGAAAATCACAAGCCGATGTGTAATCATGGAAGGAGTAAAAGCAAAGAGGAATTAAAGGCATACACTCAACTAAGGAACTTTTCGATGATCAGTAGAGCACATTCAGAATTTTTTTTTTCCACTGAACTATCCAATGAACTTTCCTGAAGCTTAAAATAATTATTATGTTATTTCTTTCTCATATGAATAACTTTTGTTTATATTAATTCTTGATGTGTTTATATCTTTACTCAAATGATACTATATTCCCATTTAGTAGAAAAAGATATTTATCAGTGTATACCTCTCTAGATTGATTCCAATGATTCTTTTAGGAAAAGAGAGTTGTTTCCTAAAGTTACAAAGTGGGGCTTACTGTATTCCCACAAAACAGCTTGTCCGAGGTATTACAAGGAATCTTTATATTATGAAAATAATAACTTTTAGCTGTGGAATTCTGTGACTATTGGTTTTGGTCATTCTCAGAAGTTTCAAGTCTTCTGTGATATGTTTGACAATAAAATAGGACCTAATAAAATAGCAAGTTTGATTTTAAATTGGCTGACATTTACACCTAAAGAGTGTTTAAGGCTCCGTATCAAGCTGAAAAGACACCTAGTGAAGTACATTGTTGTACTTTTTAAAAGTTGTGTCCTGTTCATATTTTTATCAAAAACTTAGAGACCTAGGGAGGCAGCTACATTGGGTTTTTGGATAACATAAGCCCCAGAAGAATGGTTTCTACCACATATGCCTAAGATCGTGATTCAGAATGACTCCAATTGGCTGCAGTGCTGGATGGAAACCAACAAAATGAAGTTGAGCGGGGGATAAATGTATATTTCTGCTTTTAGATTCAAAAGGCACTTGCGCAATTACAGGATGGTGAAAGACTGCTTGGCACCAGTTCATGTGACTGAAAGCTTAATATGAACAAACACTGGGATGTGGTGGCTAAAAAAGAATGAATCTAGTCAGTTATAATTATTAATAGTTCACCATACTCTGCACTGGTCACACTACATCGGGAGTGATTTGTTAATCCTGAGCATATTGAAGAGTGACTTCGACAAAGCAAAGTAGCTACTAAGAGGGTGTCGAATCCAATCCAAGACATATTTATTGGGCTCCTGTTTTGGGCAGGCAACATGCTAACCGATGTGGGGAATAAATACGAAGAGACGTTGCCAGTCTATAGCCTCAAGGAGTAGAAAAAGTAAACGGAAAGCCGGACAGGTACACACATGACTGTAAAACAAAGCAGACTAAGATGCCAAGAAGCACGAAAAATGGGCTGTGGGAATTCAGGGGCTGGACCAAGGGTAGGATTTCCGCAGGAAAGGAGGACGAGGGCAGAGGAAGCCTTAAAAGCAAAGATATAGAGACAGGAAAACTCAAGGATCAGCTAGGGAATCCTGAGTATACTAAGTTGCCTGGAAGAATGGGATAGGTCTTAGCAGGCAAGAAAGCTGGGCAAACAAGGTTTGGACCAGAGCATGAGGGCACTGACTGGTAGGCAGTGGGGGCGGATAACAGGTTGGTGAACATCTGGAAGTCATGATACATGAGGATCCGTTGGAGAAATGTTGAGTCTTTAGTCTGGGGAAAAGAAGACCAAGGTCCCTCTGGTGAATGTGAACCAGACTCACTTTGTATTCTTCCAGAAGGAAAATTTTATCTCGGGAGAAAAGGGTTATAAAGGAACCAGATTTTGCTTCTTGCTGAGCTTCTTTCTGTTTTAAAATTCAAAGCTACCCAACAATGAAGAGCTGGCCAAGGAGATGGTGACAGCCATTGTGGTTGGGCTCAGAGAAATTTTAATAACAGATACTCTAAAGGAAATGGGGGTGGGGTAGGGGGAATGCTGCAGCTTCGCCAAGAGACATGGGAGTTCTAGGAATTACCCAAGGCCTTTGCAGTGCGGAATTATCCATGGTTGAGTGTTCCTTCTTTCTTTCTTCAGTTTAAGATCTCCAGTAGTATATCAACTTCTGAATAAAGCCTGAATGTTAGAACCCCCCAGTTCAGTAAGATGTCAGACTAATTCCAGTTCAGGCTGCCCAGTGCTTCGACAGTAGCCACTCATCATCAGTGCTCCGTGTGATCCTGAGCAAGTGATTTAACCTCCCTGTTTGCTATCTATAAATGGGGATTGACCACTGTTATCCCAACCTCGCAGGTCGCCTGGGAGGATTTAATAAGATAAAGCCCTTAGCGTGTGCCTAGCAGGGTGGAGTCTGATTTTAGGGACTGAGTTCTCACATTTTACAGTCATGTTCCAAGACCCTTTCAGAGTTAAAAATATTTTTATAAAACAAAAACAAATATATCATCATCATCGGGGCTAACTTATATGTACCAGATATTATACTAAGGCCTCACACGTTAAACTCATTTAATCCCCAGAAGGACCCTGTGAAGTACACCATTATCCTTCATTTACTGAGATGCTCAGAGGTTACATATCTTGACTTGTCACAAGCTAATAAGTGAGGGAGCCGGGATTCAAACCAAGCACACTCTAGAGTATTACAACTATTTCCTTCCAATACGGACCAACAAATTTCCCCATTTTCCTCCCAATTCCATCCCAAATCAGTCTCCTGGATAATTTAATGCATTTTATTTGTTCAGGGCTGTTTCACAAAAGTGTATTTTGAAATCTTACTTATTATACTAAATACATGAGGGCTCCATCAATCATGTCTTTGGCAGGAGCGTTGAGAACTTCCTTCATAAAAGTTGAATGAATGCATGAATCAGTGAAACAATTTTAATTGTAGAAGCTGTGACTATAGCCACTTTTAAAAACAAGTTACTCTTAATATACCTTCACTACCTTCCTGCCTCTTTCCATGATTTGTGATGGGGCTGTGGTGGCTGCTTGAATCATTCATTTGAAATCATCCATTTGAGAGATGCCCGGGTGGCTCAGTTGGTTAAGGGTCTGCCTTTGGCTCAGGTCATGATCCCAGAGTCTTGGAATCAAGCCCTGCATCGGGCTCCCTGCCCAGTGGGGAGCCTGCTTCTCCCTCTCCCGTTCCACCTGCTTGTGCTCTCTCTCTCTCTCTCTATCAAACAAATACATCTTTTTTTAAAAAAATCATTCATTTGAATTCAGTCTTGCACCCCACTTTCATTTCCCTTGTTTATAAATCTTTTATCTCAAATTTTTTTAACAACAATGTCCACAGTTCACTCCCCTCTCTCTCTTTTTCTTTCTCTTTTTTGTCTTTTGGGGTTTTTGTTGTTGTTTTGTTTTTTTGTTTATTGTTTTTTGCCATCTAATGTTACCAGATTTTACTCAAAACCCATCCAGTAGTGTTTTTTCCACATCCTGGTGATTGCATTGTTATCTACCCTATCCCCATTTTTCAAGTTAAAGAATAATTTTTACAATCCAATCCACGCAACATCAGTCTCAAGTCAACCAAACACCACTTCCACTTCCTGTCTCTGCCACCTTCCTGGATCCCTGAAGTCCATTCAGGAGAAGTGGAGTTAGATAGAAGGGGCTTCCCATCGTTTTCTTTGGAGAACTTATGGGAATTTCTAAATACCCCTTGAAAAAGCATCAAAATATGAAACTGAGAAGCACATAGAAACTCCGTACATAGGTGTTACAAAACTGAGGTAAAATAGGCAGAAATAGCTACCTCGGGGCGGGGGGGGGGGGGGGGGGGGGGG
>CM052895.1:108912636-108933712 GCA_028534135.1 Potos flavus | reverse complement strand
GAGTGATACTGCTTTATTGTTTGGGTCAGGTAGCTGGGAGCATAATCTCCCACTCCCTGGGTGCGACTATTCCTTTATAGATTAGATAAGAACAACTGATGAAGTTTTAAATGCTGAGAAAATTAATCAGAACTGAAAAGGGGTGTGTTGGCCACAGCCCAAGAAATATGCTGACTGAGATAAAAGCACCCATTGAACTTTTTCTCCATTCCATGCTTCTCTGCTGGGTAGTCTCCCTTCCTTGTCTCTCCCTCTTCTCCCTCCTTCTGTCATTCTCTCAACCCCAACTCTGTCCCCAAAGACTTCATTGGCATGCTCTCTTAACTGGCTAGAACGTGGAGTAAAATTTTTAAAATATTGTTCTTGTATGTTGTATATGAGATCCTATGTCCTGGATTTAATTTAGAGAATAGCCAAAGGGAACGTATTTTATTCTCAATCATTTCTTTTTTACGAACTATATCTTTTTAAAATATGTTAATTTCAGTTTCAAGCCACAAACTTAACCTCGGTCCCTTTCCAAATTCTCAGATTGGCTTATGGTTTCAGAATCTTTTGATGGCAAGGAATGGGGTGGATGTTGGGTTCCAACCGCCGGTATGGCTCCTTTGGCCCCAGGAATCTCTGCTGCTTCCCAGCCTCATCTCAGGGCATGGAGACACACTCCTGTCTCAACTGTTCTTCTGGGAATCGGGGCCAGGTCGAATTGGTTTTTAATATCCATGTGTTGCTTTCAATTTCTATGAGGCTTTCAGTTCCTTTTCTTCTGTGAGGGACAGGCCTTCCGTGGGAAGAAAGGGAACCCCTTGAGTCTGACATGTTCTGCAGTCAGCTTGAGATGCCTTTTGATTAACTTTGGACAAGTCTGGCCCCGTTGTGGAATTCAGTCCCGCTCAGCATTCTGCCAGCTGAGAAACGTGCTGTCATGACTATCGTCTTCCTGAGAAAGTCTCATGGGACCTAGAACGTAGAGGTCTTTTCCACAGCAAGTAATTCAATCCAAAGTAAAGAGGGCTGTTTTGGAAACCACAAACTACTCAGCCAGTGGTTGGTTGTAAATCATGATTCTTTGGGGAAAAGGGCAGAGGGGCCTGGAGCTCTGGCCCTCAAAGAACTTCCTCTCGTTAAACTGAAGCAATTTGCTGCTCTCCACACACTCTTTCTGCTGCGAGTGAAGTCACCTACTTCCCCAGTCACATCGGTGGCCCTGGTGGGGGCCGGTTGATGGCTGACTGCGTGTCGCCACATCTTTGCACATGATAGAGGTCTCTTCTCAAAGCCAAGCTTCACAGGTGTAACCAAAAGTTGGTCTGATCAGCCCCTTGTCGCCATGGCCCAACCCACACTTTTTCTTTTAGCCGCTATTTTCTGCAGTCCTGGGTTTCTAAATCTTGGCTAGAGGACAGTCATTCCTTTGTGCTCTGCTGTTACAATGAGGTAACCAAAGAAAGGGTCTTGGTCTGAGGCTGTCAGCTGTTACTAATCACTACTCCCCAGCTCATCATGGGTCCCGCTCGCCTCTCCCTCTTGCTCTGCTTAGCACACATAAAGAAGATGAATTACTCCCTGGTTCCTCTTCAGAAAAGCATATTGTGCAGCACATTCCAATACCATGAGCAAAGGATGGGCTAATGTGAAGGGTAAATGGGTATCTAAATCACCTCTCAGTGGGTCTTGTGCCGGCAGCTGTATGCCTGTGAGAAGTGGATCTCAGAGCTGGCTCCTCAGAGGTTTTCTTGAGACCTTGCTGAGAGAGAGAGGGAGTCCCCACGATGGGTTCCCCGACAGGGCTGTGCTAAGCTGTAATGAGAGTCTGTTGGATGGTAAAGACTAGTGTAGAGAAAAGCAAACTTGACTGCTCAGAGGACCTCATCAAGCTGGTAACCCAGGACAATCATTCTCCACCCCAAATGTCAAGGAGGCCACTGGGTGCTCTTTGATATAGGAGGTAGCAGCAGTTAAAGTTGGGCCTCAGTTTCCCCTCACTGCTTCCCCTATGAAAGTTCATTTTTCAGAGGATAACAATAGCCAGAGAAAAGGGATTGTCTGCTGAGGATAAAGGGTGATTTATGTGAATTTTTATGCCACTAATAATATTGTCTGCTTCCCTGGGATTTTTTCTATTTAACAATCTTTCAAAATAGAATGTTTCCCTTTTGCCTTTCCACACTTCATTTTACTAGTGAACGGTGGAACTCGAAGACTTTTGTTGACACTTTTAAGGGTTAAATTAAAAAATCAATTTGCCTGACAAATTATATGCTATCACAAGCAATAAATTTGTAGAGAAGCTTCCTTGTCATTCTCATGCAATATAACCTCATAAAACTAAGTGATATTATAGGTGGTTGAAGTATCAAGTTTTGTGACATTATAAACAGCTGTATGGGAAGTAAATTTTGGCCAAGGTGAAAACCCCTGTGAAGATACTTGTGATTTTGACTGCGAATTCCACAAAATTGTTCTCAGCTGCTTATGGAGATGTTTAACTCTTCTTCACTAAGAATCGCCTATTAAAGTAAATGCCTCTTTGCTCAAAATTGCATAAAGCAAATCTATCTCAAGCTTTTCCCCTTGTTACAATGTCTACAGAATTTCTGTTCAACTCAACTGACCAGATATTAGACATCAGCACCCTTATTTCCTTGGTCTCCACTAGTCAGCTGAAATAAATTCTTAGGTGCTGTGGGCAGCCCAAAGTCGTAAGAAGCAAGAATAATAGGAAGGAGAGACCATAGCTCACGGTTCCTTTTTAAAGCCTCTGCTATTAACTGAATGTGGGTATCTACTGGTGCTTGCAAACTACTTTTTTTTTATTAGAACCTACAAATAAAATACAAATGTATTCATATCTGCGTGCCCCCTCCAAAAAAAGGAAAAAAAGGGAAAAAAACACAAATGTATTTTACACTGTGACCCCGCCACAAACAATACATGCACACAGCTGAAAAAAGTTTCACAAACTAATATTTACCTTTACCACAGGTGATAGATACCCTTTAGTATTTTCTATTCTCTTCCATTAATGGAAAACAATACTAGTCATAACCCACTGAACTGATTTCATGACTTGCATCATAAGCACGTGTTAGACCCGATCAGTCTCTTCATTTCCTTCGGTGTGTTTATTTTTTCACTTCTTCACTCAGTGTTCTGTTAACGTGCAGACAGATAGGACTCCAGCAGTTACTCGTATGGGCTCATCTTCGAGAGCGCGTCACGGTAGTAAACGAGGGAAAATAATGTAGGAGTGAGAGAAGGAGAGAGAAGGAAGGGAAAGACAGAGGGTCCTCCTGGTGGTGAGTGGTAGAGGTGTGCCAGTCTTCTGCCTTCCTGACCATCCTGGGGACACCTTGCTGTGAGTGACCTCCCCGCCCCCCCTCCCCCCGCGCCCCAGCTCTGGAAATGAAGCTCCAGGTGATGCCAAGTCACTGGGACCCACCAGAGCTGTGTCTCATTCTCCAAGATAGAATGAACCTATTTTGGATTAACTGGGGGAAGAGCAACTAAAACTGACGAATCCGAATTTCAGAGTATTTTAAACAAAAGCAACTTTAGTACTTGTAATTCATAGTAACCTAACCTAAATGTTAAAAAAAAAAAAAAAAAGCGTATGGCCTCTCCCCAGCCTAACAACAACGGTGATAAGAATGACTATGCAACAAATATTTATGGGGTGCCTTTCTGCGCAGGCGCCGTTCTAGCCACCGAGGCTGCATCAGTGACTAAAACACGTGGTTCCGCTCTTTGGGCACTAAAATTCTCGTAGAGAGAGGCATAGAATGATAGTAACTAGCATTTGTCAAGAACCTACTTCATCTAGATTCTTTATGGAAGTTTTCCCTAAGCTTGCAATATAAATATTATTAGCTTCTTGTCTAGACGAAATGGAGGCTTAGAGAAGGCAAATAATACTTAGTGAATAGCTTTTTATTTTTCTGCTTAATAATAACAGCTAACATTCGTTGAATCCTTACTATGTGCCAAGCACTATGCTAAGTGCATTCTGACTGGAAGTCCCTTTAATGCCCGTGAAAAGCCAGTGAGAGAGCAGTCAGTGTTCCCATACTACGGATGAGGAGACAGAGGCTGACAGAAGCTGACAGAGGTTAGAAAGTCCCAGAGCTGGAAGCGGAATCCAGGTATTCTTACCTCAGAGCCTAACCTCTTCCTCGCTGAGCTATCACGAAAAAAAAAAGAAAAAAGAATATGCTTCCAAAAATGCCTGAGGTTGGCCTTAGTTTGAAATATTGTCTTTTAGATTAAGTTCTGAGGCTGTATCCTGCGTATTAATTGTGATTTGGAATTGCGATACAATCAATAGCAACCATTTCTGACCTAAGTTTTAAAGATTCTTCTGTTCCAGAACCCATAAAATCATAGAATTTGACCTTTTTTAAACAATTGAGTCCATAAAGGGGCCAGAAGAAAATGTTTTAGTGAAGAAAAACATACTATAGTTTAGACAGATTTAAAATGATTTATTTTAGAGGTACCTGGGTGGCTCAGTGGGTTGAAGCCTCTGCCTTCGGCTCAGGTCATGATCTCAGGGTCCTGGGATCGAGCCCCGCATCAGGCTCCCTGCTCAGCAGAGAGCCTGCTTCTCCCTCTCCCTCTGTCTGCTGCTCTGCCTACTTGTGCTCTCTCTCTATCAAATAAATAAATAAAAATCTTTAAAATGATTTATTTTATGCTCTCTCCCTCTACCCGCCCCCCCCTCCTCTCCTTCCCTCTCTTCTGAGCTTTTTGACCCTCTTGCCCACTGTCCTTTCTGAGGGTTCCAGTGTGCCCTTGCTCCAGCAGTGGGCAGTTGCTTTAGGATACAAGAGTTCATTTGTTCATTTTTCAATCTGTAAGTAGGAAGTACATTGTATTTTTAGAAGTTAACTTTCCTTTAAAAAAAATCATCATCTTATAGTCAAATGAATATGGTACATGCTGGAGCTCATCCTTGATTTCCTCGTTGTAAGTTTGCCCATCTTGAAATTCTAGGAGGATGGAGAACAGGCGGCTTTCATTACGTGAGTATTTGAGAAGCCCATTGTGGAGAAGGAGTGCCTCTAAAATAAAACAAAACCCGAAACAGACAATATTCTTGAAGCAGCAGTTGCCATCCCCCCTTTTCTGTTCTTTCTGGGCCTGGTCCAGTCCCTGGAAGAACAATGAAGCACCACAAGAATGAGTAGAAAGACAATTCATCACAGAAGGCTTCTTCCTTAAATTTCGATGTTCAAAATCAGAGACAGGAATTGTTGGGGGAAGTAGAGTAAGACACACGAATAGATAAGGCATAGATTTTTAGCAGATGGGAGAGTAATCAATGCAAATAATAGAGCCTTGAGAACTTGACGTTATTTATATGTTATCCTTTTATGCTTGGCTGAATGCATATTTCATTTATCCAAGAAGTCATACCAAATATCATACCAAAAGAAATCTAATTTACAATACAGACTTACAGAGTTCCACATACATATTTATGAGACCCTCCCTCCCTACTCCATCCCTGCAAAAAACCACGAATGTGGTGCATATTTGTTAATGCCAAACTGTGACCGAAAGACTGTTTTTTATAAATAAAGAAGTAAATATGTATTTACCTATTTGCATTAAGAAACTCTCTTCTCTTCCTTCCTCTTTCTTCAAAGTGACTGCTGCCTAAAATACCCAGGTTTCTGAAGCTAAGTCTTAATCTTTTACATTCTAAAAAATGTCTGTTTAATCCCTCTTAGATGCTTAACTCATTGGTGAACATGTAATAGGTTTGCAGAAATGACCAATGGATTGCTTTCTTGATGACTGGTTCTTCTTGATGGGTTGGTTTTTAGAAAGGAAAATAAAATTCATGTACTCACAGTCAGTAAGTATCAGTGATCCCCATGCTCCATTAGAACATGCTCTTGGCTGTTTTTCTAGAGATGATGAGAAATTTGTACTAATCAATGAGTTCTCTAGCTAGTCATTCTGGTGACCAGCATGATACACTTCCTCTGAAGGTAGGGAATGCTGAATAATGTGCTAGAGTTTTAACAGTTACCTACCGCCATGGAATTTTCCTCCAGCCTGTCCCTTAAAAGCGAGATATAGGGGAAAGGGTGATCCCTTGAGAGTGAGGGTTTGAATTCTGCCACTGCCATTTGCTATCTTTGCAACACTGGTCAAGTTACTTAACTTCTCTGTTCTTGTGTATCTTCACCTTTAAAATGATATCAGTGACATCTACAACCTACAGTTGTGATGAAATGAGATGAATAGGTGACATCGATTGGGGTGGGATTTTGTGAGTGAATTAGGGAACTAGCACAAAAGTTAACTCGAAATTTATAAAGCATATAAACATAACAAACACATCATTATAATTGGAAGACCAGTCATAGTACTTGTGGTAATTGTGCAATATAATATCTCTTGGGTTTTAAGAGGGTCTCAATTCTGATGGCAGATTGTTTTCATAATAAAGATGTCAAGATGTCTTGAATGAGTCTGGTTTAGCTAAACCCATTTCAAACGATGAAAAAGAGACCAGCCGAGATCATTATCTTTACTACTGGCTCTGGAATGTGTTTCTCAAATGGATGTTTAGACAAATGCATAGTTGTTGTAACACTCCTGTTAGTACCTACACACCCAGGTGACCTGCTGTCTCCCTTGCCCCAGTGTCCTTTTCTCCCATGTATTTTGAAGTGACAAGGCTCAATTAAAATTTTCCCTTCCCAAACATTTAGGGCACTTCCTGCCAAAGTTCCCTTTTCCACAAAGTGATTTAGTACTTCACGCTTGCCCCCAGACACTCTGACGTTTGTGTGTAGTCTCTGGCGTAGAGCTTTGTCTCTAATTTCATGAGAGCGGGGAACAGAGATGGTCACCGAGTTTGAGTAAGGGAGAGGAAGAGAGACACTGCTCACATTATGTTTTGTCTTCTAGAGCTAATCCTCCATTTTCCTGGTACTACTAGTATCAGGACCATTCTCTCTCAGGCCCTGTGTCTGGCAGACTGTTCACATCCATCCGGCTCTTGCCCTCACGACAGTGTGCGACCTTGTTCTCGGTGGTCCCTTTAGTTTTAGGAGCGAGTGTCAGAGAAAAGGGGAGTGGTCAGAGTTGGCAGGTGGTGAGGAGGGGATGGAGGACGAGGAGCGGAGGTAGGCAGGCAGCGGGACACTGTGTGGGACAGAGAATTGGTTCATTAAGATCCTCTGCCTTACGCCATACACACCACTCCTTCCCTGGCTGAAATAATAGCAGCTGTTTCTTTATTCTCTTGCAAAGGAAAAGGGTCAATATATAGAGGTTGGTGAGCCTCTTCATTTGACTATCAATTCTCCTTCTAGACCCACTGCTAAAAACATGCCTTGGTGGTTGTCTTCAGCTATTTCAGGATTTTAAAAGTATGGAGAAAATACTTTCATATTGGTTTTCGTTTTTTAAATTTAAAAAAATCCTATAGATAAGAATCTTTGTTTCTTCGAGTTTATAGCGTTGTAGCTGTGGACTCTGGGATAACTCCCCCCATCCCTACTCCCGTGGTGGGAGGGAGGGAGATTTAAGCCTCCTCCTTTGTTTGCCACTTTGGTTTCCAGTGCTCTGCCTTGACCACTTAGGGCTCTCTCATAATAGCTACAGGTCGGAAGTAGTGGGCAGGAACATCAGGGAAGAGTTGGCGTGAGAACGGAACAGCACCACAGAATAGAAGGCGAGAGGGAAAGAAAGCATCTCGGAGGAAGAAAATACTGCTGCCTGGTACCCCCTAGCAGAGATATCCGGCCTATTGTGCCCACACCACTCGCCGCCGAAGAATTTCAGGCTTCAGTGGTGACAAGCTCAGGCAATAATGGGAAAGAGAGTGGGCCCCTTCTGAGAGAAATTATTGCAAGCACAGAAAGCCAAGATATTTGAGATGTGATTCAGACATGAGGATGAAAATGGGGGGATGGGACATTTGACTGAGAACAGATTAGCCCATTTTTAAGGTCGGCAAAGTGTTGAGGTGGCACCATCCCAGTAAATGGTTTTGAGAAACCCAGGGCAAGGGTAAAAGAAGCTAAGTTCATGCATTAAAGCCAACATGGGCCTCCTCGTTTGTGGGAGCTGCAGTTGGTCTCCTCAGGGGCAGAAAGTATATGAAAATTAGTGTCATAAGAGCAAAGTTCAAGTTCCCACTCCATTTTACTTGGTGTTGACTAAGACTTTAGTCACTTAAGTGTTTTTTAATCTGCATTGTGGGTTGTTGTTCATAAGAACATATCAGGTACTAAGTAAGTGCTTATTATGAAAATTATGAGTATTATTCAAATACAAATGAAATTATAAATTAAAGCCCTGGTGTCAATTCTCATGGGAATTACCATTATCTCACATTTTTGGGGCAAACCCAGCCCAATCATGGATACTGTTTTTTTCAATATGTTACCTTACTCTAAATATGTTAGTATTAACAGAGTCACTACCTAAAAATTAAATCACTATTAGAATCCAATACTGATCATTGGAGTACAGTATAATCTTTTAATACATTTATAAAAATGTAATTTTTAAATAGTAAAGAAAATAGTCCCTTTGTTATGATTGGATTATACTAGAGTTGGATTTTAGTGTTTTCATGAGATCAGGGAGGGGAAAGAAAGAAGAAAAGTGAAGCGGGGATAGCTAATGAAACAGAAGAGCCCATGTTATTATAATCTAATCTTTTGAGGGGGTTGTGTCATTTCCAATTTTTTACCATCCCAAGAGACAGGAAGATATGTTCTGCTTGCTAGTGCAGGAAGGGAAATCTTGAAAGTCACGCCTCCTTTTTTACCTAGGATAACATCTTGCCTGAGGTAGACTTTGAAGATGTCCTGAAAACGAGGGGGCGAAGATGTTTAACATGAGATGAGGTACTCCACGCCCAGGGAAGAAGGTGGAAACATGAGAAGAACCCCACCAAAAAAGAGAATTTTTTTTTTAAATTTCGATGAGATGAAATGAAACCCCAGAGAAACTATTTGAGAACTTTGGCTTTATAACCCAATGTCTAATTTAAATGCAAATTGACGATAAGTTGTTAGGTGATCAGAATAATGGCTTACATTTTGCATAAAAACATCAAAAAAAGACTCCCAAGTACATATATAAAATAATGTCTTTTAAAATTTTTTAATGCTAGTTTACCGGTGTGAGTCACCACAGTGACTTGAGATATGCTCAGGTTATCCTGCCAGAAATTTTTTTTGAGTAGCTCTTCATTCTACACATACACTACTCATACACTCATAGCTTCCCTAACCAGTAATAACCTAGAAAAGAATCTGATTGCCCTTTTAAATCATTAGAGAGCCACGTGAAATCAACTCTTGAGGTAGGAAATGGGTGATTAGGTATTTGCTTCCACGGCTGAAGACTGGCCATTCTTTGGCTTTTTTCCTTCACCTTTTATGATGCCCCCTGATGAAATCTGATGCCAAGTTCTCATAACTTGTGTAAAATCCCATTGCCAGGTGGAATGAGGGTAAGGGGGTGTAGAAGGAATTACTGTCCCCGTTACCTTCCTCTGGAAAATTTTTGGACTGACTTCCTGAAAATCTCCTTCTGTTTGCCTTCACCAGGAATGGCGGCCCTAGATAGTAAGGCATCAGGGAAGATGGGAATGCGAGCAGTAGTCTATTACATGACTACAACCATCATTGCTGTGGTGATTGGCATAATCATTGTCATCATCATCCATCCCGGGAAGGGCACAAAGGAAAACATGCACAGAGAAGGCAAAATTGTACAAGTGACAGCTGCAGACGCCTTCCTGGACTTGATCAGGTACGTCCTTGCAAGCTCACCCCTTTGGGTATATTCTGACCACCCAACCCCTCTTTTGGGGGAGCTAGTCAAACTGCAGATCACGTGTCTAACTGAACCAGCCTCACTGGGCGTGAAATGAAGGTCACATCTTTACTTCTTTCTAACAGAAATTACAGGTTTTGTTTTCTGATCTAACGGGAAAGAGGTGAGAAGAGCAAAGAGGGGATATAGATTTTGAGTGCCTTGCTTTTAGGATTCAGAATCTGATGACTCAGTTCTTCTCTCAGCTGTGCAGCTTTCCTTGGCATATTAATAAGTCTTACCCTATTGTCTTGCTGTTTAAGGCTAGTTTTTATTCAACTATAGCCTGTTGATTGGACTCTTCTAATGTAGAACTTGTCATCTGTATCAACATCCGTTATGCACAACAATTTCTGTCCAGAAAGGCCTTTCAGGATCATCTGGTTGTACCTGTTCTAACGTCTTCCTTTTATACTATTGACGAAGAAAGGATTTGGCAGACCAGCAATAAAAGATTAAAAGATGGCTTCTTTAGTATTGTTTTGTGTACAAACCACACACCGATTGCAGATGAGTCTTATCTAATACTTGAAACAGATTTGATGGTAGAGTCATCTCACACAGAACTGTGAAGTAAACCCAAGTTCGATCCTAGCACCTTCCTGCTTGCTCTCTCTACACACCTGCCTTTGTGTCAGTCAGATCCTGGCAGGAAGCACATTGCATATTCAAAAGGATCAGTGAAAGGGCTTTGGAAAGGTACAGGCAAGGTTAAAGGAACCTACAAGGGATGGTGAGGCACTACCAGCAATAGGAAGCTTTAAGGCTTTTCACCATTTTTTCCATGAACTTTACCATCAGGTAGGTTGGTTAGGAGTGTTTTATTATATTCTCTTTCTGTAGAATTTCTACTCCTTGTTTGAAGAATTGGGAGCTTGTCATTCCAAGTCTGGTTGATCCGTCAGAGTGCTGTGTGTTTCTGCCTCTCCTTGCCCCAGTGGTAGGTGTATGAGTAGCCTATCCCCACCAGTCACTTGGCTCGAGCAGTTTTCCTGAAATCTCCTGAACTCACATTTCTATCAAGATTTATATAATCAGACCCATAAAGCATAGATAGGAAGGAAAAGTAAACAGGATGGTCTAGGCGGTAAGAAGAAAGGGACAAGAGTTGATGACCTTAAAACATGACTTTGATAACCCACAACTGTTGGAATCTCAGGCTCTGCAACTTCCTGGGCCATGTCTCCTTGTCCGACAGTCTTCAACCTTGGAGCCCTTCAACAGATAAATCAGCAGAGACCTAAATGGGTGTAGTGCCTTAGCCAAGTTCACCCAACTGGTTAGAGACTCTCCAGCTAGATGGTGGCCCCTTGAACTCCACCATGAACCCAAACACTGCTCTGAGAAAGTGACAAACCTTGCCACATGGACCACAACTTTAAATTTTGTGAACCATCTCCCCATTGGTCACCAAAGAGCCTCAAAAGCTCCAGGAATTCAGAGTCAAGATCCCATCCCCCAGCTGGCCTTTGGAAGGACTTTGTGGAAAACGAAATTCCACAGTCTGACCATGACATTTGATTCAGAACAGTTGGTCCATGGACACATGGCACAATATCAAAATGGCCACTATTAAATAATACCTCAGTTAACCAGAATGTTTATAACCAAAGGAGTTTCCATTCTCACTTTGGTTATTCCTGGGAGCGGGATTTGATGATATAATGACCAAATTTTAAAAATCCCATTGTTTGACAAAAGGACAGATGAGTATAGAATTTGAGACTTCTCTGAAAAAATATGAACTACATGGGCCCCACATAGAGATGACCATATGTCCCACTCAAGTCATAAAATCCACCAAAATCTTTTTTTTTATCCATTTGCTGCTTAGTTCAATACAGTCTTTACCTTAGACACAATGAAAAAGTATTTAAGAAGCAAACTTATTATTTGAGAAATTTTTCAAATGACCATTATTTTTTTTGCAGGAATATGTTCCCTCCAAATCTGGTGGAAGCCTGCTTTAAACAGGTAAACACTCTATGGCCACTAATTCACTTTTGAAGTTCCTCTTGGCATACCGCACAGAGTGGGACCCTCTTGTTTATTTTATTTTATTTTTTCCGTTTCTCTGCAATAAGAAACAGTCTTTTGCCAACCAGATGGAAAGCAGTAGGGTTTTCTGAGGAATTTGCAGAGGGTGGGGAGGTCTTACTTTGTTTTGAAGGCTTACTAGTTGCCAGCTCTAAGTCTTGCATACAGATAACTCATTGAGCCTCTGTTAATTATTAAGAAGGCCAATCAGGACATTCCCTCACTCTCTATACCCCCACATTCCACACACAAAAGCCCACCAAGCAAACAAACTGCAGTGTGAGACACATTTACAACTCACTTTAAAGATTAGGGAGATTATTCAAGTTTCTGGGTTTAATTTAAAAAAAAATCAACGGTTTGTTTTTTGAAAGTCTGCTAAGGACTTTATGGATTCTGAAGGAAGAACCATATCAGAAATGGCATCATCATTTCTTGAATGCCTGCTATGTGCCAAGCACTAATGTTATATTTGGTCCTCACATGAATGGGATGGCTATCATTGTTTTTATTTCATTGATGAGGCAACTCATCTATGATAATTCAGAAGGATTATTTAATAGTCACAAGATCTCACAAGTAGTGAATGATAGATCAAGAACTTAGATCCATTGTGTTGACTCCAAATTCTATCCTCTTTCTGCTCCTATATTCTGCTTCCTGGAAAGGGATGAGACACCCGCCTGGAGGCTATAGTGAGGTCCAGTGAGGTCCAGTTTCTTTTAGCCCATTTACACGCAATGCTTGGCTCTCTGTGTTATGGATACAAATATACTTTATTGTTACGGGGTAAAGTTCATTCTCACTTCACCTGAATAAAAAAGCTTTGTTGCCCAAAATATTAAAAGGAAAACAATTAGACATTCTGGGTTAAATAATAGTTCCCGAACATTTCTCCGGATGGTGTCACTTCACCCTAGTTGTAATTCCCTAACCCTTCTGCTTCAGGTCTCTAAAGCAAACAAAATAAAACCCCAGCCCCATGGAGGACTAACTTGTACACATTCAAGTCATTCTTTGGTTCCCTCCCTTTTTTTTTATTGGCTATTTTTAATAGGTAATGCATGCACACACTGCAAAATTCAAACAGAATCCTTTCTTTAAAAAAAAAAAAGTCTAAGAAGCCAAAATCAAACTTTCTTTATTCAAAACTTGCAATAACCATAAATAATAACCCCCTTTCAATCCAACCAGCCCACCCCAGCACCATGGGGCTGACTATTCTAGTTAGTCAGCTGGCACTGGGCAACATCAAAAATGTTGATTTCTAGCAGTGCTGGGAAAAGTGCTGACTCAAGCAGATTTATTGTATTTGGTTTTGGATTGCATTTACAGGATTTTGAAAGGGAAGCAAATGTATCTTCCCAGATCTATTTGTCTTAGACCAGAATGCAAATGAGGTTGCAATTTCTGTAGGCTACAGACTGTGTCTAAGGGAAAAGAGTTGGAGCCATAGGAAAGGCTAATCAGGATTGGAAATCTACCCTAGACAATCCATAAAATGCATAAGCATCCCAATGAAATAGAGATTTGAGCATTGACTGGAATAGGAGGCCAAAGTGGGCCAGTTTCCTTGTTACTTAGAACTACCAGCAGTATCAATGATTGTTCAGAGATGTGTCCATAGTATTGACAGCTGGTTATGTCCTTGTTTGAGAGTAGTGGTTTCCCACTGGACGCAAAAGTCTCCCATTCACTCTTGGTAGAGAAATGGCCCAACACTTCATGTACAGGTGTGCATTCTTCCCCTAGACTGTAGATCCAGTCAACATCCATACATCATTACTCTCTGATCCTTTACTACTGTCAACATAAAGGTCAGGAATTCTGCTCTCATTAATTAATTTATTGTTTTATGTGGTCATAGTCAAATACTCTGCGTTTTCTGTCTGGGACATCTATGTAGAAGCTGTTGGGAAAAGACTAATTTGAGTAAGAAGAGAAATTCCTTTATAAACTTGAGAATTGGATTGTCATCCTCAACTATTAATCAAGTATCTATTCTTAAGAATTGATATTATCAGAAATGCCTTGAAGACCATTGTTTGGGGATTTTTAAATTTTTTTAAAATTTCACTAAGGCTTTTTTTTTAATTCTAGTATAGTTAACATATGATATTATATTAGTTTCGGGTATACCATGTATTGATTCAACAGTTCTATACATTATTCACTGCTCATCATGGTAAGTGTACTCTTTACTTCCCATTACCTATTGCCCCCATCTCCTATCCCCCACACCCCCCTCCTCTGATAACCATCTATTTGCTCTCTATAGCTAAGAGTTTGTTTCTTGGTTTGTCTTTCTCTTTTTTTTCCTTTGTTTTGTTTTTTAAATTCCACATATGAGTGAAATCATAAGGTATCTGTCTGTCTCTGACCAACTCATTTCACTTAGCGTTATACTCTCTAGATCCATCCATGTCATTGCAATGGCAAGTTTTCATTCTTTAATGGCTGAACAATATTCCATTGTGTATATATATCTTCTTTATAGATATATATACATCTTAATATATATATATATCACATCTTCTTTTTCCGTTCATCTGTTGATAGACACTTGGGTTGGTTCCATAAAAATTTGGCTCTTGTAGATAATGCTGCTATAAACATAGGGGTGCATAGGGGATTTTTAGATTTTTAATATTCACTGAAACCTCCAGCTAAGTCTAGTCCCCAAAGAGCTTCGTTACTGAGCACCATTAGCCAACCTTAGTCGGCTTTGAAATTTACAACGTATTCTCACATATTGTTTAATTTGATCACAACAACCCTGGGAGGTAGAACCACTGTGGTTATTTCTGTTTCACAGATGTAAATAAGACCAAAATGCTGTTTGGTTGATTTGCCCATGATCCCATAGCATGATAGATAGTAAAGGGACTATATGAATATTTGGATTTATAGTTTTTTAAAAGCCCGTTTTAGCCATTTTATTAGGGTTTCAGAAGAAAGCAAAAGCACATGTATATGTTTGGTTCAGACTCTTCAACCAGATACCTCTTTCCTGTTATGATTTGTCTTGCATTTGAGCGTAGGTGTATCTGTGCTGAGGAAGTAGTAGAGGTTTGTCACAGATTAGACAGATGCTAGATACCTTCTATAACAGTATTCTCTGAATGCGAGGTTAATGTGTGTCATTAGAGAAAATTTAGACAACAGGCAAGTAGAAAGAAGAAAACAAAAACCACCTCTAATCCCTGTTGTGCCTTTTCTTTTTTAAGTTTAAAACCAACTATGAGAAGAGAAGCTTTAAAGTACCTGTCCAGTCCAATGAAACGCTCGTGGGCGCAGTGATAAACAATGTGTCAGAGGCCATGGAGACTCTTACAAGGATCACAGAGGAGTTGGTCCCAGTCCCAGGGTCTGTGAATGGGGTCAATGCCCTGGGACTAGTTGTCTTCTCCATGTGCTTTGGATTTGTGATTGGCAACATGAAAGAGCAGGGGCAAGCCCTGAGAGAGTTCTTTGATTCTCTTAATGAAGCCATCATGAGATTGGTAGCAGTGATAATGTGGTACGTATTTCCATTTGCTGTATACGCTGTATACAGATGCTTATTGCCATCAACATGTACTGAGGAAGGTGCCACCAGGCGGGATAGCCAATGGCAACAATCTCACTTGGGTAAGCACATGAAAATCAATGATTTTCGGGGCCTGTAGTGGCCTTGGAGCCCATCTGCAAACCACTCTTAATAAGTTTGCTTCCTTGTTTTTGAAAGCTGTCTACTTCTTTTCTCCAGGGCTGGTGGGATCCCATTCCTCATTCCTTCCTTTTTTATCTATTTAATATTCAATTATATATTTCAATATATGTATTTATTGTCTATATATACCAAGCGTACAATGCCACACACTCTGAACATAGCAATGAAGAAAATGGACAAGGATGTCCTGGAACTTCTATTCTTTTAAAGGATGTAGAAAAATAAACAAATCAACCAAATGCTTTAGTAACAAGTGCTGTGAAAAAAATAAATAAAACAGCAGATTTTATTTTATGTGATGTGATGAAAAGTGACTGGGGAGGAAGCACAAAATTTGCCTTGGATTTTGGCCTCTGAGGAGGTGACTTTTTTGCTGAGAGCTGAATAACTAGGAGAGACTAGCCACACAGAGGGCCAAGAGAAGAGCATTCGCAGTAGAGGGCAAAGCAAACATAGAGCACCCTTGACCATCAGAAAAAGTGAGATCTCTTCTCCTCCGTTTTTAGCCCTAAGAAAGAAATGTAAAATCATGGCAGTCCTGCTGCCTGCCCGAGGGACCCTTGGGAAGTGTTATAGAATGCCAGTCCACTGTTCATAACAAAACTTCCTTCAAGTAAAGTTGAGAGTAGGACACAAAGGAAAAGACTAAATCCGCAAAAGAACATTGACCTTGGAAAGTAAATTCTCGCCAGCTGGGAGAGAACACTTTGATTGATTTAGGACTCACATGGGGGTTGCTTTCCCTTTATCCTTTATTTCTAATCCAGACTCCTTCTTGGCACTGGAAGGAGGAAGGCATCCATTTCTAAGAAAAGCACTCACCAACATGATTAAAAATATCCTTTGTCTTTATGGCCACCAAAGCCCAGAGAAATCCATTTCTTAGGAGCTTGTGCGAGGTGGATATGAACTCGGGCACGAAGGCTGATCAGAATGTAATTTCCACAGGAGCCCTCGGTTGAAATCCTGGGGCCCCTCCTTTGAAATCCTGGCAGAGCTGGACATTTATCTTCATATTATTAAAATGCCTCCACCTTTCACCTTTTTTATGAAAGAAACCCATTCAAGGCTGCTGAATGAACCTCACATGTAGCTTTTCGAGCTGTACATTTGCCTGCGCATTCAACATTGAGTTATTACTTTTCTGAAAACAGGTACTCTTATAATTTCCTGGCCTGGGTTTTGAAGGGAGTTTTAAAAAGAAGCATTGTATTTTCAACTTGAAATAAGACCTCCACAGTTCCCAGCAGACCCTTCTCCTTAAGGGTGATTGGCCCCTCTGTTTTTGGTAACGTGAGTTTGGTTGCAGTTTACCGCGCACATCAGACAAAGGAAGTTGAAAGAGGGGCACAGGGACCTTTATGCAACAGCGGTTGTTAGATGTACGAGTTATTTTGTGTCTCGCTTGTTCCTTCTTGCCAGTGTGCAGGGGGAAGATCGCAAACGTCAGTAGCAGCCTGTGGGTGATAATTACTTAATTAGAACACCTATAACCTGATCGTGGTAGTACGTACATTCACATTATTAATTTTAGTAGCTTTGAATTTATTCTACAATTGCCTTCAATCTATGGCAAATGGTACTAGTCTTCCATTCACACTAAACATAAAATTTATTCTTTTTTTTTTTTTCTTTTTTTAAGTGAGTGAGGGAGAGTAAGAGAGAAGGAGCAGGGGGAGAGGCAGAGGGAGAAGCAGACTCCCCGCTGAGATGTGGGCTCGATCTGATCCCAGGACTCCGGGATCGTGACCTGAGCCAAAGGCAGACGCTTAACCAACTGAGCCATCCAGGCGCCCCCATAAAATTTATTCTTAGAATAAATTTATTTAAGAGTTGATTTGAAGGCTAATACTAAGTGATATTGTAAGTGGTGTGTAATGTGGGGGAAAAATAATAAAAACAGACTTTGATTGAGAGAGATGACTGCAAATCTAAAACACTGAAATGGCATTGTGTGTATCTTGCTTTAACTTGGAAATCAGGCTCTGATGTGGGAAATGCTCCCAAAAGTCTCAATACTGGTTCAGTGGATTCTGGTTTTCAGAGTACTTAGAAGGAGAACAAAAGGCAGGGGGAGTTGGGTGGCCTCTGAATACCACAAATGTGACCCAGGTGGGGTGAAAAGAGAGTGATCTAGAAAAAGAGGTGAGTTTAAAAACCTTTGTACCTGTCCTGTTTCATAGGCTCAGGAGAAAAAAAAAAAAACAAACCGTAGCCTAAAGAAATTCTGAATGAGAGGAAAGTCTTATGATGTGCTATTTATACTTTAAAAGGAAAAAAAAAGAACTTCACAGTTTCTACAAGTTCTAATAGTATCCTGGGCACAAAAAGTTTGGCAGTCAACTCTCTGCCATGTTTTCTTGCCACTTGGTAGTTTCTGTGGAATAGCTCGTTGGAAATCGACTTCCAACCGTGCGTGTGTTGCTTCTACATAGGTACGCCCCTCTGGGCATCCTCTTCCTGATTGCAGGGAAAATTGTTGAGATGGAAGACATGGGAGTGATTGGGGGGCAGCTTGCCATGTACACGGTGACAGTCATCGTTGGCCTGCTCATTCACGCCGTCATTGTCTTGCCCCTCCTCTACTTCTTGGTAACGCGGAAAAACCCTTGGGTTTTTATTGGAGGGTTGCTGCAAGCACTCATCACAGCTCTCGGAACCTCCTCCAGGTATGGACGTCCATATGTGTGGCTTACTCCCATCAGAAAATGTATCTCAAACTTAACTTTGATCCAGAATCTTGGTAGAAGTAGTGAGGGGCAGGGAGAGGGGCAGTGTTTCTGGGTTTTAAACTTCCGGGCATATGATTTGGCATTTTCATGAAGGTGCTAATCAGACCTAGTTGGGATTCAGGGAGTGGTTGGCTGTATACCCTTTGGGGAGACAGATGGAAATCAGCTATTCTTTTCCTGCCCACTGTCATCTCTCTCTTCCAGTTGACCTGTGCCTGAGGGAAAGATGGCGGAGTCGGTCAGCACAGGTGTGGGGAGAGGGGAATGATCACAAGTGATGCCTCACAGAAGAACCCAGGAGCAGGAGAGCTGCCAGATAACCCAGGGAGGCAACCCTGTTCCCCTATTTATACAAGTGCTGACTTAGTTCCCTTTAAATTAGGACATGGGAGAGGAAGGAACTCTGTCCAAAATACCAAACATATAGCCATGGTCTAAAAGATCTGGTCAGCTGACATGCCCTTTTTTTTACCATTCTCAGTTCTGCTACCCTACCCATCACCTTCAAGTGCTTGGAAGAGAACAATGGTGTGGACAAACGTGTCACCAGATTCGTGCTCCCAGTGGGGGCCACCATTAACATGGATGGGACCGCACTCTATGAGGCTTTGGCTGCCATTTTCATTGCTCAAGTTAACAACTTTGAGCTGAACTTTGGACAGATCATTACAATCAGGTATGAGGAAAGTTCTATACAACATTTTCTTAAGAATAACTTCAAATGCTGAGACGGTGATCAAGGATTGGATGAAGAACCTGGTTGGAAAGAGGATCAAACATAAACAGAAGGTTGGGGGTTTGTGGCAATAGATTTATTTTTGATATTTAGATATTTTATTCATTTTTTTAAAAATTACAGATGCACACATTTATTAATAATGACATTCTAATAATTAGAAATGTAGAAATTAAAAAATGTAACTTCCCTGCCATCATCACCCCCCCATCTTTCTATAGGTCACTACTGTTAATGTTTGGGGTATAAAGACCTTTTCTTACACCTAGACACACAAACACTTTTTGGTAATTAATGGAATCATGCCATACATACTGCTTGTCGCTGGATTGATTTATTTATCAATATACCATCAATAAAACATCTAGCGGAAAAAAAAATAAATAAAAAACTAAAAATAAATAAATAAATAAAACATCTAGCGCTTTCCTTTTAAAATCTACAGAATACATAGTATGGATAATTCTTTCTAAAAAAAATGTCAGATTATACTTCAGTTTTAGAAGGCATTAAAATATGTTAGCTTTTATTGCCAGTATTAAAAAATTAAAATACATTTGAAAAACTGGTTTAACATTTTCTCTTGGGTTAATTTTTAGGCAGTATAAAATAGATGAGAGACCCCATTGACAACAGGTTGAGAATTTTATTTCTGTAGACTACTTTTTTAACTACTATATTTAAAGTGTCTAGTGAAAGATAATTTTCCTTTCTATACCTTCCCCTAATTTTTTAGTTTCCTTCTCCAGAGGCAGCTACTGCTGCTTGCTAATTTCTTTTATAGTCTTCTGGAGATAGCCCGTGCATATGCATGTGTATATGCGATTATAATCCCATTTTTTGCTTACTGAAAATCAGTTATGCACAACAGACCAATAAGTAAGTGTAAGGGAGACTTTGAGCCTCACAAGCCAGATCAGACTCTTTTCTTCTGTGTGTGTGTGTGTGTGTGTTTTAATTATTAGCAATTTATTTTGGATATCAAAATAAATCCGATTTTTTTCACATCTCTTTTATATGTATCATATAAATATAAATATACTCTATTATAAAAATTATCTTACAAACAGGAAAGTTGAAATAATATTATAATAAACATCTACCTAGATCCAACAATTGTTAACATTTTACCATTTTTACTTCTTTCTTTCTCTGCCTTCATTACATTTTACGCGTACAACATAATCCAGCATGCATCTCTTGAGGATAAGAATCATGTTTTACAAAACCACAATAGTAAGATTCTTTAAAATACTTCCAGAATATCCAATCTATATCCAGATTTCCCCAGTTGCCCCCAAAATGTCTTTTATAACTTTTTCCCCTAGACAAGGGTAAAATCCAGATTTATGGCTTGCATTTGGTTTTCATGTCACTAGTCTAGTTTTAATCTCTGTCATTTCTGCCACTTTGTGTGTGTGTGTACATAATATGTTTATCTAGGAATAAATTATGTTAGATTGTGTATATATGTTTGAGCTATTGAAAAATAATAGTAGCTGTAGGGTGTGTTAGGATATTAAAAAGAAAGAAATGAGGCTGGTCACAGCCAGATGTGACTGGCCTGAGGGTTCTGGGAGCCTGAGCACAGTCTAGCTGCACTGGGGCTGGGAGAGCAATATCTCAGCTAACCATAACCCATTCTTGGGCATACCTTGGCATACTGGTTGAAAAGCCCTAAGTTATAAAAGAGTCTCAATTGCATGTGACAAAGTATTATAATAACAATAAGAGTGACTTTCTCTTGTGGAGCACCCGTGCTCCACAAAACCCTCAAGACTGGTAGGTGTCTTATACAGTGTAAGGGACCCAGGCTTTGACTCCATCATCCCTGAGGTATTACCCTCCTCCAAAAGGTCCAGATGCCTTATCACCACCTTCAAATCTTAGCCAGCAGGAAATGGAGGAGGGCACAGCCCACAAGGCACTTGATCACTTTCATCCATATCTCAACGGCTAGAACTTAGTCTGAGCTCCAAGGGAGGCTGGGAAATGTAGTCTTCATTC
>CM052895.1:108891774-108912136 GCA_028534135.1 Potos flavus | reverse complement strand
TGTGGTTCTCAAGGCTTTTAGCCTCAGGACCCCTTTACACTTAAAAATTATCGAGAACCCAAAAAGCTTTTATCTATGTGGGTTATAGCTATCAATATTTATCATATTAGGAAAACAAATTTTTTAAATGTTAAATTCATTTAAAGCTTACAATAATAAATTCATTACATCTTAATATAAATAACACTTTTTGCAGGAAAAAAAATAGCATTTTCCAAACCAAAAATTTAGGGAAAAGATCGATACCATTTTACATTTTTGGACATCTTCTTAGTGTCTGGCTTAATAAAAGACAGCTGGCTGACTCCTTCTGCATTTAATCTGTTGTGGTATCTCTTGTGCTGTAGTCTTCGCAAAACCCCATGTAGGCACTCATCAGAGAAGGAGAATGAAAAGGGCCAGAACCATCTTAGCATTATTATGAAAATAGTTTTGACCTCTGGGCCCCTCAGGGGTCTCTGGATCACACTCTGAGAATGACTGGTATAAAGAAAGGTGAATGGTAGGAAAGAGAGGCAAAGAGAAATTTTAAATAGAAGAAGAAAGGGAGGGGTCATCCCCACTGTTGGTACTCTGACGTTACATACATACATAGTAACTAAACTTGGTCCGTCCGAATGGATAAAGAAGATATGGTCCATATATACCATGGAATATTACGCCTCCATCAGAAAGGATGAATACCCAACTTTTGTATCAACATGGACGGGACTGGAGGAGATTATGCTGAGTGAAATAAGTCAAGCAGAGAAAGTCAATTATCATATGGTTTCACTTACTTGTGGAACATAAGGAATACCATGGAGGACATCAGGAAAAGGAAAGGAAAAGTGAATTGGGGGAAATCGGAGGGGGAGACGAAGCATGAGAGACTGTGGACTCTGAGAAACAAACTGAAGGTTTTGGAGGGGAGGGGGGTGGGGGGATGGGTGAGCCTGGTGGTGGGTGTTAAGGAGGGTACGTATTGCATGGAGCACTGGGTGTGGTGCATGAACAATGAATCTTGGAACAGTGAAAAAATAAAAAAAAATTTTTAAACGAACATTGGTCATCTATGTGCCCTTATAACTTTAAGTAACTACTGTTTAAACATTCTGTGTCTATTATGTAAGGTCGCGGTTGGTGGATACACCAAACAGAATTTTAAAAGATGCCTCTAAAGATTTAGCAACGGGTTCAAAATAGGAGCTGAAATCATGTGATGTTCACAGGAGCCCCGTTTTTTCTACCCCAGGGACCGCCTCCGCACCACCACCAATGTGCTGGGAGACTCCCTTGGAGCGGGCATTGTGGAGCATTTGTCACGACACGAACTGAAGAACCGAGACATGGAAATGGGTAATTCTGTGATTGAAGAGAATGAAATGAAGAAACCCTATCAGCTGATTGCCCAGGAAAGCGAGACTGAGAAACCCACTGACAGTGAAACCAAGATGTAGACTAACACACAAAAAAATGTTTTCTTGAGCAGCAGGTGTTTGCAAACCATTGTAAAATGTTTCCATCTGTTACAACTCCTTCTCTCCAGAAAGCCCCTTACCTCCCTTTTCCTGTGTACTCTGATAGGATTGGGAAGTATTCATCCAAAAATAAGGGAGGATTTTGTGAGTCAGATCAGGTCTTACAAGTTTATGTGGCACACAAAACTGTAAACGTGATTTTTTTATAAGCTAAAGAGTCGAACAAATAGTAGTCTAAAACATGCTTTTAAATCAACTTTCAAAAGTTAAAAATCTTTCAGAATACAATTCAGTTTTAGTATCAAAACAACTTGATAAACTACAATCAGTTATCAATGGGAGAGTAGAAGGGTTTTTTTTCCCCCTTTCTCTTCTGATTTGTGTCCTGATTTTATTAATAGCAGGGCAGTATGAATACACAGCTAGCACAGCTCTAAGGAGTCACATAAAGTGAAATTTCCATGTGGCCACGGGCAAGTTACATCTCTTCTCCAGGCCTCAGTGTTCTCATCTGTAAAATGAGTGAGTTCCCTGGACGCCTTTATGGTCTCTTCTAGCCCAAACATCCTGTGACGTCATGGAAGACCCTGCCCTCTATTCCCCCTTGGAACATCCTGTAGCAAGTATCATTCCATGGAACATGGGACTTTCAGGAAGGACACTTACTGGGAACGAACCTTTCTAAGTAGGGGAGGGATGGCTGTATGGTTTACCAGGTCCTGTGTCCACAAAATGTCAGTTATGCAAGTCGGCAGGCTGGAGGCCATGCCAGGAGTGGAATAATCCATGAAACTCTGCTCAGTTCTTCCCAACAGGGGAAGTATTCCCTTCTTTCCAACTCTTCCCTAATGGAAGGGACTGCTCTGGGAAGGACGTCTCCCACCACTCCTCAACTGACTGTAGACTTCTAGAAAGTAAAATGTAAGACTAGCAACTAGCAAGGGTGCCCATGGTCTTACTACAGAACACTAAAGAGCCAGATAGGAAAGAATGGAGCAGGGTTGACATTATAGAGAGGATTTCGAAACACAAAGATCGTAATGATCATCTTTAAGGAAGAATTTAAAACGGGAGAGGTTCATTTTTTTTTTTTAACCTGAAATACTTTTTCTCTTCAGTTCCAAATCATCCCCCAAGGAAGTCTGCCTATCAACAGAGAAGGTCACTTCTCATATATTTTTTAAAGAAGTCAAATGAACGAGCTTTCTCTCTAATAGAGGGTCCGTGAGCTGGGTGGGTGGTCTCTGATTTGAAAAGGTTTTTGACTATAATCAAAAGTTCTCAGAATGAGGGAAATATGATATCTCTTTGTGTTGGAATTCCACTTACCAGATCATTCAAAACCTTCAGCTGGAGTGAGGTTTGGTTTTATTTTGTTTGTGTCCCTGAGAGAAATGGTAGAAGATCAATCAGTATAAAGACACTGCCCATGGGGTTCTAAGAAAAAAACCAGAAGGGGCAACAGTTGTAGGCGAGGCAACTCCGAGGTTTAGAGGAGATTCATTTTTAAGCCCCTAAGGAGTATTCATTCAAAGACATGGAGTGAGAGCTATCAGACAATACCAGCTGTGTTTGAGTTTCCGACCGAAAATGGTAGAGTGGACTTAATCATGCTAACAGACTGCATATCTAGACATACACCCTCCGACATACAATTAGAGATATTTTTTGTATAGATCGTGAGCGTTCTATGTATACAAAAGTTAACATTAGGCGGCGGTCGAGTAACCTGTTTAATGCCGAGGCTCTATTTGGGAAATACACTACGAAAGTTAATATCCGTGGCTGTCATCTCGTGTCACCGGTAGAGCAAAAAATTAATCATGTCCAATTAATTCTGTTACACAGTGTGATCTTTTTTTATACTAACCATTTCTTACGGAGAGCAAGTCCTCTAGGATGTTCCTCTCGCCAGCCCATCACAGGCTCCGCATCTGCGTGTACCCAGTGGGGACCGAGAAGCATTACTTTGTAGATGTATTTTCAATAAAGAAAAAAATTAGTTTTACATTATAAGTTTGTATGCTGTTGTTATTCTTCTGCCTGAAGGAAAATCCACGTGCCATCCATGGAAGTATTGTAGTGAGCTCAGGACAGTGCTGGGAAAGGCTACCATGCAGATTTTTCTAGATGATACTAGGTAACATCATGGAAGGACCAGCTGAGGGAGCCAGTCCCCAGAAAATAAGGGAGGACAAGGGCTCTCCCTGCCCAACTCCTAGGACCGGAGCCGGACAGGAGAGTTGGTAAGGGAAGCACTTTGCTATATAGGCCTGCACTTACTTACTTGTCCACATAAATTTCTCAGATAAATTGAATAACTTCCATGTGGGGATTAGAAAAGTGTAATGCCACCACTGGCTCTTCCAAAAAAGTAATTTCCTGTCTGGCCTTCAAATTAGGCAGATTTATCTATGTGATTAGTGCTGCCATTTATGAAAAGAGCGGAATAAGATCTCAAGGGATGTTTCAGAAGCAGTCCCTGTCCTAGTGAAGCCCTTCTATTCATAAAGAACAACTTTTGGACTACTGCTTTTTCCCCTCAGGCTTTTTAATAAAGAATTGGCAGGTGGAATGTCAGGTTGAAGTTGTGTCTGGGGCCTCTTAAATCTGACCCTCTCTCTACCTGTAGGTAACAGAAGGGAGGCTCTCAAGTAGGGTCTGTACACCCTTAGGACTTCAGCGAGTTTGCACAGCCCTTGAAATTGTAGGGAAGGTTTTGTGTATTTGCTTTTTTCTGGGGTGGACATTTTAATTTCCATCTATTTCTCTGAAGGATTTTTTTTTACTGAAAAAAATGTAAAACTTTCTTGCAAGACTGTGAGAGACCTGTGAGATATGCAATAGTGTTGGATAGAAAGATTTAATATCATAATGAAGTTAATGCTCACCAAAATGATCTTTAGATTCACTTACATACTTTTCAGATTCCCAAAATATTGTTCAGAGAAACACGCCAAAGGAAAACAACTGGGAAGAGGAAAGTTAACACAAATGTCAGGGTCGTCTGAAGGATCTTTCACCCAAAAAATTTACACATCACTGTTTGAGGAGTACATCCTAACTTTTTTCAAGGCATCTGTGACCTTCAAATAGTTGACTGGGTAAGTGGAAGGAGACTGCTCACAGCCTAAGGGAACCAAACCAGCTCTGGCCATCTCGAGGGGACCCATATCTGTACACCTGTAGGACATTCTGGTCACAAAAGCATTCAGGGAAGTGCCGCAAAAGGTCAACCCGCTGCTAGAAGGTGCTTCCTCCAGCAGTCAACAGCCTTTTTTCTCACTTCTGCACTGAAGCTGGATTTTGCCCTCCACAGTGCAAGCCTGAGAAGCTGGTCATCAGCCTGTGGGAGGTCTGTGGAGATGCCATTATGGTTAAGGGATACAGCAGCTCTGTCGAGGTGTGACTGTATGTCCTGTTTTGAGGTGGGGGGAGTGTACAGAAGATGATGGGGAAGGGACAACTGAAAGTTTTCAGGTTAACTTTCTAAAAATGTTTCTGATGAGCAAATACATTTCTAACGAAATTTTTAAATCCTACGCTTTGAGAAATTGGGAGCCTGTGTGTTCCCTTTCTCGTATTTATCCCTTCAGCACCACTGTCTCACCCCCAGCAGGATTCCCTTTCCCAAGTTAAATAGTTTCACTCTCCAAATAAAACCCCTTTTTGTAAGTCTTTATTCATACACACCATGTTGAAAACAGAGATTTTCGTGCTGTTAATTGCGCGGGTCTGAAGGGAGCTTAAAGGAAGGGCTCGATTCCCGCTGCAGGGGAGCCGAGTGAAGAGCATCCTGCCGGGGAGGGAGGCCAGAGGGGGCAGGGAGCCCTCTTTCCGGGCGGCCGCTGGGCACTTGACCTGAGGCTGCTGTCAATCATCCGGCCTCCGGGCGGCGCGCAGCCTCTGCTCCCACCCGGGTGGTCCCCGAACTGGGGCAACAATGACCAGCTCTGTGTGGCCTGCTCCCGGGGGGCCAGAACAGTTGGGAGGTGTCACGCCGAACGCAGGCTCCGAATGAATAAGCCGTTGGAAAAAGAGCAAGGCAGCAAGAGCGAAGGAAGCTCATGGGCAGCTTCTAAGAGGGCAAGTGGGAGAGGAGTAATCTCTGGGATAAATGAGGCTGGGGCTGGTGGGGCGATACCCACGACAGCCACCAGGAGGAGCCCGGAGCTCTTTGCGGGGCGGCGGGGGTTGAGGGGCAAGGACTGAACGTCCTGCTGAAAAGAATTCGCTTGATAAGCACGTAAGGAATTCCAAGGTCTGCGGAGCAGAGGGAGGTTAAATAGGAGAAAGCCATTAAGCTGTTAAAAAAATTTTTCAGTGCGCCCATTTCCCTTTTCTCTCTAGTCATCCTGCTTCTCCAATAGTCTGTCCCAGGAACTCCTTCCTTTCTGGGTGTTATTCTCCCTTCTGTCGCCTTGTGCCCTGCCACTCTCCCCTCCCAACGCCTTTTTTGCTATCCTGTTCTGAATTCTCATCTTCCCATTCCAATACTTATGTTTCCCAGGCACAGACAGGAACTCAGTAAAGCGGGATGGTAATATTTTCCAGCTGATTTCCCTCATCACAACCGCAAAATCTTGTCTCAACTTTCAGTTTGGAAAGTCACATTTTACTGAATCTGCACATACAAGTAGGGTGGTCGGATAAAATTCAAGACGTCCAGTTAGATTCGAATTTCAGATAAGTAACAGTGTTTCAGTATAAGTATTAAATAACGACTTTTTAGTGTAAATTCATCCCGAAGTATTGCGTGGGGCAACCTGTATTTTTATTCGTTAATCTAACAACCCTACATATAAGCGAAATGAAGAATTCAAGACAATTTATGTTTGCCTCAATGAAGTGATGCTGTAGATAAAGTTTGTGTGATTTTAGTAAAAATAATCATCCTAACTTTTAATTTCTCTCTACAAATGAAAACACTGCTTTAAAAGGCAGTCCAGATCTGGGACATTTCCCACTGTTTATTTGCTCTGCGGACATTATCACTCATTATGTGTTTGCAAATCTTGTGGCTCCATTTAAAAAGCCTAATCAATCACCGTTAAGACGTCACAGACCAGTCTTGGGGTGCCTGGGTGGCTCAGTCAGTTGAGCGCCCCATTATTGATTTCAGCTCAGGTCATGATCTCAGGGTCATAGATCGAGCCCCTTATTGGGATCCCCAATCAGCCCAGAGTCGGCTTGGGATTCTCTCCCTCTGCCCCTGCCTCTCCCAGCCCACAATCTCTCTTTATAAAAAAAAAAAAAAAAAAAAGACTTCACAGAACAGTCTTAAATACATTAAACAGCATTTCAGATATCTATGCTTGAAATATTTTAAGATTCACATCTGTTTTTCTTTTCTTCTCATTCCTTTTTTTTTTTTTTCTTTTTCTCACTCCTTCCTCTTGACCGCCACACCCCGCCCCAACATAGAATATTTTCTGTAATCCATTACAGGGCTGAAAATTTTTTTCCAATGGTGGACACATTTTTTTCATTTGGGGTGCTCCTTTTAGGAAAGTGCCCATATTTTTTTCATATTGAGCTATTCAAAGACCATCACTTTCCAGTCATTGTAAAGTTAGGAATGAGGCATTTTTCAAAGCTTCTTCAGGGAACTCCAGCTTCCAAGAATGGGCATCGTTCCCACAAAAGCCCCTTCTTTAAACCACAGGCTGAAGCTTATGAAAGGCAGGGCCCCACAGATACTGCAGAAGGACAAAACATGCCCCTAAAAACCATAAACTCTTTCCCAGTCATCGCTTATGCGCATGTTAAAGATAGCACAGAGTCTCCTGGAGAATGGTGTCAGATGACAACTTGTGAATTTCTTTTTCAACTCTGTAGGTTCAGGGGATCATAAAAGGCCTGAAGGCAGCCAGCCAGGAGCCTGCAGACATGGCAGGAGAAAATAAAGACCATCCAGGGATCAGCTCAGCCATGAAAGGAACTGACGATGGGTCTGCCCTGGGGAGAACTTAACACTCACAGACTCTGTCAACAACGCCAGTCTGAAAAGTGTCACCAAATTCCACTGCCTTGGTACTGTCCAGCCTCTGTGAAGCATTGTGTCATTTAAGTTGATGGTCAGCTATTAGCCAAAGAAGTAGAAAACAAACTCGAGAAAGTCCACATGTGAGTTAGAAAACTAACACAACTATACCAAAAATAGCTTCATGCGTCCTAAAACCTAAAGGCCTTCCGCTTCAGAGTGGAGGTTCCCTGCAAGCTTGCACACAGTGCTGGGCTGAATCCACACTTGCTACACCTGAACTCTCAGAGCGTTTTCACCAGGGGCCCTGGGTCATCTCGGTTAACCCGGGAACATCATCTATTGACTTCATGGTAATGGTGGTTCTAGAACAGCTTCACCGGGCAGGTGGGGTGGAGAGCAGACTTAGACAAGAGAAAGGAGTTTTAGTCTCTCATTTGCTTTCAACCAACTGTGGGACCTTGACCTGTGCTCTCGGCTGTACGTGTGGGGGGGTTGGATGAAACCTGCCATCTTCAAAGCAATGTTCTGTCAAGTTTCTGTATATTGGCAGAAGTGTCATAATGGGGTTCTGTGGTCAACTAAGCTTGACAAATTATAGATTAAACTTCAACTTCCTCATCGTCAATGACTATAATGATACCTTCTTCACGATGATGTAATGAGAATTCAACAGATAATTTTTGAGCACTTGGATTCTTAAGATGTTTAGGACAAAACTGGCTGGGTGAAGGAGGAAGAGGGTGAGGGTGACGTTGGAGAAGGGGACAGTGTCTCCCGGCCCCATCTGGACCCACTGTGAGCAGGATGGAACTCCCTGAGGAGCCCAAGAGGCCAGGAGGCCGCAGGCCTACATCTTGTGGGAGGGGAGCTGTGGGGAGGCCCGTCACCCCTGGAAACTGGCACCAGGAGAAACCCGCAGGCCTCCTCACAGAGGGCTCTGGGCCTCTGTGCCGGAGCAGACCCGCAGGCCTGCCAGTCTCCTCCACGGGCTTTTGTTAGGCCCCGCTCTCCCAGCAGCACCACGCTGCATGGTGGTTTTGTGACGGGCACAATTCAACACTCTGAGGAGACCACCCAGCTACCTCCTGAGTCTCCCAGAGAACAAAAGTGCCCTTCTGTGTGCCAATGACCTCCCCTTCTGCCAGGCCTCCTTCCATCCTCCGCCTCCCTGCCAAGGGGAAATGGAGAGGCAGTCAGGCCCTCGCTCTGTGGGAACCCAGGGGATGGCGTGCTAATGAGCTGTCCCCGGCCAGGACAAACATGGTACCTGGGGTGCTGCTGCCACCCTGTGGCAAAGGTCTTCCTCGGGGCTCCTCGGGGCTACTCCTGACCAGACGACGTGGAAACAGCCTGGACCTGAAACTCATCACTGATGGATTCAAGCAAAGGCCATAGAAAGAGAAAATAGTTCAGAAGTCTGAAGCAAAAACTTAAAGCGTTCTGTGTCTCCAGAGTGACCCTCCAAGTGCAGCCCCCAGACCAGAAGCATCGGCATCCCCTGGGAACTTACTAGACATGCAAATTCTCGGATTCCCACCCTAGACCTACCTAATCAGAAACTTGGAGGCTGGAGCCCTGCTGTCTGTCCTAATAAGCCATTCGGGTGGTTCTGATGCACACCAAAGGTTGAGAACCACTGGTCTAGAGTCCAAAAAGAAACGGACTTTGGTGTGGACAGACTATCCTAATCCTGGCTTTGCTTATGAGCTATGTGACCTTAGCCAAGTCATTTAACCTCTCCATGCTTCATTTTGCTCAATAATCATTCCTATTTTCTAGGATTATTGAGGATTAGATAAGAAACAAAGGTAAAGGGGTGCCTGGGTGGCTCAGTGGGTTAAAGCCTCTGCCTTCGGCTCGGGTCATGATCTCAGGGTCCTGGGATTGAGCCCCGCATCGGGCTCTCTGCTCAGCGGGGAGCCTGCTTCCCCCTCTCCCTCTGCCTGCCTCTCTGCCTACTTGTGATCTCTCTCTCTGTGTCAAATAAATAAATAAAATCTTTAATAAATAAATAAAGTCACCGACATATATACATGCTTGATAAATGGTACTAGTTTGGGATGTTATTATAATGGGGTCATAAATTTGTTCACACTACACTAGAATATCCAGAGAAAATGAAGTTCTTTCCTTTATTTAACGTACATTTATAGAGAACCAGCGTAGTGAGGGGTAATATAGACATAGGGATGTACAAATAAAGTCTCTCTGTTCATACAGTTATATTCCAATAAACAAGCACTATAATGGACTAGATAGTGTACCCTCCAAGTCATGTGTGGAGACCCTAACTTCCAGCGTGACTGTATTTGGAGAGGGGGCTTTGAGGAGGTAATTAAGGTTAAATGAGGGGATAAGAGTAGGTACTTAATTTGACAGGATCGGTGGTCCTCTCTCTCTCCGTGCACATACACCGAGGAAAGGCCCCACGGAGCCACAGGGCGGAGGTTGTCATCTTTAAGCCAGGAAGAGAGCCCTCACCAGGACCCAACCACGTGGGCACCTTGAGCTCGGACTTCCGGCCTCCAGAACTGTGATAAAAAAGATCTTTGTTGTGTAAGTCACTCAGTCTGCGGTATTTTGTTATGGCAGCCCAGGCCGACTAAGACAGTGGGTCAAGTTGTAATCACTGTTATGAAGAACAAAAAAGCTGGAAAGAGCCTGGAGAGGGATCGGAGCACTATTTAAATGGTGTGGTCAGGGAAGGCTTCTGAGGAGGCCGTCTTTTAGGAAAGACCTGAATGGAGTGAGAGATCAAGCCCAGGGTCCTCCGATGACCTCCAGTGTGTGGTGCAAGCTGTGTGGAAGGAACAGGCATGAGGCCAGGAGGACAGGACAAAAGGGAGGGTCAGAGAGGGGCTGAGGGGGAGCCCTCTGGTAGGGTCTTGCAGCCCTCTGTGAGGACTGTGGCTTTTATTCCAGGTGTGATGGGATGCCACTGAGGGTTTGAGAGGCCGGAGATCCTTTATTTTATCTCTGACTTCTCTATTTGCCCTTCAGGATTAACAATCCTAGCGCTTGCCCATCTAAATGGTCTCCTTCAGGTAACTCGGCTACCCTCTGTTGAAATGCTTGGCATCTTTCAGGGCCGTCCTCTGGGCTTGCCATTCCCTCCCCTCCTCTCCACGCTCTTCATCCAACTCCGGAACTTACTCCCATGAAGACAGGGTCCCTGTCAGACCTGCTGGCTCTCAACCTGACATCCACACCACGCAGGAAACGAGAGGGGTCAGGCAGGCGAACCCCACCTTCTGTTGGGGCAGAGCCGCCCAGCAGAGTGAAGGGGAGGGGTCAGAGCTCTCTGCCCACCGTGTGCTCCTCAGCTTATCGACCACCTGCTCCTGGGGCCTCCCTTCTTTTCCAGCCACCCTGTAGATGGAAGAGGGATTTTTCGCCACCCACTTCTCTTCCTGCATGAGCCTCGCAAATGAAAACCCTGTGATCTTGTTCACTGGCCTGGGTCTTGATAAGCTAAGGAAGGAGATGAGGGGAATTTAGAAAATCTCTCTTCACAATGCCTATTCTCAACTCTATTGTCTTGAAATAAGACTCTATTTTGAAAATCAGAACCCGAATATTAACCATTCCTTCTGCAGCAATTTCCCTAATTTCTTGAGGCAGATGATGACCCGTAGCTGGGTTGACAGAAATCTATTTAGAAAAGCGAAAGAGAAAATCAAGTCAATTTTTCCCACCAAAATATTAGGTAGTAATAATACTCATTATTATTATTATTATTATTATTATTATTACAGAAAAATGAAGCCTGGGGGAAGGGAAATCCTCACTGGGGTTCTTTATCATTTGATGGATTTTCCTGTGTCTCTTCAAAGACTAATTCTTTTACTTCTACTTAAGAAATCCTTATTTCTCTTTCTGAGATTTATTCATTTATGAAGTTACAACTACTTTGGGCCTTTATGTCTGGCCTGGGTTTTTCTCCCATTTTCTCCTCTATTTCCCCTATTTGTCTCTCTCATGAGGTTGTGACTGGCTCCAGGTCACACTGCAGGGTCACCCTGGACCTCCTCACCGTACTTTAGAGATCCCATGAGGCCCCATGGGAGAAAGACTAAGGAACCGAGCTTGGAGAAAAAGTTGGAGAGTTCAAGAGCTCGGACACCCTCCGGGAACTCACCTCATGGCTTCTAGCCCCTGGTGGGTCAGACATTCCCTCAGGCCAGAGCTCTCTGGAAATGGAAAGAAGACTTGAAGTAAAAATAATGGAAATGTTTTTCAAATCAACTCCTCCCACTCCACCCCCCAAAAAATCAAAGAAAACCCTGACATTGGAAAGAGGTCACCATTTACTAGGCGTTTCCTGCCCTAAGGGGAATCAGAGAGACCAGGATGGCCATATCATCTCTCAGAGGCCCTTGTTGGAAGACATCAAGGAGTCACTCCAAGCGGAACAGAAAAGACTCCCCTACCCGCCTGTCTCAAACTCTCAGACTCCAAGCAGACGCCACCGTGCTCGTGCCTTGTCACAGCTTTGCGCTTATGAGACAGCGAGCCACCCGAGAGTGGCTAAGCCTGAGCGGGAGCTTTGCCACCAGGAGCCGCTGGTGCAAACCACGCTCCTCCACTTATGTATGTGTATCCTTGGAACAGTAATAACACTTCTCTAAACCTAATGTCTCACCTGGTGAAGTATCAGCGGCATGAGGAGGGGGGATTTTATGGGGATTTAATTAGGTAATACTTAGCTGACGCCCAGCACATACATACACATGCTCAATACACTGTAGCAATTTCTGGGGCTGAAAATCAGCGCAGCAGGACAGCCGGACCCACTAGTCACTGCTGTGTCACTTCTGATTAGTCGGCATCCATGCTTTAGCGATGGTAAAGTAGTTTTACCATCACCTTTGGCTGCTGTTATACTGACGTCATTATTACATTTGTTTCACACGGTGTGTGTAGGCTGGCTTTATCTAGAGAGAGTGAGAGAGAGAGAGAGAGAGAGAGAGAAGGATCCTGCCACAGGATGGCAGCAAATAATCTCCAAAGTCCTTTCCAGCTGAAGTTCCCTGAGTCTGGGAAAATGCTCTAGAGCTGGAATCAAGTCAGGCCAAACAGGTTGGGGTTGTAACACAAGCCTGTTGTTGGAGCCAGAAGCACGGTTCTCTGCTCCTTCCCATCCAGGCAGGAATCTGCAGGAGTCTGGGGCTCTGTTCCCGAGGCTCAGACGACTTGTCCACATCCCTGCCTTCCTTCTCTTTAATCTTCTGCTCCCCCTTGATTGTGTGCCATCACTGTCTTTCTCTGTGCTCTGAAGCAGTGCACCCCACAGGCCAGGCTCAGGATGCTGGAATTTCTCTGCCAAACTGGACTTGGCAATTCAGGCTCCCGCTTGTCTGTGGAGAATCAGACCACAAAGTCCTGGGTCTATTAACTAACCGACCGCCCATATGTATGTACTGAGTGCAAGCATATTGAGGCTCTGAAGAAGGGAGGCGCCATGAGCACTATGGAGATGGACCACACCTCCGACCGTACAGAGGTAAGTTGGAATCCTGGCTCTGTTATGTCCTTACTGTGTGACCTTGGCAAAGTCTTACCCCCTCTCTGGGCGTTATTCTTGTCATCTGTAAAATGGAGATACACCAACATCTACCTTGCCGTGGAGGCTGCAAGGTAGGTGATCATGCAGACATAGGGCAGCTACTCACAAAACAATAGGCATTATCATAAAACGGGAGTCAAGGATTTACGATCTCATGGGGGAGGAGAGAGAGAAATACATCACAAGAAAACAATGCCAATGGTGGTATGGATTCTTATGCCAGGGGTTCTGGGTCCCTTCCTCAAGTAACGTAGCTATGAGGCTCTCGTAGACTAAAAATAAAACCTATCTAAGCAGCTCCATTAAAAAACAAATCACGGTACCCTAGTGATTAGTATCTGTTACTTTGAAAATCAAAAATTCAGTCTTTCCAGCTCCTCCCTCAGTACTTCACAGGGGTTCATGGCTAGAGTTCTCCCGATGAGACGTCTGACCCTTAGTCCCGTGCTCATCCATAATTGTGCAGTAATTCAGCAATATTTGGGGCAACTACTGTTAACCAGCCAAGCAAAATTCCTAGCGGGAAAAATTATTAAACGAATAATAATATCCACGTAATCAGTACGAGGAGAGGCTCAGACAGAGGAATTCCAGAGAACGTATCCCTGTAAGTGGACACGTCTTCCTCTCCTGGAACCTACAGGAGGTTTCCCTCACTGCCTCTGAATGTAATTATGCGTGCGCTCAGGGTTACCCTATCCCTAAATCACTGCTCTTAGCATTAATCCCCCTTCCACAGCAGAACGGCCTCATTTAGTTTAACCATATAGTTCTCTACCCACGTAGAATATAAAACCCTTCGACTACAGAAGGGGAAGGCATATGTTGAAAATCTGTCATGTACCAGGCACCTCACAAACGGTCCTGTGAAACAGCATTATTACATCCATTTTATATAGGAGAAAGGTGAGCTTTCAGAGAATAAACAATTTTTTTTTTTTTTTTTGAGAGAAGGATGGTGGGGAGGGGCAGAAGGAGAGGGAGAGAAAGAATCTTAAGCAGGCTCCACGCTCACTGCGGAGCCCATCATGGGACTTCAGCTCACAACCCTGAAATCATGAGCTGAGCTGAAATCAAGAGTCAGGTGCTCAACTGACTGAGCCACTCAGGCGCCCCAGCAAATATGTAACTTAAAGCAAAGTTGTAGCTGGAGTCTGGGTCCATATCCAAAGCAGTGGCTTTCTCCCTCAGAGTACTCTAACCCTAGAAATTAACTCTGATCAAGCATTGCAAACCTGGGGCTTCATCTGAAACATACTGGGTGATAATCTCTAGGTCACTGTTTTCGAACTGTGGGTCATCAGTTTGGTGGGTCCCAACTAGCATTTTTTAATGAAAGAATAGAATAGAAAATATTAGTGCCTTACACGTTGTGTTGTTTCAGGAAATTTTTATTTTAACTGTGTGCGGATATAGGCTTGCATCCTGCATAAATTACATTTCATGATTTAAAAATTTAAAGCTACGTTTCTAAGACTTTGCTGATCAATAACCAATCAATAACTTTTTACTTCATGAACTCAAGGTTTTAAGTGCCTTTTGGTTTCCACAACTGACCACCCTCAAGGAACTTTTATTTTTCAAATATAAACTTTTCCTTAGGAAGTGATGATTTGGACTTTTATCTTAAAGATCCAAGTGTTCTACAACTACCCAGTTTCCAAATTCGGTTCTGGGCTCTGCTAATATACGTTCCTCTGACTCAGTCCTCTAACGTCTCTCAACATGTGGATAAATTTGGGGATGGATTCCTCAATCAGGTTAAATTTCTCTTGGAGAGTCCTATCTGATGGTGCTTCTTGCCTAAATGATAAATTAAGGCTAGTCTGGCATTTAGCTCTGGACACGGAATGAAGGGGCGAAAGTCCTTGTTAGCACTGACATCTGGTGGTCATCAAGGGGCCGGCACTGCAGTATCTTGGACTTGAAAGCCTTAACCTAGGAACCAGGTAACAATCCTAACTGCAGCTGAATTAATTCCTCACGGTCCACGCATCTCCCCCCGCCAACACACACACCCGCATCACTTCCCTTCTTGTAGCTGGCCAGAGCAAGGAGGAGGAAACAACACGAACTTAGAGGCAAACATAACCAAGGGTCCATTGCTCGTTAGGAGATCCTGGGTAAAACTCTAAACCTCAGCTGCAAAATTCGGATAAGAAAACAGCCTCCCACAGTGGGCATGGGGGCGTCTTATTTTATTCAATGCTCAAAACAACTCCCTTGATGTTAAGTTCCAGGTACTTATTAAGCATTCAAAAAAAAAATGGGTTCTCTTGCCCCTTTCATCATTTTATATAAGGCACTCACTAATTGTCCTATAAAATCTAGATTCCTATTTCCTTCCTATCATTGCTTGCCTGCCTCCTTACTCCATTAAAAGAATAGCAAAGGTTTATGGAGAGTTTACCTTGTGCCAGGCATTGTTCTAAGAGATTTACAGGGTTAAAATCCAGTCATGTCAGCCCTCTGAAATGGAGACTATTATCCCCCCATTTTACTGATGAAGAAAATGAGGTGTGGTGAGTTTAAGTAGGTTTCCCGAGGCCAGAAGCTGTGGGACTAATGTGTTTGTTTGTTTGCTTGCTTGCTTGCTTGCTTGTTTGAGAGGGAAGAGGAGCAGAGGGAGAGGAAGAAAGAACCCCTAAGCAGACTCCCTGCTGAGCCCAACACAGGACTCAATCTCATGACCCTGAGGTCATGATCTGAACAGAAACCAAAAGTCAGACGCTTAACCAACAGCCACCCAGGAGCCCCCTGGAGCTAACATTTGTAATTTAACAGTGTGGGTCCAGCAAACATACTCTTAACCTTTCAGCCAAATTTGGCTCTTTGCCACCCTTATAATAATAGCTAACATTTAGTGAGTGCTTACTGTGTGCTGAGCTCTTTATATAGATGGTCTCATCTAATCTTTATTAAAACTCTGTAAGATAATTATTATCATTACCCCCATTCTACAGATGAGAAAACTAGATCAAATAACTTGCTTGAGATCACACAACTAACCAACAGTGAAGTTGGAATTCCAATAAGATGATGTGATTCTAGAGTCTTCGGGCTTAACCACACTTCTCCTTTAGAGCTTCATGTTGTTGCAGCCTCCCAAACTGCTTGTGAGTTCCAAGGCAGAGCAGTCGCTGCCTGTGGAAGATACTCTCCCACCAGGTGATAACGATGGGGTTAGTGATCATGGCCAAGTGGGTAACGGGAGTCTGGTCCAGCCTTCGTGACTGCACAGTAGCGCGACCACAGGAGAGGCAAATAGAGAAAGCCCAGGTGACTCTCAGTGTGTGTCCAGCCCGGTGTCTGAAGGCAGGGTGACAGCATAACGGAGACTAAACAAGTTCTCAATTCAATGGCATCATCTTTACCTTGATGGATTCCAAAGGGCCAGTGTTAGCCCCTGTTTGAGTACTATCCTCTCGCTCTTTCAGTGTCTCTCCATCGATGTTTGATGGTCATTTTCGGTGAGACAATTCAGCAAGGACTGCCCTGAGAACTATGGACATCGGGCATCCTGGGTTCCTGGCACTAACTGTTGGTCGTTCCCCTACCCCTCGACCTTCTCCATCACCCCTCCCCATCTCCCACCCTCCCATCCCCGTTGCTGTGGCAACCAAAAATGCCCTCACACATTTCTAAATGTCCCTTGAGAAGAACCTTCCCTGGGTCAAGAACCAGTGTAGCTGAAAGGTGGTTTTACTCTCGATGGAATATAATTTCCCTGAATCGGGCATTCAGAGTGTTTATGGAATTTTGATATTCTATCTCTAACACCCTTGCTTGTCAGTTACCTGTCATCGTAAGCTCCTCCCAGCCTGGCACTGTGTTCCATTTTGTAAGGCACATGATATTGTGGAAGATCCTATTTTCCTTCATGAAATCACAGAAACCAAACTCTTAATTTTGTACTCCCTTCTGGGTCTTTCAGCAGTGCAGTGAATTCGATGTGTATATATTTGTATACAGATATATATGTGTATATATATAATATAAATAAACATATTCAACACAAAAACAATTCAATGACTTTTTTAAAAATTGAGAACTTCATGATACTTTTGATATAAGAGGTCCCCCCTCCGGGGTGTTATGCAGAAAAAAAGGACGGGTGGGGAGGAATTATTGGCTCCAATGCATGGGGACAGCCGTCAGCCAACCCAATCCTTGGATGGTTGTTTTCTCTTTGTTAATAAGCTGTATTATTTTCCTCTTGCTGCTGCAACAACTTACCATAAACTTAATGGCTTAAAACAATACAAATTTATTCTCTTACAGTTCTAGGGATGAGAAGTCTAAAATCAAGGTGTTAACAAGGCTGCATTTCTTCTGGGGGCGGCTGGACAGAATCTATGTTCTTATCTTTTCCAGTTTCTAGATGCCATCTGCATTCCCTGGCTGGTGGCCCCTTCCTGGGACCCCTCCAACTTCCATTACTTCCATTGGCATATCTCCTGCTGCTCACTCTAATCTTGCCTCCCTCTTGGAAGGACACTTGTGATTATACTGGGTCTAACCAGACAATCCAGCATAATTTCCTTATCTCAAGATCATTAACAAAGTTCCTTTTACTACGTCAGGTGACATGTTCATAGGGTCCAGGGACTGGACATGGACCTCCTTGGGTGACCATGACTCGGCCTGCCATAGACACCAAGACCAGGTTTCCTCCCATGAGGGGTTTTCCAGTTTAAGGCTCTTTTCTAACAGAATGGTACTTGGAAGCTCCATGAAGCCCAGGCTCCATACCCATGAAACAAACCTTTATCCTCTACAGTAAAGCAGGATGGCATGGTGCTTTAGGATCAAAGGACAGGACTTCTGAGCTAGCCTTTGTCACCTTTTATCAGCTGGATCACAAAGAACTCATTGCACCTCACTAAGCTTCAGTTTCTTTGTGTGTGAAATGGAAATACCACCTGCTCTCAGGGTTGACATGAGGATTGAAGATCAGCTCTGAAAAGGACCTGGAACATAGTAGGACCTCCGGGAGACCCTCTTGGGTGAAGTGAACTGGAGCTACCCAGCAGTAGCATTGTCATGATGAGTCTGCCCATGATAGGGATAAAGGGTGAGGCGAGGGGGAAGAACCCAGAGAAAAGAAAATGTTGGTCACAGGGCAAGAATGAGGTCATCCTATCCTTTTTTCTACTTGACCCACCTTGTGATGATAATAAAAATCTCTTTCTGCTTTTACATTATCCATCGTTAACATCAAATATATAAGCAGTAGACATCAGGTTTGTGTTGGGAGCAAATGGCTAGCCTCAAGAGGAATGCCTTCTGTGCTTTGAAGATGGTGTGGGGATTTAGGAGACTTAAAAGTGATGTTGACTATTCGTCATTGCTTATACCCAGTTGGATCGAAAAAGCAAAAATTCTTAAGTGATTCGTGGTCTCAGTTTCCTTCTCTGTAAATGAGGATTTTTGGGGGAAAATACCTCTCTTTCTAAATGGATAGAACACAGAGGAACCTCGAAAAATTTCATTAATGAATGCACCTTTCATCTTTATATTTTGAAGGATAATCGTGGCTTAACTCAGGACTTGTATCTTAGAAATCGGTGTCAGCACATGAAAGAGTTAAATATGGGATTCTGTTAAGAAAAAGACTTGTGAAACTCTGCTGTTGTTTCTTTTACACTCTTAGGCACCGATCATTTTAATCAGTGATAAGACACCTTGTTTAAAACAATTAGCTTTGGCAAAAGACAGATACGCAGAACGTTAAATTCGAAAAGTGGTCGTTTTCTTCTTCCCTGCCACACATCTGAGATAATAGAGATAAGAAAAGTAGGTGGAAGATGATGCTAAGTAATTTCAGGGTATTATTACAGAGTGAGCCTGGCGAGATTTTTGTCCTTTTGACAAATTGAAAGAAGCCGGCAGAACAAATCTTGTTTCAGGAGTGCATTTTCACTTAGCTGTCCTCTAAGTGGAAATGCATTACCCCTAGAAAGAAAAATCAAAGTTCTTCAACTGACGAAGATAAAATGGCAAATTTGGCTCCCACCAATACATGCTTGACAGCCACTTGAGTTCCAGGAAAAGAAAACAAAAAAATTAAATTTGACAGAAATGAAGAGGAGGAAAAAAGAAAGAATTTTTTTCCAGTTAGTGTCTCAATGCCTTTGAAGAGATTTTAGGGCGATTCAGTAACAGGCCACTTAGACGTCTCTCCTGTTTTCTTCTATAGACATGAGTGCTTTTTCAAGGAAGCTGCCCTCCATCTACAACAGGTGGTGTCTACACGTGTAGCCCATGGATTGATTGCATGATGACCTGCTCAAGACAACCTAAGAACAACTGTGATCAATGACCTGTCTGGAAATGAATTGTACAGCTTTCCATCAGCCCTCATTTCTGGACTCAAGAATGCACTTCTGCAGAATTCTTGCAAAAGCCTGTGCTCCAGTCTGAACTTTGGATTGAGGAGTTTGTTCTATGTTTAGAGAACTGGGCTATCTGGTACAGTAGTGGTGACTTAATTTAAATTAATTTAAATAAGTTATTTAAGTCAATTATTTAAATTAATTCGCTGATTTTACTTAAAATTAAATGAAATTAAAAATTCAATTCTTCTGTTACACTAGCCGCATTTTGAGTATTCAATAGCCCCATGTGACTAGTGGCTACCATGTTGGATAGCACAGATATAGGACATGGCCATCAGGGCAGAAAGTCTTATTCATTGAATTTTTTTTTGAGCTCAGGACACCATAGGTTGATACTGAAGGGTAGGGCGTGGGAGAGGTGGTGGGAAAGGAAGACAGTTGGAGAGGAAGGATTGTTGTGGACTTCTATGAGCAACCAGAGGGGAATTCAAGTCAAGAAATAATTGCTGAGTGCCTACTCCATGAGCATTGAACATGAGAGAAATGAAGATTAATAAATGAGATGTAGTTTCTGTCCTCAGGAAATTCAAAGTCAGACCGAAGAAACAAATACACATTACAAAACCACTTTAACACAAGTTATAGTACCAAAAGGAACATATCATGAGAGAGCTATGGGGGCACTCAGAGAGTTATTAATGGAAATTAAAGATGATATTATTTAAGTGATTGAAGGGTGAAAGAAAAAGGAGGCTACAGTGTAGGAGAGGACCCTCAAAAGGAGATAACAGGGATTGGAGAGAAATGTCAAAGTGGAATCGCTGACGAATACAAGCCTGGTATGGAGCCAGGCTAGTAGAAGGTGTAGATTCCCAACATCACCAAATGCCATTTTGTATTAGACTCCCACCACTATGTTTCAAAAGACGTTTATCATTATTACCTGTGTTTTTTCTTGAAGCAATTTCTACTTTATGCCTGTACTATGTTTTGGGTTGCTGAACTCCTTCTG
>CM052895.1:108737269-108891274 GCA_028534135.1 Potos flavus | reverse complement strand
GGCTTGTGATGAGATAGTTCGTGGAAATAGCAGGAGCAAGAAAAGATTCATTTCAACATGAGAAGAGCCTGTAAATTCATGTAAGAAATATTTCGAACACCTACCATGGCCAGGCACGGGGCCTACATTCCACAGGAGCACATGTCCCTTATGTTCACTCGACACATGTGCGATGAGTTCCTTTACACTTGGCAGGACACTGTGGAGGGTACAAGTGTCTGCAAAATAACCACAGCTCATATATGAGCACAACTACTGTGTTTGAAGGCAAAAGTGAGGGGAAAATCAAGCCCTAGTGTGAGAAGAGTTGATCAAGGGGGCCAGTTCCAGGGAGGTAGTGGTACGATGGCTTACGTACCCAGTTGGGAAGATTTGTTCCTCCCAAAGAGGTCCCAGTGTGGGGGGACCTCTCTTCTTTTCATAGGAAGTTATTGCCAGTTGGTACAAATTTTCTCTAAAGTAATTGGGGAAAACATATCAAAAGCCTTAAAAATGTCCATAGCTATTGACTCAGTAATTCCACTCCTAGAAATCTTCTAGAGGAAATCATCAGTACAGGGTCAAAGATGAGAAGCCTATAGTGGTGGTTATAGAATATGGACTCCAAGTTCAAATGCTGGCCACTCCACTTACCAATAATGTAACCTTGAGCAAATTCCTTAACTTCATGTTCCACATTTTAAAATAGAAAAATAATAAAATAAATAAATTAAACAAAAGAGGAAAATGATGTTTATCTGTAAGATTATTGTTAGGCATAAATGAACTAATATGTAAAACACTTGACACTTGGTAAGCACAAAAATGTTAAAGATTTATCATTAAAGCAAAAGAAAATGGAAATATCAAAAGTCTCTAGCAACATCATGTGGCTTCTAGAAGCAGTATGTGGCCATATGAAGTGTGGCAGAAACTGCTAGTTGACCCTCAATATCTGTCTTCTCCTTTTAAAGAAGGAGAAATGGGAGATATAGAAACACTGGTTTTAGCTGGACAGATAGTCACCTGGAATAAACACATTTCCCATCCTTCCTTGCAGCTAGTTAGAGTCACATGACTGGTCTGGTCAATGGGATGTGAGCAGAAGTGATAGGCATTCTTTCTGGGTTGCGTCATTAAAGACTAGGGGTATGTCTTGCCTATCTTCTTTCCCTTCTTTCTCATTTTCAGGTAAAGGTGGTGGTGAAACATCTTGAATCCTGCAGATGGGGGGCCACCTCTGGGGATGGCAAAACACTACAATAAAGAAGCCTGAGCCTCTGAGCACAGAGAAAGAAATTCCTATCTTGTTTAAACCATTCTTATTTTTGTCTTTTTCACAACAGTCAAGCCTGTTTCCTATTTGCACACAGAAATATTATGCAACTATTTCAAGTGATGCTTTAAGAAGCAGTTTGATTGTCACAAAAGAATGTTTATGATACAGTAGGTAGAAAAAAACTGGATACTCAACTGCATATATAATAAGACCTCAGCAATTCTTAAAAAAAAAAAAATTTATGGTTAAAAACACTGGAAGGAACTATGCCAAAATAGAATTAAGTTTGAATATTTTCCTTCTACTTGTCTATACTTTTTCAAATTTTCTGCGGTATACATCCAAATGTTGATAATTAAGAAAAGATAAAGTATAAAAATTCTAGCCCCCTGTATTTCTGACAAAGCTGCCCAAACTACCAGAAACCCCTTCCTCTTCTGCGCTCGTGGGCCATTTCATTCCTGCCCCTGTGATATCGTCAGCAAGCACTGTGTCTTATGTAACTTTGTGTTGCACAGAATTTCACCTCCAGCAGACAAGAATTTGATGGATAAATCACAATTAGAAAGGCTGAGATATTTATAAATATAACTAACTTAAAGCAATAACTTGGCTGGGGCGCCTGGATGGCTCAGTCATTTAAGCACCTGACTCTTGATTTCTGCTCAGGTCATGTTCTCAGGGTCATGAGATGGGGCTCTGCACTGAGCTTGGAGCCCCCTTAAGATTTTCTCTCTCCCTTTGCCCTTTCCCTCTGCTCTCGCGCTCTGTCTCTCACTCTCTCTCAAGAAAAAAAAAAAGCGATAACTTGACTGCTTTATTTTTACATTACCTATGTTACAAGCAAATTAGTCACAGGTTGCCTGGGGATGCCTGGGTGGCTCAATCTGTTAAGCCCCGACTCTCGATTTCAGCTCAGGTCATGACCTCAGGGTTCTGGGATCAAGTCCTGCATTGGGCTCTGTGCTCAGTAGAGAGTCTGCTTGAGGATTCTCTCTCTCACTCTCCTCTTCCACTCCCCCTGCCCTTCCCCCCACTCACTCTCTCTCTCTCTCTCTCTCTAAGAAATAAATCTTTAAAAAAAAACAAGCAAATTAGTCACAATCCATCGTATTTAGTTTATCTTCCAATATTAAACTTAAGAACACCACAAAATTTATTGTAGCTGCATTTAAGTTTTACACAATTTTCTTTTGAATATTTACAACCACCCTATTAAGCATGTGTTGTTATCCCCATTTTACAGATTTCAAAACTGAGGCTCAAAGAGGTTATTTGCCCCAGATCACAGAATGAGCAAGTGATGGGGCTGAGGTTGTAACATAGATCTTTCTGACTTTAGCACATTGTCCTACATAACATCTTTAAATCCAAGCATTTATTTTAGTGTATGCTTTTAACCTTTCTTTTTTAAGATTGTGTTTATTTATTTGAAAGACAGAGAATGAGATAGAGAGACAGTATGAGAGGGGAGAGGTCAGAGGGAGAAGCAGACTTCCTGCCAAGCAGGGAGCCCAATGTGGGACTCGATCCTGGGACTCCAGGATCATGACCTGAGCCGAAGCCAGTCGCTTAACCACCTGAGCCACCCAGGCGCCCCACTTTTAACTTTTTAACCTCACAATAGCGGTACTAGTAGTAGATAATACCCATGCAGTGTAGAGTAAGTGCTAAATAATGTCCTAAATAATATTTGTATACACACGCACACGCATATATACTCTTTTAATCCTCACAATAATCTTCAGAAGTATTTTTATTGTACTAATAATATATTCCCTTTTTATTAGCTAGTTTGTAACTGCAAAAGGAAAACATGCCCCACTCTAATCATGAGAAAAACATCAGATAAATAAATCCCAATTAAGAGATATTATACTGACTAATAGCCAGTACTGACTAGTACTTATCAAAACTATCAAGGTCATCAGAAACAAGGAAAGTCTGAGAAACTACCACAGCCAAGAGGAGCCTAAGGGGACAGGACAACTAAATGTAATGTGAGATACTGGATAGGATCTTGGAACAGAAAAATGACATTAGGTAAAAACTAAGGAAATTCAAATGAAGTATGTAAACAGTGTATCAATATTGGTTCATTGGGACAAATTGTGAAAAACGTACCATACTAATATAAGATGCTAAAAATAGAGAAAACTAGATGTAGGTATATGGAAACTATCTGTACTATATTTGTAATTTTTCTGTAAATCTAAACTCTCCTAAATTTAAAAGTTTGTTTTATATACTTTCTATATGTATATATTTATTTATATACTTATTTATTTATAATTCCAGTATAGTTAACACACCATATTATATTAATTTCAGGTATACCATATAGTGATTCAAGAGTTCTATACATTACTCAGTGCTCATCATGCTAAGTGTACTCTTTATCCTCTTCACCTGTTTCACTCATCCCCCCCACCACCTCCTCTCCGGTAACCATCTGTTCTCTATAGTTAAGAGTCTGGTTTTGGTTTGTTTCTTTTCTCCCCTTTGGTTGGTTGCTTTGTTTCTTAAGTTCCACATATGAGTGAAATCATATGGTATTTGGCTTTCTCTGACTTATTTCACTTAGCATAATACCCTCTAGGTCCATCTATGTTGCTGCAAATGGCAAGATTTCTAGGTCCTATGTTGCTGCAAATGGCAAGATTTCTCATGTTTATGGCTGAGTAATATTCCATAGTATATACATGTACCACATCTTCTTTATCCATTCATCTATTGATGGACACTTGGGCTGCTTCTGTAATCTGACTATTGTAAATAATGCTGCAACAAACATGGGGATGCATGTATTCTTATGAATCAGTGTTTTCATATTATCTGGGTAAATACCCAGTAGTGCAAGTGCTATATCATATGGTAATTTTATTTTTAACTTTTTGAGGAACCTCCATACTGTTTTCCACAGTGGCTAAACCAGTTTGCATTCTCACCAACCATGCATGAGGCTTGCTTTTTCTCCACATCCTCCCCAACACTTGTTGTTTCTTGTGCTTTTGATTTTAGTCATTCTGACAGGTGTGAGGTGATATCTCACTGTGGTTTTGATTTGCATTTCCCTAATGATGGGTGATGTCGACCATCTGGATGGCTTCTTTGGAGAAATGTCTGTTCCTGCCTCTGCCCATTTTTAGTTGGACTATTTGTTTTTTGGGTGTTGAGTTGTGTAAGTTCTTTATCTCTCATGGATACTAACCCTTTATTGGATATGTCATTTGCAAATATCTTCTCCCATTCAGTAGGTTGTCTTTTAGTTTTGTTGATTGTTTCCTTGGCTGTGCAGAAGCTTTTTATTTCAATGTAGTCCCAATGGTTTAGTTTTGCTCGTTTCCCTTACCTCAGGAAACACATCTAGAAAAATGTTGCTACATCGAAAGTCAGAATAATTACCGCCTGTGCTCTCTTCTAGGATTTTCATGGTTTCAGGTCTCACTTTTAGGTCCTTAATCCATTTTGAGTTTATTTTTGCATATGGTGTAAGAAAGTGTTCCATTTTCCCCAACACCATTTGTTGAAGAGACTGTCTTTTTTGCATTGCATATTCTTGCCTCCTTTGTCAAAGATTAATTGACCATATAATTGTGGGTTTATTTCTGGGCTTTCTATTCTGTTCCATTGATCTATATGTCTATAAAAAGTTTATTTTTTTAAAAAAAAGGAATACATTTGAAAAAAATGTCAAACAGAACCAGAATATATAAAATGCGACAGTAAGTCTGCCTCTTATTTTAGACTCTATTCTCTTGGTTCATTCCCCTTCCCAGAAGCAAGCATGGCTGCCAATTTCTTGTGTTTCCCTCTCTAAAAGCACATATTGGTTCTGACATAATTTTCAATAGAGAGATCTATATTTATGACTTAATCTAACTCACTAGGTTCAAGTTAGGTTAAGTGTATTAGGTTTCTATGACTCCTGGAACAAATTACCACAAACTTGGTGGCTTAGATACTTAAAAAGTATTCCTTCACAGTTCTGGAGGCAAGAAATCTGAAATCAGTGTCACTGGGTCAAAATCAACGTGTCACCAGGGCTATGCTCCTCCTTAGGCTCAAGAACTGATGCCGTTCCTTGCCTCTTCCAGCTTCTGGTGGCTGCCAGCATTACTTGGCTTGTGGCTACATCCCTCCAATCTCTGTCTTCATGGTTACATTGCTTTCTCCTCTTTCTTTGGGTATGTCACATCTCCCTCTGTTTCCTTCTAAAAAGGAGTGCGCTCTAATTACGTATGACCCGCTGGATAATCCAGGATTCTCTTTCCTTCTCAAGATCCCTAACCCAATCACACCTGTGAGGACAATCTTTCAAAATAAAGAAACAGTCACAGGGTCTGGGTATTAGGACCAATTATCTTTGGGGGCTTTTATTCAGCCCACTACAGTAAGTTATGGATTTTTTAACATTAAAGCTTTCATTCACAAATTAATGACAATAACAAGAATCCAACTGTCATCCAGCTCTTACTCAGGTTAACAAACCTAAGAAAGGCTAATCTTCTGATGAATCTCTAACATCCCTATCACTTACCCTCTGAGGGACATAACTATATTTCCCTGAAGCTCGTCTTAAAAGATGTGGGATGGTCTCTGGTAATATGCAGCAGATAATTCAAATTCAGTGCCTCAAGATATTGTTTTCAACTTCCCCTCCCACCTTCCCTTTTGCAAGGGCAACTAAACTCCCAGGGCTACGGGCCCCTTCCGGCCTGTTGCATCAGTTTCCAGCTGTGGTTGTTGCAGCCTCCTTAGAGCAACGTGATGAAAGATCTGCAGCGTCTGATGCAAGACTCCACTCCCTCGGTGTCCTCTCACCCGACTAGCTGGCTGGGTCCCCCGTGAGAACTCTGCTGCCTGACTGGGGAACATGTGCCAGTCCCCAGAGCTCCAGATTCTGGCTTTGAAAGCAACCTTAGGTCTTTACATGGGAAGCAGAAGAACTCTGGAGAACTCTGCACACAGGTGGGTTCCCTAGGACGGTGAGGAAGGTACGAAGGTGATGTACACACCACGAACAGGAAAGAAACAAAACAAAAACCCCAGCCTCGGGGGACCTGCCCTGCTTTCCTGATTCACTGGCTCCAACCCAAAAGGTCCGACATTCCAGAGACAGCCTGGAAGGTCTTGCCTATGAAATACCCAGTAGAGAGACTTACTACTTTTATTTTCCTCGTGTGGTTAAGTATTGAAAATGATGGTTAATTTTGAGCCTACTAGGAAAGTTTAATTCAAAACTTAACACTTTCCTACATTATAGGCTCTCATGCATCCCTACCAGTATTAAAACAAGTGCAGGCAAGGAAGCAGTTACATTTCAATATGGAACAACAGCTCCCAGGACTTCCATTTACCACCAGTGATTACTGCCCAGGGAAAGGATTAAAAGTATATGTAAAGCATAATTCCAATTCCTCACAGTCCACCTGCTAGCTCCTTTCTGTAACCAGCATCATATTCACTCGTGTATTTTAAGCCAAGCATGAAAAAGTCAAGAATGCCAATAACTTTGTTATTTGGAGTGCTGACAAAGGACGTGATAGAGGAATTAACCAGCATGTCTGACCGGGCTCATGACACAGATATGCCCACCCTCCCGGAGGTCATGTATCCAGGGTACTTGGCAAAGCGCCTGGCAAGTGGCAAAGGCGCGATAAATAGCAGCTACCACTATTATTAGCACAACCGTGGGGCCCGCAGGGAAACTCCACCCAGTATTAGGCAAAGGGAGGAGGAAAAATAAGGAGAAAGGCACAGTCGGAGGTGGAGGGACAGGGAGAACGAGGAGAGAAAAAGAGAGACCAAGAATCGGACTGACAAGTTTTACAAGTTTTTTCCTGAGCATAACTTCTACTCTGGAGGCGCAGTCCAAAATGACTTTTTTTTTCTAAATCTGATTGTTAAATGCTGCCAATTGAGCTAAAATGGTATATTTTAAATTTATGCCAGAAAACATTTTTTCAAGATTGGAAATTCAGTTAGCTATATTTAGCTTCTCTTTGTTTCTTTCTTCTTTTTCTTTCTTTCTTTTTCTTTCTTTTTTTTTCTTTTAACAAAAACAAAAGACTCAGGTGATCATGTTTTCCATCTACTCAGTCCTGAGATTAAATCCTGGTGCGTGGTAGTTTCACGGACCATTTGCCTATCTGGAATACCTGGAAAATTGCCTGGTTGAGTAAAGCTTACCTCTCCTGACCCAGGCAACCAAGACCTCCCTTGACCAACATAGTGAAACGGGTGATATTGGCATCATCCCCACCGCTCTTTCGATGTAGAGGAATAAAATACACAGCTGGTGTTCCTCACCAGTCTCTCAAGGGGGAGAGGGACATGAGTGTCACCGCTGTGTACACTTGAATGCTTATCTGTGCCCTGTATTAGTGCTCGGAGGTTCGGAAGAGCCAACCTCAGGCCTGGAAAGAAGGGAATGGCAGGAGCCCCTGGAATCACAAGGCTGATTGTAGGGTAAGAGCATACAGAAAGGCGAGGCCAAAGATCCTGCGAGTCTGGACTGGGGGTAGCCAGTGAGCCAGAAATATCCAACTTGATTTCCATTACTGCAACCTAACTCCACTCCATCCCCTTTCAGTATGGCCAGATGACTAGTTCCCAAAGACCCAATGTGTAGGAAGTCCAAGATGGGTGCTTTCCTGCTTTTAAGATCAGATCAGTAAGTGGCAAAAATAAGCATCTTCTGGATAACTGTGGCAAAGCCAGGGACTTACTCAAGAGACTGGGTCTACTCTAGGATGGCAACAAAGAAATGCTAAGGTGGCATTCTATGCCGTGGCTCATGGCTCCGATGCTCTTGGCATGGACTCTGCTTAAAGCAGGTGTTATCAATCATTTAGCAAGGTCAAAAAGAAAAGAAAATTCTCAGAAATACTCTCATGAGCAAAAGCTTCCCAGTGAATCTGCCCGGATGAATTAGCTGCATGAGGTGCCCCTAGGGAAACTACATGAATTAGCCTGCAGCAGCAGTTACCAGATACAGAGCAATCAATTTTGGAGGACATCTGCCAAAAGAATAATTTTCATTTCAGAATGGCTAATGTCAAATGGCTCTTAGAAAGAGAAAAACAATTAGCTCGCAGGACCACCTGTGTGTGGTAGGCCCCTCCTGGTTCCTAACGAGAGGCCACAGATCAGTTAACTGGAAGGTTTGCATGTTTGCATTCTCCTGTTATCTACAGCCAGGCATCCAGGTGATTTCACAGAAGTTTCAAATCATTGAAATATAATTTTGCACCTGGGTGAAAAGTAACAAAACCAAACAATCTCAAATTACTGTCTAATTTCTTAGTAATCCATTCTGGCTAATCCTGCTTCTTACAGAAGTATGAATGTACAGGGTACCAGGCTTCCCATCAGATCTGAATCAATAATATGATAGTTTTTGAGTGACTTGGACCCTCCAATTGCCTCTTCTGATTCAAAAAGTGTGACAAAGGAATCCCCACGATGTCTTTTCTCCAGTGTTCTTGTCCCTTATTATGATAAGCAGAATAAGCGCCCCACCCCCACAAAGATATCCACATCCTAACACGAGGAACCTGTGAATATGTTGGGTTAAGAAGCAAGGAGGAATTAAGGTTGGAGGTGGAATTAAGTGGCAAATCGACCTTGAGAGGGGAACACTACCATGAATTATCTCAGCGGGCCCGGTGGAATCACAGCGTCCATAAAAGTGGAAGAGGAGGATAGTCAAAAACCAGGCATTTCTGGAAACTGGTATGGGGAACCAATACACCACTTACTTTCCATTCACTTGAGAAAACAGAGAGCTTACTGTCTTAAGGAAAGTCACACTTTTGTGGCCTCTTGCCTTGAAGTCAATAATGTGTCTTACAGAAGAATCCCAGTAGAGATGAACAGTCTTATCTTCTCCAAGATATCCCCTTTCTTATCATGTATTCAGTTGTCTTGAAACTCCCAAAGTCTCTGGAGTAATTGTTTTGCCTGAAACAGAGAACATCTTTGTGTTTCTCAAAGGAACAACTGACCCAGAGAACTAGAGTCCCCTCCTTCAAATTCTGCTCTCAGCACCAAGACCTATTGGTTTGTGGTATATAAATACCCAATTCACACAGCGTGCCAAGTGTTGGCCAGAACCCAAACCTTGCACAGGCCCCTGGCCTGCTCAGAATTTGCGGGGGCAAAGGTCATCCTGTCCATTCCCCCTGTCTTCAGTCAGGACTATGCAAAATTAATCCCGACCTACGAGAAACTGATCGTAACCTGCAATGAAAGAAAAAATTGAAAGAGAAAAGGCAGCTAATGAAAAGTGAAAAGGTTTCATTTCAGAAGGGCCAACGAGACCTTGACAAGACCCACATAGTCCCCTAAATGATTTTTCAATGACTACTGTGTTTTACTCACAAAGTTAGGGATCTAGGAGGCAGTCCGTTGCAAGCAAGCAGAACAACACGTTGCCATGAGCAGACCAGATCTCTCTGCAAACAAAAACGGAAAGATAGGAAATGGAGCTCATTATTGTAGTAATTCCTCCTGAAATACTAGAATAATTGCCTCAACCTGTAGTGGAGACTGATTACAGCTTAGTAGCTGTTCTGGGCATGGACCTTAAGAGCATTTTTCAGAGTGGAAGAGTCTTCCATCCCACATCCCTGCGACTTCATGCTCCTCAGCAATGCAGGTATAAGCCCCTCCATTTTCTTTCGTTAAACACAGTCAGATCCAACTGTCTGTCTAACTCTAAACTCTCAAGTCTTTTCTATCAGGGAATGCAAGATCCCCTTCCCCTACCCCGTGAAGGAACTGGTGTAGGATGGAGGATAATGGTTCCAAAGGAAGGTGTTTGGTATGGCTTTATTTTTAAAAGCAACCATGGACAATTAGATGTCATTTGTACTCCTTTTTAAGGAGTCAAAGAAGGAGAAAGAATAACGCTTCAGGATCTCTTGATAGAACCCTGTCTGGCCCTCAAGGAAAGCCCAGTGTGTCTTGTCCCTTTGTGGCACCTGCCTGTCATTGCTTCCAACTCCCTCCCCAACATGCACCAATGGAGGCTTCTGCATATGCCTGCCTTTCTGACCTAATTTGTGCATAGCATTCTCCCTCTTTTAACCGTCCTACCCTCAACACACACACACACACACACACACACACACACATGATCGTCTATCATGACCCCAACATAGTCTTAAAAAGTGAAAGCAATAACTTCAGGGGCACCTGGCTGGCCCAATTCGTTAAGCATCCAACTCTTGGTTTCAGCTCAAGGTCAGGAGATTGAGCCCTGCATGGATTCTGCACTCAGCATGGAGTCTGCTTAAGACTCTCTCTCCCTCTCCCTCTGTCCTCTCTCTCTCTCTCCAACCCCCCACCCCCACTAAAAAAAAAAAAAAGCAATGGCTTCAAAGTTAAATTGTATGGGCTCCAATTATGGCTCCACCATATGCAAAGTATTGGACAAGTCCAATGCCTCAACTTCTTAGTCTGTAAAATGAAGATAATAATAGCATCTACCACAAAGAGTTGCTTTTGAAGGTTATATTATGAATGCTATTCAAGTGCTCAGAAAAATGTCTGGCATAAGGTGGTACCCAATACATATTACCTCTTATTATTATGGAACATAGATGGTATGTTGAGTATTTACAATCCTTTCCTGTCCTAACGAATAGTGAAGTACTACATGTTGGCTATGTCCATATCTCCCTTCAGGGGAGAGTGGTTATGGGTAGTTCTTTCTTTATTAAGATACTATAGTTGACAGTCATTGATCCAAAAATGAGTGTCTAGGACTGATGCGACCACATGTATGTAAGATGAACATGAGCACGACTTATCACCAAGGAGACAACTTGATAGGTCATCATAGATGCTACCTAATGAGAGCACTTCATATTGAGTGGTGACAACCCAGTCCAATCAGAACTTCTCTCTTGGAAAGTTGGAATGTAAAAGCGCACACCAAAGGAAGCAATAGAGGCCTCTTGGAAAGACACTGAAAAGATGACCAGATCACTAGCCAGGCAACCATATTCTGAATGGTAGTTATTCACTGAGTATTCAGCTGAACATTTAAGCCGGGGAGGCAGAGGATCCAGTGATGGCATAGGTGCTGAGATAATTCCCCACATTACTTTCCTTCCAGTACATCTTTCTGTTTTAAAACCTATCCCTAACCTGTGATTTTCAAACTTTAGTGTTAATAGAAGCTTGTGAAATTTGTTTAAATGTAGTTTCCTGAGCCTTTTCCCTAGAGATTCTGATTCAGTAGAACTGGAGTGGAGCCTCAGACAGAGAGGGCCATTATTTGTGGCCATGCGGATTATCCACTGTACTTCACCAGGTACACATTCAGTGTGACGATAATGCCTCCTGAGAGTTGTGCAGTGCACAACCTGCCTAGCCAAATGTGGCAGCCATGAATAGTCCTCATGTAAGTGGCTCCAAGTTCACACTAAGAAATACCTAAGGTAACTTGGACTGTTCCTTTTTTGCCATCTAAAAGAATCCAACAAATACTAGTTTCCTGCTGATCCACCCAGGTCCTAGTTACTATTCATATTTATAAGGTAGCTACAGCTGGGCAGGACTAAAGCAGAGAGGGAAAAGGATAGGCAGAGAAAGGACCAGTGCATTTGTGTTTCATTATACACAGAAAGCTTCAGCAAGAGGCTTGAAATCTAGTCTAAATATATGTCCCTTCCGAGTGCTACTGGCTGTGAAGCAATTGGAATGAAATCAAATACAAAGAGTGCAGAATGAATTGCTGATGAAAACCTTACAACACCCTGAGGCACTGGCACTGTGCTCCCAGCTCCTTGCCCCTTGTTGTAGACTTGTTTTCCAAGCCTCATTAACTGGTGAGGGTCTCAATGTAGTTAGAAAGCAGGAAGATGCCATAAGCCCCTAAAAAAATAAAAAGATTGTGCTTCTAGAGAAAGGATTTTTAAAAAATTTTTATTTAAACTCCAGTTAGTTAACATATAGCATAATATCAGTTTCAAGTGTACAATATAGTGATTCGACACTTCCAGGCATCACCCAGCACTCATCACAACAAGTGCACTCCTCAATCCCCATCACCTATTTAACCCATCTCCCACCCATCTCCCCTCTGGTAACCATCACTTTGTTCTCTATAGTTAAGAGTCTCTTTCTTGGTTTGCCTCTCTTTTTTCCCCCTTTGCTCATTTGTTTTGTTTCTTAAATTCCATATGTGAGTGAAATCATGTGGTATTTGTCTTTCTCTGACTTATTTCACTTAGCATAATACTCTTTAGCTCCATCCATGTCGTTGTAAATGGCAAGATTTCATTCTTTTTTATGGCTGAGTAATATTCCATTATTTATATTTATATATATACACACATATATATATGTATGTGTATATATTATATCACCTCTTCTTTATCCATTCTGAGTCTATGGACACTTGGGCTCTTCCCATAATTTAGCTATTATAAATAATGCTGCAATAAACATCGGGTGCGTGTATCCCTTTGAATTAGTATTTTTGTATTCTTTGGGTAAATACTTGAGTATGATTACTGGACTGTAGGGTAGTTCTGTTTGTGACTTTTTGAGGAACCTCTGTACTGTTTTCCACAGTGGCTGCACAGTTTGCATTCCCACCAATAGTGTATGAGGGTTCCTTTTTCTCCACATCCTCCCCAACACTTGTTGTTTCTTGTGTCGGTGATTTTAGCCATTCTGACAGGTGTGAGGTATATCTCACTGTGGTTTTGATTCACATTTCCCTAATGATGGGCAATGTTGAGCATCTTTTCATGTGTTTGTTGGCCATCTGGACGGTTTCTTTGAAGAAATGTCTTTTCATGTCTCTGCCCATTTTTTAATTGGATTATTTGTTTTTGGGGTGTTGAATTTGATAAATTCTTTATATATTTTGGATATTAACCCTTTATCAGATATGTCATTTGCAAATATCTTCTCCCATTCCATAGGTTGTCCTTCACTTTTGTTGATTGTTTGCTTTGTAGAAGCTTTTTATTTTAATGTAGTCCCAATAGTTTATTTTTTATTTTGTTTCCTTTGCCTCAGGAGAAATATCTAGAAAGAAGTTGCTATGGCTGATGTCAAAGAAGTTACTGCCTTGTTCACTAAAGAAAGGACTTATCATCTATCAAGTGAGCTCAAGTCAACAGGTTTTGTTGAACACAGTTATGTACTGATGGAATTAAAAAAAAATTAGAAGACTCCAACCCAAGCTACTCAAAGAGAGAAGTGTCTCTTGTGAAGAAGAGGGACATTATTAACACACATAAAGAAACTGGAGAACAACCAAGAGGATATGTCATCAAGTACAAAGTACCGAGACTGTATGTGAGTTAGAGTTCAGGAAACCAAGAGACCAACGGAGATACATAATGCCACATGGAGGCAACTGAAGAATATTCTAGCAATTACTTTTGTAAATCAAGAGGTATCTGAGATTTGAAAGGAGAAACACACTTGCTCATTTTCCTGTTGACTGGCATTTCCTTTGATCCCAGCGCTGGACTTGGTCATGTCCATTTCACATGCTCTGAACCTAATATTTTACTCTGATTTTCTGGAGTGCACCTCACTTCTGCTGTGTGCTTGCACAGACTTCTCAGGCACCTGGGCTGGGACACCTATAGGAACCACCCTGGACTTGCAAGATCCTGGCAAGGTAAGGGAGGTAACACGTGAGGGCAATCCTTGACCAGTTGGGGATGGAAGCTTGTGGATTCCTGCCCCACTTGTGTCCCTTGAGTGGACGATTCTGAGATGCATTTTTCATGGCTCTCAGTCCCAGAAGGAGCAGGCCCCAGTTTCCCACAGCTGTGACCAAACTTGATGACACATTTTGTATGAACTGGCTTCCCCTCTTGCCCTGTTTTCCCTTTTCCCCATTCCCCACTCCCGTTCCCTGAGCTCACTTCCCAAAGGACCTGCATATGATCTCTTGTCCTAGTTCCTCTTTCTGGAAGGAACCCTGGTTTAAACAATCTCCTAGAGAGATAATGGTTTCTGATTTCTTGTATTTTATGTTCAATTTGCAGAGAACTCTGACCCAGGCCTTCTCCCCCAAGCACGCTCAATTCTGGAAGGTCTAAATCAAAATGTACTGTGTGCTTGACTTGAGGTTTTGCCAAAGGCTCAGGATATAAGGACAAGTTGCAGAAGGGAGCATTTTATATTTCCCAAATCCCCGTTATGTGCCCCTACTGTGCTATATGTGTTTGTATATTATTGTTATATAAACCTGACGAGGTAGGTAGAATTTTTTTTTTTTTTTTTTTAAGAAGAGGAAACTGCTTGGAGAGAACAAGAAGTGACAGAATCAGGATATGAATTCAAGTCTAAGGACCCCAAAGTCCATTTTTTGCCCATTTACCTCACATTTTCTCCCATACACTATTTAACACCTCTTTCCCAAGTGTTTCGGTGGTCTTCATATTTTTCTTGTTGTTTTTTCAGTTTGGGAACTAGAAATTAGTGATCTGCAGCAATGAGACGGCATTTTAATCTCTCCAGGTTGTGGGATGGAGTTGGTCCTTTAAGCAAGAGTGAAAGCTCAGAATGTAGAAAGTTGCTGCTGTCTGTGTGCTGCACCCCAGGATATCAAGCCAGCTTCAGTTTGGCTCTGAGAAATATAAAGCAGCTGTCTGACTGGTAACGAACACCAAATGTGAGTCAGGGCTATCATGGCTCTGGGCTCAGTGCTGAGCACACAGTAGGTACCCATGAAATATTTGCCAAACTACCCGTAAGCTCAGAGCGCCAAGGCTCCATTTCGATCCAAGTGCCTGCCAAAAGTAAACTGTGGGGGCCACGTACCACATTTCTATGCTCTCTACCCTGAGCCCCACTTGTACTTTTTACAGGTCAGACCCCAGAATAACAGGAATCTAAATATGTTTATGAAACCACACAGTAGCATTTTGAGACTGAGAACACCCCCCTCCTCTGTGATCACATTGCTTCTGAAACACAATTCACAGCTCTTTGAGCTGTCACTCTTCATATCACTCCTACAGGATGAACTAGAGCCCCACTGCTTTATGTCATCCTCTGTGCTCTTCCTGTTTTTGTGTTTATTTACTAATTGGCTGACTCTGGTTGTTTCTTATTGATTTACAAGTCAGCTCAGAAAAAGTGATTCAAGTGTAGGGTTTTGAAGGCTTGGATTATATTCTCACACTGCTACTTTGGTCACTGAGACCATGTCATCTCTGGGAATACCCATGCATCTTGCATCTCCCAACCTTGGTAAGGAAGGGATCAGAATCATTAAACCTCCTAGAGTGGACAATGCCACATTCATTCATTCACTTATTGAGACAGAATGACATCATTTCTACACAAAGAAAACTTGGGGACACCTAGATGGCTCAGTTGGTAAAGACTCTTAATCTCAGGGTCGTGAGTTCAAGCCCCACACTGGGTATGGAGTCTACTTAAAAATTTTTTTTCCTTTCTTTATAGTTTAGAACGAAAGAAAAATAGTGACTTTAACAACTGTAATCAATTTTCTTGAGCACTGGGGTGCCATGGAGTTAGGACTCTTTGCAGTATTTCTCAAACTGAGGTCCTTTCAACCAACTGCAGCAGAATTCCCTGGAATGATTATAAATATAGATTCCTGAACTCCATCCCACACTTACTGTAACAGGATTTGGTTTTTGGTTTTTTACAAGGTTATTGTTAACCAGGAGATTCTCGTTCCACTAAAGTTTAAGACCCCCAAGATCTATGAGGACTTAAATGCCCTACGTTGCCAAGCAAAGATTTCATTAGTGGACATCGCCTCTGCCTTGTCCAGTTCAGACCCCCAGGCCAGTTCTGGCACCATGGCACCTTATCTTCCTTCAGTACATGAACTTGAGTCAATGTATGGGTGGGGGTGAAAAGAAACTGAGAAGAGAAGAAAAATCAAGGAATTATAATCCAAGAAATTCACTGATGAACTCAGGAGGAAAATGCCCCAAGAATAACCCATAACAGTTAAGTCACTGCAAACACATATTTCTAGCTATTTCCCACATCTGTGTACAGCATTTAATAACCTCCTGCGGGTATCGCATTTTGGTTCCAAAACTATAGTTATTCAATTTACACTATGGAAGCAGGGAAGAGTTAACCCCAATTGTCTAATTCCTATTGGGAATGTAGGAGACATTTGGCTTTATATCAAAGCTGTGTGTTATAATAACAGCATCTTACATTTGCAGAGTGATTTACTATTTCCAATATCCTTTAAGGATATTACCCCATTTAAACTTTGCATTGTTGGAGATACCAAAATTATAATGTATAGACTAATAAGGTTAATAGCAAGCCAGGATTTAGTTATCTCCTCAAATAGTTTCTTTTAAACCCAATGGGGTCTTGAAAATAAGATCAGAAAACACTCTTCAGCAAGGATGGAGAAACATGCAAACTCCGACTCACAGACTGAGTTTTCCCAGACAGTCCTGATCTCCAGGCATGTACTCAATGGCAAAGAAAAAAAAAAAAATCATGATTTGCCAGAATGAAAATTAGCTTTTCTGATTCACTGGGTTTGAGTGTATAAATTTTGTTAATAAAAGTACCTGCTATAGATCACATTCCAGGAGACATATCATGTCTTAAATCACTTCCTGAATTTATTCAAATCCGCCTATTCAAGAAAGGTTCACTCTCATACATAATGCCTTTGACCACAAATAAAGTCTTTGCCATCTGTTTTCACACTAGGAAAACACTATTTGGATTCAGTGATGACAAAAAAAAAATCTTATTCACATAAATCCGAGTTTTGTTCTCTTACCCTGGGATCCCTCCTGCTGAAATTACAAGAAAAAGGACTTTGTTAATTAAAAAGAGATGAAGTGTGAACATGCGTTATTCAAGAATATTGATACCTCCACCTACATCTCCAAATTATTAACATTCACATAGCCCTTGGTTTTTATTTGCTTATTGGCAATGAAAGCCTTTTTAAGTCAAGGCTTCAGCTATATCATTTTATCAGGCTCCCGTAATACTTCAGAGGGTAGAGGGAGATGCCTTTGTTTTTGTAGCTCCTTTTTAGCTCTTTGAACGAAATATTTCAAGGATATTTATCACCACTGGGTATCTTATTGATATGGGAAAACATAAGCAGGTTAGGTCACTAAAGAACTAGAGAGGGGAATTTAAACTGGTTAGACAAAGGAAGCATGATTATCATGGTTGATAAAGAAGGATACGCATCCTTCAATCCCACCCCATTGATGTCCTCTGCTCTAGAGTATGGAGGACACTGATTGAGGGCAAATACACAGTCTTCAACACAGCCCGGAATTTCAGTATCAAACTCCTAGCCCTACCCTGGGGAGCTGAGTTTTGAGGACCTTTACCTCACCTCTTTAGGACCAGAACTAGATGTAAGGCAGGCTGAATAGGCTATTACTTGGTTCTTTTCTCCCCAGACCCCACCATATTCCTGAGTCTCACATCTTACCATTTTCCCTCCAGAGAAGGAAGTATAGGAGTGTGAAAATGGGAGCACAGCTCTCCTCTGAGCTACCCTCCAGGCATCTTTCCCCTGGCCTCACCCACCAGGGAGTTAGGGAATCTCAGGCCTGGAGGTGCCTGGAACATGATTTTCCTCATCCTGCGAAAGACAAGGGGTTCAGAGTGGTTCTGTCTATAATCTTTTCTCTCCTCCCAGCAAGAGCCCCACCTTCTAGCATGCTGGCCCCCTTGAGTGTAACTAATCCACATCAGCAACCCTCCTTTTGGGGATAGAATATGGGAAGGTGGGAGGATGCTTCGTCCCTGCAGCTCGGAAAGCTTATCAACCAATATCTCAGGGCCACACGAGTCAGAGGCCCTTTCTGCCACCTCTATTTCCGACCATGACCCCATCATTCTCTCCAGGCAGAACATTCCAGGCCATGCTTTTCTGTTTGTGTCCCAAATTAGTTCAAATAAATCCTTCATACCATCTCTTATGCCTATGAGTTTCCATATTCACTGCTTTGACTCTAATTCAGACTTTAATATTTGCATACCAGGATATATTAGAAGAGGCTCTTACCAGATTCCTTGACTCATCCATCCATCGCTCTCTCTTGCTCCAAAAGTCTCTTCCTGAGCATCAGTGTTTTTATGCCATGTCTACTTACCAACCTTCCGTAGCTCCCTATTACCTACAGATTGAGGTATAGGAAAATATAGAGGGGTATGGTTACTGATAACAGTCTTTCTGGGCTCCAATCCTGAACCTGCCACTTATTAACTGTCACTTTGGGCAAGTTACTTAACCACTCTGTGCCACAGTATCCTCCACCTAAAATAGGGATAATATAATACATAGTTCGTAGGATTAATCTGAAGATGAAATGAATTAATACAGAAAAGGGTGTGGTATTTAATAAGCCCAGTAAGCAGCAGCTATTATTATTATTATTACGGTAATTAATACAACTCATACTTCTTGGCCCAGCATCCACTGGCCTATACAATCTGTACTCTGGAACTGCCCTCTTAAGACAGTAGATTCTCTCCTGGAGCTCCCTAGAGCTTCCAAAACACATTAGAAACCCACTAAAGGTGATAGGCATGGTGGCCAATGAATAAATATTTAATTTGAGCCAAGAGCCTAGAAGAAGTACAGAAAACTGGGGAGGAGAAGTGGTTTTCTCCCCTCTGCTGCTCCTGGGGACACATGCGATGCTCTGAGAAGCTAGAAGGAAGATTTGAGCTGATTATAATCTAATGAGGCTGCCAAATCAGTTTTACTTTCCACTACCACATAATGACTGGTGAGTCCCATGGGCCCTGAGCCAGGGTTATTTTAACTGGTAGCATTATCTGGGTCAGACCGGTCAGCCTCTACGGGGAACACTCTGGGAAATGTCATCTTCCAAGGCAGAGTGGGAGCAGCCCTTACCACTGAATAGATGGTGATAACTATGGAATTGGGAGGGTAATTTCTGAGTTCATGAGATATAAAGAGAGAGCACAGGATGGGAAAAAAAAAGAAAGGGAAAGGAGAGAGAAGAAGGGCAAGGACACAGCTAACAGGGCAAAAGAACAATACAAGTGGAATAGCAGTTGAGGGGTGGGGGGATTTTTTTTTTTTTTTTTTTAAAGAAGAAGAAAATAAAAAACAGAAAGAGGAGAGATTAAAGGAACTGAGTGCTGGGGGACAGGGGCATATCTGGAAAGAGAACTAAAACTGCCAAGGGGCTTGAGTGCCTGGCGGATTCTGAAGACCTAAAATACACAAGACAAAAAACCCAAGCAAACAAACATGGACACACCTTTGTAGTCTAAGCAATGTCATCTGTAAATATTTGTTAATAAGCTTAGTGAAGTGCTAAATGGAAGAAGGATCTGGCAAATTCGAACCAGCCGGTTGGATTCTGAAAGCCTCAGACCTCTCTTCTTCCGCCCTAGCAGGTAGCGTGGGCGAGTTACTGGGGAGTTCCCCCACTGCTCTAGTTCCTTCTACTGCTTGGAAACAAGCCTGGTTCAATATGCTTCGCACCCCCAGGCAAACCCATGGCTGCTGCTGCTGTGGGATCAGTTTGCCCCAAGGTTAGCAGCACCGGGCGGGGCCTCTGCCTCTCTCCCTGTGAACTGTCTGCAGAGGAAGGAGGCCTGGGCGGCATCAAATATGCTTTGGGGTAATGATTTAGCCACCGCAAATAACGGGGTCTCCACAACATGGCCACTATCTTTTCACACTTCTTTGTGGAGAGATGGTGAAAGAGCTTATACTTCTGAGCTATCTTTGGCTCCTATGTAAATAATTTCGTGAAAAATACATGTAAAAACCACTGCTACCACTTACAGAATCAGAAATGGAGATCAGATTCACAGACGAGTTTATCGTTTACAATACCCCAAAGGAATAAAATAACGGGAATATGGGGGAAATGCCAAGGTGTGACATTTATTTAGGCAATATTTTTCAGAAGCCGAGAAACCCTTCTCTATTACAGGTTCCAGAAAGCAGATGGGCGCATTGAAACTAAGGCAGGGGGGTGGGGGTATTAAATACGATGAATCTTTAGAGCGCACTACTTTGTTTTCTTTTCGCTTCTCCTAAAAGTTTCCTAATGTTAGCCAATGGCAATGTGGTTTTTCTTGATTTCCTTTGTTTTGTTCTGTGTTGTTTTTCCATTTGCCCAGGGCCATGACGGGTTCTTGGGAGGGTGAAGTCCTGTTCCAAGGCAAGAAGTGAGGTCCTTGGAAGGTTTCTGAGTTTTTTCCGCCTTTCTCCAACTCCAGGGTCACCCCTGTAAGCAAGCCACCGCCACCTCTCACCGGCTCTCCTGCCGTGCCTTCCGCTCTTGCCCTCTTTACTACCTGCTCTGCACGTGGCAGCCGGCGAGCCCAGCACTTCCTCTACCATGTCCCCTCCCACTTACTGCACCCTGTGCTTTCCCTTCGTGGCAATGTCTACAGTTTGTAAAGGTGCGTAGCTGCAATTATTTCACCAACGACTCTCTCTCGCTTGGTTGTAAGCCCAGGAGGGCAGGGACGGCGCCCACCATCACCTCCTCAGTGCCTGCCACAGTGCCCGCCACCGTGCCCCACCAGCCGGAAGGGTGCTGATGGGCTGGCTAGATCAGATCACGTGGGTGTGGGGGAGACAAGGAATGGAGGAGAAGCTGCCAATCAAAGGCCCCATGAGCATGTGACCTTCGCTGGCCAATAAGAATTCTTTCCTGAGTTGTGAAAAAAACGGAAGCTGTGCGGGGCGTTCTTTGTTGGGTTGGGTTTTCCCAGAAGCTTACCTGGAGTCATTGATTCATTTTTGAGGCAAGGCTCCAAGAAGGCTCGGAGAAACTAGTAAAGGAGAGGGAGAGGCAGGTTAGGGAAGAGGCCAAGCAATGGGGCAGGCGTCAGGAAAAAGAGTATGAGGCTACCCTGGAGCCTTCTTCTGGGCTGTTGAGGTGAGGTTAGTTCCGACAGGAAAGTTGGTCCAGGTAGCCCTCAGTTTTCTGCTCCTATCTCCTTATCTCTATCTGGAGCCACGGGCTCTAGATGAAAAGCTGCCACAGCCACCTGCCTGGGCTTTGGTTCTGGCTCCCTTTTCATCCACTTTATCCACCTCTTTCAGCCTTGGCTTCCCTCAGCTGAGCCCGCAGGTTTTGCATTTTGCTGTTTTCCATCTGCACTCGTAACCTGGCTCCAGATGTTGGAACCACGCAAGTTCTCTGCTTGGTTCCACGTGCTGCATCCCAGCCATGAGTGAGGTATCTTCTGGTTTCTATGCACCTTCCTGGGAGGGAGATCTGAGGCTCAAAGACATTACTCAACTCCAAGACCCTGTGCTTATTGGGGCTTTTAAAAAATAATTTACCTTATTGAAGGAAAAACCCGGAATCTACTAAAAATCTCTTGATATTTTTAAATTAACTAGAAATGTGGTGGGTTTCCCCCCAATATTTTCATCTAAGACAGCTTAAATGACTATGATGGGGAAACCGCCCTTTTAAAGTTCATTGCCTTTCTTTTGTCCATCTCCATCATTGATAACATAAGCTACCACATTTAATGGTACATTTAAGGCCAGGCTTTATGCATTCACACACAAATTTCATTCTCAGGCTTGGAGAAGATAATTTCCCCAAAGTCACACAGCTGGTATATGGAAAGGCTTAGGTTCCAACTTGGGTCTCTTTGACTCCAAACCCATGCTTTTAACTGTTTCACTAAACTTTTGCCAGCAATCCTATCTCCTGGGCTGAATGCCAAGACCTAAATCCATAGGGATTTGGAAGTGGAAGGAGGAGAAAGAAAGTAGGTCTTTGGAAATGCTTCGGAAATGGTTTCTACATATCTGGGCAGCATTCCATGACCAAAGGATCCCAAGTCCTTTACCACTTGTACTACAGTGTATTCATTCATTCAACAAATACTTACAGAACACTCCTTGTGTTAGGCACTGTTCTAGGCACTGGATGTTTGTCAATAAACAAAACAGACCAAGAAAAAAAAAACAATGCTTGCTCACAGAGTTTATTTTCTGGGCTGTAAGAAGGAGAGTGAGGAGGGTGGTAGACAATAAATATTAAAAACTAAGTAAATTTTGCAATGATCACTATGGGGGGGGGGAGCAAAGTAAAGGAAATTTGGAGTGCAATCTAAAGTAGGATGGTCAGGTGAGGCCTCCCTGAGAAAGTGACTTTCGAGCAGCCTTAAAGGAGGTGCAAAAGTGAGGCATGTAGTTAGTTATCTTGGGGAAGAGTGGTCCAGGCATAGAGAAGAATCAGTGAAAAGGCCCTGAGGCATGTCCAAGGAACAGTGACAAGGCCAGAGTGGCTGGAAGTGAGGGTGATTGGAGATGATGACAGAGAAGAACAGTCACCAGAAAGGCCAGAAGTTCAGGGCACTATTTCATGTGCCAGACTCTTGAAATATCAGTTATGTGATGGTTTTTCCAACACTTACGAAGCCCTCGAGATCTTCATATACTCACCATTTTCAGGATTCCAAATAAAAAGAATAATATAGTCCTGATGATAATGTATGGTGGTTTCAGTTGCTCATTAAGCCATTCCTGTCTTACCTACCCACCCAACACCCACACTCAGCTCAGTTTTTTCAAGAAAACTTTTTCAAGAAGCTGAGGTAATTGGAAACCAGAAGAGGTAAAAGTCCCCACCTCTCAAGCCATCTGCAGCTGCCACTCCTGCATGCCCTCTCTCCCTACAGAGCCTGAGCCCCTCCTTTCCCTACATACTCAGGGCCAGCCCCAACCCCAGGTCATACTGACACTGACCTTCTACGAGAAGAATCTTAGAGAAATTCCCCCACCCTGTGGCCAATTCTGGGTAACTTCATTCCTTGTACCTGATTTTTAGCTATTGTCCTGGTAGCCCACACCCTCCAGGGCTCAGATCATGCCTTGGTACTGACAGCCCGCAGCCTGGCACATATTCAAGATGTCCCTAATGTCCCCTACCAGCCTGCTGGGAAATCACAGTGATCTGCAACCTATGGGGACCAGGCTTTCTCTAGGGACTGGGGCTCCCACCTGTAGTCTGGGACACCTTCAAAAACTTCTTCCAGTTTGCCGAACTGGTTGTCCGCCATGCTTTCTTATTGATTACTACACTTATCCAGGCCATGTCAGTTTCCTTCCTCACTGTGAATTCCTATTCGTGATGATAAACCCGACAGGCCTACAGCAAAGGAGGAAGGGTGCAAAGTACAGCAGAGAGCAGCTGCTTGCCAACCCTGCCCACTGTCCAGCTGTCACACCCTTGGGTGCTCAGGTCCACCTACGGCAAGATCGAGGGGCATTGGCCAAGGTAAATCTGGGACGTGTGAGTGGAATAGGGAGTTCTGGGAGTACTAGATCAAATGGGTCTCAAATGCTACATGTGGTCTCCATTTGTGGCAGAATTCTGTTTCAATTTTTGCTACAATTAATATATAGAAAGTATTAGCTTTTTAATTCCGAAACTCACACATGCTTATATTTAAAAATTCAAATAATCCTGAATTTCATAAGTAGAAAATAGATACTCCTTCCACCCTATTCTGCTCCTTCCTCATTCCCAACCCCACTCCCCAGGAATTACCCATTGTTAACAGTTTGGTGTTTATCATTCCAAATATTTTTCCTAGGAAGATGCAAAGTCATACAATTTTTCTACTATATACACTGTTCTGCAACTTGTCTTTGTTTTTTAAATTGAACAGTACATTGTAGATCCACTTCTAGCCATATCTCAGAGGAACATTAGCACATATACCCATGTCATTTTTTAACAGCTGCTTGACTATAGTATAAACATATTATGGAATTGAGTAGCCTTTATTTGTTTAATTAGTATTCTATTGATGGATATTAGAGGGGTATTCCTTTTATTTAATTTTTTTTGCTTTTACAAACAATACTGCAATGCACATTCTTATAAATGTATCTTTGAACATATGCATGAGTAGCTATATAGAATAAATTCCTAGAAGTGAAATTACGGGATAGCTACTGCCAAACTGCCTTCCAAAGAGTCTATTTACCCTCCTGCCAACAGTGTATCAGTGAGTGAGAAGATTAGGATTGTAAATATTTTTTACAAAGTACTTTTTCCAAGAAAGGGAGGCAGAATTGCTGTTGGGAGCTAACGTCATTAAGCAGGAAAGCACCAAAGTGTAGCAAATCTCAGGGACAGGGTTAGCCCGTGATGAGCAAATGAGTAGCAAAGTCAGAGACCAAGAGAGATACCAGGTTAGGTGCGAATTTGGGTTGGGTCTATTTTCTTGAGGGCAAGGGGGAATTCCAACTTGTGCCATAGAGGTAGCCGCTGTATTTAAAGGAGTCTCGCCAGGCTGGACAGATGGGGCTCTGTGCAAATCTCACCATACTGAGTGCAGTTCTTTATCTTAACTTATTGGTAGGGGGCAAAGCAGAGCTTTCTGTTTCCTGTGGCTCTTTAGCGGTGACATTGCCACGTGTCAGCCTACATTGTTTACACAAACACATTAGCCTGCTGCTACTCTCCCCTGAGGGAGCATAACACACAACCAAGCTCACAGTTGCAGTTTGGGATTTGAGCTGCCTGTGAACACCACCCAGCGTCTGGGGTCCTCCACAGGAAGAAGGCAAAACCCATAAAATGAGAGGTCAGAGATCTGAGGTTGAATCCCAGATCCATCACTTAACAGCTGGGCGGCAAGTTACCTAAGTTCTCTGAGTCCCTTTCTTCTAGAAAATGAGGCTATAATCAGACCTCAAAGGAGTGTGAAGATTAAACAGGATGTAAAGCACCTGACACAATGGCGGGCGGGAAGCACCTGCTCGCATCACCTGTTTTGGAGGAACACGGTTCAGAATATCCTTTAGATCACAGAATTAGATGCCACATCTGAGAACCTCAGAGAAAATATGGACATTTCAGTGATACTCTCCACAATTTACTTTCAACTCCAACCTTAGAATCCTGACCATCTGAGGAAAAGGAGAATATTCAATCTCCAACCAAGGGCTTTGGAACCATGACTCCAAACAAACCCAAGGAAAATCTGACTTGGATGTCTTGTTTGTTTGTTTTAGTGGATTTTATGGAGAAAAAGATGGAAATAAATGAAGAGCTTATGCCAGTACAACATTCTCTAAAATGACTCCGTGGAAAAGGCAGCTAGTAAAAATCTTTAGGCAATATTTACTTTCCTTGACATTAATTCACCTAACACGAAATAGCTGATTTCAAGATATTTTCCCAAATAGTTACCTAAAATCATTAAAGGCAAACACAACTAACGTTTGTGTAAAAAGTCTCCTCTTCTCTTACAGTTTTGGACCTTTATAAAGATATTTTATACAAAAATAAAGATGACAGGGTTACCTGGCTAATATATTAGCCAGAGAGAAAGATTGAGCGTAAATCCAGGAATTTTTTTTCCCCTTTAGTTCTTACCTTCCGTAAGAAGTAAATGACTTCCAAGATTTACCACCAGAGGGCACTGATGCAAAAGTGAGTCACAAAGTCCCATAGAGCGTATTTGGTCTTGTATCACCAAAATGTTGCCCTTTAAACAAAAGGCCCATTTTATTTGAGCAAAACTTTGAATACAAATATCTCACGCTAGCATTTACTGAGAGCAGAATATCTAGGAACATGCAAACACTGGTATAAACACAAATTATTCCAGAATAGTATTCTTAAGTGTTGTTACTGTCTTGTTAAAAGAAATGCCTAACGTTAAAAAATAGGGTGGAAGCAAGCACATGTTCAGAATAACCATGCACTCATCTCTTGGGCTCATTTCTGCATTCCTCCAATTCTCACTGTATATACCACTCCTTTGGGCTTAATGCCTAATAAGCTCCAGTGTAGTATCTATCCAGGATCTGTGAATCCCAGCTTTACCACATAATAGGTTTTGTGACCTTAAGACTATCTCTAGGCCTCAGTTTTCTCCCCTGTAAAATAGGAAGAGTAACACTTACCTTGCAGAGCGGTGGTAAGGTGTAGGAGATTATGCTTATAATTCAGTCCCTAGCACATTCTGGGTGCCTAATTCTTTGACTAGGATTATATATGGGATTCACACACAAAAATAAATACTACTATTATTCCTATATTACAGACATGAAAACTAAGGTTGAATAACATGACAAAGGTCACAGAGTTTGTAAGTAGCAAAGAGGTAGACAAAGCTCATCTTATCTTTACTTTCTACAGTTTCCCCTTGCAGGGTAGAGGATGGGTGGGTGAATATTGCATATTAGGCTTCTTTGTACCTCCAAAGCTGACAAACATAGCTGGTATTCACATGCCTCGTGGAGATGATGAATATGCATACATAGCAGCTTCTTTTAAAAATGAGATAAAAATATGATTTGCTCTGAAAAAATCAAAAGAACTTTACCAAAGCAAAGTATTGTGCCCATTACTATTACCATCATTATCCTTATGATGAAATGCATGACTGGTTTGGCAGATTGTAGGGTAATGATACACAGAGACTATAATTCAGTCTAAAAGATGCTACATTTCCAGGAAAGAGAAGGAAAGGGAGGCCAGGCTGGGCCCAAGTAGTTCAGAGACTCACAGGTGAGCTGGTCTCGAGCCCAGCAGGTAGCCACACCTGGCTCAACCACACCTCCCCAGCAAGACCCAAAGAACGGGGTTAACCCAGAGTGGCTTCATCTTTTGCTCCTGGTCTGTGTGTGCCCCTCCCTGCCCCCATCCCTGCCCCCATCACAGTTCCTTGCAATCAAAGACCATGTCTAGCCCATCTTATATTCCCAATGCTAGGCCTAATAGCTTGCTCAGGAACTCTCTACAGCCTAAAAAATTAAAGGCCCCACACTCACCACCACCACAGGAAGAGGCTTTTGCCAGCATCCGTCCTGAAGCATCAGCGTCAAGTGCTTTTAGCCACAGCGCCCTCAGAGCCCTGGGACCAGACATTTCTTGCAGTGAGAAGCGCGGGCCTGCTGCCGCTACAGCGAGCCAGACAGAAGCTAATTACAGCGACTTGAACCTGCCGTGACTAACGTGCTTCTTTCATTTCAAATGTGTATTTGTTGACCTACAGAAATCAAATACAGCAGCCTTACAGGCCAGGCCACCCTCGGGGCCCTAGGGGCCATGTCTGTGGGCATGGCAATTACGTAGGCCCACCTGGGCAGGGGTTGGCTTGCCCGGTGACACCCAGAACAGAAGCCACTCTGGGAAGATGTCAGTTCTTTAGGGAAAGTCGCTCAACCTCAGCAGCAAATGAAAGGCAGGAAGTTGGTCATGGAAGGCCATTGGTCAGTGAGGGCCCGTTGGCATGAAGGCAATTTGTGGAAATAATAAAATAGCTAATTCGTTTATCAGGATTCTACTGCGTGTCATGTCCTTTTGTACATTATCACATCTATTCCTCTCATCTTTATGAGACAAAGATAACTTTTCGAATCTTACAGGTGAAAAAATTGAGTCTCTGAGAGGTTAAACGGCTTACCCGTGGCCATATGTGAAAATATCACCAGCAACAAATTATTTACTGGGTACTCACTATAATTCTGAGCCAAGCACTTAATGTAGTACCATTTAGTCCTCATACTAATCCTATGAGGTAAAGATTATCATTAACCCCATTTTTCAGATGAGGAAACTGAGGCTCAGGGAGATTAAATAGCTCATCTAGGGAATAAGGATTTCCACATACACCATCTTACCATACAACTCAAGCCTGAAATCGCTGTGCTATGCCAGCTCCTTGGGCTAGACTTCCTCAGATCATAAGATGTGAAACTAAGATTCAAACTCAGTGTATCTGGCTTCAAAGCCCTTCTGGCTCATGATTACACAATTCTCTGAATGAGGCTCTTGTCTAAGAAGCAGCAATGGCCGTTTAAATCCAAACATATCGGCACAGGCTACTCCTATCCAAGGGCAGTCAACGAGAATTGAAAGTGGAGGCATCTAGAAGGAGACTGGAATCAGAAGGGAAGGACTGAAGCTGGAAGTTAAAGCCCATTGCCCAAATCAGCTGCTGAGCCTCCAGGTTGCAGCCAGAGGTAGGTGTGGTCAATGTGGTCAGTAAGACTCCAGCTGTGCATGGGAATCTGGGGTAGGCTTGTAATGATGCTAATGACCACTGACATTTACTGAGCCCCAGCTAGGTACGAGACATGGTTCTAGGCCCTACATACATTCTCTCCTCTGTTATATCCCCATTGTACATACAAGGTAACTGAGGCTCAGACCTGGAAGATCTGCCCAAGGTCAACATGTAGGAAGGGGCAGAGCCAGCCCCTGGATCGGGATCTCACCCTAGAGCCCCCAACCAGAGCTCCTTCTGCCACTAACATCACGAGGGGGTGAGCTAACTTAATGCCTCAGCTAATTAGGTTTCATCATCCACAAAATGAGCTCATAAGTTCCTCTCTTCTTTTAATAGGGAGGGAATGTTTTAAGGCAGTTTAAAAAAAAAAATCTGCCGAAGGCTTTAAAATTTTCCAAGCTGTCACTAAATGAATATACCTGTCACAGACAGGATGCAAGACCCTTAAAAAAGATAGTGACAACATCAAAACAAGATCCATTTCCAGTGTTTACTGTAATCAGTTACACCCACAAAGCTGGAAATGGAACTGTATCACATCTCAGTAAAATACTAGTTACACACACACATACACACACACACACCCCTTTACTAGCCTATAATTAATGGCAATTCCTTTCTGCAAGGAAGTGGGCAGGTCTGTATGGACTGAGCACTGTGAAGTTAAATTCCAAGGTGTGATTAGTGCATTATAAGTCCCCTGTCTCCATAAGCTGTTTCTGCCCAGTATATTAGAGAGTCTCTAGAAATCCCTAAAGGATTCAGCAGGACTAGGAACAGATCTCACTGCTTTGTTGAGTACCTCCAACACAGTCATTAGTCATGAGTCACCCAGAACAATGTAGAAGTCGTCCTAGAAGTTCCCCATCACGAGACAGAAAGGACTCTTTCTCCCCAGTAGCTTCTCCCCCATCGTAAGAAAAACCACAAAAGGTTCATGTGGATTTGATACTTTCACTTGAACTCGAGCAACCCATTTTAATTCATGTTTGCCTCAGAGTCACAGTATCAAGACCAAAACACGCTACCAAGTATGTCTTCAAAAAGATTCATTTCTGCATGTTTTCATAGACCAGTAGAATCTTACTGTGATTGTCACCGTCAGCACTGAAGCCCACATGTTTAGCAGTTCTGTGTGATGGGTTTATTACTCTATATACTGCTAAATCCCCAGAGAGTGTCACTTAATTAAATGCAGAGAAGTCTTCATGGATAGATTTCTAATTTACCGTTTCTATGCCAAGTCTCAGAGGTCTCATTTCCTTTCAGAAAACTCTACTGCCACAAAAAGAGAGATTTATGAAATCAAATGGCTATTATGTCTCCTAAGACTGAGACCCGCCCGTATCTGAACTCTGGATTTAGGGCATAGGTCAAAAGAACACACGGTCAAAAGGGAAAACCTCTTTCTTCCATTGACTTGAGCACCTCTCATGTGCCAGCAAGAGCCCAACCCATGAGCATTCTTGGATTTGAAAATTCCCTATAGACATTGCAGGACTATTGGAACTGCTGGATTTAAAATCTTTACCAACACGTTTCTCCCCTTCGGCCACCATCTTAGCAGAAATTCTCGTAAAACTGATGAAAAAAAGTCAGTGTTGAGACCTTGTGAAAACATTAAGTCTTGTCATGGAAGAATATATGTGGCGTGGTTAAGTCGTGGGGACAGTTCCAGCTCTGGTCCTCCTGTCGGGTTTCCTCCTCTTTCGAATGAGCTAACAAGAATCTCTGATCTCTGGGGTATGGTGTTGGATGTCTCAAAACAGAACATGAGCCCTGTTTCCCGTCTCACCCACATCCATCCTGCCCGCCCCAGACACAGCTTACCTTAGTCTGAGGGAATGAAAGATTTAGCTTTTGAAAAGACATCTTTAATAGAACAAAAGTTTATCTCTTGAGCCTTCTATTGCCAGAGCGCTTTACGACAGCTAGCCTGTCTACAAATGTATAATGACTATTACTGTTTAAAATGACAATGCTGGGGTGCCTGGGTGGTTCAGTCTGTTGGGCACCTGCCTTCTGCTCAGGTCATGATCCCGGGGTCCTGAGATGGAGCCCCATGTTGGGCTCTCTGCTCAGCAGGGAGTCTGCTTCTCCCTCTCCACCACTTGTGCTCTCCCTCACTCACTCTCTCTCAAATAAATAAATAAAATATTTAAAAATAATAAACAATAAAATGACAGTTCTGAGGTCCTATGATCCTGCTGCATCATCCAGCAGTCATTCAGCGACTGTGTCCTGTAGATTCCGTTTGCACAGTAATTCTGACTACTCATTCACTCTGTTCTCACTGCCCTTCCTCAGAGGACTTCATCCCCTCTCATCGGGTCAGTCATCATCTCCTAATTGAGGTTCTCACCCATCTGTCCCACACATTGCATACTGCCATATTATTCATCCTCAAGAACAGGTCCAGTTTTTGTCATTCCTCTGCTCAAAAACCCCCGGTAGCCCCCTGCCGCCCATCACTCTGCAATCTGCCACTGAGTCCTCTCCACAAGATGGTCCCCAACATCTGCCTTTCCAAACTTATCCTCCAGTGCCCCCCTTTATGTAGCTCCTTGTGATTTCCTACCTTCCACTGTTTACTCCTGAGATTTCAAATCACTTTCCTGCTCCCGTGTCTGCCTGTCCGAGTCCTACCCCTACCCCTCCCACCAAATACACACCGGAGATGATCTCATCCTCCTCTGAAACTGCATTGCCCTTTGCCCTTTTCTAAAGATGACACACCCTGCCCACTATGGGAGCTGGTAGTGAACTTGCCCTAACCACAGATACCCTACAGCATCTCATGCAAATGTCTATTCTTACAATGCTTAGCACAGTGCTCTAAGCACACACCAACTATTCGGGAAATATCAGTGGGCACTATGGATTGATAATGTGTCCCCCAAGATCCATTTGTTGAAGCCGTAATCACCAGTGTGATAAAACTTGGAGGTAGGACTCTTGGGAGGTGATTAGGTCGTGAGGGTGGAGCCCTTGTGAATGGGATTACTGCTCTTCTAAGAAGAGATACCACGAGATGATTGCTCTCTGCTCACCATGTGAAGACACAGCAAGAAGGCAGACCGGGAAGGGAGTTCTTACCACACACCAAATCAGCTGGTGTCTTGATTTTGGACTTTTAGACTCTAGAACTGTGAGAAATAAGTTTCTGTTGTTTGAGCCACTAAATCTATGGCATTTTTGTAATAGCAGCCCAAACTGACTAAGACAGTGGGTGCATCCATGCGAGCAAACAATATACATTCATTTCACCTTCAAAAATACTTAGATTTTTTAATCATGCTTGTTAATAAAGAATTTAAAAACAAAGCGTTATGCTAAAAGACTTAATAGTATATGACACCATGCAAAATAAATACAGTGTTTTGATCAACCGAGCTGCCTTGCCCGTAAGTGAGTGTGATCCCATGGATTTGACAGTTCTAATGTATAATATTGTGAATACTGATATTTAATATATCCCAATGATCCGAAGCCAGCCTTATGTCTCCGTTTCCAATCCTTGTCCTTTTCCCCTGTGTAGTTTCTTTATAGGCTTTTTTTTTTTTTTTTTTAACGCAAGTCGGTACTGAATTTTTGGCACTTATGAACCTATCACTTTAAAAAGGGAACTCAAAAAGTAATAAGCAGGCCCAGCTTTGGGTTCAGTGCCCAAAATAAAATGCAATTTCTCCACTTTAATCAGATCCAACCAAATGGCCAGTCCAATATGGAACATATGTCCAGCCAACTGGTTGGAGTCCATGCATTTGGTTCATTCTGCAGATTAATGAGATTATGGCATTGTTTAAAAGAGGCAGAAAATGCTAATTTGACATCTACCATGATATACTTTACCATTTAGGGGGGTTCTGCATTTTAAGACATTTTTAATTACTTTGGTATGCCGTGCCAATGAGGACCATATGCCCGTTCTTAGGCCTCCACGGCTGTCTCCATAGTCACCTGCACATTCCCAGGCAGTGCGGACTGTCGAGAGCTTGTTTCACACAGCCTCTATCTAGAAGAATCAAAGGGCGGCCTTTGCCTTCCACTAATGCACGTGTTGCCGAAGAAAAGAAAAATCACTTCATTTTCAAAGCTAACTGAAATTCAGTTAATTTCAGAATTAACTGACCTGCAACAAAAACTTTGTTCAAAACAATAGGAGTTCACCTAGTTTTAAAAGAACAAGCCACATAGAGAGAGGCACCCTCCCAAGGTACATTCCTCTGTGACTTGGAAAAACTTTGGAATTTTACTCATACAATGAACATTATCTGCATTTTTTAAAAAAAATCATTTGTGGTTCTGCAATTTGTTACTGGGCTGTACACTATATGCTGCCCCAGAAGTTTGCTGGGAATGATTGATGTGACATGTGTTAACATATAGGATGTTATTTCATCCTTTGCAAATGCTTCTGAATACTCTCAGAAGCTTTAGCAAAGCAGAATTGTCCCTCCCTCTGTCGATCTCCAGAGAAGCCTCATCCCATAATCACCTGCTTGTATACCGACGGACTTCACATGGAGAGGGAGCTCAGGATGAAGGTCGGCATAGTTAGCTCTCAAAGGCTTAAGCATATTTGGATCCGAGGATTGGAATAAAAAAATTATGCAAGCTAATTAATGAATAATAATGGTAGCTTGACACTATGAAGTACCTACTATGTACCAAATATTCTAATTAACTCATTTAATCCTCATAGTCATACTGTGACACAGATCCCATAATTATTTCTTTCTTACAGATAAGGAATGGGAGGCACAGAAATGTTAAGTAATTTGCCTAAGGTCGCCTAGCCAGAAAGCGTTAGATTCAGGATTCAGACTCTAGGAAGAGACTGCACCTTTACCCACTACACTACACTAAAAGAAAAAAAAATGAACAAAGGCAAGCATCCTGCTGAAAAGATAAAGATGGAGAGAACAAGCTTACTTTTCCAAATTCTCTTGAGCAATTGTTGAAAACATTTTGTTTACCATGAAAGTATTTTAACATTTTGGGGTTCCAAAATATGAAATAATGGCATGCAGATTTAGTTAAACATTGGCAAGATGGCAGCTCTCCACTGAGGAGACATGCAGAAAAACAATGCAAAACAATGCACAAGCACATGCACCTCGAATCCACCCGACAAGAACACAAATGGCGGTGGAGAGCATGTGAGGCTCTTATCCTCCTCAACCCACCCAAAAACTGCTCCTCTTACAAGCTGGGAGCCTGGTTCTTTTTCTTCTCATGTTTTAGGAAGGCAGCAAAAGTCTCCCAGATGCAGCTTCCCCACCCCCTGGAGGCACCCCGCTGGTTTCTTGCACTGATGTGCAGTGGACGGAAATGTCACTCCCAGGAAAAGGGGTGGAAAGCAGTCAAGAGACAGGAAGGCTGTCATAGAACTGTTCCCGGGTGCCAGCATCTCCCACCTGTCCCCAGGCTGGGACACACCCTCTTCTGGGCTATTGCAGGCTATTGCAGCCCCCCTGTGGGGACTGGGGGTAGGGAGAAGGGATTGGTAGAAAACCACAAGTGAGTCTCCACCTCTTCTTCTCCAGTGTATAGACTGTTTTCCGGAGATGTGGGCCAGCGGTCATGGGATAGCTTCCAAATTAGATAGAACCTCATTTCCAATCCCAAGTTCCCACTTTCTGGTCGTGAGACATCGGACAAGCCGCTTAGCCTGCTCGTGCTTTATTCAGGCCCCCAGTACCTTCCCCCTGCTGCCTGGTTGCCTTAAAATCAAGTCCAGGCTTTTTATAATAATGCTTAATATCTGGCCACTGCTTACCTCTCCAGCCTTATTTCTAACTCCTAACCCATATTCCAGCCAGAATTAACTTTCAAGGGTCATGGTAGTTCTCACCTTTGGCCTCTGCTTATTCTGTTCCCTGGAAACATTTTCCTTCCCCTTCCCCCACCCCTGCTTTTTTTTTAACCTAGCCAACTCCAACTCACTTTCAGGATGTCACTTCCTCTAAGATGCCTCTCAGACTGTCTTCCGTGTGTACACTTAGCACCTAGTGCTTACTCTATGGAGCTCTTGTAACCAAGCCCATTGTAATGGGTTATTTGCTCCCCCATATCTCCCTCCACAATGAGCTCCTAATGTGCCCTGCTGCTATAAACTTCAGCAGCACCCTTTGAACAATCTCTCTTCCCTCTTTTACGTTTCTTTCTTGCTAGATGGTGAGCTCCATAGAGGAAGGACTCTGTGTCTTGTCAATGTTGTATCCCTAGAGCCCAGCACAGTGCTCAGCACATAGCACAAAGGCAATAAATGTGGTTGACTAAGTGAATAAACAACCTCTCTGAACCTCCATTTCCCCATCTGTAAAATTGGGGGGAACAATATTCATCTCAAGAAGTGTGTAAAAACTCAGTGAAATAGCACGTACAAAGCACTTGACACATGGTAGGAGTCAGTAAGTGGCAGCTAAATATTGACCACCCAGTAGACAGCCTCACGGTTCCACTCACTGTGTAGGTCTAGGGGGAAAAGAAATGTGCATCCAGCAGGTTGCTCATACCCCATCTCAGAAATATCACTATCGTTTTCCTTAAAAAGCTATAGAGAGGAAGCCACCCCTCTCCCTCTAGCAAATACCTGTCTCTCAGCCTCCTGTTAGTCCATCAGCCAATAAGGATGTCTTCATGATCAGTATAGGCTAGATATTCAGCTACACTATCACTATCATGAATATCTATCATAGGCTAGATATTCAGCTACACTATCAGCTCTACATATCAGCTATGCTATCCAGGGTAACAAACCATTTCCAAGGCCATTCGTGGTCTTTTACACCTGGTCTCTCTTGGGCTTTCTTGCTCTCTGTCTCTGTCTCTCTCTGTTTCTGTCTCTGTCTCTTTGTCTTTCCCTCTCTCCCTCTCGCGTGCGCTCGCTCTCTCTCTCTCTCTCTCTCTCTCTCTCTCTCTCTCTCACACACACACACACACACACACACAGTCTCTAGGACACTATAAAGTTTTCGAAGGACAGAGTGAGTCACATCCACTGACGCATCACCCAGGGCCCACTAGGGGCTGAGGCAGAGAGACAAAGGTAGAAGAGACAGGAGCCACGCTCCCTGGGAGTTCTTGGTCTTCTGATACCCACCCACACCTAAACAAGTTAACTCTGCAACCTAGTAAACAGACTGGGGAAAATGCAAGGTAATACTGAGGGAGCCCAGAGGAGGGAGCTAGAGCACAACCTAGTCAGACCTTAAAATGGCCTTAGAAGCAGGCTTTCTATTTCTGACAGGATGACTCTGTTGGCTACACCTTCGGCCCACTTGTTCTCATTCTGTCCTCTGTGAAGATGGAGAACATTTCATCAGCATCTTCCTCATAATAACGGCCTTCATCCATCATAAAGGCCAGCTCTAATGAACACAGAAGTCACCAAGGACATGGTCCTGGTCTGAATATTTCACTGTCACAAGCCTACAAGACGGGACTTGGAATCTGTCCAGTTGAATTAACAGGAGCTCTCTGGACACTTGCTATTCTAGCCTGTCACAGATAAGCTCTTTGTAGGTGGGTGTGCGAATATATCACTCTGTTTGCTTCCCCCGAGGGCTACTTCAAGCGCTAACTTGGGCTTCAGCGCCCATGTACTTTATTTTGTGTTTTGAAAAACAGGGCCCAACCGAGATGCAGAATCATTATTAAATGAAAAGGAAAAAAAGTATGCATTTGAAGTGCAGTAAAACTCATTTTTTCTGTTTTACTAATGAGGAGGGACACATTTCTTTCTGTTCTGAGCATGCTTTCAGAGGAAGGCACATAGAGGAATCCACTGCCAGAGACAGCCTTGGGGACAGGTGGCAGAACAGTTCTCGAACAGCTGGGAGCTCGCTGCTCAGAAAGGCTTCTTTGACCAACTCCCTCTTCAGCAAGCTCTGCTCGGAACACCAGAGTCTCCGCATGGGGAGCCTCCCAAGACACAGAGCACTGTTATCAAGGAAGGATAACCTTGTTTTCAGTTCGCAGAGAACCATATTTCTGATAATCACTAAATGCCACCCACGATATATCCGGATGAGGAGGGCCTGGGACACAGCCTGTTAAAATGTAAGCAGAGGGATATGTTGGCAGCACAGGGTGCCCTCAGCTCCAATGGGCCAGTGGTACAAGGACACTGGTCCCTGGAGGAGTGGATTCGTTCCCTAGGGTGGCCATCAGAAGATGCCTCAGACTGGTTGGTTTAATCAACAGAGATTTTTTTTTTTCCCCACAATTCTAGAGGCTAGAAGTTGGAGATCAAGGTGCATGCAAGGTTCGTTTCTTCTGAGGCTTTTCTGCTTGGCTTGTAGATGGCCATGTCCTCCCTGTGTCTTCACATGGTCCTTTCCTCTGTATGTGTCTTTGTCCGAAACTCCTCTTCCTATAAAGACACCAGTCGGTGGCCTCATTTGATCTTAATCACCTTTTTAAAGACACTAGCTCCAAATATAGTCACAGGCTAAGCTACTGGGGGATAGTATACAACACAAATTTTGGGGAGACACAATTCAGCCCAAAACAAGGAGGAAGAGAGGGGTGGGACTAGGAATCCACCAGTATGGACGCTAAAACAGGTTTGATCATGAAAGCCTGGGAGCAGGAGTGAAGGATTTCAGCCACCACTGCTCTGCTAATGATTTCCAAACCTCATCATCTGGCTATGACCTCCCTCTCTCTCTCTTCCAGCTCCACATTTCCAATAGCCTACTGGACGTGTGCCACCTGATGACCTGCCAGCATCTTCCACACGGGAACACTCAATGTGAACTCGTTTCTGATTTCTATTATTTCTATGACCAAACTTCCAGGAATTTTTTATCCTCTCCCTCTATCTCACTAAGGCCTCTCTTTGTTCTTGCTTTGTCATGTCTCTTGCATCCATTCCCTTTCCTGAGGCTGATGGCTATCACATCTCCTCCAGCCATTATTATCTGGACCACTGAAAACATCTCCCAACAGCTCTCCCTACCTGCAGGCTCTCCTCCTACCAACCTACCCACACATACTACTCTTGGATCAAACTTTCTAAACACTGCTTTTACCGGGAATCTACCTCTGCTCTAAAACTTTCCATGGCTCCCCGCTATCATAGGGGAAAAAAAATCTTAACTATATAACCTAGTATTCAAGCCTTTCCAGTCCAGCTCCTTCGAGTCTGATAGTCCACTCCTTCCCTGAACATTCTAGAAAAAAAATAGAAATGAACACCCAGACACAAACCTTCCATTCCATAAGATGACAAGTAAACCACCTTATTTATTGTCACCTTGCAATCTATCATGTATAGGCTTATGTGCCCAACATTTTCCCCTCTACCTGGTCTACATTCAACCTTTCTTTTAGTCTCAACATCAATCCTGCTTCCTTCATTCCTACCTTTCCTGCTTACTGAAAATATCTTACTTCACTCAGTAGCGCTTACTATCTGTAGTACCCCATTTAGCACGTAAGTATGATACTGTTATATATCTTTCACTATCTATTCCCCGTGTATTATATAACTTCACGATTGCATTTGTGAGTACACCTTATTCCCCACACTCCACAAGGGCAGGCACCATGCCTTGTGCCTCTTTGCAATCCTTATGACAGATTGATAATAAATAAAACGTTCATTGAGTGTTTACCATGTGCCGGGCTCTGTGCTACATGTTTTCTAGCATTATGTCATTTAATTCAAACAACAAAGCAACAAGTTAGGTACTATTACTATCCCCATTTACAGATGAAGAGATTGAGGGTCAGAAAGGTTGGGTAACTGACCCAAAATAATTTAACTAGTAAGTGGCAGAACAAGGACTCAGACAGGTCTGCGGGACTCAAAGTCCCTGCTAATGGCACCTTTTACGGAGTAAGTGTTGAGCATGTTTATGAATTGATTAAGATGATGCCTGCCACCAAAGCAATTGGCGGCCCCCAAAGATGTCCATGTCTTGAACCTCAGAGTCCATGAATATGCTACCTTACATGGCAAAGGGGAATTCAGGAGACAAATCGAATTAAATCACTAATCAGAGGACCTTAAAATAGGGGTTTCCTGGATTATCTAGGTGGGCCCAATGTAGCCACAAGGGTCCTTAAAAGTGGAAGAGGAAAGAAGAAGAGAGAGTCAAAAGTGATGCAGTGTAGGAAGAATTTCACCTGCCCTTGCTGGCTTTGAAGATGGATGAAGGGGCCATAAACCAAGGAATATGGGCAGCCTCCAGAAGCTAGAAAAGGCAAGGAAATAGATTCTCCCCTACAGTCTCCAGGAAGGGGTGCAAATCTTGCTCATTGACACTTTCACCCAGGGAGACTTGTGTCCGCTTTCTAACCTACCAAACTATTAGATGATGAATTTGGTTGTTTTAAGTCACCAGGTTTGTGGTAATGTGTTACGGAAGCAATATTTAACTCATTCCCGGTGTCTAGATTCCCAGCTAACCCCAAATTGTCCTGATGAATGGGCAAGGGTCTGGTGAAGGGTAAACAGTCTGCTCTCTGTAGAACCCAAATATCTGCCTTCCTCCTCCATGGCATTTCTTCATAGGCAGAAATTGTACGACTTCCAAAATCACCTGTTTCCTGGCTTTTCCCACCCTTTCTGTGCACTATTCCGAAAATGGCCTTACCAAGAAGGAAGGACATGAAACTCTGAGTGAAAGCCACATGTTAGTGACAGAATTCTCCCAGGAAGGTTATTATTACAATCAAAACATGTATGGTATCCTTTTAAAATATCATTACCTAGTGCTTTTACTCCAAAGCACTTCCCATATATTATCTCAGACATCTGTGCCAGCCCTTAAGTGTGCATAGATGACAGTTTCAAGTGCACACCATGGTTTTTGGATTGCATTTTTTGTCATTTCCAAGAATTTTATTCTTAAGAGGCCCACATAGCACTGTAGAAAAAAAAATGTATTTTTCAAAATAGCAGGACCACTAACAGTTTAGGATTTTTTTAGTACTGTTTTAAATAGATGATATGCAGCTGGTAGGCCGCTTTAGTACACACTCACAGACTCAGGCCCCTTTTCACGGGGCTGCCCTGACACTGTGGCTTCTGTTTTTCTAGGGTCTTTAATCATGTCTGGGCTGTGGACACACCTGTCAAGGTGGTGGGGATGGGGGGGCCTATGACAGACACATTGATGGGCTTGGAGCTGGGATCCACGTTCCTATTCTCCAACCCCTGTTGGAGCTGCCTCTGATGGGTTTCCCATAACCACGCCGACCCTCCCCCCGCGTTACTTCCCTTGTAAATCAGTAATGGATCCACTACATCTTAGCGAGGACCGGTTTCATGATTATGTGCCTATAGCTACTCCCTTGCTCTTTTCCAGGAACTTCGCATACACATTATGATTTAGCATGCAGTTTAGCACCGTGGTGAGGGCATAGACTTTGGAGCTAGACCACCTCATTTCCAATCCCAGCCTTACCACTCCTCAGCTCTGTGGCCTTGGGCGCATTGGTTAACGTGTCTAGGACTCACTTTTCCCATCTGTGGAATGGCAATTTAAAAAGTACTTCTTCAGGTTGTGAAGACGGAACGTTTAGAAGAGTCCTGCCACGTAGCCGATAACACATGAGAAACGAGCGCAATTCAGAGAAGTATCAAGTTCCCCAAGGACACATAAATTTAATGAAGGGCAGAGACAGGATTCGGGAGCCAGGTCATTCTGCCTGCAAGGCCCTGTACTTCCCACCCTGCTGCACTCTCCGACTTTTGTCCCTGATTCCTGCTGAACCAGCCGCGCGCACCCCCATGCTGCCCACCCAGAGATGAATCAGGCGGTCTCCTGCGCCTGACCGCCACCCTGGGAGCTCCCCGGGACACTTAGAGAAAAGCAGCAGTTGAGAAGTGCGTCCTCCCGCCCGCCACAGGCGTGCCGGGAGGAGAAGCCCGCCGCTCTGCTCCCCGCCCGCCTCCCCCGCCCTGGCGGCGGCGCGCGGCCGCGGCGCGCGAGTCCCCCTCCGGGAGCGCACCCGGAAGCCCGCCGTGGGAGCCGCGCCGGCGCGCCGGGCGCACGGCGCGCACCGGGGGCTGCCTGGTGGGAATCCCTCCCCAGCTGGGGAGAAAGGCAGTTGTTTTCCTCCTGGTGGAACGTTCCGCTTGAAACCGTTCCACGAGGGCTGTTCTCGCCTCCGACTCAGGGAAGAGCTGTAATTAACACAGCAACAAACGCCCACGACGCTAACTGGCAAAGCGAGTGTAACACGAGCCGCTTCTCCAACCCAACTGGGCCAATTGCTTTCCCTTCTTGCCTCCCCCTTCGGTCTGTTTTGGTTCCGCAGTCATCCAACTGTGGCGTTTCTTAAAACATGGCAGTGGCTGGTGTTTGTGTTTGGGGTTGAACAGTTTCACACACGTCGCTGGAGACGGTGCTCAAGCAGCTGCTGTGCCGGGTCCCGGCTTTCTGCGGCTTCGGGAGTGTCAGGTGGAAAAATGAAGTGACTCGAAGAAGGACGCCCGCCTCCTCGGACTGCCTGCAGTGGGGTCGGAAGCCTCCTCCGGACGCGGACAGGTAAAACCGGTCTGCCGGGTTTCCGGGACGGGCGGCGGGAGATGTCCCACGGGAATCGCGTCGTCCGCCGGCCGCGGCGGCACTAACCTGGCGGCTGCGCTCCGGCTGAGGCGGGGAGAGAGTAGGGAGAGGCCAGCCGGGCGCGACTACAGGCGGGCTAACTCGGGGTGCTGACCGGGCTGGGGTCGCGGCCAGGGCTGGGGGAAGCGCTCTCTCTGGCTTTATCGAAGCTTATCAGGGTCTGGTCCCTGGTGCGGCCATTACCTATAACTTTGCATCAGCCAAGTGTGATGATCCACGGACCAGAAGCCCCGGCATCACGTGGGAGTTTGTTGCAAGCACAACGTCAGGCCCTGCCCCAGAACTATTGATTCACAATCTACTCTTTAACGAGATCCCTAGGTGATTTCCAGGCACACGGAAAGTTTGTGTTATGTATATACTTTTCTCTAAGGTCTTTTCGTCTGCGTCCTGTAGTGTCAACACAACTCCTTCAAAATGTGCGGGAAACGCGTGGCTTTTGGAGAAATGGAACCCTGCCCTCAGCTAAACGTCTCCGCCCCATTTGATGCTAATGAGTAGAGGGAAGGCAGAGCCCGCTCTACAGCCCAACCCAGAAGAGCTCAGAGATTAGGTGGGGAACCAAAACCCAAATAAGAACTAAGTAATTATACGAGATAATAATTCAAGCGATTACACAAGGCAGAGTAACTCATATGAGCAGCTTAAACAGTACGCACTACATATTTAGTAAATTCACTGTGCTAATTAGCTACCACCCATTTTGTGTGTGTGTGTTCTCTCTATATACAGACTCATATATGTAAACAAGTATATGTGTATATGTGTATTATATAGAAAGAGTATGATTCTAACATGCTGCCTCACGCAGAGCAGGTGATCAGTATTTATTGCATCAATAGCTGGACCCTGTTCCAACATATTCTGGAAAAAGACGAATTTTTTGTTTTAAACCAAACCAAGGTGAATCTGTTCCAAAATCAAATGTACTACCAATAACCAACAGTCCATTTAATCTATCTTTTAAAGCATTCACTATGCACATATCCGTGAGAGATACATGGCCCCTCTTTGGTAGGAGCCCAGAAGGGCCCAAGATGGCTTCTTCAAGAATCTTGCTAAGTCTTTTATGTCAGAATAACCCAATACACCTTTACATGTCCATTCAGGCCTCCCAGACCACAGTATCCTCATAGATCATAGACTAACTTTTTTCAGAGCTGTTTCAGTCTTATGAGTTATTGATCTGCAAGCCAAACATTTTCAAAGTGAGGCTTCACTGAATGGCCCGTAATAGGTCCAATTTATTCTGTCAGGTACTCAAAGTTTCCTAACTAGGTACTTAATCATTTGAGTTGTGCCTAGTGAATATCAGTGAGAAGCAGGTGTAGAACATCCCTCACGTCTTGGTGATTAGAAGGACCTTTACAGTTTTTAATATTCATTGATTCTTTTTTCCTGCAATGTTTTGTGGTATTAGCTCACCAAGACATGAGGGTACAGAAGGGAAAGGATGCTTCTGTCTAGCACAGTTAGGACAACAACTGGAAAACAAAACCATCTTTAATATTTGCACCCCAACCAAATTAAGGCTTTCAGTTTTACAAGTTACGCTTCATTCATGAGGAAAGTTTAGCAGAGCCTATCTGGATATACTACCTAACAAATACTGTTGAGTAAAGATGAATTGTCAAAAGTCAATGAATGAACATGGATTACGAAGCAGTTGATATCTACAGTGTCTATGTTCTGAAAGCTTTCTTTGTCTCCACCATTACATTAAAACAGAACCAAAAATTCTTGCCAAAACTTCCAGGATAACCGAGAAGCAAATGTCTGAACCGAAGGAGAGTAACCCATCTTTGATGGCAAGCCACATGGCTCCTGGTCCAGTACCAGTACCATTTATTTTAAAATACTGGGAATCTTGATAGTGAAAGAATGCAAAGTGTGCTTCAGACGGGAACTCTGAAAAGTGAGATTTGAAGGGAATGCCTCAGGGAATATTGTCTGTAAACTTTGCAAATGACATTATTGGTTTGCAAAAGTCACCAACACATTGTCACGGTTTTGGTAGAGCTAGGCACTGTATGCAGGAAAAAAGAAAAGAAGGAAAAAAAAACTTTCATCATCAGTGATGTTGAGAACCATAAAATCAGTAATTAGATTTAGAGAAAAGCCAGTGGGAGTTAAAACCATAGTGATGTAGTCAACGAATCCGGAGCTCGTTAAACTTCTGTCATGGTTAAAGCACCAGTTGCTATCTTCTGCTGACACAAACTGAAGGAATAAAAAACAAACACAAATGCCTATTGATAATAATAAAGAAGTCCATTGTTCCTCCCTACTGGCTTTTATGATTATCATTTTCCAAATATGCCAGGAAGGGGATTTTTAATGCCATATTAACAGGAAATATTCTGTAGGAAATGTGTATGAAAAATATCTGTGAGGACAGTCACTAAAGAGCACAGAGATTAATAATGGAATTTTTTTTTTAATAATGAAATTTTTTATCCCAAGCAGAATTTAATTTTTGTAAGCAGACAAAGTAAAAATACATCTTTAAAATTAAAAACATTTAAATATTTATCCCAGGGAAAGTATAAGGAATCCAATGCACATATTTAGAGACTACAGGCCTGTTATTGTTATAGATGGATGTTTGTCATTCCTCTTGGCCACCCAGCATCTGAACCTCTTCCCAGTGTTTGCAGAACACCCTTCTTGAGTCCCATCTGCACTCCTGAGGCGGAGCCCCTTTCCCACTCCAGAAGTTGGAAATGCCAGGCCCAGAATTTCTGAGCCTTCCTGTGGCTCCTTTCATTAGACTCATCCCCCTCAGAGTTTAATTAAAAGAGGAAGGGCTGGGTGCCTGGGTGGCTCAGACAGTTAAGCCTCTGCCTTCGGCTCAGGCCATGATCCTGGGGTCCTGGGATCTAGCCCTGTGTCAGGCTCCCTGCTGTGCAGGAAGTCTACTTCTCCCTCTCCCTCTCCCTCTGCTTGCTGCTCCCCCTGCTCGTGCTCTCTCTGTCCGATAACTGAATAAAATCTTTAAAAAAAAAAGGAAGGGCTGCCCAAATTTATTGTGGAGATGGGTGGCAGCAGCAACATCTGATTTTCAGAGGCGGCAATGACCATTACAGTGGCAGCAGCTGGTGGCACCCATGTCAGGGATATAAACAGTACAAGCTGTAGGATTTGGTTCCAGAGAAGGCACTTCTGCAACGTGATTTGGGCACCTTTTGGGGCCTGTGGCTTCCCCACAGATTCTGTGACCTGCCTGATAGCCTTCATATGAATTCTTCAGCTTCTGAAATCATCTGGGTTCTTTGACAAAATTGTCATTCACAATATATTGGAAAACAGCAAAACAATTTGGAGCAATTGTATCCACTGGAAAGAAGTGAAAATGAAATTTCATCAAATCCCCTTCGAGATAAGGATAGTCTAAAGGCAGTTCCTTTTGCCATCAAGAAAATTAAGAGAATAAAACAGGAGACAAAGCCTGTATATCTACAGATTTAAGTATGGAAAATAGAAGTGACAACTTTTATTTTTAAGCAAATTCTAATTCTCAATAAAGTTTTTAAATAGTTATTTTTTTCCCCAAAATCTTCTTAATTCTTTTGGAATTGCTGAAAAAAATGGTCAGAGAAATAGAGGAATTAGAGAATTGTAAATCCATCACTAAGCACAATATTTAAAGGAGACCGTGAAAGAGAGGTGTGAATGAGAACGTCTAGGAACCTGTGAGTGACATCACAAAATAAGCAAAGGTCAATTTAGTTGAATGACCTTGAACATTTTACAAAGTGAGATCCATTTCATCTCTCCAAGAAAAATTATCAAAATTCTGTCTGGAAACCATTAAAAACCAGTCAAACATAACACTGACTATCCAGCAAATTATGGCACAAAATAATAGTTAACACAAAAATAGCAACAAGAGAAACACCTTTCATTAGAGGATAAAGGTTCAAGCAAACATTCCCTAATTAATCCTTTCAACTGCATCAGGAAGTCGGTATTTAGCATTTTCATAGATAGCATTTGACGTTTTCAAAGTGTTTTACCAACACTAATTAGTTGTTCTCATCAACCTTTTGAAGTAGGTCAATATCATTATCTCCATTTTAAAGAAAAGCAAAGCACTAAATAAATATGTATGGAGACCACTAACATAATCCTCATTGATTAATTCCCATTTTTCTATCACTTCTACCTTTAACATAGGTAAAAGCACCTTCTTAAAATTGCCTTATTTTGACTCCCATCAAAAACCCAATGAAGTGGGCAGCATTGCCTCCATTCTGCGGATGAAAAAACTGAGGTTCACACACACATATACACACTCCTTACATCAGAGAGGTGGCTGCCTATTTATGTCTGCATGTAAGTCCTAACTCAACTGTGGTCCCAGAGTCCAAGAGGACTGAAGTGGCCCAGACAAGACAACCTCCAGCTTCTAAGACAATTTCTTCAAAGGGAAAGAAGTTCCCAAGTATCAGTGTCACATGGCATAATGGATGTTGCAAGAGCTCTTCTCACCATGAACAATTCTGAGCTTATTTTCTTAATAGCAGATCTATGGACCACTCAGGCAACTACACAGACCATTTTGAACAGAAAAATGGCACTTGTTATATATGAAAAACAAAACAATACTTCCAGATTCATGGCTTTTGGAAAAGAAGTCTTGTCGAAGATGATATGAACGGATTGTAATAAACAGATTGTCTTTAAGAAGAGTAATTTAAAGCTGGGACATCAGATTTAAGAAACGAGTTTTGACCAAAACAGAATCGACTTAAACCTATTTACAAAGGTTTTCGTCAAATACAGTATTTCTTTGCAAAAAATACAAAAACATACAAGTATGTCTTTTTTTAAATTTTTAAATGTAATGGTACTGGACTTAACATTTTCCTTTTACGAGAAGAAATGGCAGCGGTGTATTTTATTTGTAATTTAGTTGGACTGTTTGCTAAATGTTAGCAATTATAGCAAAATATGAATAATAAAAAAGAAAAAGTTGTCAGATCAGAATCTGACCTCCCTTTTTTTTCCCCCGCTGCATGAATCTTGATTATATCAAAGCAAAATAAATTGGAATTAGTAACATGCTATTTTCCATTCATCTAACTGACAATTAAGCTAAGTGAAGCAAATTTAGCCTTGAAGTATATAGAATTACTCTACGTTAAACAGAAAAGAGCTAGAACCAGTCAGTGTATCTTCAGTCACTACTCTGCAAATGATGTTTTGTTATTTTGGAAAAGCTACTTTAGGAAACTTAAGTTTTAATATACACCATTTTTTAAAACTGTCCTTTCATTATCAGCACGTTATAGTAATTCTAGTCGAATGTTTATTTTCTTTAGTTATATCTTACTGAATGCTTCATCTAAGGAAAGCACCAGTTGGAGAAGCCAAACCTGAGCTGTGACAGAATTCTACAAATAGAAAATGACTTAAAAGTTTACACTGGAGAAATTCCAAAAGAAAGGACAGGCCAAAATCCAACAAATCAACACGAGGAATTTCCCTTTAATACCTTCCATGATCCCTTGTTTAATGATTTCTTTTCCTAATTCAAGTACTCCAACTTTGAGTGGAGGTATAACTGGAAATGTCTCCCTTCGAGGGAGTTCTGAGAGCAATGCCACTCTAGCCTCATCAGATGACCTTCCGTGGGCAGCTCAGTATATTAAGCACCATTTGGGAACACCGTGAAAGAGTTCGGAAAGGAGCACAAACCACAAGAATGGTGAGCAGTAGAAAGCAACAAGAGTGAGGGGCCATGACCGAGCCGAAGGTAGCTGAATCCGGAGCATGTGTGGCCAGTTAATCAGACCCTTACGTTTGCCTTTCTTCTCATTATACTGTCTACACTCAGCAGGCTATCTTCAAGGGCACTCTCCCTGTGTCCCTGTGTTTTCACCTTATACGGACACCAGTCATATAGATTTAAGGGCCCACCCTTCTCCAGTAGGACCTCATCTTAACTAATTACATCTGCAAAGACCCCATCTCCAAATAAGTTCACATTCTGAGACACTGAGGGTTAGGACTCCCAACATTTCTCTTCTGGGAGGACACAATTCAACTCATAACACCTCTTAAGGGAATGAGGGTGCAGAATAGGGCAGGGAAAAAGTTTGGCGAAGGTATAGGTTCAGCTCAATTCCAGCCCCAGCCTGATCCCACAAGAAGCTCTGAAGGCTGAATGGCATCATGAAGTTGACCCCTGTCAAGGGAGGGGGCTAGCAGCCTTTCGTTCTTCCCGAATCACTCCGCTCTTGTCTGCAGATAACCCCTGAAAGGAAGACGTATCGTCCTGGGCATTTCTGATCCACTCGCTCTAAGGTAGTGGTTGACCAACTTTAGTGTGCATCAGAGCAGATGGTTGGACCCCAATCTCAAGTTTCTTACTCAATAGGCCAAGGGTGGGGCCCGAGAATTTGCATTTTTAACAAATGACCAGATGATGCTGTTGCTGCTCGTCCAGGGACCATACTTTGAGCCCAACTGACATAGGCCAGTTCTCAGAAGGAAACGGCTTTTTAAAAAATAATTTTTTTATTTTTTATTTTTAAATTCCAGTATAATTAACATACAGTGTTATATTAGTTTCAATTGTACAATATAGTCATTCAACAATTCTTTACATTACCCAGTGCTCATCTTTTTTTAAAGATCTTTATAATCTCCACACCCAATTTGTGGCTTGAACTCATAACCTCGAGATCAAGAGTCAGAGGCTCCACCGACTGAGCCAGCCAGACTCCCTCAGACAAGTGTACTCTTAATCCCCTTCCCCTATTTTACTCATTCTCCTCCCCTCTGGTAACCACCAGTTTATTAAGAGTCTGAGTTTTTGTTTTGTTTTGTTTTTCTTTCTTTTTTCGTTTGCTTTGTTTCTTAAATTCCACATATGAGTGAAATCATATGGTATTTGTCTTTCTCTCACTGACTTATTTCACTTAGCATTACACCCTCTAGATCCATCCATGTTGTTGAAAATAGCAAGATCTCATTCTTTTTTATGGCTTAGTAATATTCTATTTTTTATCTATATCATATCTTCTTCATCCATTCATCTATTGATGGACACTTGGGTTGCTTCCATAATTTGGCTATCGTAAATAATGCTGCATAGGGGTGCATATATCTTTTCAAATTCGTGTTTTTGTATTCTTTGTATGAATGTTCAGTAATGAAACTACTGAATCATATGGTAATTCTATTTCTAACTTTTTGAGGAACCTCCATACTGTTTTCCACAGTGGCTATAGCAGTTTATATTCCCACCAGTAGTGCAAGAGGGTTCTTTTTCTCCACATCCTCACCAATACTTGTTGTTTCTTATGGGTTTTTTATTTGACACAGAGAGAGAGGACACAAGGATCGGCAGAGAGAGGGGGGGAGAAGCAGGCTCCCTGTGAGCAGGAAGCCTGGTAGGGCTCAATCCCAGGACCCTGGGATCATGACCTGAGCCGAAGGCAGACACTAAAGACGCCGCAGTTTATGTTTTTAATTTTAGTCTTCCTGACGGGAGTGAGGTGATAATTGATTTGGAATTCCCTGATGATTAGTGATGGAGAGCAAATTTCATGTGTTTTTTGGCCATCTGGATGTCTTCTTTGGAGAAATGTCTGTTTGTGTCTTTTGCCCATTGTTCAATTGGATTATTTGTTTTTTTGTTTAAGGATTTATTTATTTATTCTAGAGAGACAGTGTGTCGTGGGGTGGGGGTAGAGGGAGGGGGAGAGTCTCAAGCAGACTCTAAGCGCGGAGCCCACCATAGGGCTCCATCTCACAACGCTGAAATCATGACCTGAGCTGAAACCAAGAGTTGGACACCCAACTGACTCTACCTCCCAGGCACCCTTATTTTTTTTTTTTTTTGAGTTATATAAGTTCTCTATGTATTTTGGATACTAACCTTATCAGATATATCATTTGCAAGTATCTTCACCCATTCCGTAGGTTGCCTTTTTGATTTGCTGATTTTCTTCCTTTGCTGTGCAGAAGCTTTGTGTTTTGGTGTAGTCCCCATAGGTTATCTTTTGCTTTTGTTCCCCTTGGCTTAGGAGACATGTCTAGAGAGATGTTGCTACAGAGAAGGAAGCAGCTTTGAGTAGTCAGCGCCCCCACTTAGAGCAGCCAGCAGGTGGGACGAGTGCACTGAGAGGAAGGGGAATCTGGGCAGAGCAGCAACAGTGTAAGAACCACACCATCTTTCTTGACAAGCCTAAGGTATGTGGAGAGCAGGAAAATAAACCCAAAAGTGACGCAGGAGAATCAGCGTCCTTAGGAGAGAGCCAGGTTTTTGCTATAGCGAAGAAAAGGAGAAACGTCTCGGAAAGAGAGACAATACCACCATAGACTGCCAAGTTGTCTGGATAAAAAGCCAGGAAAAGAAGTCTCTATTTTTCAAACAATCAGTGAGACAAGTGGGGTGCCCAGTAATAATGGAGGTGATTTTAAAGCTAAAGAATCATTCTTGGATCTCCCCTGCGTGCCCTGTGACCCAGTTGGCTTGGCTGCTGCCAATTCACTCCTTTTTTCAATCTCTGAATCGTTGGGTGGCCGTAAACTATGCAGCAACAGCACTTAGTCACTCGGGAGGCCTGAAGCATCAAGTGTGGTCCAGTCTGGTTATTTAACTGGGAGAGACAAAGCTTTATGGCAGCTTTGAGCTGCAGCAGAAGCTTCATACGGCTCTTCTAGTAAGAGAGTTATTGAAGATTGTATAAAATTGCAGCAATTTCACTGAACCCAAGAAAATGCTCTGTGGTTAGGAAGGGAAAAGGACTTATTTCAAATGCATTATATGAAAGACAAATTAAAATAGGCAATTTTTTTTTTTAAATGGACTAAAACTAAGTAAAGGGAACACAGAGGGTATTAGCTTTGATATCCGCACAGGTTGCTGGAAAAAGAATTTGGGAATAAAATGTGTATTAATTTAGCAGCAGCAGCCTGAATTATGAAAATAAATGTTTGGAAAATAGCAGAATGTCTTCAAGTTAATAGCGAAGAAGGGAAAAGTTTTCTAAGAACACCTTTGCATTTCAAGCTGAATGGAGAGTAGATGAGAGATAAAACAAGTTGTCCACATAAAACAAGAGAGGAGCTTCCTTCTGGAGTAGACTATTTTTAAAGGGTCCACAGGTTCTGAAATTGAGACCCACATCTTTATTAGGCAGCTCTCCAAGGAAGCCTTATGGGACAAAAAGTTGGGATTTTCAAACGTCTTTAATTTTGTATTAGAAGGTTATTTAAGTGAACAAACAAATAAGAAAAATCCATTTGAGTCAAGTTATTAGCCTCTCTGCACCTCGGCTTATGGCTTGAAATGAGTTAATTTAAGCAATTAGAAAAGAATCTAGCATGTCGGGAGTCTTTATACTGGTTAGCTCTTATTATTTATCTTAAACAAATTCAACCTTGGTAGAGAAAGAAAGAGCAATTTGAAACACATGAGCGAAGTTGTCCATTGTTCCATGCAAAGAGCCTTGATTGAGAGTGAGATGGGAGATACGCATCTGCCATCTTGGTTGCCAGGTACTTTTGTAAGGAGTCTAATGTTTAAAGATAAATATTTTCCCCAGAACATAGCTTCTAAACACAAGCCAACTACTTCATCTGGCACCTCAAGTCGAGAGGCAACCCTCTGTTCCAGTGCGTGCAGGGGACAAAACTTGCTATATTGTTCTCCAGTGCGCTATGTTCTGAAGTGATTTGCAGGGGTCAACAATTTATCTGTATGTGATTTTTGCCTTAAATTTGGATAGTTAAGATGTCCCTCCACTATATGTCTGTATTCATGTCCTTTTGCTGCTGGAACAAATTGCCACAAACTTGGTGGCTTTAAACAACAGAAATGTATCCTCTCGTAGTTCTGGAAGCCAGAAGTTCAAAATCAGCTTCCCTGGGCCACAACCAAGGTCTCAGCAGGCCCCTACTCCCTCCAGCGGCTCTAAGGGAGAATCCAGTCCTTGCCTCTTCCAGTTCCTGGCAGCTGCTCACATTCCTGGGCTTGTAACTACATCAGTACAATCTCTGGCTCTATGGCCAGATCTCCCCCTGCCTTTTATAAGAATCCTTTTATAAGAATACTTGTAGCTGCATTTAGGCCCTCCTCCTTGGTAATCAAGGATATTCTCCCCATCTCAAGACCTTTAAGTTAATCACATCTGCAAGTCTCTCTTGCCATGTAAGTAGCACTCAAGGATTTCAGGAATTAGAATATGAACATACTTACCATTATTCAACCTACCAAAATACTCATTCCCATTTAAACTTTCTGTGTGTGTGTGTGAGAGAGAGAGAGAGAGGAGAGAGAGAGAGACATCATGGGTGAAACCAAAGCTGTGGTCTGATTTGATTTGAGTACCACAGGGCCAACCCAGCCACGTTCATAGGTACAAACTGATCTCCAGAGAAATTGGTTGCTGCTCAACAGGCTTTATAATCTGCTTTGAACACACCAGGTGGATCTTCAATTACAATATTTCCCAAGCTTTAGCTTAACAAAGCAAGTTCTAGCTCCCCATCCTCTCCATGTGTTGTTTTCAGTAAATACACATTTGGTCTTGTGTGAATAAAGAAGATTTCTCAAGCCCTGTTTCAGGATCCATATATCCTCTTGCATTTTCTGATTCTACCACCCTCTCCCTACCCTTGCTGGTTTTTCAAATGCTTTAAGGAATGATAAGTTTTGCTGACACGTGAAATCCAATTTTCTAAATTCTCTAATGAGATTAAATCTAGCCAGTAGAAGCCAGAAACTGCCTTTCATCAGAAGACAAGGATTGAATGTCTTCAGGCACATTGTCAAATTTTTTTTGAAAAAGAAAATGGAAAGGTGGAAAACTGATTCTCATGCACATAATAATTAACCCATTTGTTTTACTCCTCTCTCACTTAAAAGGAATAGATGTTTACGAATTGGTGCTAAATAAATAATAATAATAGTACATTTGGAGAATTATATCCAGAATTTATACATGGAAAAGATCAGGAGGTGCTAACATTTCCCTATTCATACAAGGCAGGTCTAACAGTTGGAGATAGTTCAAGAGACTACAGGTTATATCCCCATTTTCTGTCAGTGGAATGAACAATAATATGAAAGCCTGCAGATTTTGCAAAACTTCTGACTTGTATTCATTTAAATTCAGAATTTGTTGTTTTGGAAGTAGCTAGATCAAGGTCAAGATTGCATGAGGAAACTGAGTGGAAGAAAAGAAACGGTTGAATATGGGTAGCTCAAGGTATTCCTAGGAAACCCACCACAATAACCCTAGTAGTCAATATAAACAGAAAACAGAAAGCTTCAAATAATATAGATAGATTAATCATGGATTTATCTAAACTATTTATAAACTTGGGAATATAACTATACTCTCTCCTCCGATAGCCCTAACCTCACTACCTTGAGACACATTAATATTAAAGACCCCTCACCCAGGAAAGCCCACTCCTTTTTTTGTCTCCATTGGCTAAAACCTACCCATAGTTCTAACTCTACTTCTTGTTTAAAATCTTCCGAAATCATCCAGCTTATTTTGATTAATACACACACACACACACACACACACACACACACATTATACCTGATAGAAATCTATCAAATTGTTTTTATATGTATCATACACTCCTTTGCATTATTTAATTACAAGGATCACTAAATCAGTGATGAAGAAAAGGAAGTAACTTCTTGCCACCATCTCAGGGTTGAGATCTCATTCCTAGGCCAGTTGCCTGAGAGCAGTTTCTGTCTTCAGAAAGGAGGAGGGGATGGATAGAGAAGTGCACACTCCCTGGCTGAAACTTGAGTCTATTCAAACCTTGACAGGAAGTATGGGAGCTGGAAAACAGCCATGTCAAAGCATCTTGCAGTTTGGTTTTACACAAGAAGTAAGGAGTTGCATATACTTCTTTGTTCTGGAAAAAACGACCTAGATGGTATATTTACAAATGTAAAGACCACAGTCTGGGAAAAAAAAAAAAAGATGTTTGACACTGGCTCCAAATGGTTAGGGTCTCAAGCTGCAGTGGGTGATAATATCTCTGTGGTCAGCAGTTACAGCTCAGTAGAACGATGTTCCATTGACAGAATATTTTCTTCCCAAGTGTGCATTTAACACGGATCCGTTGCTGGAAAACTGTGGCTCACTGTGTTGAGAGGATGTGAGTGTGTGTTAGGAAAATGCCTTCAAGAGCTCAGAAACTAAGTGTTAGAAGCTAAAGCAGCTCTTTGCGTGAGAGAAGTTCTGAGACTCTGGATCTGGATTGAGTCGCTTTGAAGCCTAGGTCTCTTTACTGTCATTAGGATTGCTCTGGCCCGTCAGGAAAGATGGCTTTGGGGAGACAGTATCCCTGGAAAATACTGCTAGATAACTACACAACAGAAGCACTTTCCCTTCTTTTCTGCCAACAGAACCTCAAAATAATTTTGGGTATCAATGAGTGCAACCCAAGGAGATGAGTCCTAATTGACTAAGCCAGTTATATTTCTTCCATTCCCCTTTCCCAGGCAATCACTTTCTCGGACTCCTTCAAAGGTAGGGCAGCTCCTGAGACCTCATTCTGGCCAATGAGATGTAACAGGGAATCTTCTGGGGGTGTGTGGTTAGAGGTGGGGGGATGACATCTGCTGCTGCTAGAAAGGGTTTTCTTGTTTGAATAAAAGAAAAGAAAGCTCCAGCTTTAGACCACGATGTCTAGAATTGTGAAGGCCCCCCTTGTAGCTACTAAGTGACTTACCCAAGGACAAGAAGCCAACATGTGGACAATGACACAGGGGAAAGATGCAGAGAGCCTGAGCTACAGATAACTGTTGAGACGATTTCAAACCTAGAATTGCTTTCTCCAGACTTTCTGTTTTGTGAAAAAATTAAATGTCTGTATTACTAAAGATACAGTGGGTAAATATAAAGGAGAGTATTCCATTACTTGCAGCCAAATGTATCTTAAATAATAGAGCACTTCAGTCTTGTCACTGAAAATAGCAGCAGCAGAGGCCATGCTGGGATGACGTGGCTAACAAACCAAAGTGAAAGAACTGGAGTAAATTTTTCCTGAACAAATATGAGAGAGTGTTCTAGAGACTCTCAGAAGCATGGCCAAGTTCTTATGCAGATAGTTGGGGCTCAGAGTCATTCACAGTCTGAATCTAATATAAATATGATCTTAATTGTACTCTCACAGGGGTCCCACGTGAGTCACAGGGGACGGACACACACAGCCTTCTCTCCCATCGCGATGAGCCAATTATACCCAAGTTGTCCATCTCTGTGCTACTCACGGTGCCATCCTGCAATGAGATGGGAAGCTAGTACCAGAATGTAAACCAGCTTACTGCTTCCTTCATCGAAAAGTCTTGCCACCAAAAAAATAAGTAAACTAAACAATGTGCTCGGTGATGTACATTTGGTGACAGGTTCCTTATCTCCCTGTTTCTTCGCTAATTGATAACGTTTGCAGACCTACAGCTGGTCCACAGACCACACAGGCTAATGAGCTAGAGGTCAGGCACCTGGGTAGCCTACATGTGATAATTTACAAGGAAATTTATAAGGAATCGCATTATGCTTCTCTGAAAACTACTCCAATGATCACAGTGGTAGACGTCTTTACCTCTAAAGGTGCTGGCTACCAAGTTATAGTTCCTTTGAAATTTTCCTGAATACTGAATAAGTGCTTTTGTAGGCATCATTGCCCGCTTTCAATAAAAAGTCAGTATCTCTCTGTTAAATTATCTCATTTAAAATTTGCTCACAAATGATAAGGTGGTAACTGTGTAGCTAAGCAGATGGTTGGAAGTAAATAAATTCATGTTCCATGTAATTTTCAATTAGATCTTTCACCTATACCCACGATTCTCTTTTTCATTAGGTTAAAAATATGTAGGTGCTAAGTATCTGTGACATTATTTAGGAATTGCATTCAGCTATGCGAGATAGAAACTTGGAAGGGGAAAAAAGTAGCTAAACACATGAAATGTTTTGTTTTTCTCACCTAAAAGCTCCTGAAGTTAGGTGGCTCCAGATCGGTACAATGGCTCTATGATGCCATCAGGTCTCTTGTGTTTCCACTTGGCCATCCTTGGCTGTTGCTTCGTGGCCCCGACTTGGCTACTCTATTGTCAGATTTATGTTCCCAGTCCAGGCAGGACAAAAGGAAAGGGCAAAAAGCAAAAGGCACATGGGAGCTAATTCTGACCTCTTCTGGACAGTTTTAACAACTGGTCAACCAAGGAATTTCTGCTTGTATATCTTCTTGGCCAGAATGCTGAGTCATGACCACCCATGTTTGCAAGAAAACTGAAAAAAAAAATAAAATAAAAATAAAGGTTTTTGTTTACCCTTTATATTGGTTTGCTAGGGGTGCCATAACAAAGTACACACAGAGTGGCTGGCCCAAACAACAGAACTTTATTTTCTCACAATTCTGGAGACTAGAAGTCCAAGATCAAGGTGTCAGAGGGTTGGTTTCTTCTGCGACCTCTCTCCTTGGTCTGTAGGTAGGTGGCTGCCTTGTTTCTGTTTTCACATGGTCTTTTCTCTGTGTGTAATCTATATCCAAATGTCCTCTTATTAGGATGCCAGTCATATGGGATTAGGGACCACCCTACTGACTTCATTTAACCTAATCACCTCTTTAATTATCCTATCTCCAAATACAGTTACACTGTGAGATACTGGCAGTTATGACTTCAATATATGAATCTTAAAAGGACACAATTCACAGGACACCTGGGTGGCTCCATTGGTTGAACATCTGGCCCTAGGTATTGGCCCAGGTCGTGATCTCATGGGTTGTGGGATCGAACCCTATGTTAGACTCTGAGCTCAGCGGGGACTCTGCTTGGAGATTCTCTCCCTCTGCCCCCACCCCACTCTCTTTCTCTCTCTCAAATAAATAAATCTTAAAAAAAAAAAAAAAAAAAAGACACAATTCAGCCCACAACACCCTTCCAAACATAATCCGGGTTCTGTTAGTAAGAAACAAGGGGGAAATTAAGATAGGACACCGTGACTTCCACCAAACCTACTATATTGCCTGATTTTCTTCAAACAAACAAACAAATAAAAGAAGCTTAAAAATTGCCCCAAATTCAGTTTAGTTATAAATATGATGCATGATGAGGCCTACCCATCCATAACAAAACACTTATTTGTTTATTTAAGATAATTTGTCTTATAATAAGACTTGCCCCAGTTGCCCAGAGCTTACATTGGGAATGCTCTGTAAGGCACCAACAGGTATCCATTATGTTGACTAGCAATTACCACAAATAAAGGAGAATTTGCTTCCTTGAGGATCACTATTCCTAATGTTTGCTGAGGCCTTTTTAATTGAATTTATGATTCAGTTGGGAAACTGGTTTTTTTGTATCAGAAGTTTTATGTCTCCTGACCATTAACTGAATTAAGTAAAAATCCTTGATTTTGTTGGTGATATTTTTCCTTTCCTTTTTGTTAGATTATCCATCATATTAATTAAATGACCATGTAAAGAAACTACCTGCAATATTACTACATAGGTCTGTCCTTCAAAGCTTAGGGATAGGAAGTTTGAGAAATGATTTGTTAGGCAAAATTCTTTTGTATCTTGCTTTGGTTTTTTTAAATAAATATACCAGTTCTCTTGAAATATAATTCCACTTATCAAAAAATTCCTACTATTAAATTGTAAAGTCAGTGATTTTTAATATAATCACAGAGTTGTGCAACCATCACAACTATCTAATTCCAGAACATTTTATCACCCCAAAAGGAAGCTCCATTCCCATTAGTAATCACCCAGCCACCCACCTCCCCTTTGCCCTTCTCTAGCCTTGGCAATCACTAATCTACTTTCTGTCTATAGATTTGCCTATTCTGGACATCTCATATAAATGAAATCATTTAACATGTGGTCTCTTGTGTCTGGGTTCTTTCACTTGACATAATGTTTTCATTTCATCCATATTGTCACATCTATCAGAATTTCATTCCAGTTTTTGATTGTTATTGTTTTGTGTTGTGTTGTGCTGTTTTTGTTTGTTTGTTTTTAATGGCGATAGCTTTAATCTAGTCTTCCTGGCTCTTTCTCCTCCACTCCATTGTCTACAAGGCAACCAACCTGGTATTTTCTAACACATCTCTTTTTTTTCCCCTTCTATTTTAGTTTCTATTACTCTTTCTTTCTTAGATCTCCTGGAAATTATCCATTGAGGGATAAATATTCCCATCACCTAGTTGTGCCTGTCAAATGAAGAAAGAGGATATTGCTTTGTATTACAATCCTCAGCTTTTAATGAGGGAGGAATTCATTCATGCAAACATACAGGCAGTAAATGTGTAGCACTTCTATTTGTAAGCACATCTGGCTCAGAAATAGAAGGATCTCATAGTCAGGCCCACCTGCAAATTCCCCAAATATAAAAAAAGACAAACCACACCGATTCTTCTTGCATCTGGTTTAACTGAACTTGAAAAAGGATACCTGTTATCATATCGTGCATTCTCATTCCGGAATGTCTCTCTTTCATTCAATTCACAGGGGACTCTGGGTGGGAATGGATGTCAGCATTAATTAACCCACCACTGTATATTTTATCATGAGGAAAAGATGAAGAGCAGCGGAATGAGACGTAAATACATGTGGAATTTCTGTATATATAAGTGAAAATAAAGGGGTTTGAAAGAATATATAGCAAATGGCTAATAGGGCTGGATTGCCTTAGTAAGGCACACACATGTGGCAGAAAAATTCAGGGACCTGCTACTTTACAGAAGTTTCTGGGAGTCCAATAGAGGGAACACCTCAGAAAATCTGAAAAAAAGGAAAAAGGGTCTTTGCAGATGTAATTAAGTTCAAGATCTTGAAATGGGTTGATTATCCTAGATTATCAGGGTGGGCCCTAAATGCAATCACGCGTGTCCTAATAAGAGAGAGATAAAGGACAATTTGAAGACAAAAGAGAAGACACACAGAGAGAAGACAACACGAAGAGAAAAGCAGAGATTGGAGGGATGTGGCCACAAGCTTAAGGCATGCCAGCAGCCATCAGAAGCTAGAAGAGACAAGGCACTCCCTAGAGCCTCCAGAGGGCGTGCAGGCCTGCTAACACCTTGATTGTAACCCAGTAATAACGATCTGAGACTTCTGGCCTCCAGAATTGTGAGAGAACACATTTCTGCTGATTTAAGCCACCAAGTTTGTGGTAATTTGTTATAGCAACTACAGGAAGCTAATGTAGTAGCCTAAAACAATGCAAATTTATTCTCTTTACAGTCCTGTCTCTGTTTGAGACAGAAGTCTCAAATCAATTTCACTGAAATTGTCAAGGTGTTGGCAGGAGGACCAGTTCCTTCCAGTAGCTCTGAGGGGAGAATCTATTTCCCTGCCTTTTTTGGCTTCTGGTGACTGTGGCCTTTGGCTTCTGGCCCCTTCTTCCTTCTTCCCAAGGCATCACTCCAATCTCTGTTTCCTCATCACATTGCTCTTTCCTCTGAGTCTACCTCAGATTCCTCTTGCATTCTTCTTTTAGGGAATGTTGTGATTACATTGGTCCCACTCAGATAATCTTGGGTAATCTCAAAATTCTTAACCGCATATGCAAAGTCTCTTTTGCCACATAAGCCACCATGCCGGGGTTCTAGAAATTAGGATGTAGATGTACTGGGGAGCCATTATTTAGCCTACCACACTACCTAACCACTGGATTTCAAATGACTATGCAACCTGATCTTCCCATCATGAACTGAGGTGTTATCTGATCCAGCAAACACTAATGTTGTGTGCAGCTCTACTCCCTCCTCAAGGAAAAATATTAGGCTCAAGCAGGTTCTAAAGACACCAGATTTTTCACAAACATGTAGCTTATATCTTAATATTCCTACTTCTGATGTACTGCCATATCGCCTCATCTCATCCATGACAATTGATAGGGAATAAGAAAGTTAAAGAAAGGTTTTCAGATCATTCTGCATAACATGATGGCACCTCCCATAAATGGACTGCCTCAGCATTACAGTGCCACTCATATTGGCTATGAAGGACAATGAGGCAGATACATTCAGTGACAAGAACTTTGAGCAGTACATATGTTTATCCTCTGCTTGGAAACAGACATGCCCAGGTATGTAGATCAATATGAATCCATGTTCAAGGGCTACCAATTTGGCTATATGGTGAGGATCTTGGAAGGAACAAGAATGAAAAATTAGTGATGAGGGAGACTATAGAAGTATATGATGGTGGGGCAGATTTTTATTTTCCAAAGATGGCCACACCAGTATGTCTCATCCCATACACACTCCTTATAGCATGACATTCCCCCATTGAGAGATGAGTCTGTGATCCCTCTCCTTGAGTTTGGCAGGCCTATGACTGTGGCAGAAGCAATGTTATGTGACCTCTAAGACTGTCATAAAAGCCCATACAGCTTTCTTCTACTCTTCTTGGGAGGCTTACCTTTGGAACCCGGTAACTGTGCTGTGAGGAAACTAAGCACCCACATGGAAAAGCCACATGTATATGTTCCAGCCCAATCCCAGCTGAAGATGTAGCCAATAGCAGCATCAACCCTCAGATATGTGAGTGACCAAGCCTTTAGAATAATCCAGCCCCAGCCTTCAAGCCACTCCTAGTGACACTAAGTACAGCAGAGATGTACAATCCCTGCAAGATTTGCCTAAATAGATTCATGAGCAAAGCAAATGTTTTCTTCAGCCATTAAGTTTGGGCTGATTTGTTGAACAGCAATAGATAATTGACAGATAACCTCTCAGAATTGGTCTAAAGTGTAAAATTATTTGTGCCCTTGTGAATGCTAACTACAAGTCAACCCGCTACAGATGGGGCACTTAAAAATCTGGAGGACAAGTAGAACTCTTCATGGATGTCAGTCAGACTCTTTCCCCAGCCACCTAGTGCTTGCTGAATATGAACAGGTAGCCATGGTGGGAGGGATGGACTTTCCCTCACCCAGACTGATCTGGCTACTTCCATTGCAGAGCAACTTAATTTGCCAATACCAAAAGCCACCAATGAGCCCATTATACAGTACCATAAACTAGTACCTAGTGGCGGGTTGACCACATTGGAAACCTTCCATCATAGGGAAGCAGAGATGGCCCTAATGAAGTAGAAATGTATTCTGGATATGTATTAGCTTTCTTATTTGTCATGTATGTGCCAGTACTACCACCCATAGACTCACTAAATGCCTTGTTCACTCAACTACTGACCAAAGAGCTAAATGTACAGAAAAAAAAGGTATGTGATGAATCAGTGCCTATGGCAAACAATGATCTTACCATGTATCCCAGCACACAAAAGCAATCAGTCTTCTAAAACAGCAGAACGACTTATTGAAGTAGACATTACTGTGTCACCTGGGAAATAATATCGTGTTAGGTTGGAATGCTTTGCTGCAGGATGTGATACAGGCTCTGATCAAAAAATCAATAAGGGGCCAAGATGTAATAATAGTGGTAGATTTATGCTCTCATCTGTAACAACAACAACAAAAGGAGAAAGTAGTTGAAAAAACAGTTTTGAAGAGACTAGACATCAGGCAAGGAAGGACAGTGATCCTGGAGGAACAAGAAACAAATGAGGTGAACCCTATGATTATTCTCGTGTACTGGCTTGAGAGAGTTTCTAGGCTTTAGTGCAGGGAGCAGAAACCCAGATAGAACCAAATGGGCTTCTGAGTTAAGGAGAAGGAATGAAAAGTCTAGAGAGAAAAGTGACAGAATTCACAGGACAATACCAAAGAGAAGAGAGCTGCACATAGACAGGACACCAGGGATCCACAAAGGCTATTCCTTCAGTGTTGAGTAATGATCATCTGTGTGTGTGAGGAAAATATCTTAGGCAAGGGAAAGAATTAGAAAAACAACAGTGCCTAGCATCCACACTGGGTCTGGAGTGGTGCCCACAAACTAGATTGGAAGACCTCATAATCCACAGGGCATTGAGTAGAGTACTTAGAAGGTTTTTGCCTCAGTCATGAGAAAAATTAGCCCTAGACTAAGCATAGCTTAACAAATCCTAAAAGCAAGACTCAAAAGGATCAACGTGTTAAAGCAACTTCCCTGTGTTGAAAAACAAAACTCAAGAATATTTATAGAAATACAAAAATATCCAACACCCATGGTGTGCCTTCCTGCGCTACAGAAGCTAGAAAGCTATAAACGACATTTCTCAGATCCTCTTACATCTAGGGCCCTGGAGGCAAGTTTTTAATTTGGTTTTTGTTTTGTATTATATTTTTCCCAACCAGATGTATTTTCATATGACTTGGAAGGCAGAAGTAAAGCAGAAACATTTTTTCCTGAAGCTTTGGTTGATTCTAGAGATACACATCCTGGTTTTATGCTGCAGCTGTGTTCCCGTATCCAGGTAAGAGCCTTGTGGGTCTTGGAGCAATGGCAATAGTAGCAGAAGCTTCCTGATTCATTTAGCAGAGCTCATTGAAGTCAGCAGTTTCAGGGCGAGCTTCTCAATTTTTCACTTTCCTAATAGTGGCAGAGGTAGCAGCTCCCCTTATAGGTAAAAATGGTGGTATGATTCTGCAAATATGGCCTAAATACCAATTCTCCAGTCCTTCCAACTTCTTATATTATACCTCTTTTAGATCAAAAGAGCTGGAATTAATTGTGTTCCTTGAAAATAAATCTTATTATGGGAATCTGTATTCGTTATCTATTGCTGCGTAACAAATCCCTTCCTCCCCAGTTTAGTAGCTTAAAATAACAAATACTTATTATCTCATAGCTTCTGTGGGCCAGGAATTCAGGAGCAGATTTCCTTGGTGCTTCTGGCTCAGGGACTCTCATGTGGTTGCAGTCAAGATCTCAGCTAGGGCTGCAATCCTCTGAAGGCAGGACTGGGGCAGGAGGCTCCACTTCCAAGATGGCTCACTGACAAGGTTATTGACAAGATGCTTCAGAATCCTAACTTGTTATTAGCAGGAGGCCTCACTTCCTCACTGTCTGGGTCTCTGTACCAAGCTGCCTGTGTGTCCTTAAAATATAGCATCTGACTTCCCCCCAGAGCAAGCAATCCAAGAGAGAGAACAAAGAGGAAGCTGCAGTGCCCTTTATGACCTTGTGTCCTAAGTTGCATGCCATCACTTCTGCTTTATTTTGTTTGTTAAAAGCAAATCCTAAAAGTCCAGCCCACACTCAAGGAGAGGGAGTTTAGACTCCACTTCTTGAAGGGAGGCGTGTCAAAGAATTTGTGGACATATTTTAAAGGGACACATAATTTTCCACAGATGTAAGAGTATATGATTTTTGTATGTAAATATCCATGCAGTTTGTATGTAGTATCTAACATTTATAAAATACCTCTCATAATTACTAATAATTCCAGCAACCCCAAATCAGGCTCTCTCATCTCTTTTGGGAACTGGTCACATTTCTTCAGTTTTTCTTCTATCACCCTAATTTTTCTTCTTCGAAGGCAAGTTTTCATGAAGGTTAATGTGCCTCTCCTTACTCAAACTAATGTAAAGATAAGATTTGTCCCCATAGTCACTGTGGATACCATGATTTTTCATGCTAAATAATCATCAGTGACCACAGACCTATCTTATTTTTGAGTAAAAAATAAAATTCTACAATTGTTTCAAAGCAGGAGGCCCCAAGTATAATTAAAATATAGGTAAATCACTTTTAAAGTGTCAGCGTGGGGGATATCTGGTTGGCTCAGTCGGATAAGCATGTGACTCTTGATTTCGGGGGTTATGAGTTTGAGCCTCATGTTGGGTTTAGAGATTACAATAAATAAATAAATAAATAAATAAACAGATAGATAAATAGATAACTAGATAAATAAATAAACAAACAAACCTACCTACCTACCTACCTTTAAAAATAAATTTAAAGAAGTGTCAGAGTAAGGGAATAAGAAGGGATTGAGTTATCTTACCGAATTCATTGAAGAAGTGACTTCAAATATTTATGAATAGTTTTAATTCATTACATATTTTTTAAAAGAGCAATGAAATTATTTTTAAGGGAGTCCCACTGAAAAGAAGAAGCCACCCTTGTGTAACAGTATCATTTAGCAAGATATTTCAGAAGTATTTTGACAATGCAAAAGAGGCGTTCCTAATGAAGCTATGGCTATGTCACAAAAATTAAGAAATTGTATTAACCGTTCATATTTGTTTTAATGTCCCTGTAACTTTGAAATTTAAATATTTTATGTATGTTTATGTATGTATGTTCCCTAAACCCTATCAGTAAAAGTGATAATAGCACTTAGCACAGTGTCCAGCAAGAAGACTAGTTATAGATGTAGAGTTAGTGCCCACCACATTTCCTTGTATTAATTGATGGTTTCATGTAGCTAATGAGTGAGATTCGGTCACCTCAAGAAAAGTAGTATCAGCCTGGCTGGCAATCATTTCAAAGTTCATTAAAAATCTTCCAGCTCAGGGTGCCTGGGTGGCAGAGTTGGTTGAGCGTCTGACTCTTGGTTTTGGCTCAGGTCTGATCTCAGGGTCATGAGATCAAGCCCCATGTTGAGCCCTGAGTCAGGTTCCACACTCAGCATGGATTCTATTTGTGTTCCTTTCTCCCTATCCCTTTGCCCCTTCCTTCTGCACTCCCTCTCTCTCTAAAATTAATAAAATAAATCTTTTTGTTTAAAGATTTTATTTATATATTTGTCAGAGAGAGAGAGAGAGCAGCAGGCAGAGGGAAAAGCAGCTTCCCTGCTGAGCAGGGAGCCCAATGTGGGACTCCATCCCAGGACCCTGAGGTCATGACCTGAGCAGAAGGCAGACGCTTAACCATCTGAGCCACCCAGGCACCAAAATAAATCTTTAAAAACAAAATCTTCCAGCTCATTTCACTTGACTTGACTGGTTTTCTTTTATGCCCCATTTGTTGAACCCATAACAATTTTCAAGATTAATATGCGGTATACCACAAGACACAGCTCATATCCCCACCCCAACCTGTCAAATGAATGGAAAATACGAGAACATGAAAGATAATAGTGAATGAAGTAGGGATGCTGAATTCTAAATATAAATTCCCAGCGCAGGTATCATCAAATTCTTATTACTGATTGTCTTTTCAAAGTACTTCATGTTGGTCTGCCTGCATCTGGTTGGCTTTTTGTCAAGCTGTTCTCAACTCCTGTTTACTCTAACTACATATATGTAGTTTCCATTTCAAAAGCTAAGATAAATTGGACTATAATGAAAAGCATTGTATGAGATATGAGTGAGTTTGACACGGCTTTAAAGGATAGAATTGACCTCAACAGATATGTAGGCACAACAGATGGCATCTACTGTAGAAGGGTGAGGATAAGCGAACTGATGGAGACTAGAAAGTGCAAAGCATTTTCAGCACTTGAATACTCTTTGATCCTAAGTAAAGAATGTTACCAGTTGTGAAAGGAGGTATATTAAAACACAATATTTAGGTACACACCTGTTAATTTTGGAGAATGCAATAACCCTGACTTACATAAGCCACCCATCAACCAAGAAAGGGAACACCCAAGGAATGAGTCATGGCCTTTTCTTGACTCTTTGGCTGTATTGGTCTAGTATATTGTTTAAGAAACATACGCCCACACACGCCCCAATAATAAAAAGTAGTCATTTGCTTTTTTGACAAAAGACTATTGTCAGGACATAGGAAATCTGAGGAATCTCTAGTAATTGTACTACAAATACTACTAATACCTGGAAAAGATATGATGACCACACCCACAATGTTCTCTCCAAAGACTTCTAGAATCTAGTCTTCCCAGTAGGATGAGGCAAAATGATGCACTTAACCCTACTATAAGGAAGCTTGGAAATAGTCTAGTGTCCAAGAACGGTTGTGACAAATTCCTCTTGTAGCATTAGGTAATGACTAGTCACACAGTCCTCTAATTGTATATATAGTCCTTAGAAAAATGAAAAATATGTTTTTAGGTCTGACGAGCTTAACAAAGGATGTCTGTAATTCAGATTGGAATGTTTAGCTCACACATAAAACACACATGTTGATTTATTCAAAAACTGTTTAAATTAAAAACTGTGTCAGTCGCTCTGCTAGGTGATAGGGGCAGAAAGTGGAATAAAAAGGAAGTATAAGACTGAATTCCTCCCTGCATAGGAATCTACAGTTGTATAAGGGAAAAATAAGGGAAGAAGAAAATATGAGAGGAAAGGTTCACATTGTCCTCCCTGTCGCTCTAATATATGTTTTTTATGTTTATCAAACATGTATACTTGATTCTTTGAACGAGTAGTTCTACAAGAGTTTCCCTACCTCCTTTCACTTTCCATTTAATAAAGGCAGATGTGTCCTTCTTCCAGAAGACTCATGAAAGAAGCATCACAGATTTCTTTTTTTTTTAATTTTTAATTTTAATTCCAGTATAGTTAACATACAATGTTACATTAGTTTCAGGTGTACCATATAGTGAGTCAACAATTCTATATATTACTCAGTGCTCATCATAAGTGTACTCTTAATCCCCCTCACCTATTTCATCCATGCCCCTACCCACCTCCGCTCTGGTAACCATCAGTTCATTCTCTATAGTTAAGAGTCTGTTTCTTGGTTTGTCCCTCTCTGTCTTTTTTTCCACTGCTCATTTGTTTCATTTCTTAAATTCCATAAAAGAGTGAGATCATAAGGTATTTGTCTTTGTCTAACTTATTTCATTTAACATTATACTCTCTAGCTCCATCCATGTTGTTGCAAATAGCAAGATTTCATTCCCTTTTATGGCTGATATATAGATATCTCACATCTTCTTTATCCATTCATTTATCAATGGACACAAGCTGCTTCCATAATTTGGCTATTGTAAATAATGCTTCAATAAACATAGGGATGCATGTATCCCTTTGAATTAGAGTTTTTGCATTTTGGAGGTAAATAACCAGTAGTGCAATTACTGGATCATAGGGTAGTTCTATTTTTAACTTTTTGAGAGACCTCCCTACTGTCCACTGCACCAGCTTGCATTCCCACCAACAGGAGGCAGCACAAATTTCTAACATAGGGTTGGTATGGAAAGAGATTATCTATTTACAGACTCCTAAATAGGAGGGTTTGCTTGGTAATCACCATCTGGTCTAGATTTCACTAACAGAAAGAAAAATAAATAAATAAACATTAATTTGCACCATACCAAATAGCAGAAGCTTTTTTCATTTTCTGGACATCATCTGGAAGGCACTGATAATCAAATAGGCAGAAAATCCCCATGTGATAATCAAGAACTGGCTACAAATGTATTGACATGTTTCCTACAGACGACTGTGATTTTTCCTGATTCTCCTGACTCACCTAAAAAGATCACAGTTCAGGAAATAAATTAGCAGTCAACCTTAAGTTAATGGTCCATCAACTACCACCTGCCTTCTTGGCACCAAATACTGTGCTGGGCACTTTGCAAACATCAATCCATTGTATTGTCCTAACAACTCTTCGAATTAGGTATATATGGGTCCATTTTATTACTCAAAAACTGAGGGTTGGTCTTCTGGGATATGATATAAGATTAGAACTTCTTCAAAGAACTTCTATTTCACCTAACAGGATGATCCAAAAATTTACTTGCAACCAGCAAACAAGAAAACATGTCTAAGCAAGTGCTACAAACCTCAAAAACGGGTGTTCAAAGAAAGAAACAGAAGATTCTGGACTTGAGCTGAGGAGCAGGTGGCTCAGCTTCTTACACCATCTCCACCATCCAGACATCATAATGCATTTGAAAAGTTCTCACTAATCTCAAGTCCAGAGAAAAGCAAACTGGATAACCAGTCTCGTCTTTCTCTCTCCTCCTCCTCCTTTTTCTTCTTCCTCTTCTTCATCCTTCTTTTCACAAAGCGGTAATGGAAACTGGTAAAGAAGAGGGTAAAACAAGGAAAGTGAAGAGCAAAGCTGGTTTTCTTTAGCAGAAGCAAAGACTTCAATGCTGTACATGGTATGACCCATTGGAATGGTGGAGTGAAGCTTGGTATTCAACAAAATCTCCATGAGAGAACGAAGACACCACACACATACACACATTCGCACTCCACGCTACATTTCCTCAGGCTGTAGAGGGGTAAATAAGAAAGCAAGCCCCCAGCTCCACATTATCCTTCAGAGGGGATAAGTGGTCTCAGCTATAGCAGAATTAAGTCAAGAAATCACTTACACTGTCTCACAGCCAATAGAATGTATGCCCGGACAGAGCCACGCATGAAAAAGAATACAGTGACAACCATGAAAACTTAATCGGGACATTTTTAAAAAGAAGGAAGGAAAGAGTGAAAATCAAAAGAGAGAGACACAGGGAAGAAGGAAACATTGAAGAAAAAGACAAAGGGCTCAAACCAGAAGAAAATCTAATTCAAGGAACAAAAGGAAACTCCCTGAACTTGCATCACTGAATAAAAAATGAATAAGAATATCAACTAAAGAAAGCAAGAGATCAAATAAAAGATTAAAATAAAATAAAAAGAGAGCTTGTGAATTGGAGGGAAAATTGAAGACTAAGATAATATCATTAAAAAGCAAATAAACATGTAAAGAAATAGTCTTTACTAAAAAAATTGTGTTACTGAAATAGAGGAAAGCCCTGAGATAATCACAATATATATTGATGAAAATGAAAAGAAGTGCACACAGAGAGAAACTGAGATGGAAAATAAAGTCAGTCAAATAAAAGGATAATTGTTGGCTCTTATTTAGAGAATCGATTTAGAATCCATGAAAATGTATCACTCAGATCTCCTTGGGGAGTGTGACTTTTAATCTTTTTTCTTGTACTATAAATGTAGACAAAAGCATAGTTATAGTTGCTTTGCCTGTGACTGTCACCAATAGAATTAAATATGCTCATATGACATTCCAATTAATACAGATTTGTGAAGTATCTTTAATGTTCATAACAAGTTCAAAATTATAGTTATTAGTCTGATCACTAGAGCTGATTGTTTAATGTGTAATAAAGAAGCATATATATTTCTATGTCGCAATTTTTTTTTAAGATTTTATATATTCGAGAGAGTGGGGGGGGAGGAACAGAGGGGGAGGGAAAGGAAGGGAGAAAGAAAGTAGGAGGTAGAGTCTGGAGTAACTCCTCAAACTCCCCGCTGAGCATGGAGCCCCACGTGGGGCTCAGTCTCACGACCCATGAAATCATGACCTGAGCCAAAACAAAAGTCGGGTGCTCAACCTACTGAGCCACCCAGACACCCCACTATATCACAAAATTTTAAAAATATTTTGATTATTGATTTTTAATATAATTGGCTTCCTTTTTAATCCTATGCATTATACTTTAAGCTTTTAAAAAACATTATTCTGAAAAGGGGTCCAATTCACCAAACTGCCAAAGAGGTCTACGACACAAAAAGTGTCCCTACAGTCATATCTCAGAAAAGCCTGCAGCCCCTCCAACATTACATACCACATGGAAAGGACCCATGCAAGTGAAGGATCCTGAAGCCGAATCTTCATTAGTTTTACAATAAACTGATTACTGGTTATAGCTGAAACAGCCATTTCAACCAAGGAATTAAAACCTGAGTGTTGATAATGTCGCAGTAATAAGAGAGTGCTCTTGACACCATGACACGATCAAACTGTCACCAGAATGCCTCTCCAGACTTCTGTGTGAGAGAGAAATAATCTGTCTTGCTTAAGCTACTATATTTTGGGGTCTCTTTTTACAGCAATCTAATCTGTTCCCTAACTAATATATTACATTTTCAAATATGACTCCCAAAAGATAAAATAATTTCCCACCATTGGCAATAAAAAGGTGGATGAAGAAGAAGAAAAGAAATAGTGTTTGGGGCCAGAAAGGACCTTACTAACTACAGTAACCCAAAATGTAACTCAACTCACAGACTCTTAATAAATGGTAGAACTTGGGAGAGTTACATATTCATTATTAGTTATTTACCTTCACAGTATCTAATCCCCTAAAAATATCTGATGTCTTACAAATACTCAAGTGAAAATTTGTTCATTTAACAATAGTAAGTATAAAGAAAAAACAGTCCTAAATTTTTAATCTTTTCCATCAAAGAAATGAAGAGGGTCCCCAATACATGTTTAGCTGTGCAACAGAAGTAACCCCATCACCCCCTTCTCTAAATTCTCCAAAACTTTCATTTTGTAGTGATGCTTTAAAAGAGGGAATGACTTCGTAGAAAATATGGGGTTTTTAGATGAAAAATCAGGGCCTCAGCTGGTATCTTGCCCAAACCTGTTTGATAATTGCTTTTGGAATTTGAACCTTAGGTATTCCCTCCCTTTAATCAAAAAGCAATATACACATCAAGTTGATTTTGTACTTGTGCTTTGACCCTCATTAATGTTTCCTGTGGGTATTAATTTCAAATTATGTGGCTTATCCATTAAAGTTATCAATTCATAAGAAATAAATACCTACATTTTTAGAAGCTACACATCAGAGATGATTTCTCAGAGGAGTTAATTTAAAAACAGCAATAACAACAACAACACTTTTTTGCAAAATGCTAACTTTCCAAATGGATTTTCTTTCCCCCAATAGCTGTTAAGAAAAGCTGTTAAGGGACCAATGGGCTTTCAAGTTTATTTATATATTCAAGACCAGCCCCAGGATCGCAATAATCATACAGGTAAGAGAAGGCGTGGTGATCCTTCCGCCTAAAATGTCTCTGCAGTACTTCTCAGCTTGGAAATCTCTTCATCTCTCAGGGCCTTTTAGTTCATCCATCTTCAATGGTACCAATCAGAATTAGCTGCTTTCTGCCCTGTTTCTATAGTATGTAAGTTGTGTCCCTATTTTATCACTTAGTACCTACTATTTGAATCTGATTATATGGCTGTCTCCTCAACCAGATTATGAACTTCTCAAAGTTAGGGCCAGAGTTATCAGTTGTCTCAGTGATACAGGGATAATGTGGGTATGAAATCAATAAGACAGACAGTAGGGAGAACAAAGTTTGATAGGGAAAGTAGGAGGTAGAGTCTGGAGTAACTCCTCAAGCCAACCTTCACCTGAAGTGACTTTTTCCTTCAAATGTATTCAGTTTTAATGCAGAAGGTGAAATGAGTAGGGTTCAGGGCCAAAGAATCTTACTAACTATACTAAAATAATTTTTGTATGAAAAAAACAAGGTCTTTTGAGTTTTCTTTCCAACTGTGCCATTAACCCAGTCTGACTTATCATGCACTGTATAACCAGCACGAGCGCTCAAAAGTGAAAACTAGGTCCTAGCTTTTCTCTTCTAGCAGTTGTCTTCCACCCTTTTGCTTTGCTTTTCCCACATTTGTTCTTTGCTCCCACCACCTAGCCTATACCCACCTAGCCTATACCCATCTCAGTTTATCCCACTAAAACTGCAAATCACTGGGAGGGAATTCAGGTCCATTTTCAGGCTTCATAAGGCAGCTCTGAAACTCAAATCCCAGATCCCATTGATTTGGAGGAAAGCTGAAGAGGCAGCATTGTTCTCCTACACAATAGGTGAGGCTGGGATGGATAGACTTACATGGAATGTGGAGTGCCACCAGGGAAGCTCCATGAGTTTCCTGGTCTTACCTTGTGGTAGGTATCATACTCTCACCCAAGTAGACATGGTTATCTCACTTTTCAGTTGCCGAGGCAGGTACCTAGTGCCAGGGACAGGAGGCTTAAGAAACAAAGCTCCCATGGTGCCTTCACTGGAGTTCTACCTGCACACAAGGATTTGAGTACAGGTGGTTTATTTGGAAAGTAAAGGTAACACAGGTAAAGAAATGGGGATGTGATAAAAAGAAGGGAAAGGAGGGTAGCCAGTAGACCAGTTGCCACTATGGGAGCTAGAAATCGCCCCCTCCCCCAGAGCGGAAACTCTTGGAAATGGTGCAAAACGTATGTCTCAGAATTACCCCAGCTTCAAGGTGAGGGAGCTGGAGTATTTATACATAAAATCCCAAGAGTCAATGATTGAGGACTACTCAAGTGAGGGGGCAGAGTGTTTATCTTCTTCCCACTTCTAGCCTATTCTATATGGGCAACATGGGTTTCCATGGTTGTAGTTAGGGGTGGAAGGAAGAACCTTCTGGCAAAGACGCAGATACTGGCAACCAGAAGTTCAGGAAAGCACACTGAATTCTCTAGGGACACAGATAGGACACTGATTGCATGTACTACACTTTGTCTACTATGGGCTAAACTAATACCCTTTTTTGCATAGGGGGAAATGCAGCCATTTTGTGCTAGTTCATTATTCAGACTATTACATAGATGGTAATGGGGGTAAACAACAGTCTTGGCCCTATATTCTGATATATTATTATTCTGATTATTATTCTGATCCCAAAATGAGCCAGAGGGTGGAGGGTAGCCAGAGTATAACTATACTTTCTGTCTTTATGAATTTGATTACTGTAGGTACCTCACATTAATTTAATTTTGTGACTGGCTTATTTCACTTAACATGATGCCTTCAGGGTTCATTCATGTTGTAGCAGGTGTCAGGATTTCCTTCCTTTTTAAGGCTGAATGTATATAACACAGTTTATTCATCTATCGAACACATGGGCTGCTTCCACCTCTTGGTTATTGTGAATAATGCTACTATAAACATGGGTGTACAAATATTTCTTCAAGTCTGCTTTCAGGTCTTTTGAGTGTATACCTAAAAGTGGAATTGCTGGATCATAATTCTATTTTTAACTTTGATGAACTGCCCTAGTGTTTTCTGTAGCAGCTGTACCATTTTTTATTCCCACTAACAGTGCAAATGTGTTTCAATATTTTCATATCCTTACCAACACTCTTAATTTCTGTTTGTTTTCCTGTAGTAGCCATCCTAATGGATGTGAGGTGGTATAGTTATCTTAATCAGAAAAGGCAAGAGATCATTAAAAACTGTTTGAAGCACCAGAGCAGCAAACTCTAGACCAGTCTTCCAGAATGATTCCCAGAACACCATAAACTAATTCACTAGGGAAGCTATTGCATAGGTCACAGCCACAAAAGAGGGACTCAAAAGGCTGCTATTGGAACTACTGAGTTCAAGAATAAACTACCGTTATTGTTGTGCCAGCTGACTATGGCTGCAACAATGAGGCTTAACAAACAACCACAAATTTTTATTACCCTTATGACAACAGGTGTTTATTTAGCCCGTGAGCTTGTGGTTGGCTGATGTGGGCTGTGTCTGTTAGGGGCAGCTTGATGGAGGCAGCTCTGCTGCATGTGTCTCTCATCCACCTCCTGGGACCAATGGGCTTACAGAGCATGTTTGTCTCATGGTGATGTCAGAAGAGTGAGTGGAACTTAAAGAAAAGTGCCAAAACTTAAAAGACAGATGTCGAGGGGCCCGTGGGTGGTTCAGTGGGTTAAACTTCAGACTTGGTTTTGGCTCAGGTCATGGTCTCAGGGTCGTGAGATCCAGCCCAGCATTGGGCTCCACGCTCAGTGCGGAGTCTGCTCAAGATTCTCTCTCCCTCTGCTCCTCTCTCTCCCTTTGTCCCTTCCCCCACGTGCTCTCTCTCGCTCTCTCTCTCTTTCTCAAATAAATAAATAAAATATATTTTTAAAAAAAGACAGATATCAACAACAATGCAATGCAAAGCAATAAATATTAGTACAGTACATTAACAAATGAATTTGTGTAATTAGCTCAAAACCCACCATAGCACATGCAAATATTGTGTCCAGAAAACTCTTTGTTTTAAAAGATACAACTTCCAGACAAATTCTAGATATTGGTGAAGCTGATCACTATCTTTTAAAACAGGGACTTTCCTCTGGCAGCATATTTCACATTTCCGTTCATGTCCCTCCTTGTACATTGCCTTTTTCACATTGATATAAAAAAAACAGATTCCAGCCTGTCTTCGAATGCAACCAGTTGATCAACACAGGAATGTTCATCTCAGTAGCAAGATTCTTCCGGGCAGGGAATGAATGACAGCAGAACACCTAATAGCAAGACAAGGCAACACACAAAAATGGTGTTTTGTCTGGTAGTTAAAATCCATTAGGTGCCCTGAGTTTCAAAATTTATCTTTAAGAAATTACAAATAGGATAGTTTCCAGAAAGAGCTCCTTCTTTACTGCATTTTCTCCCTGACCCAGTTTTGCAGAAGCCTGGTGGCATGACCTTCAGGGCATGGAGGAAACATGCTGCTTATAAATCTAGTTTTTAATATATTTTAATGTAATGATTACTGCTCTGTTGTGAATGTTATAATTATTTTATTTATTTATTTTTAATTTTTTTAAATTATTTTTTTATTTTATTTATTTATTTGACAGAGAGATCACAAGTAGGCAGGGAGAGAGAGGGAAGCAGGCCCCCCGCTGAGCAGAGAGCCCAATGCGGGGCTCCATCCCAGGACCCTGAGATCATGACCTGAGCCGAAGGCAGAGGCTTTAACCCACTGAGCCACCCAGGCACCCCAATTATGCTATTTTAAATCAGACTTCAGGGAATACCAACATTATTAGTTAACTATGTAGAGTAAGGGCTATAAAATTCCAACTATATTTACCTTAAAAACAATTTGCCTTTAAACATATTGGTAAACTCTATGTTAGTTAAAATAAGCAGAGCCATCAACCAGATCTTCTAGAGTCTCATCTCTCTCAACCATGAACTTTTGCTCATGTTGTTCATCCTGAACAGAATTCCACATAAATGTCTCTTTGCCTGATCACAAGCTAACTAGTTTTAAAGGCAGCTCAAAGTCTGCAGAAATGTGTGTGTGTGTGTATACACAGATTCACAGGGTGTTCTGGTCAAGGACTCAAAAACACAGATAACAGATAACCAAATAAGCTAGCCCCAGTGAAGGTACCTTTATGGAAAGCATTTAAAGAATCTCATGAAATGTGAGGGTAGGAATACAAAGTCTGTACAAAACTGATACTGGGGTTGAAAGTTATCCGGAACAAAGGCTATACTCTCTACTTCTCAAGAGCCATGTGACCTACTCTTTGGTCCTGTCTCTCAACTAGATTCTTTTTACTTACCAGAACATGGTCATGAACTTCGTAGCTTGACTTCTCAGCCCCAGTGACAACCACTGGCTAGAATGTCCCTCTTTGTCCCTTAGTTCCAGTTTCTGAGAGAGGGATTGTGATTAGGTCAACATTGTGCCCCGTGATGAGCCCCCTTTGGGTCCTCGAGAATAATCAATTAGATCAAAGAAGACATATCACAAGCACAAGCACAGTCACTCAGGCGTCGTGGGCGGGACGGGCAAAGACAGTATGTATAGAATGACATCTGTGTATATGTATTTATTACTTGTACGGCATGTCACACCTTCACAATGTTCCATTTTAAGATTTACTCTTTGTCTTAGTCAACATTCAACCAGAAAACATACTTACATATTTATAATAGAGGGACTTTAATCCAGAAAACTGATAACACAGGTGATGGGAGAGCTGACAGTAATGAAGTGGGAGACAGGGAGGCCACCCGGAGATTAGTAACAGCAGAAAGCTACAAGCACCCCAAGTCTTGAAAGACAAAAGGAAGAGGAGCTGGTGCTACTGGGATTTAGGTCCAGACTTCCCCAGCAGAAACTAGAAGCCAGATTAGCCTAAATACAGGGAGTTAAGGTGGCAAGAGGCTGGAGATGCTGCTGAAGCAGAGAGGAGAGATAGACTCTAGCTTTTCCTTTCTTCCCACTTTTTACTCTTCTCCTGTATCTGCCATTGGAAGATGGCATATGGAAACCCACTCTAGGAGTCAGCTCGGACTGCCATAAGAAAATGCCACAGACTGGGGGGCGGCTTAACAGAACTGTATTTCTCAGAGTTCTGGGAGCTGGAAAGTCCAAGATCAAGGTGCTAGCGTGGTCTGTTTCTGGTGCGGATTCTCTCCCTGCATTCTTGCTGTGTCCTCACATAGAGGAGAGAGACAGAGATCTCTCTCTTCCCCTTCTTCTAAGGCCACAGCCCTATTGGATTAGAGCCCCACACTTATCCTCTCATTTAACTTCAGTTATCTCCTAAGGAACCTATCTCCAGATCTAATCATCTTGGGGCTTAAGGAGCTCCAATATATGCATCTGGCAGGCCTCAGTTCAGGGCAGAGCACTCGGGAAATGGAGCTTCTTGCCACCCCCACTCGACTGTGATACAGAAAGGGCAAGAAACAGATCTGAGGACAACGGGGCGGGGACGGGCACACTCTTTACAGTACTGCAAGGTGTGTACTGTCACTCCTATTTTACAAATTAAGAAACAGGCAAGTTCAATAAACTTGTTCAAAGTCACAAGTTAGTAAACGGCAGCAGCAGATTCTAACCTGGGGCTTCCGGTTCTGAACCCAGCTAATAACTTCCACTGAGCCCTCAACATATATTTCAACTACCCTGAGCTCACCTTTCTCTGAATTTTTATACCACTTTTATTCTTTACCTTGCAATTCATCAGTGGTTACTATCTTGTTTTATTTCCATCATGCTTGTGAGGAATATTGCATTATTCTACATCTCTCCAAATGAACCAAAAGTACCTTAAAATCAGGGATCACACAGCTCTTCAAACAGCACCCACGTCCAGGTACACAGTAGGTGCTAAATAACTACTGTGACTGATTAATTTTCTCCCACAACATTTGCTGTAGTATAATTGAGAATGGTTCTATTATCATGTTTATAAAATCCTTCATCTATTTTCCAAAATGCCATAGTTCTCTACTCACTAAGAAAAATTTTCCGCAACTCAAGGAAATCATCTGTATAAATATTGTTTATTATTTTAGATGCAATCCCATAGAATGGCCTATTGGTATGAATCAGGATCTTTAAATATTTTCCAATTTCACTCTTAACTGAGTTCTCTGTCAAGGTCACCTTTTATCTTGCCCATTATCCATCCTTATTGTGAAATTGCCATCCTTTTCTGTCATAGCTGTCCTACAAATATCCAGCTTGGTCACTATTGATCAGCAATATGTCATACCATCTTTTGCAGATAAAACTTAACAGAGAAACCATAAATGTCTTTGCAAAAGCTCTTGAAGAAAAATGATGAAGATTTCTCTCATTGTCACCATCTATGTTATGAAATATGCAATGTATTTTGAAATTACTCAGAATATCATCAGCATAATGAGATATCAAACAAGACCAAATTTTATAGGAGTTGCATTAAAATATCAAAACCATGCTACCTTTCACTTTACCCTTCCTCGATTGCCAGTTCTCAGTCATAACTATTAGAATTTTTTCCTCAGGTGTCTAACTCCCCAATCACGAACACCTCTTTCTCCACATTCTTTTTTTTTTAATTATTTTATTTTATTTTATTTTTTTAATTAACACATAATGTATTATTTGCCCCAGGGTACATGTCTGTGAATCATCAGGCTTACACATTTCACAGCATTTACCATAGCACATACCCTCCCCCAATGTCCATAACATTACTTCTTCCGGCACAGAGTAAACCCCTTTGAGAGCTCCAGTGCAATAGCCCCACCACTTTCTCCCCATCCACGCCTACAGACCCCACTCCTTCCTGTCTTTATGGCCTTTCTTGTCCAAAAGATTCTTTTTCTGCATCTTTATTCAAGTTGCTGAACATTCTGGGAGAAAATAACGTATGAATGTGTATGTGGATATTTCCATAAGAAACAAAGGTGTCCTTTTTTTTTTCTTTTTTCAAAGGTGTCCTTTTCACATGTTCCTTTCATTACAGTTTTTTTTTTTAAAGGTTTTATTTATTTATTTATTTGACAGAGAGAGAGAGTGATCACAAGTAGGCAGAGAGGCAGGCAGAGAGAAAGGGGGAAGCAGGCTCCCCGCTGAGCAGAGGGCCCGATGCGGGGCTCGATCCCGGGACCCTGAGATCATGACCTGAGCCGAAGGCAGAGGCTTTAACCCACTGAGCCACCCAGGCGCCCCATAACCAATATCCTTGTTAAGAGTAATATTAATAATAGCTGGCAGGCATAGAGACCTTACTATGGGCAAAGCACTGTTCAAAGCCGATTGCATGGTTTAATTTATTTAATACTCTCAGCAACCTTTAATACTCTCACATAGCAACCATATGTGAGACATGACAGATTGACAGGGGCCTCACTTAGAGTGACAGAACCTGGCCTTAAACCCAGGCAGTTGGCCCCAGAGCCTGTCAAATTCACATAGGTATTTGCATCTATAAGCACAAATTCTGGAGTATAAATTTCTGTAAGTCTCATTTGTGGATTACAGAGTGCTCACATTTTAAATTCTGCCCGGTATTTCCAGAAGTACTAGATACCTTTGGTAAACCCTTTCAATTCCACCCTGTTCTGAGATTAACCCATCCCATACTGGCTTCTACAAGCTTCTTACAGATGCAACCTGACGGCAGCTTTTCTTGGCATTCTCAGCACTTGTGTCCAGGAAACCCAGAACCACAGGGAGGTTTAATGGCTTTACCCTTGACCAATGGGAGCCAACTGATAAATGCTCCTCTCTTTTTTCCCCAGGTAGAAACTTCTAGGATGCATTTCTGACAGCCCCTCAGAAAATTTCACAGAATGGAGGGGCAGTCTTCTAAAGCAGCAACCAACTGAATAGCACATCTTTGCACTGGTTTTCCTTCCTCCTTTTTCACTCTCCTGTCGTGCCCTGAGATCACTTCCCAAATAGAGTATCTGCTACAAGGCACTTGTCTCAACTCTGCTTTCGCATTAAGTGTACTAAGCACAGCACATACCACCCAGACCTGCCCTTGGCCCCCAGCATTCTTCTCTGCCACCGCTGGGACTGGTGACTGCTGGGGGTTCACAGCTGAGCACCTTTCAGGTGTTGCCAGTGGCCAGAGGGAGGGCCTTCGCCCACGTTGACAGCCCGTCCCACAGCCTAACCCATGACTGGGGGCAAAGTAGCCTTACCTTGATTTGAGACATCGCTGAAGAGCAAACTCAGCTTCAGAGATTTCCATGGGATCTGCCAAGCCCTCTGTTAGAACTGCATCACAGTCGAACTTCTCCCTCTGCTCACGCCTGCCTTCCGTACCCCCTCACCGGTGGTGGTCTCCAGAACACTCTCCAGTAAACCCCCTGCATTTCAGTATTCACCTCAGAGTACATTTCCGCGGAAACATGATCTAAGACCCTAAACCCCGACCACTGGGTCTGTTTTCTGGTAGCCCTAGAAAACAGGCGTGTAAGATGGGACTTGGCAACTGGATCAATAAGACCCCATTGCAATTGCTGAGACTCTGAGTTGTGAAAGATGGAGATTCAGGCGAAAGTCCAGGGAAGTGTTGGAATATGCAGTAGCTATGGTATTTAATGGTGGTAATGATTGTGGTGGTAGCCTCAAATGTTTTTATTTGAAAGGTTTTGTAGGGCCTAAATAAGCAGATTGCACAGGGATATTATGGAGATCTCTAGTCCTGAATTCTTTAAGTATTGATGGAGACACTAGACATTGCATTTTCTCTGGACTGTGGTATTACTACTGATTCACTATGTTGGCTGAGCTGGGAGGGCGGGACAGTTTTCAGAGGCTTCTAGAGTGACTGGTCTATCAGCACAGCAACTGACGCATTACCTCTAATAAAGGGACCCATCTTATGGCCAAAGTGGTGTGTCACTGGGCACGTGAGCGCTAGATATACTGGTTTTCTCACATACCTCTTGACTCCGAAGCATCTAGCTTATTAGATGCTTGAAAAAACTTTTATAGGCTCAAGTAACTCTCCAATTCAAGGACAACATTCTGGGAAGTGGGGCGGAGGAGAACACAGTCCCCAAAATGTAGTGAAAGCTTTAAATCAGTGATCTGCAAATGGTGCTATGCCCCACATGGTTGGAATACATACATAGATCCAGAAAACAAGAAGTGAGATTAATCTCTTTCACCATCATTATCTGTGACATCGTTTCAGATTCTGTGCTTTCCTTCTCTGAAACTCTAGATTTTGCCAGATTAAATTCTCATTCTCAAGCGAACCCTTCTACCAGAGAACACAGTAAGAATTTCACTGAACTAGAAATTCTGACTACCAACCCGTCTCTCTTTATTTAAAGATTTTATTTATTTATTTACTTATGAGAGAGAGAGCACGCCCAAGCAGGGGGTGGGGAGCAGAGGGAGAAGCAGGCTCCCTGCTCAGGAGAGCTCCATCCCAAGGGCTCGGTCCCAGGACCCCAGGATCATAACCTGAGCCGAAGGCAGACGTCTAACCAACTGAGCCACCCAGGTGCCCCCCCCCCCACCTGTCTCTTTGGGCTCCTTGTGCCAGTGGACCAAGTCAAAGAAAGAAGATACTCTATTGTTAGAGAAAATAAACCCTGATTACCATGAGAAGCTAGGCAGGATTATGTTTGAAAGGATTCATGAGGGCATCTTTTGGTGTCTGCATGCCTAGAAATAATTATGAACAGGTGATTGCAGCAATCATAGTCCTCAGTGGCTGATCGTGGCTCAGACCATTCAGACTGAAGAGCTGAGTCACCTCCATCCTCTAACCCAGTCAAGCAAACTGAGCTAGCCGAAGATCTACAAATGGCCAATAAACACACAGAAAGATGCTCAACATCACTAATCATGAGCGAGAGTCAAATCAAAGCCACAGTGAGATGCTGCTCACCCATTAAAATATTTAAAAGTGGAAAATAACAAGTGTCGGCAAAGGATATGGGGAAATTTGAACCTTGTGCATTGCTGATAGGAATTTATCTATCTATCTATATATATATTTATTTATTTTAAAGATTTTATTTATTTATTTGAGAGAGAGAGATAGCAAGAGAGAATACAAGCAGGGAGGAGAGGGAGAAGCTGTCTCTCCATGAGCAGGGAGCCTGATGCGGGGCTCCATCCCAGAACCTGGGATCATGACCCAAGCCGAAAGCGGACAGATGCTTAACAGACTGAGCCACCCAGGCACCCTGCTGATAGGAATTTAAAATTGTGCAACCACTGTGGAAAATGGTATGATGGTTTCTCAAAAATTAAACAGAATTACCATATGACCTAGCAATTCTATTCCCAGATATGCAAATAAAAGAATTGAAAGCAGGCACTCACACAGATCTTTCCACATCGATGTTAACAGTAGCATTGTTCACAACTCCTGAAGGTAGAAACAACTCAAATGTTCATTAACAGATGAATGAGTAAACACGATGGTGTATGCGTTTATTATTTATATATATATAATATAATGGAATATTATATGTAATGGAATATACTCCATTAATAAATAATGGAATATTATTCAGCCTTAAAAAGGAATGAAATTCTGATACATGGATGAACCCGCAAAGGATTATGCTAAGTGAAATAAGCCAGACACACAAGGACAAATATATGATTTCGCTTATAGGAGATACTTAGAATAGGCACGTTCATAGAGACGGAAAGGATAATAGAGGTTATCAGGGGCTAAGAACATGAGGAAATGGGGAGTTATTATTTTAATGGATAGGAAGTTTCTGCTGGGGATGATGAAAAAGTCCTGGACGTGGGTAGCAGTGGTGGTTGCACAACATTGTGAATATACTTAATGCCACCAAATTTGCACTTCAAAATAGTTAAAATGGTGACTTTTATGTTATGTACATTTTACCACAATTAAAAAAACACAAAAATCTTTTAAAAAGTAATACATCTAGATAAAAAATTCCAGTCTACTGATGTTTTATCTACATGTTACCAAGGATTCAATTAGATAGAAAGTTAGACAAAACAAAAACAACTGAAGTTTTCCATTTTTGTTCAATATTGAGTCTTCTAGACTCATAGTCTTCTAGACTTCTAGAAGAGCAGTTAGAATACAGATAAAAGGATTCCACTTATCTTATTTATCCCTTCATGTGGACATACTCTGGGCTATTAGAATAAGTAATTGTGCAGTTAAAGTAGGAAGAGATAGCAACATTAGTCACAGAACCAGTGTGTATTTTATTACTCACTAATCCAGCTGTGGAAATTACACGTGCCTAATAAATATTTATTTTACCAGTTTTGCGCCTTTTAGGGCACAGGCAGTCTTCCAAGAAATTTCCATGGGTAGTTAGTTCTCTTCTGTATTCATATCCCATATAGTAAATTTGTAGTCTAAATGCATAATTATATTTCCTAGGAATCCCCTCAGAGATTGATAAAAATGATAAATTAGCTATTGATGCAAGATGTGCCATTTTTCTTTCGTGTAATTCCACAGGAAATTCCAAAGATAAAACCCTGCCATATAACCTGCAATAGAAAATACAACGGTAGAAAATACAAGTGTAGCCATAAATTGGTGCAGAAAATGTGAAACTAGATGAAGTGGAAGAACTGAGAAGCAATATAAAAAGCATGTTTTTGTTTTTATTACTTAACTGAAATAGTCATAGTGACACAATCATTGCTTTATGAAAGTTATTGTTTCTGTATTTAGAATTAGGGTCTGGAATTTTGACTGTTATTTCCCCTGAGATCATATAAACCTTCCCAAAATACTGATGTGGCTAATATTTCACTAATGTAATACTTACTCCTTTCACAATTATAACTCAAATACATCAGTATTCTAGCGTGTTGCTTTATCTTCTTATTCTGTGCATTTTACTTTAAAATTACTGCCATCCTTCATTTTCCTGTGATTATATGATCTTTTTTTTACTCTTCCTTTTTACATAAAATACATAGAATACAAAATTAAAGTATTCCAAATGAATTCTCTAAACGAGAGCTAAAAGGTAAAACATATTTGACTGATAGTCGTAAGGCTCTGAATGCTCAAGGTTAGGAAGCCTGTTCTACACTGAGTTTCGTGCTACCCAAGAGCCAGCTATTTATCCTCAAGTCTGTTGATGTCAGTTGTACTGATTATTATAATTATATAATTCAATTAAATATTACATAAAATAAGGAATACTAGTGCAAGTAAATTAGGCTCTGATTCTGTGAAAACTAAGTCAAATGGTTAAAAGGTGAGCTGCTAGGGGTGCCTGGGTGGCTCAGTCTGCCAAGTGTCTGATTCTTGGTTTTGAGTCAGGGCATGATCCCAGGGTCATGAGATCAAGCCCCACGTGGGGCTTGGCAGCCAGTGTGGAGGCTGCTTTTCCCTCTTCCTCCCTCTATGGTCCTCCCCCTGCTTGCTCTTTCTCTCTCTCAAATAAATAAATAAATAATCTTTTTTTAAAAATGAATTGTTGAAAAATATTATCAAATTACATGCAAGTGAGACAATTGTAAAAAAAAAAAAACTTTAATTGTAAAAATCCAGAAAGATTCTGCACTCAGACTATTCTGCAAATGTCTTTATATTCTATTTCCATGTTAATGAAAATAATTGTGTTCCGTAATAGCCTTATAGCTTAAAAGACTTGTTTGCTAGTTTGTAAACACATTATGTAACATTATTCCTGTGGGAAGATATATTCTAAACTCCAGTCATTTTTTTTCTACAAATTTCAAGGCTACAAACTGTTCATAAATTGGCAACTACCCACAGATTAATACACTTCCACAAAGAAATATGGAATTTCTGAGTGTGTTTTAATAATAAAATATTTATTAAGTACACATGGATTAAAGCTCATCAATGACGCTCAGACCAAGCCATTTATAGACAATATGGGTGTTTTCCTTTTCACTGGGTTATTTTGGGAGAGGAAGAAATGATAAGTATGTGAAAGCACGTTTAACAAAACAAAAACCCCATAATCCGAAAGGAGTCAAAAAGTGAGGCTCTTAAGTAGTCAACGAAAGAAAAAATAAGGAGGGAGATAATATATTAGATCATTTTAGGAAGACTTAGAACCACTGTGTCATTTATGTGCTCACTTGAAGCATGTGTCAAGTTACCTCACTTCTATAAATGTCTATTTCCCACTATTTTTCCTCAAAAACCAAATGAGCATCTGTTAAGACTCTTAGTTACAAATAACAGGAGCCCAACATGAAGCAACAAGGAAATTTATCCCCTCACTTAACTTGGAAGTTCAAAGGGTGAACTTCAGGCCTGGCTGAATCTAAGAATTCAAGACAATGCCTGAATTCTGCCTTGCTCCATCTTTCGGTTCTATTTTCTCCCACGTTAACTTAGGTTCTTTTCAAGAGGTGTCCAAGTTGGCTACCAGCAACCCCAGGAGGCAGAACACACCATTCTCTAAAGAGCTAAAGAGCTCATTCTCAGATGTTAAGATTGGCTCATGAGAGGTCGTGTAGCCTTCACTACTCTAGTAATTCAGCATGGTAGGATGGAGTACTCTGTTTCAGTCTGCAATTGAACCACAGGTGATATTACCAAAAGAAGAAGAGAAAAATTCTGGGCAGGCAAATGATAGATGTCCACTACTAAATTTCTTTTTTTTCCATTAATCATTTTTATCCCTCCTCTCATTTTCCTTTCTGGGAAAGGACTTGAACCAAGTCCTCTATGAACTTTTTCGAGGGGGCTCACTGTTAACTTGATAGTAATAAAAGGTAAGTTCTCTGTTGTTATGGTTTGAATTGAATTCATATGAATTCATCCCAAATTCATATGTTGAAGTCTCAACCTCCAGTACCTCAGAATGTGACCTTATTTGAGGATCGAGTCTTTACAGATTTTAATCAAGTTAAAATGAGGTCATTAAAGTGGGCCTCAATCCAGTATGATTAGTGTCCTTATAAGAAGGAGAAATTTGGAGATGCACACATACAGAAAGAAGGCAGCATATACCGGGGGAGTGGGGGGGAGATAGACAGGGAGTTGGAATAAGGAAAGAATATTTAGGTAGATATAAATTATTGGTAGTACTTTGGGTCTTGGCTTGGCTGACTATCCCTCATAGCTTTTTGTGGGGAGGAGTGGTAAGTAAAAGTAAATTAAAAAAATAAAATTAAAGGGTGCCTGGGCAGCTCAGTCGGTTAAGTGTCCAACTCTTGATTTCAACTCAGGTCATGATCGTGGGATCATAGGGGTCATGGGATCGAGCCACACGTGGGGCTCTGCACTGATCACGGAGCCTGCTTGGGATTCTCTCTCTCCCTCTGCTCTGCCCGGCCCCACCCACACCCTCAACTGGCTTGCACTCTCTCTGTCTCTCCAAATAAATAAATACATAATATATAAAATTAAAAGTAAAATAAAGAAAATAAAGATCATGCATCAATGATGACAATATATTGTAATTCTGTTTACTGTCATCCAAATGAAATATATGGTGTATATAAAATCAATAAAAGAATAGGATCAATGACTTCCAAATTACCAGGAAAAACAAGTAGAAGTTAAGAGGGAAAAGGGAAAAAGTACCCCCCAAATCCATTACTTTTGGGGGGCTTCTTTATATTTTTTTTCTTCACTGCAGACTAGAGAAAATTTCTTCATGTACCAATTACTGGATATCAGTAACCTAAACTAAGTCCCCCCCCTCCCTCAGAGTCCCAAAAGGGTTAGAATCTCATCACTCAACTCCACAAGTCAGAGGGTTTTTTGGGGTGGGAGGGTTTTTTTCTTGTCTGAGTCCATATTCTTGAAAGTGAAAATTCCAATGACCATAAGTATTAATGCTATTGCACCTCAGAAACACATGGCTTAAGATGTATGTTAGCAGAAAACAGTCTGAAGATGTCACTCAACAAAAAACATTTCCAGAAGCTTAGCACTTAATTGGTCTTATTAGCACCATCTGCTCATCAGTGTTGCTTGTGGAAAAGTGTTTTCATCAGATAGCAACAAGTTGAAAACAAGGCAGATCACCACACTTTGTTTTGAATTTGACACCACATTTTGCCTGCCTCTTATCACAGTTTTAAATTGTCAAATTAAATAAGTGAGTGAATCATAGCATTTGCAGTGCTTGTTAGACTCTGGTTTTCTCTGATCCCTTGGGCATGCACGTATGTCCAGAAGTCCTCTTCTCCCCAGACTATCAGACTGCTTAGTCAGGCATTGGGAGAAATCTTTGAGTAGAAATATTCAAGTAAATTTCTTCACACACTCCCTTTTATTTTCATCCTAAAAATCTGGTTGTCCTAACACATCGGGTGTAGAGGATCATGCTGAAATTAAGATCAGACAGTGGGTGAAGACAGGAGCTAAAAATTACTCCTAATATAAAGGCATTTTGACAGCAAAGCACTAATGATAAGAGAATTCACTAGATTTCCTGCCTTCAGTGTTTACTTTAATATTATGAATTTAACCACGGTTTATTTTAAAGATATTTATATAATAAACTAAAAAAATATGTAATCATTACAATGTTCATTTCAGAATTTGACTTAAAAATTAGAAGTTAAAAAAAATTAGAAGTTAATAGTTAATAGTCTTAATCTCTTTAGACTTATACATCACTTTTACATGAACAAATGTAAAAAAAAAAAATGATAATTTGCCAAAGTGACAATTTAGCCAAAGCAAACATAACACTTATTAAGGAAGAGAATGTAAACAGCAGCTTTCTTTCTTAGCCATCTTGGCAGTCGCTATAACTGTTTATATTACACCAAATTAATACTTTTTATTGACAAATAAAATGATAAACAAGAAAAATAAGACTATCCTCAGAGCTCTATTCAGGACATAAAAGACTGCCAGGGAAAATAGCAAAAATGAGTCATAAAAGACATAAATTTAAGTTTGTTCTTCTCTTTTTTCATAACAAAAACACATACATACCTACCCTGGAGTTTAGAATACACCTTGGCATCAGTCAGTTTTTAAAAATTTGCATCTTGCTTTTATTTTCTTAATACAATATAATGTCTTTCCAAATCATTAAAATTGTTTGAAAACATTTTTATTACTCTTCCATTATGTGGATAATATTTTATTATTATTTATTTTTATATTTAGTATTTTTGTATTTATATTTATCATTGTTATGTGGATAATATATTTCCCATATTATTAATTATATAGGTTTTTTTCCTGTTTATTTTTATTATGTAAATAACACTGAGAAGAAACTCTGCACAAAAGCTTTGCTGGCATTTCTGAGCTCCTTTTTTTTTTTTTTAAAGATTTTATTTATTTGACACAAGAGAGAGAGATCACAAGTAGGCAGAGAGGCAGGCAGAGAGAGGGAAGCAGGCTCCCTGCTGAGCAGAGCGCAGGATGCAGGGCTCAATCCCAGGACCCTGAGATCATGACCTGAGCTGAAGGCAGAGTCTTAACCCACTGAACCACCCGGGCGCCTCTGAGCTCCTTAATATAGCTACTAGTTAGGACTATAATAGATCCTAGGAGTGAAAAGATGTGAACAATCTAAAGCCCTCTGAATATGTTAGTAGATTACTTTCCCCAAAAGCTGACCACCGTTATTAATATTTACTAGTTAATTTTAAAAAGAGGAAGAAGTAGTTAATATGTTATTTTAAATTTGTTTTTATGATCAAGAAAATGGAATTTTTCCCAATGTTGATTAGCAATTTGTAATTGTTCTTTTGTGAAAAGTTGCATTTTCCTGTCCCATTTCTTGATAAATCCTTGCATCTTAATAATTTTTAGGATATCTTCAATGTGCTGATCTTATCCCTTGTCTTATTTTTCCATTTACTTTTTATTTGATTTATACACTTCGCAAAACACAGATCTTTTGAAAACTCTCTGTTAAAAAATCTCTTCACCTTTTCTTTCTTGTTTTCGTTCATTGCTTTTATATTGACAAATACCTTCACAGTGCAGATTCCCCTACGTTTTATCTCTTTTTACCCCATTCACCTGTGGGTGGTGGCTGCTCAGAAGCCTCTCATTGTCTCAAATCCCAATAGACAGAGTAAATCTCCTGGCCCAGAAGCAGGCTACACCCCAACAGCAGCCTTTCTTAAGAGCCAGGGTCCTGGAGGGGTCAGCAGCAAACAAAGCAGATGCAAATCTTCATCCTCCTAGAGCTCCCATCCCCTTCCTGGGGCATCACTGTTTCCCCAGTGCCTAGATTTTTTTTATCACCGTAATTTTGCTCGTGTGCCACTGCCTGGGTGTCCCCTCCTCTCCAACCACCCAAATGTGACACCTTGTCAAAGGGCCAGCTCTTCCAAGAAGTCCTTTCTGAAGAGCCATCTATGTGACAATCCCCTGAGCTTGCAGGCCCTTGGACTACTGTGTTCTACTCTCCACAATGAGTTCCTTTGTAACTATTCTCCACCGGTACCGTTAACACAGCCACCATGATGATGTGTCCCCCAGGTGCCACTTTGCATAAGTAGTTCTCTTTTTAAAATTTTTTTGAAGATTTATTTATTTAACTGAGAGAGAGAGCATGAGGGGTGTAAGGGGCAGAGGGAGAAGCAGACTACCTGCTGAGTAGGGTGCCAGATGTGAAGGGGGGCTCCATCCCCAAACTCCAAAATCATGACCTGAGCCCAAGGCAGATGCTTAACCAACTGAACCACCCAGGTGCCCCTTCTTTTATTTTTTTTTTTATTTTTACATCTAATTCTAAACCATGCAAAGTGTATTTTGGTTTATAGTGTTGGGTTAGAAACAAGACTGATTCTTTTTCAATGTTAATCCACGGTTAGAGCACCAGTAAAAATAATATTCCCTTGCCCACTGACTTGTGATACTTCTTTTATCATGTATTAATGCTTTCTCGAATACTGGGTTTCCATTCTGTTTTAGTGATCCTTCTGTTTTGCATCACAACAGTATAGGCTAGCTTTATTATATACTTTTTGATATAAAGTAATATGGATTGTTTACACCTCACGCTATGGGTATGCCTAGTTATTTTACGTTTTTATTGCTATTCTGAATGAAATTTTTTCTGTTCTGTTTTCTTACGTGTTTTTGCTGGTGTATTGGAATGGCTTTTTAAAATATATGTTCATCTCTTGGGGCACCTGGGTGGCTCAGTCTGTTAAGCCGCTGCCTTCGGCTCAGGTCATGATCTCAGGGTCCTGGGATGGAACCCCGCATCCGACTCCCTGCTGAGCCGACAACCTGCTTCTCCCTCTCCCTCTGCCTGCTGCTCCCCTTGCTTGTGCTCTCTCTCTGTCAAATAAATAAAATCTTGAAATACATATATATGTTTATCTCAAGTCTAAGCTTTTCATTTTCAATAACTATTAGTTGATTTTGTAGAGTTCACCGATACCTAATGATAATATCTGTAAATAATGAAAATTTACTTCTCCTTCCTAAAGGTTATGTCTGTATTGACTGGAAATTCCAGAATAATATTAATTAATAATGTTAATATGGGGCATTCTTGTCACAGAAAAGCTAAAATCATGGCTAAGGAAAAACTATGGTCAACGTTCTATTAAAAGTAAAATAATGGTAGAAAACAAAACATCCTTAATTATCCTAGCTTAGATTATCTGCTTTGCAAATTTACTACGGATAAGGTACATCAAGATCCTGGGGAAATATTAATTTCTCCAGCAAGAGGGCAACATCTGACTGACACTTCGAAAGGTAGCTTGAAGATGAAAGGAACTTCAGCTCTAGATTGCAGTTGGGAGGAGGAAGGCCAGAGGGAAGTTAGATAACTTAGTCTCTAGATTCCCCTACTTCCTTCCTTGAGAGAAGTTTCTGGAATGGTGGCAAGTGGAACTATAACAGAGAGATGAAAGTGAGCATCAATTAAGCATCCTGTAAGGCAAAGCGTTTTTGTAGACTGATAAAACCAAAGAGACTTCGTATAATGACTAAAAGTTGCTTTGTTTCTAACCTATGACATGTAAATAATTACACCTCCCTGTTAAGGTTGTGTGCTAATTACAGGAGATACATGTAAAAGATAATAAACAACAACCATTATTATTGTAAAGCACACATTAAAATTTTGTAAATAAATATTGAGCTATTTCAGGAAATTTTCTCTATTTCCTATTTCTACAACTAACAATTATGGCATTTCCTATCAAACACCTTGTTAGTTTTACTCCACATTGTAGCAAAGGCTTATTAAGACTTCCAAAAAAGGGTTCATATTACTGGAATTTCATTTCACCTGGACAAAAATAATATAGTGCATTTATTAGCCTTGTACACAGTAAATACATAATTTTTTTTATTTAAATTCAATAGCCAATATATAGAACATCATGAGTTTTTGATGTGGTGTTCAATGATTCATTAGTTGTATATAACTTATTTTAAACCAATTACATTCACACATTTTATGTTGCACTCATTCTTTTTTTTTTTTATAAGATTTTACTTATTTTTCAGAGATAGAGAGAGAGCAAGAGAACACAAGCAGGGGGAGCGGCAGGCAGAGAGAGAAGCAGGCCCCCTGCTGAGCAAGGAACCTGATGCAGGACTCAATCCCAGAACCCTGGGATCATGACCTGAGCCTAAGGCAGATGCTTAACCGAGTGACCCAGGTGTCCCTGTTTCATTCATTCTTAATTTTAAAATTTGTCATGGGGTACCTGGCTGGCTCAGTCTGTAGAGTGTGCGACTCTTGATGTCAGAGTTGTGAGTTCAAGCCCCACATTGGGTGTAGAGCTTACTTAAAAAAAAATTAAGATCTAAAATTTGTCACTGAAAATATGTAATTTGCTAATCTGCAAAGAAATTCTTATTCGTGACAGTAGAGTACATTTCATCTCATTTCAGTTTTAAGCAAAATCACATCCCAGGCAAAGAAAATAAATATTTAAAACGTACATATAAATCACTGAAGCAAAACAGTTATAGGTAATACATTTATTAAGAAAATCTAATATATGTCAAAATTCATCTTATTATCTGTGCAGTGCTACTGTCAAAAAATGTTTATTGTGAATCTAATCATAAGAGAAAAAAATCACAGTAATCCAAATTGAGGAACAGTCTGCAAAATAACTGGCTTAGACTCTTCTGTGAGATCAATGTCATGAAAGACGAGAAAGGCTGAGAAAGGGTTCTAGATTAAAGGAAACTCGAAAGACTTAACAACTAAATGTAATGTAAGATCTGTGACTGGGTTCTGAAGCAGAGTTTAAAATGATTTATGTTCAATAATATTGGAACAATTGGGAGAATTTGAAAATAAATCGCATAGTAGATAATAATGGATTCAGGTTAAATTTAGTAAGCGTGATTATTTGGCTGTTATGCAGAATAGCCTTTTCCTTGAGCACTACATGCTGAAGAATCAGGATATCTGCAACTAACTTCTAAAATAAGGAAAAAATATTAATATTTGGAGAGAAGCAAATATGGCAAAATGTTCATTTTGGAATCTACATTAATAGTATACAGTTGTTCATTGGACTCTTTCAACTTTTCTACAGGTTCAAAAAAAATTCTCATATAAAATTGAGAGTAAAAAAAGCGAAACCACCGAATTTAAAAAGCATATTGTACCTGACAATAAGTGGGCACTCCCTCCTCCTTTCTCATCCAAGCCCTCCCCACCTGCATATCCCCTAAGGCTACCAGTCGTCTGTTGGCTAAATTGTCCTGTCATTGCCTGGGGTTTCTGGTGTCCTGCAGAAACCACTCACACAATAAATCCACTGTAGCCATTGACGTGTTCTCTTTCATAAGGCGGCGTTCATTCTCAAGTGCACATGATTTATTTAGCTCAGACCATCTGCAGGCATACTTTTTCTTGTGTTTGACTATTCAAAGAATTTGAATGTTATCCTAATTAAAATTAAAATTTTATAAAACTCATTGGGAGGGCCTTTATTAAAAACAAACAAAAAAATTCTTTTTGTTTCTCAGTTTTCTTCCTGTAACTTAAGGAACTCTACCTGCCTCACAAGATTGCTATGAGGATTAAATGAACAACTGGATGAAAACACTCAGCCAAGAATCTGGTAATCAGTATGTTTATTGATGTTCAATAAATTGTGCCCTTAATTATGGAGCAGGGTCTTATCTGTTGTTTAAGAAAGATAGCCAGGTACTATACATAAGAATTCACAACAAAGTTCAAATTTATCATTTCTAGGGATAGAAAGTGTGGAAAGGCTCATAAAATAGTCTGCTCTGAGCAAAGTGACTTCGATTACAGATGTTACCTGGGCAGTAGAAAGCTGGTATTATGAAAATTTACAGGTAATATTAAAGTACTGTAACTCATATCTACAGTCTTTAATTCTAAAATCTTTCTTAGCAAAGTTCTAACTTTGGTCTGTAGGGGCAGTATGCAGTGATTCTATTTTTCTTTTTTTCATTCCTCCAGCCCTGGTAGATGCAAATACTAAATGCTCAATAAACCTTTCCAGGGGCACCTGGGTGGTTGAGTCGGTTAAGCGTCTGACCCTTGATCTCAGCTCAGGTCTTGATCTCAGCGTCGTAGTTCAAGCCCCACATTGGGTTCCATGCTGGGCATGAGACTACTTTAAAAAAAAAAAAAAATGTATATATATATATATATATATATATATATATATATACACACACACACACACACACACACACACACACATACACACACATATAAAATATGTATATAAAATAAAAAATATATATGTACTGTATATATATTATATATACAATTTCCAGATTGAAGTAAAGATGCGAGAACAAAACGGAATGTTTGTACGCTCATGGGAATGACCCTGAAGAGAGGGAGGAAAAAAATGGTAATGTAGGAAAGAGAGGGAAGAACTGCAAGTGGTACATTTTAAAGACAAGAGAAGATGAGATTGGTCTTAAAAAGGAACAAACTGAGGGTTGCTGGAGGGGTGGGGGGGAGGGATAAGGTAGCTGGGTGATGGACATTGGGGAGGGTATGTGCTATGGTGAGTGCTGTGAATTGTATAAGACTGATGATTCACAGACCTGTACCCCTGAAACAAATAATACATTATATGTAAATAAATAAATAAATAAATAAATAAATAAATAAATAAATAAGGAGGCCATACTATTCATCCAAGAGTAACACTTGATTTGATTGAGGATGTGAGAGGAGATGCTGGGGGTTTGAAGGTATGCAATTGTTATGTAAGGGAGTGGGAAAGTGAATGGACTAGGAGAATACAGGACATTTCTCAGAAATCACTAAAGACCAATGGGGTTAATGATCATAGACTTAGGGACACCTGGGTGGCTCAATCAGTTAAGGGTCTGCCTTCGGCTCAGGTTATGATCCCAGGACCCTGGGATCAAGCTCCGAATCAGGCTCTCTGCTCAGTGGGGAGCCTGCTTCTCCCTCCCCCTCTGCCTGCTGCTCTGCCTGCTTGTGCATGCTGTCTCACTCTCTCTCTCTCAAATAAATAAATAAAATCTTTTTTTAAAAATGATTGTAGACTTAAAATGAAACCAAAAGTAGGCAATAGCTGGATTAACCAGGTTGTACTTCTATTAAAGCAGTATGATGAAGTGAGAGAGAAGGGCAAGGCGTTTGCAGATGAATAAAAGTGAGTGATTACAGTGCTTGTCTATGGAATTTGCCCTGGGTAAGGAGGGACAAGCAGTCAACAGAAAGAGGGGAGATGGCTAAAAAACGGTAGGGTCAATGGATTGTAGGTTCTGGTTTGACCCAAGCCTTGTTAAGAGTTACAGGATAGAGGGAGGAGTTAGAAAAGTGGTTGTCAGAGAATAGGATGCTGTTGCAACTATTGGTAATGATAAGGTCTGGGATATAATAATAGACACGAGGTGCTAAGGCAGGACAGAAGTCAAGATTATTGAAAAAGAGATGTGAAGGAACTAAGTAACCAAAGCGTTGGAAGGATCACCCATGTGTTTCACATTACCAAGAACTAAGATACAAGTAGCATGCAGAGGGTCAGGAAATTAAACCAAGAAATCAAACAGAGTAACCCAGAGAGCCAGTAGATAGAAGCAAAATGGATAAGTGGAGACAGTCTGATGATATGAAACTCACACCTGAGTACTTTTTAAAAAGATTTTATTTATAAAAAAATAAAAGAGTTTATTTATTTATTTGACAAAAAGAGAGAGAGAGAGATTGAGCACAAGCAAGGGGAGCAGCAGGCAGAGGGAGAGGGAGAAGCAGGCCCCTTGCTGAGCAGGGAGCCTGATGTGGAGCTCGATCCCAGGATCCTGGGATCATGACCTCAGCCGAAGGCAGCTGCTTAACCAACTGAGCCACCCAGGTGCCCCACACCTGAGTATTTTTTTAGGGAAGAGGGAGTGAGAATACTCTGAAAGTGGTGATAACAGAACAGGGAGGACACATACGCCCACACCAACCCCAACCGGAGTGATGTCTTACAACTTGATAGTATAATAGCAGGCTTGGGAGAGAGCCAGGTTTTGATTAGAGCAAGGTTAAAGGTATAGAGCAGTTTATTGATGATGGATCACAAGTTCCAAAGGAAATGATGTTAAAGATTTCAGAAGTCAGGGAAAGGTGGGAGAAAGGAATAAAACAGGTGATATGAACAGTGTAGGGATTAGAGTGGGAAATGAATGGGACTGAGAGGTACAGCCACTTGCAGTTTTAATATGAGATTAATTTTAGTGGGCTCAAGGCAGATAAGGTGGCAAGCTGTGACCAGGGAGTAGTGGGTTTCCAGGGCATCCTCTTGACCCTACAGATAGAGGCAAAGACACCTAAGTCTTACTGCAAGTACAAGGAGTGCTTTGTTGGTTTCTGAACAGAGTTCACATTTAGTGTCCTTGGAATTGCATTATATCTATAAAATGGCTTGGAGAGAATACTAGATGCTCAATAAATGTTCACTGAATGAATGAATAAAATGTGAATGATGGCTTCCTTTCCAGCCTCTTAGAGGTATTAGCACATTCATACCATCAGATATATCAGTGAATTCCCCAAAGCTATTCCTCTGTTCTTAACACCCTTAGGATCTCTTTCTCTCTCCCTGTTGGATTTGGAGATTTGCGGGCCGGTGAACAGCCCTTAATTTTACGTACAGATGTCCCCTTTAAGTAAAACACAACTCCGGAAGGAAAGGAGGAAGAGGAGGGGAAATTTTGTGACTACCCAGTTCTTCTTCTGAGAAAGTTAGATATTAGTCACTGTTCTTTCTGCTTTATTTGTCCACCAGCAGCCCTTGGTCAGAAACTAAGAACTGAGCCATGTGTCAGGTTTTTCACTCATCAGGGAAGATGCATTATTTATGCTGCTTTGAGCTCCTGAGTGTGGGAACAAGCCCACTAGCCAGAATTTCCCAGAACCGCGGGCCATAGGCAATCCTTGCAGTAGAACATAGTGACATGCAGCACTCAGGATGCCATGGGAGTCTTCCTAGTGCTCTCAGCAGAACTTCCTGTACTGCTCAATCTCCCCTCACAGACCCAACCTCTTTCCTGTCCACCTCCTCCCAGTCCCTTCCCCATCCACCTCCCTTAACCCTAGCCCAGTCTGCATAAAATGAATAATGATTCAGATATCCATTTTTGTGATCATGTTCCTCCTATTGCCTAAGGACCAAGTGGCAAAGTACAATTATGGCTATCATTACATGTATATCAGATGGACTTTGAAACAATGTGATTACAATACTAAGCTTTGAGTATAAACTGCAATACACCTGACTCAGTCATGTCAAACATTATTAGACAGGACAATAGTAAAACGAGGCTGGGCAAACCTCTCTTAACAATTATTATCTTTTTCTGTTTCCCAAGTGTTTTTCTTTATTTCCTTAAAGTATGGCATTGTCAAGGAAACTGTAATAGAGGGCTGCTCTTCGATAGCAGTGATATTACCATCATCAACAATGTTCAAGGTGTTTATTCATAACTGAATAATTCTGAGGATCCGATCTGCAGATACCCTGCTGCCCCAATTAACCCATCATATTCATTCCCGACAAGTACTTACTGAGCATCTACTATGTATCAATCACAATCGTCTTTTTTTCCTGCGAAACACGTTAGATTGTGAATTTTCCAGTCCTTTTTTCCCTTTCCAAAATATAACTTCTTATAAAATACCTATATTCCCATTACACTGCTAAGTGAAATGATAAATATAACGCATATGAAATAAATTTTGAAGAAAACATGTGGTACACTTTAGTGCACTTCTATTTCTCATTAATATTTAACTCTCAACAGTCACTGCCTAATCTAATCTTCATTTACCCACACTTGATTAGAATGCTCTTTTTAAACCCAACCTCTATAGGGTAACTTTTTATGCTGTTTGATCTATGTGTTTCATTTTGCCAATCATGAGCCTAAAAAATTTAAAAAAACCTCTTGAATGAATGTTAGATAGTTATTTCAATTAATTCACTTTTCAGTTCTTCAAAATCATTTTAAATGAGTATGACAAGTTTCTCAGATCATACACACATACATATATAGTTAGGGGGAAAAAAAACCCACTACTATAATTTAAGTTGAGTTTGTTTTCCATTAAGAAGTCTGCAATGAAGAAAGAATTTGATATTCTAGCTATTTTGAATTACTTAAGGTTAAAATTTTAAAGCCATTAACACAGAGGGGATAGTTTTCATTTTTGAAGGAAAAGGAGATTAAAATCTTTACTGTTGCTTAAATGAAAAAAAAAATTCAAGTGAATCCCTATTATTGGGCCATTTTCCAACATTTATTTTCTAAAGGTAAGGCTTTAGTTAGTTAGTTTGTTTTTTTATAACATTTTTTTCACTGCACTTTCACTGCAGCATTTTCCTCAGTTTGGAAAACTGTCCCTATGAGTGGACACTTGGTAAGGCTTTATTGTAAAAAGGCAATATTACACACTGTTATCTGTTTCTTTCATATTTCAAGAAAGGATGATATTGTTAAAACAGTTAATAAAGTTGAAGTAATCGCATTACACTGATTATTTTGAAGCAACAGCAATTTCCAATTAAATGAAATTCAACTTCCTCATAAAAGGCCATTATATATCTGTTAAGATATTATAATGTCAGGGGTGCCTGGGTGGCTCAGTGGGTTAAAGCCTCTGCCTTCGGCTCAGGTCATGATCTCAGGGTCTTGGGATCGAGCCCTGAGTCGGGCTCTCTGCTCAGCAGGGAGCCTGCTTCCCCCCCCTCTCTGCCTGCCTCTGCCTACTTGGGATCTCTCTTGCTGTCAAATAAATAAATAAATAATCTTTAAAAAAAAAGATATTACAATGTCAGATGAACCAATACCTATTTCTTCATTATTCATATCAATAGAGCTTTTAAATGTTTAAAATGTCAATAGTTACTAAATATAAACTCTACTTCTGAAATAGAAATTCAGTTTTTACAAAATAAAAACTTAAATACCATTAAGTGTATTGACATGTATATTAATGTTCAAGTTTATTGTTCTGAAATTCTTACAAAAGAAACATTCCCTTGTTTGAAACAACTCTAATGAGAACAAGTCGAAAGCAAAGACTTCCCAATTACAATAATTTTTTTAAAGATTTATTTATTTATTTCGGGGGCGTGGGGCAGAGGGAGAGAGAGAGAGAGAGAGAGAGAAAATCCCAAGCATACTCCCCACTGAGTGTGGAGCCCGACAGGAGGCTCCATCTCACAACCCCGAGATTATGACCTGAGCTGAAATCAAGAGTCAGGTGCCTAAGCAACTGAGCCATGCTGGTGCCCCTACAATAATTTCTATTTTAATTTTGAAATAATAATCCTTGAAAGTCTAACATTAGTCTCAGAAAAGTTTAAGTTCATTCTCATAGTTTTGCATTACATATAATTTAAAAACAGTAACTTTATCTCACTTAGGTGTTAGGTTGACATTTCCACTTAACGTTACCTGTTTGTATTAGGCACATTCTTTTAGTCACTTCAAGTATTTTTGGAACAGAGCAAAGCATAGTATAAACAAAAGCATTACATATATGGCTGACATTGTTTTCCAACATGTCTAAATATTTTGTGTGATCTCCAGAGTTGAAAATAAAAGCAAACACTATGCAGTACTATTTACCATTGTCTTTCATGTGAGTTGCAAGAAGCTGAAATAATACTTCATTTTATATTTAAATGTAAGGTGGTAAAATACTAGATTATTGCAATAAACAAACTTACAAGTAGGTTCTGGAAATAACCAAAGGTTATTAGCTTACATAATGTTACAAGCTTATAGTCATTTTTATTTTATTATTCCTTGTGGCAACACAAGCTTTACAAAGACTTCTAGTTCTTACAAAGGCATCCTCACCTAGGGCATGACTGACCAAAATATCAAAAAAGAAAGACAACTCTTTCTCCAGGTCATCTCCCACATACCTACTTCTATCCCACCCCATCTACCACCATCGCCAGAAGCAATTCTGACCACAACCTCTTCTTCCCACTCTACCCTAGCTCAATGCATTTCTAGGATTCTGCAACCACTAAAAACCAACGGATAATTTTAAAACCAAGGAAGATTTGATTGGTTGCCTATCTATTGTTATTTCCCCATTTTTTATACATTATATATCAATTTAAAGAACCTTGAGTTTTTTCCAGCAGCAGCATATTCAGAGAAGGTAGACTCTCCCTTCAGATCAGGGCATGAACCATAACTGATATAAATGAGAAATAAAATTTCATTCTCCTTTGTTAATGTTTGGTGTGACCCAGCTCTGGCTAGTTCTGATCAATGAGACAGGAGGGGAAGTCTGGTAGGTACACTTTTGGGAAGGATTTTGCTCAAAATAAGATGACCCCTTCTTTCCCCCTCGAATGTTTGAAGATGCAGCCGTCATGTGACAAATGACATGATAAGTCAGGAACAACAGGCCAACATTCTGAGGATGGCAAAGAAGAGTGAGCCTGGGTCATTGAACTCCATATCTGGAACCTCCATCTGTAAGCTTCTTGTTTGCTTAGATGATCGAATGTCTTTATGGGCTATGTAATTCATGTTTGGGTAATCTGTTACTTGCAGCAGAAAATCTTAACTGATATTCTGAAAATTAAAAGATGATACCTTGCCTATTCCACTTAACTTCAAGCACTGTCTAAAGCCTTTTAATGATACCTCTTTTTAAAGAGAAATGTGTTCATCTCCCATTCTTATTCCTCTCTTATGTTGTGCCCCTATTCTCATTTCTGAGATTTTATTCCTATAAAGGAAGCTTTATGAAATCACAAAGAATTAAGTACCCACAAAGCCCCATTTTAAGTACCCTTTCTCTACCATTGTGATGTGCCAACTTTTAAAGTACTCAATCTCCTCCCAAATCCCACTATCAACATTAGAATGTGTTTTCAGGAAGGGATATTATATAATTATATCTTTAGTATGATTTTCAAATCAAGATGCTAGATGCCCTTATGCAGAGATTTTTCAATGGGCATACACAGATCACCTGCATCAGAATTACCTGCAGGCTTGTTAGAAATGCAGACACATCAGCCTCAGCCTGGAACTGGTGAAACAGCAGTCTCTTAACTGGTGAAACAGCAGTCTCTAACGGTGGGACCCAGGAATACGTAGCGTAACATCACCCCCATTAAAGATTGAGAGCCACAGGCTTAAGGCGAATTATTTTGAATGGAGTTGAGTTGAAGTAAAGGAGAGTTTGAGATTGAGATGCCAGAGATCCTTATACAATCTTGAAGAAGTGAGCCACCTGCGGGCTTTCTTGGCCATTTGCCATGCTACAATGTTTCCTTTCCAGTGAACACATGAACTTCTTTATTTTCATCAGGAGAGTATGGCCCAATAAGACTTCCCTCTTCTAATGAAATTATTTACATAAATAGCACAGAAATAACATAGTTCATGGACTACTAATTTTTTTGGCTTGCATTGAGTCATTTCTGGTAGAAAATCTCTGATAGAAGCTACCTTCCAATGCTTCACATGAGGAAAGTAAAACTATTAAGTTGATCACATTTTAGTGGATTAAAGAAAAAATGAATCATACACAAATCAAATTTCTTCACATTAACACATTTTAGGACAATGTCACATAATAAAAAGGAAACAAAAATATGAATTCAATGAAGTCCAAGTTATTAAGCTAAATACAGGAGTGTTTATTTTGCCTAGCTAACTACAAAGGTTCTAAGCTAATTGCAAAGAATACAAATTTTGTTTAGAATCACTTTATTTATTTACATTTATTTATATCTTATCTCACTCTACAAATGTTATTTAAGGCAGAAATGTGCTTTAGATTTTAAAAGTCTGCCAATGGGAGAGAAAACTGTTGTATTTATGAGTTAGTGTTTCTACAGATAAGGAAGACATTTATAGGGGTTTTCTTTTACCAAAAAATCATGGTATAAATAATTATTCATGAAATACTAAATCCTTTACTACTTAGTATTTCTCATCAACAGAACAGTAGAAAAAAGTATGGTTCTCTTCCAGGTAAGCATGAAAGAAATTTACTACATTTTACAGATATATAGCATATGCCTTTAAAATGGTTATACCTGTGTTTGGGTGACTCAGTCTGTTGAGCATCCGGCTCTTGATTTCAGCACAGGTCATGATTTTGGGGTCATGGGATAGAGCCCCAGGACGGACTCTGCTGAATGTGGAGCCTACTTGGGATTCTTTCTCTCCCTCTGCCCCTTCCCCCATCTTGCAACCGTGTACTTGCTCGCCCTCTCTTTCTAGATCCAAAAAAAAAAAAAAAAAAGGTTATACTTGTGTGGCAATTCTCTCCTGCAGATAGTCTCATAGAGAAGCTGTCCTGTGCTTTCAAGAGCCCCAGAACAGGTGAGCCGCAGGGTTGAACATCTCCGTGAATTCTTAAAGGGCTCTCTGTTGCCACCGATGCTCGTAGCTGCTTCTCACCATTTCTGTGATTTCTAACCTCTGCTACTTCTGCAGTTACTGCCTTCACTTTCCACTCTCCTTATTCTGTTTTTTCCTCTTCCAGGTCTTTTCACTAAGCCCCTGCTCCATGAATTTAAGAAACAAAAGTTAGCATGATGGCTTTAATAGGCAGGATTAATCATTCGGACCACCAAAAATCGGTAGTTTTTGCTTTGCCTGTTGGTTGTTTGGTGTGGTCAACCCAATCATCACGATGCAGAAGGCTTGAGCTTTGGTTTGACACTTTTCTCTACCATGTCCCTTATGTTGAGTTATGGGTTCATAGTTGTTCTTGAAGATTCAGAGTTGTTGAAGGATGGATGTTGGATAAGGCAAGGACTTACAGGAATTTTATCAGGATTACAAAATAATTCCAGGTAAATTATTTTGCCTAAAATAGAAAGAATTGCACAAGTCCTAATGAAAAAGTTAATGATTTGAACACCTTCCCCATATTAATTGGCCCTAAAATATATATAAAAATAATGCACAAAATAATCAGAAGCATGACAGGCATACATTATAAGCCTAAATCCATCTTTTTCTCCCAGAATTGGTATCAGAAAACAATTCTTCATTGATAAGTACAGAAAAATGGCAAGAATAAAAGACAGTTTATTTTTTTTAAGATTTTATTTATTTATTTATTTGTGAGAGAGAGCACGAGCGGGAGGGAGGGGCAGAGGGAAAGGGAGAAGCAGACTCCCCGCTGAGCAGGGAGCCCAAAGACATGGTGCTCTGAACCTAGGACCCTGGATCGTGACCCCAGACAAAGGCAGACGCTTAACAGACTGAGTCACCCAGGTGCCCCTGATAGTTTTTTTTTAAATCAGTTCATTAAAAATATAGGTTGGCTTATCTCTGTAATTTGGTAAAATAAGCCAAAATTGGACCTGAGTTTATCATAACAATTAGCTAAGTGGCACTAACAGAAGCATTCACTTAGGTATCATACAATTCTTAGAAAAAAAGAGCCAGTAATGATATTCTAGACAGGATAAAAAGAATGAAACTGAGGAAATATTTCTTTAAAAATACCGTAGTATCATCATAAAGAGATATAGTCCAGAAAGGTAGTACAACATTCACTAGATGAATTAAGAATGTTTACAAAATAAATAAAAATTCTGGCTTGGTAGTAATGATAAAAGTGATATAATAATGGATTCTTCAAATAGTTTTCCTCTGGTCACTGAAGAAAACACCTAAATCAAGCATCATTAAATTGAATCAAATGTACACAAAAACTCCTTTGTCATATGGTTCATTATTACCTTACACGGATTTTAAATCAAACTCCATTCCAAGAAAATTAAAACAATTTACAAATAAAGGCCACAACCACGAAGTCAGTGTAGACCTCTTTCCCAAAATCAGCATTATAATAGGGAACATCTTTATTTTTTAAAAGTACACTGTGCTATTATGTAATATTATGTCACAGACACTAGCATGGATATTAATGATATTAATATCAGAGTATCTACCTAAAAATCGTAATTTTGAAGATTAAATACGATTTCAGCACCTTATTGATCATGCGTCCTCAAATCTTGGTATAGCGCCAAGCTTAACAAGTATTTGGTGAATTTGTTGCCAAGTGGTTGAATTATGAGTGTCGTTTATATGGGCCAAATGCTAAATAAAAAGCAAAATAAGAGAATTATTTCTCACATTTCAATCAAACTTTCATATTCAAAGGAACTTAGTTGAATGGATTGACCAAATCTGTGTTTGTATGATTAACAGTATCTTTGAATAATTAAAATGTAAATCTTTCAAATCGAATTACATCTATAAATACATAAATTCGCCTGGATTTTTGCAAGTGCTGTCCAGCTGGTACTTATTCTCTTACACCCCATAGCTAATGATTCTTTGATCCTGTCAGCCCTACTTTTAAAATATATCCAGACTCTGACCCCTTTCCACCACCTCCACTAATCCAAACACCTTTGCCTCTCACCTAGATTACCCAGATGACTTCCTAGTTGGTCTCCCTGCTTCCACCCTTGTCCCCAAACAAAGCAGACAAAGTGATCCTTCTAAAATGCAAATCATTCCATGCTACTACCGCTCTGCTCATAACCATCCACTGGCACCCCATCTCTCTGAGGTTAAATCTGAAGACCTCCAAGCTCCGATCAATTCTGCCCCTAGCTACAATCCAACCTCACCTCCTACCATTTTTCCTTCTTGGCAAACTTTCCTCCACACTCTTTGCTTTTCTCTAAACATCGCAGGGCTTTTGCACTCACTGTTCTCCTGCCTGTCACTCTTCCTTGGACATCTGTGTGGTTCACTTCCCTCTTCAGTGAAGGTTCTGCTCAAATGTTATCTCCTCTCAGGAGCCTTTTCTCACCACCACCACCCCCCTCCCCCCCATCTAAAGCAGCACTTGTTTCTTTCTCCTCCCTCTTCTGATCTGTTCTTCCCTTCACAACACTTATCACCACCCAACATATACTTAGGTGATGGTTGATTCCTTTTGTCTCTCTCCCTCTGGTATGACATAAGTTCCAAGAGAACAGGGATTTGTCCTTTGGTTCGTTCTTTCAGAAACTCTACTCTTCCAGAAACAAAATAGCCTTCTTGCTGTTCCTGGAACATGCCAAGCTCTTACTCATCTTGTATATCTTACTCATCTTGACTCTTATTCTCCTCTGCTTGGAAAACTGTTCCCCAGACACTCATATGGCTCACCTTGCATTTCATTCACATCTCTCCTCCAATGCTATCTCCACAGACAGGCCTTGCCCTGACCATCTGCCATCATTCTCCACCCTCTTTATTTTTCTTCACAATACTTATCACACTTGGATATTCAATATTTATTTGTTCTTTTATTGATTGATTGTTTTTAGAATACAAACTTTCTTGTTTACCACTGCATCCTTAGCATTTAAAATGGTTCCTCAGTAAATATTTGTTAGGTGTTCAGTAAGTATTTGCTAACTGAATGAATTAATAACTATGAGAAATACTTTGAAAATAATGTTTTTAAATTATAGGCATAATGTATATTTAAATATTTATAAATTCTCAAGATGAATATCTATTACAGATTTATTTTATTTTGAACCACAAAAAATTAGAATAAACTTTCATTTGCATATAACTAAAGCAATTGAAAAGTAAAATAATAAAAATATTTCATAACAGTCTAGAAAAATGATGCTCATCATTATGCCTGTTGGTCCCAGGCTAGTCCAAAGACAAACTGCAAAGTAGATGAAGTTTGTCTTCATCCTCGTCTCTCTCTCTTCAAGAGACTGTCTTCCTGCCCTCTGCTCAGCTCACTGTCCCTTGGCCCCTTCTTCTCTATCACTTATCAGCTGAATCTCTTTTTACAAGTACATGTTGTACTGAGAATTTAACAACTAACCAATAACTGTCAATGACCAGAAAATCAGTCTCACTGACAGTTCTCATATTGAATCATTTAACTGCTTTTCTTGGAGGATGCCACAGGCCCATCAAAATATGTGGTTTTTTTTTTTTTTAAGATTTTAATTATTTATTTGAGAGAGAGAATGAGAGAGAGTGCACGAGAAAGGGGAGAGTCAGAGGGAGAAGCAGACTCCGCACTGAGCTGGGATCCCCATGCAGGACTCGATCCCAAGACTCCAGGTTCATGACCTGAGCTGAAGGCAGTTGCTTAACCAACTGAGCCACCCAGGCACCCCTCAAAATATGTGTTTTTAAGTGCAACTACTTGCCTGGGGGTTCCTGACTGGCTCAGTCTGTAGAGCATACAACTCTTGATCTCTGAGTTGTGAGTTCAAGCTCCACAATGGGTGTAGAGACTACTTAAAAAATAAGGAAATAAAATGAAATAAAATAAATTCAACTAGTAGCCTTAGGGAAAAATATATTAATTCAAGCAAAATGTATTGCTGTGGCTTATTCGTGCACAATACAGACAGGCTAACATCCCCTGAAGAGTAGAGTAGCTCATAAATTAAATGAACAAATGATTAGGTCCGTTTTTCAACCTAGGTAAAATGTATTGATTCATTAAGATTAAACCTTTATTGTTGTTGTTCCTATAAAAAGAAAGAGGATAACCACTGTGTTCTGCTTTAAATTTCAATTTCTTTCCAGATAATGTTCTCTCTTTTGATCGTCATGACCCTGTAATAGAAGTAAGGCAGGTATTACACCCAGAGGTGGATTTACTGTGAAATTTAAAATTCAGGATGCCTCATTTGCATGAGGTTTCTTGGGAGAAGCTCTAGCTATGTGTTTCTGTTTTATTTTTCTTAACATGATCTCTGTGTAATTGTCATTTTTTAGGAATCCTTCCTTGACCACCTGCACCAAACTACATAACGTTGCAAGAGTCCCTTGAAGAATGAAGATACATTGGTGAAGAGGGTGCAGGAAAAGCTTTTAGGCTGAAGGAACATTGTACTGGGTACTAAGGACAAGAGGTTTCCTGAACTAATATAATAGACGGCCAATATTGAGAGTGAGGGTCACATGCTGAAATTGAAAGAGTGGACAGAGGTCGGATCATGGAGAGGTTGAGAAGCAATGTTCCACATTGGGGACTTTTACTTAAGTGGGTTAAAGCCTGTATTTCTACAAGATAATTCTATCTGCAGTGTGGAAAATACATTGTAGGCCTAATTCTAAATTTGATTACACATGTGAAATGACTTTAAAGATTAGAGGAAAGTGAATCCAAGGATTAAGGATAGAATGTATTGTTTTGTATTTTTATTTCTTTTTCTGCTCAAAAAAGTATATTTTCTTCCCTTTTAAAATGGAATTATTTCAGTTTTTCCTACCTATTTTAAATCTCTAGATAAAGACAAATTTATTCATGCTTTTTAATACAGGGGCGCCTGAGTAGGTCAATCGGTTAAGTGTCTTCCTTGGGCTCAGGTCATGACCCCAGGGTCCTGGGATTGAGCCCTGCACTGGGCTCCCTCCCTGCTTAGCAGCAAGTCTGCTTCTCCTTCTTCCTCTCCCTCTGTGCCCTCTCTTACTCTCTCTCAAACAAATAAAATCTTTAAAAATAAATACATAAATAAATAAAAATTAATACAAAATATATACAAAAGAAAATGGAAATCTAAGGCATGTGGAAAAATCAAAGAAGTATGAATTAAGGGGCGCCTGGGTGGCTCAGTGGGTTAAAGCCTCTGCCTTCGGCTCGGGTCATGATCCCAGGGTCCTGGGATCGAGCCCCACATCGGGCTCTCTGCTCGGCGGAGAGCCTGCTTCCCTCTCTCTCTGCCTGCCTCTCTGCCTACTTGTGATCTCTCTCTCTCTGTCAAATAAATAAAATATTTAAAAAAAAAGAAATATGAATTAAAACTACAATGTACTTCTCTTATGCTTAGAAACTAACAAAAATAATTGTTAATAATACTCAAAACAATTAAAGTCGAAAAAAAACACAAATAATTTTAGAGGTATTGTCCACTCGATAGACATATAATTTTAGGTAATTAGAGCTATATAAATGTTTATGTCCTTTGATCCAATAATCCCACTTTTGTAATTTTTTTCAAGGACAACTTAAGAAAAAGCTTTTCATAAAACAATATTCATGGAGGTGTTATCTAAAATAACAGCAGTTGATAGTGACTATTAACGTCCTGAGAAAATGAGGCATAGACTTCATGATATTTATCAGGATATAAAAGGTTGACAGGGTCTAGATTTTGGTCTAGACTTTGGTATGGTTTTCTGGGGCTGGGGCTTCGGAAGTGGGATGCTTTCCTTGGGCCAACTAGAGTGTGTGTGAATGCTGTGGATACCTGGGAAAGGTGGAGTAATGTGAAAATGAATTGTCTCCTATTGTATGTGAGCTACCCCTAGATTAGGGTTGCTTTCTGGTTACAGTATTGATTAGGTTGTGACACTGTAATGAAATTTTTATGGGTAGACTTTTGTAAAACGACTTTTGGGAGGGCAGAGGGTAAGTCAAGCAAATGAATCACCCTGACGTATCTCAGAAATTGGGGAACAACCTGAGGAAGAGTATCTACTTTATAATTTTTTGTATTCTTACACTTTAAAGTTCTATAATCAAGTAGTAAGGGTAATAAAAATATAGGGGTGCCTGGGTGGTTCAGTGGGTTAAAGCCTCTGCCTTCGGCTCAGGTCACGATCTCAGGGTCCTGAGATCGAGCCCTGCATCGGACTCTCTGTTCAGCAGGGAGCCTACTTCCTCCTCTCTCTGCCTGCCTTTCTGCCTACTTGTGATCTCTCTGTCAAATAAATAAAATCTTTAAAAAAATAAAAATATAGATTTGACAACTTTAAATAAATATATATCCAAAATACATGTAGGCAAATTACAAGGTAAATAACTCAGAAAAACATGTTTATATTTGTTAATACAAACAAAAGGTTAATATTAATATATGAAGTTCTTAGAAATAATTGAGATAGATGGATGCCACAATAGAATAATATGTAAATAACATGAAAAATGTCAGAAGATGAAATGCAAATGAACAACAAACATAAGAAAAGATATTCAGCTTAATTAATAATAAAAATGCAAAAAAAGTGAATAAAGAAAAACATCTGGATTATCAAAGTTTAAAAGAGCTTATAATACTTGCTGATGTTGGGAGTGTTGAGCAATGGGCATTCTCTTGTACTGTTTGGGATTGTAAATTGATCTATTTTTTTGACCAAATTTTTAAATGGATATAATTTTTTTGCTCCAGCAATTCCACCTCTAGAAGTCTATTCTAAGGAGATTACCCAAAAAGAACCCAAAGATTATATATAAGGATATTCTCTATAGTGTTATTATATGCTCATTGTCCTTCAACAGAAGTTGAGTAAACAACCTATGGTTCAATCATACCACCCAGTCGTAAAATAATGACATAAGATGTACACAACATAGTATTTATTAGAAAGCAGTGTACAAGGCAGGACGCATATAGAATGTCCAGTTACATAAGATTATAGTAAATATGTATACATGTGTGTCCGTGTGTGTGTATGCATCATAAGATGACTAGAAAATTGTTTAATGAAATTTGAGTAATGCTTATCTAAATGGTGAGAGTTCAGGTGATTTTACTTTCTTCTCGTATGACTTTGTGCATTGTTTTGCCTTTTAAAACAATGATCACGTATTAAAATTAAAGTCAGAAAAATATAAAGTTATTCTCATTCGAAAAAATATACTTCCTATTTCATTTTTCACAAACTTTAATTTAATGCTTTATATTTAGAAAAGTATTCGAAAAAACCCACTTAATTTATATCATTGTCAATTATGTAAAAAGTAAAAATAAAACTGGTTCATTTGCAGTTAAGTATCGTAATGTCTATGGAATTCGTTAAAAATATTTTCCTTCTTTTTTTCACTATATATATATTTTTAAACCTCTATTAGAGTTAAGACTTTAAATAAGAAAGTTGTCTTCTCTGTGCTATAATTTACAGCCCCTTGCTCTCCTCCCCAGTACACACACACAACCATCCACACGGCCAAATACGGAACCACATAGAGTCAGCGAGGCACACGCGGAGTCACTAGCTGAGCGGAGTGTGGACCACACGGACGGCCAGTGGACGCTTCCATTTTCCCGCAGCGGTGGGGGGAAGATTTTCTTACAAATATTACTTCTTTAGTGCCATACTGAATTAGAGAGCTTCACTCTCACCGATGAAATCAATAGAATAAGTTACAATTAACAAACTTGTGCAATAAAATAAGTGAAGCTGAGGTGAGAATTTGAAGTCGGTATCCTCTTTCTTTCCCAAATAGGAACTCACTGGGAAGAATGGTTTAATCCGAGGCTTCCCGCTCAGGTAAGTGGCTTCACAGCTTTCCTCCTTATTACTAATTAGATAATTCTCGAACACCAAGGTCATGTTACTGTGTCTCCTTCCACAAATACAAACACTCATCTGACCCTCTTCATGGGTTCCCCAAAACTACCAAGAGCTAATAGAAATCCTTAGTTCTGGACCTCTTCCCCCAGGTGCGTAAAAGGTCAGGGCTGGGAGGGCAAGTGGGATGTGCTCAAATACTATAAATAGAATCGGCAGTTAAACTTAACACCCGAAATATTTTAGACTCCTGAGAAGCTGGCTGTGTACAGTAAGAGGAGGAAAACTGTACGTCTTGGATTTACCAGGGCATCTCTGGTTTCCTGCAAATGCATTATTTTCAATGAAGGTTACTGATGACACGTGTAATTACATTAAATGTCATTTGATTTTTGTGACTTTTAATGCTTAAAATAAATAAAGATACCCACGTGCCCAGATATTTGGTTACTGGCTGAATTCAGTCCAAAGAAAAAGTCAAGGTTCTACAAGGAATAAGGGAAGTGTAGATTTGACGGAGAGATAGTAACTTTAATTCAACACCTACCTGGGACTTTACATGATTTACGTCATCTACTTTTCACTGAATAAAACGAATGAGCTCTCGTTTTGGGAAGTAATTTTCTGAAAGATACAAACCAGTAGGAATTACTATAGCGTAAGGATAGGAGCTGAGATCTGCCTTCTAAATCCATGCTTTAACCACAGGCGCATCCTGCCTTTAATAAAGGAGAAACAATTCCTTAGGTTATCTTATTATTTTAAGTTGAAAACAGTTTAGCCACAAAGATTCATTTAAAGTGGTCACATTACTAGTTCGTGGTAGAGCCAAATTAAAAATGTAGACATGGGATTCAGGCTGCTCTCCCACAATAGTATACATATATAGTGATTACATCACTTTTTCTTTGGCTTTTAACCAAAGTAGAATTGAAGATGTGGAAGGTGTTTTTTGTTTTGTTATTTTGGTTTTTATTTAAATTTGACTTAGTTAACATACAGTACAAGGTGGTTTCTGGAGTAGAATTCAGTGATTCATCACTTACATACAATACCCAGCACTCTTCACTGGTGCCCTCTTTAATACCCACCACCCATCTAGCCCATCTCCCACCCACCTCCCTCCATCAACCCCCAGTTTTTTCTCTGTCGTTAAGAGTCTAAGATGTGTGAAGGATTTTTTAATCATTTCTTTTAAACCAATTAAAGCCTTAAGAATATTAATAATTTTTTCCTGGAGCATATAATCAATAATTAATGATGTTGTAGTACATATACAATTTCTGTGATAACTTGAGTGTAAGTAGCTGTATTATAGCCTGGGCTTTTATTACATGTGGTGATGAACTGAATATTATTAGGACTTGCACAGCTCACTTTTGCCTTTTCCATAAATTCTCCGTGACTTGGGCCAATCATTTTCAAATAGTTTATTTATCAATGAAATTGATACAATCTTATATTATCATAGTCATAGCATATTCATTTCTTAGTAAAGTACAAGGATGTTTCCTGGTTTATAATTTTAGTAACATAGAAAGTTTCAGAAAAATCTGTGAAAAGTTAACTGGTAATCTTTATTTTTTGGTAGAGGAGAGAAACTAAAGAGGGAAAGCATTTTTAAATTCTCAAGTGAAATTAGGGAATTTTTTATAAAAAATATTGTTTTTTCATTGCAAAATATTTACATGAATTCTATGAGCTAGATAGTATTTTAAAAATACAAAACTGGGTTATTTGGGATAATTTGCCCAATATCAGAGTTAGAATTAAAATTTGAGAGAGTACAATAATTTAAAATTGATTATATGCTACACATAGTGCTGAAACATAAGTGTATCTCCTTTAATTCTTATCCTCAGCCATATTAGTTGGCCACAATAATGTCTGGTTTATAGATGAGGGAACAAGGATTTAGAAAGTTAAGCGACTTATTAGTAAGAGTTAAGTGATTATCCCAAGCCCTATCAATTAATTATTTAAATCTAAATGTTTAAGGTGTGTGCTTGATGAAATTCTCTATTTCATATAGAAATGAAATTTCAACGTAATGACAAAGATTAGGCATAAAAATATCACATTTTAGGATGTAATATTTGCTCCTATTTTATGAAATAGGCTAAAATTTGACCCATTCTTGCTAAACTGCATTACTTCCTCCATGTAAATCCCGATCCTTTAAAAATTTTTTTAAATCTTACTGATTTTACCTGAATAAATTACTTTATATTTTCATAAGTTACTTTTAAAACCTGGTTCAAATTGTTAAAAGTATTGGAAAGATAAAGGTAAATGTGAATATGTGTTGACTTACATAACAAACTTATTTTCTAACAAAAACCCAGAATATGTAATTAAGAGACTGGCCCTGTTTTAACCATGTGGGCCTATTTGGTTTAGTTAGGAAACAAACTTTGGACAATGTGTATTCATTCCATTTCCAAAATGTTTGCATAATTATCACTTCAGTTTGGGATGAGGTAATGTGGTTTTTACAGAAAAGTACTTTAATACTAAAGACAGTAATAAAGGTTTATGATAAAAAGGTTTAGTAATCAAAAACATTGAATTAAACATAATTTACCAGGTTTCTTTACTGAGGAACTTTTCAGAACATTCAATATATTGACATGCATGATAAATTGTCAAGAGGGAAATATGGCCAAAGAATCTTTATTTCTGGATCATTTTGAAGAACTAATGTTCTGTGAAATTTTTGGGTAATAGTGGTATAGTGACTCAGTGTAATTAATTAATGTTAAAATAGATTTGGTACAGACATATCATATTGTCAACCTGTTCACAAAAAAAGTTAATGACTTGACAAAATGTGCAATATAATAAGTCCTATCTCAATTTACAGTCCATGGAGTTTCTCCCTAGATTTTATTCCAAGCTATAGAATATTCCTCGCCCTGATAATGTATCAGAAGAGGGGGGAAACCCCAGAAACATTTAATTTTTAATTAAAATTTGATCACATGTGGGTCATTCATTCAATAAATATGTACAACATGCTAGCCAAGCAGTGTATTGCTGCTGTTAACTGCAAGAACAGTTGGAGGGAAAGATACATTTTTAAAAAGAATAGATTCCATTAAGACTATATATATATGTGTTAAGTCCTGTGCAAACTACTAAGGAACAAATGAAGAAAGTCTCTGACTTATCACTTATCATAAAAGTCTTATACCACTTATACCACTAGGTATATACCACTAGGTATGTACTTATACCACTAGGACGAATTTTCTATTTAAAATTTAGATTGTATTTAGATTTAGATTTAAAATTTAGATTGATCATTAATCCAAGAAATGTTGGATTGTTTGGCCTATAATTGTGAATATTATATCTTAAAAGTTTTTTCTTTTTAAAAGTTTTTCAGTACTTTCTTTAGCTTTGAAATCCTCAATCAAAAATTTGGTAGAAATCACTTAAGTACTGCTTGATTTTTAATTCTACCTGTTTCAAGTAGGTAGAATTATGAATGAGTCACTAAATAACTTTTTGCAAATGTAAAGTTTTCACACACTACTTATTGAATAATTTCCTATCCCCACTGTTTTGCTTTCTAAGAGAGTTTACATATGATGGATGTTGAATACCTTTTATGCATCTATTAAGATGATCATATGTATTTTCTGACTTAACTGATTGATATGATGTATTATATGTTATATTGATAGGTTCACATCTTTGCAGTCCTGTTATGAACATTATTATGGTGGATTCTTTAAATTACTATTGAATTAATATTTTTGTTATTTAACTGAGATTTTCTTTAGTTTGTTTCAAGATTTTTTGGGTTATATTTTAGCTTCAGGATCCTATTAGTCTAATAAAGATGAACGGGATAATTTTCAATCACTTTTAAGTTCTGAATAGATTATAAATAGCATGGAAGTTCTCCATTCCATGAAAGTTTAATAAAATGATCTGTCTATACTCAGCAATATTCAGAGTAATTATTAATAACATTGTTTAGTTGTTCTTGGTCAGTAATAAAAAGTTTGGATTAAAGAAAGTTGGTATGGAAAAGAAAATTAATTACTTTTAAATCCACCTTTCAGAGATAACTTTTTGGTATACTTTCTAACCAATTTTTAAATTACAGAATTGGGATTATAATATATATATATATATATATACATATATATATATATGTATATATATATGTATACACACACACTCTGATTCTTATGCTCTATTTATGTGTTTATTTTCCTATAATCTAATATTCTCTAAAAACATGAGATATATAGATATATGTATATATTTTAAAGACAAACATTCAATTGGAAGACATTTAAGTTTTTCTTTGATATTATAAGCAATGTTGTTTCTTCCAAAATATTTATTTAAAAAAATTTGTTCACATCCTTTACCAAGTAATCTTGTATTTACTAAGTAATCTATAATTTTTCAAAATTAATTTATTTTGTTTTAGCATATAAAATTTATAATTTCATCTGTAATTTATTTTAGTGAATATAAGATGGGAATCTAGTTTATTTTTCATTCATTTGCTTATTCAGTTATACATTCAATGAATATTTATCACACATGTATTCTGCTAAGTGCTAAAAAACCAAACATGGTCCCTACTCTAGTGACACTTAAAGTTTAGATGGTAAAGACAGACATAAATCAAATAGTCACACCAATGAATGTATAAATGCAAAGTAATATAAAAGCCCTAAAGGAAAGGAATTGCGGAGTCCTTGGCAGCAGAATGCATGGTACCATTCTAAGCACTGGGAAGAAAGCCAGTGTCTGGAACATGAACTGCAAGGTAGAGATTAATGTGAGATGAGACTAGAGAGGTGGGCAGGGACACACTATGCAGAGCCTTGCACAATGTTAAGAATTTTAATCTTTATCTTAAGAGTAATGAAAACCAGTTAAGAGTTTTAAAAGGAGGTTTATATGATCAAATTTATGTTTTCAAAAGATCACTGTGGCTGCAGGAGAAAGAACTAGAGGGAGACTTTGCTGATGCCGGAAGCCCAGTAAGTAGGCTGTTGTAGTAATAGGTGAGAAATGATGGCAGCCAATTCTGGTTGCCAGTGATGACTGACGACTAAGTTGTCACTGGAGACAGAGAGGGGAACAGATTCAATAGATATTTTGAAGACAGCATGAAAAGGATTTGGCGATTGATTGAATTGACTGGATACAGGGGACATGAAGGAGGGAGTGTTAAGGAAGATTTCTAGGTTTCTGGCTCGAACAAAACTGGATTTACAAAAAGCCATTTCCCAGCATCAGTCATTAAATAGTCTATCCTTCCCCTTTGTGTTATGACATACTGGAACTTTCTCCAACTATCTGTAAATTCTATGACAATTATGTTGCAGTTATTTTAGCTTTATAATGTGTTTTAATATTTAGAGAGATGAGTTTTCTCCACCAATAACAATTTTTTAAAGTAAGCTCTACGCCCAGCATGGGGCTTGAAGGTATAACCCCATGATCAAGGGTTGCACGCTCTACCAACTGAACCAGCCAGATGCCCCAGTAACTCTTCTTTTTAAAAATGTTTTTGTCCATTTTTCATCACTATTGCATATGAATTTTAGAATCATTTTTTCAAGTTCTAAAAACACCCTATAGTTAAGGACAATTCTCTTCTTCCAAATTTTTATAGTTTTGGATATAAAATTTTATACATTTTTTCTTTAGATGTCACCTATTTCTTGTTCACATTATTCTAAGTATTTTGTTATTTCAGTTGTCATTATGCTGTTCTAAATGCAATGGATTTATTTTAATGCAATAAAATGGCTAGATTGTAGAAACTTGTTGAAGAGAGTTATACTAATGCTACTTCAGATCTAAAACTTTTTGTAATAAAAGGGACCCAACTTTATCTGAGTCTGTCTTAGTCATCTTGGGCTATTGTAACAAAATACCATAGGCTGGGTGGGTTAAAGAACAAACACTTATTTCTCACAGTTCTGGAGGCTGGGAAGTCCAAGACACAGTGCTAGGAATTTGGTTCTTGGTAAGGGCTCTCTTCGTGGCTTGCAGATGGCTGCCTTCTTGCTATATCCTCACATGGAGGACAGAGGAGTCTTTGGTATCCCTTCCACTTCTTATAAGGGCACTAATCCTATCAGGGGGCTGTACCCTCATGACCTCATCTAAAGCTACTTATCTTTCAAAGGCCCTTTCTCCAAATGGCATCATATCGGGAGGTAGTGCTTCAACATAGGAATTATAGTGGAGGACACAAATGTTTAGCCCATAACAGAGCCAAATAGCTTACATGATTATAACTCCTGTTTGGTGTTGCAAGCAAGACATTTGACTAAACTGAACTTGAGACTTCAGAGAAAAGAAAAAAGAACTGATGAGTCAGCGAAGGAACTATAATTATTAATATTGAAGCCAGAACATGGGGAATGGGTAGTTGTTACGTGGAGTGTGCATTCATGTCCCATATCAGAACTGCCTTGTGCTAAATGGTATCACAGAATTTGAAGAACTGACAAGCTATTTGGTAGAAATAAAGTGAGGATTTCTAATGAAATTCACAAATTTTCATAAGCATGAATTGTGCTTTAAGTTTCTGCAGCTGACTTTAGAATGATGTATTTGAATATTTTAAGCATCTGCCCTGTCAAAATGGCTCTACTTAAGAGAAACTGATTGAACTGAAGGCAAACGACACCTACGAAGAAGCTATGGTATCCCTAGTACGTTGAAGATGCATATATACATCACACATTACTATTCTGGAATTTTTGGCTCTGTGGCCAAATTCTTGCAGTATGAGTTTTCCAACTCTATGTTATATTCTCTTTCCTAAAACCATGGAAATTGAATCGGAGGGCCACTTTAAGTAATATAAACCTGGGGTGACAATTGAGATGTGCCCTGCCTAGATAGAGTCTTTGTTTTGTTTTATTTAACAGCTTTACTGAGATAGAATTCATATATACCATACAATTCACTCATTTAGAGTGTACATTCAAATGGTTTTTAGTCTATTTACAGATGCATTCAAACATTACCACAGTCAATTTTAGAACATTTCATTACCACAGAAAGAAACCTGGTACCCTTTAGCCATCACCCTTCCCATCCACTCACCCCCACACATTCCCAGCTTTAAGCAACTGTTAATTTACTTTATATCTCTATAGCTTTCCCTACGCTGGAATTCAAATGAATAGAATCATATAGTATGAGGTCTATGGTGATTGGCTTAGCATAAGGATTTCAGGATTCATTCATGTTGCAGCATGTATCTGTACTTGATTCCTTTTTATGGATGAATAATGTACCATTGTATGGATATACCACATTTTGTTTACGCATTTGTCAGTTGGTGGACATTTAGGTTGTTTCTACTTTTTGGTGATTCTGAATAATGCCACTGCAAATATTTGTGTACAAATTTCTGTGTGGACATGTGTTTTCATTTTTCTTGGGTATATACCCAGGAGTAGAGTTGTTGTGTAATATGACAACTAGATGTTTAATAATTTCAGGAACTACCGGACTGTTTTCCAAAGTGGCTGCACTATTTTATATTCCTACCAGAAGTGTATTAGGCTTCCAATACTTTTTACATCTTTGCCAATATTTGTTGTTATCTGACTTTTTTGTTCTAGCCATCCCAGTGGGTATGAGTGGTATCTCATTGTGATTTTGATTTGCATTTTTCTGGTGACTAATGATGTTGAACATATTTCACATGCTTAGTGGGCATTTGTATTTCTTCTTTGGAGAAATATTTATTTATATCTTTTGTCCATTTTTTTAAAAGAATTTTATTTATTTATTTGACAGAGAGAGAGATCACAAGTGGGCAGAGAGGCAGGCAGAGAGAGAGGGGGAAGCAGGCTCCCTGCTAAGCAGAGAGCCCGATGCGGGGCTCGATCCCAGAACCCTGAGATCATGACCTGAGCCGAAGGCAGAGACTTTAACCCACTGAGCCACCCAGGCGCCCCTCTTTTGTCCATTTTTAAATTGGGTTGTTACTTTACTTATTGACTTATAAGTTTTCTTTATATATTCTAGATATAGATCCCTAGATAAGGTCAGATATGTGATTTGCAAATTTTCTTCCCATTCTGTAGGGTTTTCTTTTCATTTTCTTTTTTGTGTCCTTTGAAGCACAGGAGTTTTTAATTTTGAAATTTATTTATTTTTTTGGTTGCTTGAGCTTTTGGTGTCATATCTAAGTATCCTTTCCCCCTATTTTTTTTTTTTTTCTAATAGCTTTATAGTTTTTGCTTTTACATTTAGGTCATTTATCCATTTTGAATTAACTTTTGCAGATGGTATGAAAAGTTAGGGTTCAGCTTCATTCTTTTGCATGTGGCCATCCCGATGTCCTGTACCATTTGTTGAACAGCCCTTCATTCTTCAGCAAAGTTGATCTGTTGTATACCAATATCCTCTTCGATTTTTCAATATTGGTTATAAATTGTACACCTTTTTATGAATAAAGCTGATTAAGCTATTTGGATACTATGAAATAATACTTTTGAATAGTTTATAGACTATAATCCCATTATTGTTACTTTTTAAAAGATTCTATTTATTTGAGAGAGAGTTAGCATGAGTTGGGGAGGGGCAGAGGGAGAGGGAGAAGCAGACTCCCCCCTGATCAGGGAGCTGGAGGCAGAGCTGGATCCCAGGATCCTGAGATCATGACCTGAGCCGAAGGCAGACGCTTAACTGACTGAGCCACCCAGGCATCCTATAATTCTCTTATTGTTAGGATTTAAACTGTATGTGGCCCACATAGATTTCTAACTGTTGTGGTTCATTACTGAAAAATATGGATATCTCAGAATATGTTATGTTTTGCATAATTTTCATTTCCATGCTATGTTAGTTTCTGTCTTACTTCTAGGTGACAGGAACAATGAAGACTGAGATATCACCCTTGACTTTTAAAGGAATCAGAATGTGTGGGGACACTGGAAACCAATGGTGACTGGATAGATATTATTAGAGGGTTAGTAGTAAGAGAAATGGGGGTTAAGAAGGAATGATTTAAGTGAAGCAGCAAGAACAATCAGAAGTGTGAATTGGATTGGAATAGCATGTGGGCTAGTATAGACTTGGAAAAATTAAAAGCTGTAACTAAACTTTCTAGATCTGGGTTGTAAGTATTATGTGATGTTAAGAAGAATTTGATGTTTTGGGGCGCCTGGCTGGCTCAACCAGAAGAGCATGTGACTCTTGATTTTGGGGCTGTGAGTTCAAGCTCCATGTTGGGTGTAGAGATTACTTAAAAAAAAATGAAATCTTAAAAACAAATTTGCTGCTTAAAAGTAAAATGTCACTAACCTTTTCTATTATTCTCTTAGGAAATCTACCTCTGTTCCATTACTCTTCCATTTTTGAGTAAAAGGTAAGAGAGGCAGTAATTGAATAACTTCCAAAATTAGATAAAGTAACATTTTATAGGCTATTGATTTTAGAGCCAAGCATGTTATAATATTTAACTAAAGATCTTGTATATAAAAACGGTCTTCAGGTATTTTAGGGGGAAAGTGGTGGATTATTAAACCATAGCAAACTTGGGTAGCTTGCTTTTTCCTTAGTGGTCCTTATAATTCTTTGGCTCTTTTTCATTTCGTAGACTCTCCCTGGTCTCCACCCTGTGGCTTCAACTATCATCTATATGAAGATGACTCTCATATCTTTATCTCTAGCTCTGTTTCCTAAGTATCCATACATATTTTCAGCTGCCTGCTGCATATTTCTAACTGGGAGTCTAATAGGCAACCCAAATTTAATTGATCCCAAACTGATTTATTTGTACTCCTCTCTGCTTTCAGCCTACACTTTCTCCTGTATGTCTATCTCATTTAATGACACCAGAGTCCATCTAGAGAACTAAACCTGAATTGCCATAGTCCTCCCCACCCCACTTTCTCTTACCTTACATCTTCATTGATTCAGCAAGCCCTAGATTCTACTTTATCTTTTTTTTTTTTTTTTAAGATTTTATTTATTTTACAGAGAGAGAGAGATCACAAGTAGGCAGAGAGGCAGGTGGGGAGGGGAAGCAGGCTCCCTGCTAAGCAGAGAGCCCAATGTGGGGCTCGATCCCAGGACCCTGAGATCATGACCTGAGCTGAAGGCAGAGGCTTTAACCCACTGAGCCACCCAGGTGCCCCTCTACTTTATCTTTTAAGTCTTCTTACCCCTCTCCAACCATGTTCCCATAGCCCAGCCCTCAGGTCTCGCTTGAGCAACTACATTAGCTTTCTTTTTGATTCACATGACTCCAGCCTAATTCACATTCCATCCTTCATTCAGTTGCCTAAGCTTCTTCCTGTTTCAATTGAAATTACAAAAGTAATATGGCTACATCAGGAGTGCAGATGAGAAAGTATTGTGTCAGAGTATGAATACTCAGCTGGATACGCATTTCTAAATTGCCTGAAACTTCCAGGTTAACCACACTTTCAATAAGTATTATCTTTGTTTTTTTTTTTCCTCATGTAATAGGTACCTCTTTTTAGTGTGAATTTGAAGAGTTATTCTAAAATGCAAATTTTATCTTGCATTTTATCTTGGATATATCTATTATCTTGGATGTAAAATTATTTAATGCTTACCTGTTGAGTGTGAGGTAATATCCAAATGCTTTATGCTAGAGTACCGGATCCCATCCTCCTTACATAATCTGCACTCTAACCAAACCCAATTTCCAGATTATGAAATATAAGGAACTTTCTCATGCACCTATATATTTTTATGTATTACTTTCTTTCTTTAGAATGGTTGATTTCCTTCCTTCCTTTCTTTTTCTGCCTGGAAAATTGTTTATCCTTCACTAATGATTCAAATTTCACCTATTCTGTGAAGCTTTTCTCAAGCCCTGTATCTCTGGTACTTTCTTTTCTTTTCCTTTTAAGATTTTATTTATTTATTTGACAGACAGAGAGACAGCGAGAGAGGGAACACAAGCAGGAGTGGGAGAAGCAGGCTTCCTGCTGAGCAGGGAGCTCAATGCAGGACTCAATCCCAAGTCCTGGGATCATGACCTGAGCCACTCAGGCACCCTGTCTCTGATACTTTCATAGCACTTTTGATACAACTCTTGGTCATTTATCTCACTGTTTTAAATGTACTTGATTTAGTCTTCCTCTGGGCCGAGTTACAAGAGGAAAGAGACTGGTTATTCATTTGTATTCACTGTTTCCACTACACAGGTGCTGGGCAAATGCTTGTTGAATGAATGACCTATAGTTTATAATAAAAATGTTGTGCATTCATTAGTAAAGCAAACTTATCCCCCAACTTTAGATATACAAATTCAATATTTCTTTAAGACATTGTGTAATCAACTACACCTCAGTTTAAAAAAAAGAAGTAAAATCTCTGTTTAGATGGTGAGACTGATAGACACTACCCTGTGATGGAAACTGGGCTCCTGAGCAGAGCTGAGTCAGGGAGGGTTAACATAGGGTGGTGTAAAGCGAGGACTACAGACCCACACCAGCACTGTGTGACCTTGCTTGCTTGCCCTAACTACCCAGTTGCTCTACAAGCATCCACAGTCACAGCTCTGGACTTGCCCAGGACCTTATTAACACCTGCCAATCCAAGGCTCTGGAAATGCCTCCTGGTAGTCTCACTATTTCATGTTAATTAAAACTAAATCTAGAAAAAAGCAGCACCTTGTCTTCTGATACTCTTAGAAAACAATAATATTCTAAAAATACAGAGAATTAGAGACTCATTTATTCAGAGGTCATACTTTTATTATATTAAATATAGTAGTTACATCATAGTTAGAATAGTTTCAAACCAGTTTTCTGGTGAGCATTTCTTAAAGAGCCAGATTTCACAGCTATGATGTTTTTACAGCAATATTGTAGGTACAATTAAAGCCCACAAAATTTAATGTAAGCACAAGACTACACGTTCTTTATCAATTCTAAGCTCCTGGCACAACACAGATATTCCATATTTTTTACAGAAAGCCTATAAGATGCAAGTTCTTCAAATTAAAAATACTTTTGTATATCTGAAGTATTATCAAGTATTACTAGCTCTTTTAAAATCATAATGCAAGTTATTTCCCCTTACATCAAGCAAAAGTTACATGGTTTGGACATGATCATGAGGAATCATCTGCATATATTTGAGAAAGCTACTGTATTTTGATAGAATTAGGAAGGCAGCACTGAAAAAGCGACATCAGAGAGGTGCCTCAGGAGAGCGACAGAATTCAACAGTGTAAGACGGAATAAATGAGAAACCACACTACTAAAGCATCTTAGGTTTTGGTGCTGTTTTTTTCAAAGAGAAAATAAAATATTTTAAAACTCCAAAAAGCAGTGTTAAGAAAACAGTATTCAAGTGGGTATAAATTCCTGACTAAAATTTTGTATTTAGTTTTTTAGGGAGAGCGACATCTTTTACTCAACCCTTTTGTTCACTGGAAGTTGCTTTCTGCTTTTACTAATCTGTCATCATTCCCTACTCTGGGATAAGACAAGGAATGAGCTGTTTTCTTTTCCTTCCTTCCTTTGGTTTTATCATTACAGTCAGAGACTTAAATTATTAAATAAAAATTAGATAAAAAGGAAAAACTTATCACCTTACATATTTTTTTTTTTAAGATTTTATTTATTCATTTAACAGAGAGAGAGAGCACGAGTAGGCAGAGCTGCAAAGGAGAAGTAGGCTCCCTGCTGAGCAAGGAGCCCGATGTAGGGCTTGATCCTAGGACCCTGGGATTGTGACCTGAGCCGAAGGCAGACGCTTAACCAACTGAGCCACCCAGGTGCCCCTTATTCTACATATTTTAGACTCTACAATGTTGACTTTGGTGACAGCGTTCATAGTTTTTATTGGAATTTGATATGAGTTAACCCATTATTATGTTTGTCAATAAAGAAATGGTTCAAGGCAAAGCTATTGCCACTTATTAATGTAATTAAAAAAAACCAAAACAGTATTCCATGGGTGGAATGTAATTAGAAAAGTCAGGCTTGGGGTGCCTGGATGGCTGTCGGTAAAGCATTTGCCTTCAGCTCAGGTCATGATCCCAGGGTCCTGGGATTGAGCCCTGCATTGGGCTCCCTGCACAGCGGAGTCTGCTTGTCCCTCTCCCTCTGCCCCTTCACCCACACCCAACTACCCCCCCCACCCCAGCTTGTGCTCTGTCTCTCAAATAAATAAATAATACTTTAAAAAAGTAATACTGATTGAATTGCTTTTTTGGCATTAAAATATTTCTAAGGCTGACATCAGATGAATCTTATTTCATCGGTATCATTGCCATGATTAACTGATTTGATACCAGATGCCAAGACATAGGTCAGTGTATTATACTGACCTAACCTATAAAGAACTGACCTACAGAGGTTTACAATCTACCTTCTAGTACTAAATATTAAATGATTTTCTTCTACATACTGTCTCCTTGGATTCAATGGGTTACATATTGAATTTGATTGTTCACATATTTTAATGAAATTAAATCTTTCAACAAGAATTTTGTCCAGTTCATAATGAAGGTAAGTTCCATGTCTTCTGGAAATTGTAAGTGTTCGAGAAGTATATTTTTGGAATGAATAGACACATAAATAAGTGTACCTATAGCTAAAATTTGCCTAAATCCATTGTCCTTCTGTGCTTCAGACAGTAAGTTTCCACAAACATGCAATTAGTAAGTGGATAGGCTAGCATTATTTAATTATTTGACTAAAAGTTCTTGGGTCTTTAAGTTTTTCATTTTGATGCAGTTAGCTAACACTTAGCTTTTACAGTTTTACTTAAAATAATCATTGTACCAGGCACTTTGAGGTTCTTAGAAAATATTAAATAAGCTGACAGTACAATTATCATTTAGCAACTATATTCCTCCAAACTTCTGTCACAAAACAGATACTGCTTTTATTATATTTATAAAGGGTAGTGGAAACAATTCTATTTTCTAAAGTGAAAAACCATCTCATGTTATTTTGCTGTAATTATTTTTAATCAAAATTTACCCCTTTATCAAAGTGAATATAAATTTAATGAAGGTCAATCTGCTTATCTGCACCAACTTTATAATTTTTTTTTTTTTAAGATTTTATTTATTTATTTGTCAGAGAGAGAGCACAAGCAGGCAGAGTGGCAGGCAGAGGCAGAGGGAGAAGCAGGCTCCCTGCTGAGCAAGGAGCCCGATGTGGGACTCGATCCCAGGACCCTGGGATCATGACCTGAGCCGAAGGCAGCTGCTTAACCAACTGAGCCACCCAGGCGTCCCCCAACTTTATAATTTTAAAATATGTCTACTTAGAGCCTAATTTCAGCTTTTGATAAAAGTGCTTTTATTAAAAAATGGTTCACTGTTTTATCTGGCTTGTAATTCATCATCGTCCTAAGGTAATGTTTTCTATGGTTTGCCATCTTAGGTGATAATACTGAGACATTTCGACTTTTATATTTCTACTTGAATTTCCTCTGCTTAATTGCTTTGATCTGATCCACATTAATTTCATCACCTGTATTAGAAAGAAAATCAGTATCTTACTGTTTGCATATTTATTCAACTTTCAATATCTGGTTTTTAAAGAATTCTCTTTTATGCTGCAAATTCTTCCCTGGGTTGTCCTTAATTTAAGCAGAAGTATGTTTTCTTTCAGTTTGCTTCATGCAGGGCAATTTTGACAGTTAAATTGTCACCCTGTCCATATCTGATACACTAGTAGCCTTTCTATCCTTTTACTTGGCTTTCGGTAGACTAAACTCAAAAAGAGAACAGCTGCCAAATAGTCAAACAAACAAACAGGAAGTCATGTGGTCTTCCTTTGTAATTCTACCCTTTCAGGACTGATTTGGCTCCCTCTGCTGGTTAGTAATATAATTGCTTTTTTAGTTCTATAGAGTACGTATTGCATTGGTGAAATACTTGGGGTATATAAGTTTTGGTTCAATAACTGAATTAGAGATTCTTATGCTCTCTAAATTTTGTGTTAAGGTTTTACCCAAACTAGGTCTTAAATATCTATAATCGAAAGGAAACCGGCAGCATATGCCTGAAGAGAAACTTCTTTTAATGCTCTTAGACCTGTCAACATTAAAATACTGAAATCAGGCAAAACAGTAATGTTTAAATTTTATTGAAATGTCTAAATCTTATTAAGACATTCTAGTATAACATAATCCTTTTCTTTTTTTTTAAACATTTTTCTTTTTTAATTTTATTTATTTATTTGACAGAGAGAGAGAGATCACAAGTAGGCAGAAAGGCAGGCAGAGAGATAGGGGGAAGCAGGCTCCCCGCTGAGCAGAGAGCCCGATGCGGGGCTCGATCCCAGGACCCTGAGATCATGACCTGAGCCGAAGGCAGAGGCTTTAACCCACTGAGCCACCCAGGCACCCCAATCCTTATTTTCTGTTTGATAGTTATTTTTCATTTCATTTATACAGCATATTGCCTCCCTTTAAAATTCTATACACAATACTCTCCTTTTAAAATCTCCCCCTTTTAAATTCTGTACACAATTTTAAGTACATTTAAATATACAGAGTGAGCTGGATGGCAAATGAAGGTTAACTATTTCCTTTAAGAAATTATTTACTTGGGCTAGAGAGAAAGCCTTATTGACAGTTTGTTATTTTTGGGGGGAAAGAGGAGTTTCTATCATTTTCAGAGAATAACTTGTTCTTATAATTGCTTATGAAGGTAACATTTTCTTTGCATTCCTATCGCTAGTTAATAAACACTTGTTTTAAGATCAAAGAAAAAGTGGGAAGAAATAGAAACAAACTTATCTTTTGCCTTATATTTATTATTTTGCTGTCTTCAGCATTTGAAATTAGAAAATGTACTACAAAAAAATAAGAAGAAAATAGCCATAGATCTAAACACACCAAATTTAGCTCTACTAGGAAATTCTTTCTTACAACTTCAACTATAACATTTCTACATAGTTTATTACCTTTTACCTTAAGATCATCTTTTTGAAATTACTATCAAACCTCCTCTAAAATACCCTAGTGTTTCCTCTAAAATTCCTCACTACTTAGGCAATCAGAACTTTTTAGCATTCTTCTTCATTTTTCTGAGGGGAAGTAAAGGTAGGTTTTTTAAAAAATGTACTTTTTTGGGCCTATAACCCATAGTAAGAAATAGATTTTGCGTGGTAACTCAGCACATACACACAAAAATGGAATGTTTACTTAAAAATACACTTTACCATGTGTGATGTACTTATTATAGAATCCAGATTCTATTCTTTTCTCTGTTTTAAATAAAAAATGCTAGTCACAACCCACTAAGTTTCATGACCCATAATGGTATATGACCCCGTTTTAAAGCACTGGTCTAGTGGAGATGCTTTTAAGAGCATCATAAGCACTCCCTTCATACCTATTTTAGATGTTAAGCTTTTAATGGATTTTGTATTCTTCCTTCACAGATAAAGTCATTTTTAATCTGTTATTCCAGATTGGATTAGGATTAAAATACATGTATAGTTTAATTATCTGGTTCATATTCAGCATACGTGTAGGTTCCATTAAGATTAGGCTTTAATGAAGATGACCCTAAATAAATATATTGTAATATTTCAAAAATGCCTTTTTTATGGGCCTTACCCTATGTAATGCAGTGAAACCTGTAATGTAGTATAATTAGTTGCTTTTCTTTAGGAGTCTAAAGTACAGATACACAAAAATGTAAATATAGGAAAGTCATAGGATTATAAATGTATGGCATGAACAATAAAATCTATGAATTTAGAGAAAATGAAGGATTAATGCAAGGACAAAACTTGTTCTTAAAGGCCAAGATGAAGAAAGTCCTTGAGTGGGGAAAACCCATTAATTTCTACACTTGATCTTAGCCAAAAGGCCGAGAAGCGATAAAACCCATTAATTTCTATCATCTTAAAATACACTGAATAACCTTCATAGATACTATCACAAATTTGATTAGGTATTCACTTTGAAAACTTGAAACAGGAACATATTTACAGACTGTTGTTTGATATTTTTGTAGCTCACCCTCAAATCAACATCTATAATGAACTCTTCATCAAAGTTTCTTAAGATCAAAATCATCCTAAAAGTAACTTAATTTTCTACATATGAAATTTTAGTAAAGTATGAAATAGTCTACAAAAACATACATACACATATTCTTTACTTTTCTTCTATAAGAGTTAATTTTATCACTAACAAAGGATAGAACTGGTAGGCATAAAATAGTGTGGAAATAATTTTCTAAAATTTTTCATATCTATCATTTTATGGCAAACTGTATTTATCTTGAAGATAAACATTTTCAAAAAAAATTCGTAATTTGTGAATTGTACCAATTCCTGCTGACATTCAATATTTAATGCTTGAAATCCATTTAAAAATATTTTATTAAATCTTATGCAATTTATTGATCAAGAATACATATGGGAATATCCAGGAATATAAAATAAATAAATAAAATTAGTGCAACTCAGTACTTAAAGCAAGGGGGCAATATTAGATCAGAGTAAGGGCTATCTACAAATTATTGACAAATCAAGGATATAACAATGAAATATAAAGCCACCATAAATCAACTGATTTGGGACATAAAGATTTAAAACTGTAAAAGCAAAATAAATGGATGATGATGATCAAAATAAGCAACCCCTTTCTCCCCCCCCCCCCACAAAAAAGCCAAGAAACAAGACAAATCAAGAAAATACTATGATTAGATTAAGAGAGTCTACACAGGATCTCAACTTTGGATACTTAAATATAGGCAAGCAAAACACTAACTGATTTAATAGAAAAATATTCTGTATGCATTGAAGCAATTTCTTTAATTCTGTGCTCTGGAAAAAAATTGATATAAACTATATACAAGTTAAAACCCTTAAAGGTAGAGACCTTGTCTATTTTCCTTCACAAATGTATATGAGATGCTTATCATAAAATTAGCATCTAGTCTTTAATAAATGAGGGAAGTAAAAAATAACATCTCTAAAACTTTAAATTAAATGCTACTACAATAATGCCAAGACTTTTGTTACCTACACATGCAAAATTACTAGTTTACCAGTAACATTCAAGAAAGTATATAGGAAGATAATTGTGTTTCCTTAAGCAAACTGAAATAATACTATTTTGAAACAGTGAAAAACATATTCTGAGCCATCTGTATATTACTTAAAGCTGTTCTTAAGATTAATGGGTAAACTTACAGTGAACAGACTGTTGGATTTACTAAAGATCTAACTATTTGTATTAATGGTTTTAAAGACTGTCTTTTCTTCTCCAAAAAATTCAATACATGAAATATGATGTGGAGTATCATGGCCAAAAGTTTATTGCATAGTTTCTAGTTTACTGGTATATGTCCTTATTTTAAAAGGCCTATTTTCTCAGGCAATAATAGTAAATAAAAATTCTCATTTTGTTTGTTTTGAAAAATCATTGTCAATTAACTAATTGGTATATCCAGTGCTATCAAAAGGTAAGTAAATGTAATAAACAGCAAACTAAAAGGTGAATTTAAAAAACCACTCGGCATGATCTAACCTTTCACGGAGTCTTTTCTTCTGGAGGACACTGTAAAAATAAATCTCACTAGTATTTGCTTTGCTTGACAGCATAACTGAATAGTAACCAAAGTAGCCATATGTGGCCCTTTATACAAAGCCTCAGAAACATGCACCTTTTGGATTGTGCTTGGCACACATTTTTTTGCCCAATAAATGCTGAATGAACTTTTCCAGTACTGGATTTGGGCTAGGCCAACCAAATTCTCACAGACTTTAATTTAGCCTGTATTTTGCAAGGAAGAGGGCAGACGGGATAAAGAATGTAGTTTGTGGTTCAAGAAGAAAGCAAAGCTAATTCGCCCAGTATGAATATGATCATGTGATCTACTAATCAACTGTCCTCTAGCAAGCCCATTTACAGAAACCTAAAAACAATTATCACTTGTCTGTGGACTTCTGGTATTGTGGAAGGTGAATGTCTAGAAGTAGTGCCCTTTTCTAGAACTCTGTAATAAACTGGGTTTTTCCCTAGATTTTTTTTTCAGTTTTCACAAATCTTTCATAAGGTTCTCTGTAGCATGTAAGTGCATCTATTAACGGCTAGAGTTCAGAAATTGCTGTGGCGGGGGCGAGGCCAAGGCCCTTATAATTGTCATTTATTCGTTAACCAAATATTAAGCATCCACTGTGTATGTCAGGCATTAGTCTAGACATTATTTTCTCCACAAAATACCAGTGGAGAAAAACAAAACTTCTTGCCCTCCTGGAGCTTAACAATGTACAGGGGGAAAATAGATAATAAGATCAACATGTAAGATATGTAAAATGCCTAAAGGATAAAATGGGAAAGGGGGACAGGGAACATGCAGTTTCAAAAGGGGGCCATGGAAGTCCCGAGATGACATCAGAGCAAAATCCTGAAGGTGAGGGAGCAAGTCCTATGGATTCTTGGGGGGAAAGAGGCTGGCAAAGGGAATAGCAAGGTCCTGCTCCTGCTCGCAAGAATGTCAGGTCAGGTTCTCCCCAACCGCGCGCATTTAGGCCGCGGTCAAGACTTTGGCTTTTCCTCTCGCCTAGATGCAGTGCCGTTGCAGGGACTAGAGTAAAGGAGTTAACAAGATCTGATTTAGTCTCTGGAGTGATTTTTGAGGCAAATGGAATAACCTGAGTGCACATTTTCCCATTTACTTTAGCGTACTGGAAAACATACACGAATACGTAAACAATACAATTAACATATAATCTAAATTCATGAAACTAGAACATAAATTTCGTACCGCTTGAATAAAATTAGCTTACCTACTGCACTTTTTACCTGAACAAAAGCCCCCCCTCTTTAATTTATACTAACTTAACCGAGAACTGCGGCAAGATCAAAGTTTGTTACAACAGGAGACCACGAGAAGCGTGGCACTGTACACACAATCACATCTGTGCTCCAGCCTCGTGCAGTACCTCACTGTTTCAAATGGAAAGAGAAAAACGACGTTGGAAACCGGCCGGCCCCAGCCCCCGCCCCGGTAGCCCACGGTCTGCCCGCGGCCCGAGTCGCGGCGGGCGGCTCTCCCCTCGCGCCCGGCTCCACCCACACCTAGAGGGGGGCGCGGACCCGCGCGCTCCGGGCCCGCCGCGGGCCAGCTCCTCGTTCGCACAGCGTCGCCTACAGGCCTTCATCCCGACAGTTAGGGAAGAACCAAAACCACCGCCAACAAAAAGACCAGAAAGACCGCATATTTCCAGAAACCAAAGCATCTCAAACACGATTCCAATTCAATCCAGCTGGGAATCTTCTTCACCTCCAAAGGCTGCGTTCTCACTCCGCGGAAATAATGCAGACACGGGCGTAGAGTTCAGCCTCTCCAGGGGAGAGAAGGTGTACGATACATCCATCCACCAGATTGCAGAGACACCATTTAAAAAATGCACCGTCGCCGTCGAATCGCGGGAGTCCTCTACGCGGCCGCCCCGAGCTCGGCTCCCTAAGCTAATGACCACCAGCTGGGTTAGCGAGCTGGGCCTGCGAGCCGGGTCCGGCCTGAGCGCTTCTCACGCCCACGACCACCACCGAACTCGGGCCCCGCTCCGGTCGGCCTCCAGGAAAATAAGGACCGGGGAGAGCCGGCCCGCCCGTGCCGCCGCGAAAACGCCGCTCCGCAGGATCGACAATAAAAGGCAACATCCGCAGTCGCTCTAAGAAGGAGAAGGGCGCAAAGGCGAGCCGCCACCGCCTGCTGCTGGCCCCGGCCCGGCCGGGCACGGGGTGGTGCGGCGCGGCTGAGGACGCGAGCCCAAGTGGCGGCGGCAGCGGCGGTGGCGGAAGTGGAGTGGGGAAGAGGGGGTGGTTGTTAGTGTTTGGCGCCGGCGGAGGGAGTCATTCCTGCAGCTGCACTTCCGGTCGGCATTTTGTTCTGAGAGGGAGAGACGGAACGAGAGAGAGACACACACAGGGCTCCTTCCCCCCCCGCCCTCCCCCCCCTCCCTCCGTCGGTACCGACTCACCCGACACCACGAAGCCGCAGGGAGGGACGCCCCCGCCGACAGGAGGATTGGTTCCCGGGCCGGCGGCGATGCCCCCCCGGTAGCTCGGGCCCCCGGTCGGGTGTTTGTGAGTGTTTCTATGTGGGAGAAGGAGGAGGAGGAGGAAGAAGAAGCAGCGATTTGTCTTCTCGGCTGGTCTCCCCCCGGCTCTACATGTTCCCCGCACTGAGGAGACGGAAGAGGAGCCGTAGCCACCCCCCCTCCTGGCCTGGATTATAGTCTCTCGCCACAGCGGCCTCGGCCTCCCCTTGGATTCAGACGCCGATTCGCCCAGGTAAATTCCTGCTCTTTATTTCGGCGGCGGCGGCGGCGGCGGCGCCAGGTCCTCAGCGTCTCTCCTCCTCGCTCCCCTCCCCGCCGTTTCCTTAGCGGCCCCAGGTCTCCTCCACGGGCGAGTCTAGAGTTCGCTCCTCTCTGGTGGCAGCCGCCCTGGGTGGCGGTGGTTTTGTACTCTCTCCCGGCCGGCTCCGGTGGCGGGGACTGGGCTCCTGCCGGGCGGCCGGGGAGGCGTAGGCCCGGCGGAGAGTGCAGGCCGCGGGCCAGCGGAATCTACTTGAGCTCGGGGATTAGGAGAGCTCCGGGCTGAGCTGAGCTACTGCTGGTCGGTGACAGGCCTCGCCCGGGAGAAGAGCCGTAGCTAGTGAGGAGGCGGAAACAATACAACTAACAGCAAATGTGCCCTGATCGTCCCCATATTTACAACTTTCCTGGTCCGGGAGTGGGGAACGTCCCAGTGAAACAAACAACCCCCCTTCTTCCCCCTGTGACCCCATGAAGGGAGGAAGTAGTTTCAGTTAGTGAGACAAATGTAAATACTCAGACACGGATCCAGTGGTAATTCTTGCCCTGTGTAAAACTTGTTTGGACATTAGAAAGTTAATAAAGACTCATTTTCTTTTTTTAAAGAATTAAATTGCCCACATGAATATTTAATATAGAAAACCATAGTGTGGTAGACACTGCATATGCCCCCCTTCACCAAGAGCTTTTATGTTGTTGTTTGACAGTGTGTGTTGCACATGGACTTTTTATTCAAAGGCGAGTGTAAAGTACTTGACAGGTTTACCCTGCCACTTTAGATTTGTGTGCGTTATATAAGCACAATTTTAAACGAGTATACATAAAATACTCAGGTACTTCCTGATCTAAGCGTGTAGAAGCCTAAAAAGAATATTAGATGTTTTGAGAATTGTACCGAGGTACAGGTAAAATCGATTTTCTCTAAAAGTATAGAAATGAAGTTATGCTTAAAATCCCAGGGAGGTTAAAAAAAAATGTAGAAGGTGCCATCCTTTCATGTCGGGGCAGATCTTCTTGAGGTCCCAGGATTGTCATTGGCTGTTTGTGCCCATGATGTTTGACTGTGTAATGAGAGAGGTGTCATTTTAATAGGTCAAATGTATCTGTAAATGCTAGAGAAAAAATATCAGTTCTGCCTTAACAAATTCTAGTTCACCAGTAAGTAAAGTGTATAGAGGTTGTTTATTGAGGTGTTGGTAAGGTAGGTTGGTAAAAGGGAAAAACAATCAATTTAAAAGTCCTCAGCCATCCAAATTGCATAGAAAAAATAAATGTACCTGGCATTAGACTATTTTGATACTTTGTCTCATATTCACTGAAGGAAAACTTTCACTGGTTAAAATGAAGCAACACTGATCAACAAAGTCCCTTGTTTTACTACTGGGTGTTACATTAGTTCGGGTTTTTTGTGTCTCATCAAATTATTGTTGTCATTGTAGAATAAGTAACTTTTCTGAAGGTTATTTTTGAGTTTAGCCCTCTGCTTAAAATAAATCGTTTCACATTTCCAGCAAACATATGGATAAATGTTAAAAAGAGTGAAGTTAATATAGCTGTCACGTACTAGGCATGTTTTTAATGCTATAAATCCGTGTAGTAGTCAGTAGCGTGTCCGTGATTTGTATTGGTCAGGGAGCAGTTTGAATTTTAAAAAGCCTGAAGCTCCTGCTGAGCCCCAATCCCGGCCTCCCTCCCTCCCACTAATCTCCCATTCCTGTCTTTGTGCTGCCTGCTCCTGTTAGACACTGTTTGCTACAGGGCCTCAGGCCTACACTGGGTGGGGGGCAGGCAAATGGGGGCTTGTTGGGGGGAGGGAATACAGAAGGGAGGAACACTTCACATCTTAAGCAGAGGGTTTGGGACTTGGGGGAGCGGGTGGGTAAGGGTTTCAGTATAAATGTTTGAAAGGCCCTTAAATGAACCTGTGATGCCTTTACAACTTTTATTTAAATAAAATACGGAGATGTATGTCAAAGGGTGAACATGTTTCTACTAAAGGTAATGGAAAAGAGGAGTTCTGCTTGCTTAGTTTTCAACAACAGAAGCAACTTTACTTTTAGAGTTTTATAGTTAAAGGGAGCTTTCTTACACAGACGTTTGAATCAGTGTGTTAGATATCTGTTTATGTGATTGATTTTTTTTTTCTTGTGACTTTGGAATTAAAGTGAATTAGTTCTTACCAGATCTTATTTTCCCAATTCTACATATTTAGTGTTTTGTAAGTAATTCAGGTTGTGCGATAGCTTTCATTAAGATAGTATAAACATTTTAAAGTAAATTGAAAGTATTTTTTGCTTGATCCAAACCAAGTATATGGGTTATTTTTAAAGGAGGAAACATTATAAAGCTAAAAAAAAACCCCAAAACAAAAAAACACCCTAAACTTGAACTTTAAAATTTTGACAACTTAGTTGGAAGGACTAATTTGTATTTCTCTAGAGTTTATAAATACTCTGCTCTACCTCCCCTGTATTGGGTATGGATAGTCACCAGTGGCTATTTTTATATTTCTACTGTTTTTTTGTTTGTTTGTTTGTTTTTTAATTTAGTGACAGAAGACCCTGTAAGTGTTCCAGTAATCTTGTAATGTTAGTTGTACTATTTGGAGAAATAATTCCTAGTATTATTCAACAGTGTGGTTTATTGTTTCTCTCGAGTCTGCAGAGATACCAATAACTTACAATAATTACTTGAAAAGAAAGCAGCTTTAAAGTAGTAAAAGCCTAATAAATTAGAATTGAATATTAAATACTTAATTATTTTTAGTGTTTTGTGAAGAGTATATAGGATGCTTCTTCTTGGAACCATTCAACAATTTGTTTACTAAAGTTATTGGAAAGCATTTTGAACCTGTGCTAGGGATCATTATAATACTGCCCCCTTTAAGAAGAAAAAAGTTATATTTGAAGAAAGACTGTCTATTTCAGATTATCGTTGGGGACGAAAAGCGAAAGTTTTTAGTATGGTAGTAAACCAGGTTTTGTTTTTTTGCATAGCAATCATTATTAAATTTCAGAAATATTATGAGCAAAACTGTACCAATTCAAATATGAAATCTTTTTTATTTGGAGCCAGACTAACCAACTCAAACATGTATTTTCTAAAACTATATTAATTTCATATTTAATTTTTTGGTAGTAACCCATCATCAAACTGCTGTAGAAGCATTTGAATCGACCTAGTTCATATTTTGGCATACCCTATATTAGTGTGAAAATCAATTACAAGGGTAGATAAAAACTAAAGTTTGATTTTTAAATAATTTCATTTAACTTTCCCCATCTATTGCTTATTAGGAAAGAATAATTTGTGAGTAATTCTGGAATTTTAAAATACAATTTTAGTTTTATGTTAAGTGATTGGGAAGACTGAAGTAAATAAAAATTCCATTTAGAGAAATGTAACTTCAGTGCTGTTGATCATATTTATTTGCTATAAAATGAATAGGAAATTACTGACTAGGAACTTTATAGAAACCTGGTAATAAACTGTTTAGTTGAAGATACTTATTTTAATATCCTGAGCATATTAAGTTGGCTTTGCTGGTAATTTATGGTACTACATAGCTTTTAAAAATCATTTCAAAATATACTTTTTAAGCACAGCTTTACTATTTTAAGCAGTTGTCATTTATAATTATTCTTCGAGTTTTTAAAGTGGTTCTTTTTCAAGGTGACCTGAGTTCATTTTTAAATATTCCCGTTTCCCTGTGAGAGAAGTGACCAGCATGATTTCCATTTTTGATGAAAAACTTGATACTCAGAGGCCACGTGATTTGTGTCAATTCATGTAGTGAATGACAATAAGGGATTCTCTTGCTCTTCCTAGTTTTTTTATTAGATTATGTTATGTTAAGAAAAGTACTTTTAAGGAAAGTATCAGCCCTGGTCATGAAGGTAGGTATTGCTGTTGCTCAGTGCTGACACTGACACCTTATGTGACTTCTTCAGTGATCAAGGAGCTTTTTCCTCTTCTTTTAGGGAGATATGATACCTGTCTCTTGATTGTATTTTCCTGGTATGAAGATAGTACTTTTACATTAGAAATCCTGACCTTGTGTGTTTGTTTGGGGTTTGAATGATTGAATTTATTTACATTTTGTTCCTCTTTAAGAATGTAAATCAATTAACTATATTTGTAATAAATAAATAGTGACTCCTGCAAGTGTTTTTATGGAGTGGAATTTTAGTGTTTCTAGTTGGTTTAAAAGCAATTTTAAAAATCCCATGTCTCGGGGCACCTGGGTAGCTCAATCGGTTAAGCATCTGCCTTCGGCTCAGGTCATGATCCCAGGGTTCTGAGATCGAGTTCCGCACTTGGCTCCTTGATCAGCAGGGAGTCTGCTTCTCCCTCTGCCTGCCACTCCCCCTGTTTCTGTGCCTGTGCGCGCTCTCTCTCTCTCTCTGACAAATAAATAAAATCTTTAAAAAGAAATAATTTAAAAATAAAAATACCATGTCTCTACTTAGTCATCATTGTAATTTTAAAAAATATTTTATGTGCCCAGAATTTTTTACCCAAGTAAGTAATAAAAATGATTTTAGATATTTGTCTTAAGTATTATTTTGTTTGGAGTAAATCTAGGGTCAGTTTTAATGAATTGAGTTTTGTCAGAATGCATTGTTTTAAGGCATATTTCTTTTTATTTCCAAAGAGATACTATTAGGAGAGATTATTTCTTAATATAGCATTGCCAGCTAGATAAGATTTTGAAGGCTTATTATGTGCCAGGAATTGTGTTAAGTATGCTCCCATAGTATTATCTCATTTAAAATAAGAAGCTCATGGGGCGCCTGGGTGGCTCAGTCGTTAAGCGTCTGCCTTCGGGTCAGGTCATGATCCCACGGTCCTGGGATCGAGCCCCGCATCGGGCTCCCTGCTCTGCCGGAAGCCTGCTTCTCCCTCTCCCATTCCCTCTGCTTGTGTTCCCTCTCTTGCTGTGTTTCTTTCTGTCAAATAAATAAAAATCTTAAAAAAAAATAAGCTCAGGAAATAGAAACAGTAATCCACAATTTACAGATGAAGAAACTGAGGCTGGAAAGGTTAGAAAATTACCTGTTGTCTTATAATTAGTAAATGATCAGTCTGATTTATATTTTTTCTTAAGGATTTAGGATTCCACATTTCGAGTTTTAATAAAATCTTCATTTTTTTGGTTGCTCAGTTAATTCAGTACTTACAAGTCATTTGGTCAAGAAACCTGTGTACTTTGGGCAATGAACTAAAACAGAATTCAGAGTGTATATCCTATATATAATATTTTTGAAATCACCAAATCTTTACTACCTTATATTTTAGTGTTAAGCAATTTTACTTCTTTTAAGTTTTTTATTTTTATTGAGTTGAAATTGTCAAAGCATTGATTTCTAGAAAGGGAAAATTCAGCTTTAGAGAGTGATTTCATTCATAGAAATGTATGTGACCAATTGTAATATAGTAGATGAATCTATAAATTGCATAATGTAAAAAAAATTCTAGTATTTCTATAGCCAAAGAATGTTAATCCTTTCAAAATCATCAACTTGGGAAGTTGTGCTCTTATTCTAGAACTTTTGCCATGCAATCTTCTTCTTATGGGGATTCCTTTAGTGAATACCTTTAAAGTGTTTGAGGTAGTCTTTTTTTTTTTTGGTCCTTAATGGCAAATCTTTATCTTCAGGGGTAATTTTGAGTTTTAGAGACAGTAAAAAGCAATTTCAAACTTAGTTTAGGAAAACTGAGATTTAATAAGATCTTTTTTTGTGTGTCAGACACTGACTATGAGTAGTTTACATTTGTAATATGTAATTTTTTTTTAAAGATTTTATTATTTATTTGACACAGAGAGAGAGAGAGCACAAGCAGGGGGAGCTGCAGACAGAGGGAGAGGGAGAAACAGGCTCCCCTCTGAGCAGGGAGCCCAATGTGGGGCTCAATCTGGGATCGTGACGCTGAGCCGAAAGCAGACGCTTAACCGACTGAGCCACCCAGGCACCTCTGTAATATGTAACGTTACTGAGTGATTTCCATCTACCATGAATCATCAGGGTATATAATATGAGTCTGATTGTGTTTATTATTCTGAGATATTTGAGAAAACTGAGGTATAGAATGATTAAACGACTAGCCAAAGGTCCCATAGCTAACAAGTGGAAGAAAGTAGAGGAAGGACTCCAGAGTTGATGCTTACCTATCAACCTTAACCACTACACTGTATATCATGATTTGAACCTCTTAGCTACCGAGTGAGGTTAGTAATGTGTTCTTGTTTTGCAGACAAGGAAATTGAGGCTTATCATGTTTAAGAACCTAGTCCAGGGTGGCACATCTAGCAACTGTTAGAGGTAGGACTGCACCCTAATATATCTAATTCTAAAACATCTTTCCATTCTATCACCTTGCCTCTTCAAGATTTAGAAAACACTTTTTGATGAAAAGTGTAGGCTTTGTTATAAAGCAGCGAAACTTTTTATGTCTTATAAAGAGGAATTCTAAAATATTTTGGTTAGTTATAAATGATTATTTTATTAGTCTTTTATGTAAAATACCTTTGTTCGTTTGTACCTCATATAATATACAAAATGTATACACAGATACGCATTTAAGTAGGATATTTATTTTTAAATATATGCATGCTGTATTTATGGAAGTTGGCAAAATGTGAAAAAAGCACTTTCTTTTTCATAATATTGTGATTCAGTTCTAAAAATGTCAAGCATTAAGAAATATTCCAAAGAATACATTAAACTTCCAACATAGTTTATGTAGGTAAATTGTTTTGCCATCTTACATGTGTGTAACATCAGTTAACACGAATGTACCAAACTTTTAAAGTGTTCTTTTTTATATGTTTGCCTTTGGGCAGAAAGGAAAAATATTTTCAGTGTACAGAAACATGGAATTAGCGTTAATTTACTAAAATAATTTTTTATATCTGGTCTGTAAGTCGATGTTTTGAGAAGTAACACAGGTAAGATTTTTACATCTTCTGAAAAATTCAGAAGCTGTGACATAATTTTGAAATACTCAATTCCTTTTTGTTGCAGTTATTTGGGTCATTTGTACTTCTCAGTCCTTTGGTCTTATGCTGATGAAATGTATACTTGTTTTAATGGGAGTACTGTTTTTTAACAAGTTATTGATTCTAAGTACCTTAAAAACTTACAGTACTTGAAACACTAATGAATTATTAAAACTTAAAATATAATTTACTCTAAAAATATTAATCTTTGATTTTATATATAATTTTTTAATTTGTAAAACAAAAATGTCCTTGCGATTAATCCTAATAAGGAAAATAGATCACTGACTTTTCTGAACACTTCTACTTGGCAACCTTTTCAAGAATTTTAAACTGGCTTTAGTTGTCTTTATCTAATAGGATTGTGGCATGCCAATTTCCACCTAAAGAAATTGATCATCTGAGTTAGGCTATATGTAATTTAGTTTTTCCTTGGTAAAGATTAAGTTGAAATTTTATGAGACTGTAAATTGGGCATAGCTCCCCCTCCCTTTTTTAAATATCATTCTTAAAAAATTGATGCACATGGCAAGTTCCCCCCCACAAGGTTCTATGTCTCAGAAAACTCTAAAGTTGAAAGTTGACATTTAATGCCCTAAAAGCTACTGTTATCGTTCTTTCCCCTTTGAGAAAAGAATTAAGAAACCAGTGTTTGTGCCATAACCTATCTTCAGACATACATGACATATGCTTTTAATTTAACTCTATTACTCATTTTACTCTTTTCTATTTCCCTTTTCTTATGTATTTCTTCCTATCTCTATCACTGTCTTAGGCAAAAAAAAAAAATTTTTTTTAAGATTTTATATATTTATTTAATTGACAGAGAGAGAGCGAGCGCGCACACAAGCGAGAGACGGAACACTAGCAGAGGGAGTGGGAGGGGAGAAGCAGGCTTCCCGCTGAGCAGGGAGCCTGACATGGGGGCTCTATCCCAGGACCCCGGGATCACGACCTGAGACCTGAGCCTAAGGCAGACGCTTAACGACTGAGCCACACAGGCGCCCCCTAAGCAAAAAATTTTTGTAGCATAGTGAATACAGGTGGTGGTGGTAATGTGGATGGTTCTGTAATGTATTATTTTCCTTGATGAAACATTGAGCAGTTTGAAAGTCCTTAAATTCTGAGATCTTTGTAAGTTCAAGATGCTAGTGAGAAAGTATTGATGTTAACTGTGAAAACTTATTTTTGTGTAGCAATCCTGCTTTCTTACATAGACATGTGTTACTTCTCAAAACGTCTACTCACAGACCAGAAATTTCTTTTAAGGAGAAAGAGAAAGCATGGCCTTTTTTTTGTGAAAGTTTCTCTGGTTATTCCATGTCATAACATTTGTCAGTTTATTACTTGTATCTCTTTGATAAAATAATTTGTTTCTGTGTCTGTAGGCCATACTAAGCCACCAGCTATCTGAGAGCAAGGAGACTTGCTTTATTTTCATCTTTATGTCTGTAATATCATCACAGTGCTTTTCCTGTTTTGCAAGTATTCAGTACATTTTTATTGAACTGATTGATTAGAATTGAGCTTTATGATATTTCTAATATAAAAAAGATACATTTCTAAACCTAAGATTAGTAAGTGGCAAGTATATGTGCTAATTTTGAAATATAATTGTCTTACATATATATGTGTTCTTAAGGCTTCTTGCTTCTTGGGTAAGACCATTTTATTTACATACATCCCAACAGTGCACACATAACAACTTGTGCGTAAAAATAAATTAAAAAGAAAAACTCAAAACAGAATTCCTTTTTTAGTTGTTAGTAAGGACTGTAAAGTATACAAAGGGTTTTTTTTGTTTTGTTTTGTTTTTATCCCTTGGGCAATAGAATTGGGAATAAGATACTGAGGAAAGGTATCCAAATACTCTCTTGTTTTAAGCTCAAAATTTATTTATTATAGTTTTAATTTTCTTTGTTAATTTATGTACTGTGTATAATAACAATGTGGATAAGTTAACTATGATGAGACATACATTACAGTACATTAACAATGCTATTTATGGGTGCCAGGGATGCTCAGTAAGCATCTGCCTTCAGCTCAGGTCATGATCCCAGGGTCCTGGGATAGAGCCCTCCATTGGGCTCCTTGTTCGGTGGGGAGTCTGCTTCTCCTTTTCCCTCTGCCTCTCCCCCTGGCTTGTGCTCTCTCTCTCTCTCATTCACTCTCTCTCAAATAAATAAAAATCTTTTTAAAAAATGCTATTCATATAAAATAATGCTTTTCATAGAAAATTTTAGATGACTAAAATTTTTTTTTTAATTTAAGTAAGGCGGGGCGCCTGGGTGGCTCAGTGGGTTAAGCCTCTGCCTTTGGCTCAGGTCATGATCTCAGGGTCCTGGGATTGAGCCCCGCATCGGGCTCTCTGCTCAGCAGGGAGCCTGCTTCCTCCTCTCTCTCTGCCTGCCTCTCCGCCTACTTGTGATCTCTCTCTCTCTCTCTCTCTCTCTCTGTCAGATAAATAAATAAATAAATCTTTTTAAAAAAAATTTTAAGTAAAGCTTATTGAAGTGTACTTTACACAGTAAAAGTTACTGTTTTAGGTACACAGTTTGTTAAGTTTTGACAAACATGTTCAGTCTCGCAACCTCCACCACAATCAAAACATAGAATGTTTTCATCACCCCAGAAAGTTGCCTTATGTCCTTTTGTAATCAGTTTCCTACCCCTGTTCCAGCCCCTGGCAACCACATGTAATTTCTATCTTTTCTAGAATGTCATGTAAATGGAATCTTACAGTGTATAGGCTTCTGTGATAAGTTTCTTTTGTTTAGCATAAGGCTTTTGAGATTCATCCATGTTGTTGCATGTATTAGTAGTTTGTTGGTGACTGCATTTTGAAATCGAAATAGAATACCTTTTAACTTTGGTACTACTGTCGAAAAAGACTGAACAGCTTTGGATATTTCTCTCAGATCTTGCAACTGCTTTACTATTGGACATAATGTTACGTGCCCATTTTTACCCCTCACCTCCAAAAAATTTGTAATTGACATTATTAGTAAGTGGCATTTATTTATATTAGTTAATTCTGTCAAGTTAGATGCTCTACCAAGCAGGTAAAATAGACATTGTCCTCTTTTTAATCACAATTAAAATAGGGTTAGTAGCATCACGTATTTTGAACATCTAGTACATAGAAACTGGAATAAGAAATGAGGGATGGTACAAGAATAACTCATCAAAAATTGAGTTTATGTTTTAAGTTTAATGTTTGTTCCTTATACTAAAAGTAGAGCATCAGTTATGGTGAAGAGCAGTTAGTGTCTCTCTTTTAAGGCTTAAAGTTAGAGAAGCAGTGCTGTTTACTGAAAGTTGGGGCAGATAATGAGTAAAGGATCATTTTCTGTTCATTTAATTTGACCACCTTTTTTGTTTTTTTCACCACTCCCTTTTTGAAACCCCTTTCTCCCTTGGGTTCAGGGATATATCCTATTTTTCTTCCCCTGTGTATTTGACCATTCATTCATAGACTCTTGCTAGTTCTTCCTCCTCTCCTCACCCCTTAAATATTGATATTCATTCTCAAGTTGGTTCTTAAGCCTTCGTTCTGTTCTCCCTTCGTGTTGATCTCATCTATTCATACGACTTTTTATGTGTTTGTTACCTGTATGCTGACGATTCACAAATTTATCTCCAGAATGATACATTTCTCTTTGAGACAGATCCATCTGTCTACCAGGCACCTCCTGATGTCCTATAAATACTGTAAATTCAAAAGTATATAAATCTGAACTCATCCCTCAGTTGTTCCCTGCTCTTACCATTATCCCCCCAAAAAGAAAGAAATCTATTCTTGAAACATTGTGAAGTAGGTGAATGTTTCCACCGTCACCTCAGCTCCCTAAACTGAAAACTTGGTGATAATGCTTGACCCTTTTCCTTTCCTGTACCTTTAACCCAGTTCACCCAGTGCTGGTGTTTGTTAACACCTCTGAATATCACTTCAATCCATCCCTCCTCTGCTGTTTTTGATTCGTAGAGTGGGTGTATATATACAGCTTGTCAGTTGGAATAACTTTTAGCATTCTAAGACGATGGCAATTGTGAAAGATGTGTTTAGTGTTAGAATATTTTTTACATGCTTGAGCTCTGGTATTTAAAATTATGGTATATACACGGTGCCTGGGTGGCTCGGTTGGAAGAGTGTGTGACTCGAGCGCCACGTTTGGTATAGAAGTTCCTAAAAATTAAAAAAAAAATAAAATTAACGTGTAATCTTTATTAACATTCATGCTTTATAGCCTAAATGAGACTGTCTTCTGTACACATTTCCACTAAATCGAAAATCTAGGGCTTCTGACTTACAGCCCAGTATATCAACTACAACAGTTTGCCGCCTCTATCCTTTTAGAGTACTATAATTCATAAATGTGTACATTTATTTCAATACTGTGTTCATGTGTTAAGGAGCAAAGTCTGAGAGGAAAATGGGAATGTAGGAGGAACGGGTAAAGGAAGGGCTTTTAAATGAACTTTCCTATACCATGGAAACAAGTTCACTTGAATAACTTTCACTTTTACTGCAGATAACAGAAAACTAAAGAAACAAATGCAGTGGGATATGATACCGTTCAGTTGCTAGGCATTCAAACATTTAAAGGCAAGAGTCAGATATATTATAACTGTATTACTTGTTTGTGAAGTTATTGCTGGTGGTTTTGTATAACCTTACAATGTTTCTTCCTTAGAATAAGAAGTTATTCTCTTCACTTCCTATTTGAACAAAAGGGTCTGCTTAGAGTTATTGGTTTAAATGATCCTGAATATCTTTTGTAAAGGCATATTACAATGTGATGCTATCTTGAAAAACAACGTAAACCTGTCTTCACTATATCTAGAGTTTATAACTTAAATAATAGGTGTATATTTTGCTCCAGCACTAATTAACATGCTTTTGAGAAAATGGGATCAATCTAAAGGCAGTTTACAAAGGCTGATGGGAGAACGCTGTCTTTATTGAGTCTTTGGTACCTTGTATATAGCAACCACTCAACAAACAATTGTTGAATAAATGAATTTAAAATATATTTCAGTTTTGGGACTTAGGACTAATTGGAGTGACAGAAGATAGGAGGGGCATGTTAAACATTGAGTAAGTTTAATGGAAAAAAGAAAGAAAGCACAAAGCCCGGAAAAGGTCAGACAACATTTAAAGCAAAGAACTAGTATAATTTAGTTAATTGCTTGTATTTGGACAATTACATTTGCTTACCTGGATAAGAGAAAAATCTGTATACAAGTTTGGATTCTTTCTATTCTTTTATTCCTGCTTCAGCTTTGCTTCTGGTTTCAAGTATTGTCTCTGTACTTTCATCTTCACTGCTAAGGGACAGATTTGTAGGTTCAAGGCTAAAATGACCTGCAAAATCCAGGTATACATATTCAGAATTGAGAATTGGTGGGGAAGGGAGAGAAGTATAGTTTTTCAGTCTTTTCCAGTTACTCAAGGTTTGTAGTGTACGTCAGTATTCAGATAAAGAGGCCTAAAAACTAGAATTTAAAATGACTTACAATTTGCAACAAGATTGTTTGTGACTGTCCTAAGATGCAGTTCAGTATCTGAATCTCTAATATGCTGTATATCTGTTGAACCATGCTGCTGCCTACGTGAGTTATCATACGATTTTCGTGATTCTGATTGTTTTCAACTAGAAGGTGGCCACCAGAATTTTAGTGTTTTTTATAGAGACTTCATAGTACATCAGTTCTCTATTTCCTTAGTTTTTTTGGAAAGTAAAACTACTTATGGTTTTCTGGTATGCTAAGTAAGGCTAAATTGTGGAATTTAGAACTTAGAATCTTCTAAGAACTTCAAAGTTAAAGACTTTTTTCTTTTAATAGAAGCAGTGTGGAAAAAACTACATGCTATTTGGAAAATAGGAAAAATATCTCATATTTTGGGTTTTTCCTCCTAAGCTTTTAATAAAAATATATGAACGTAATTTTAATTAAATATGTATTCATGGTATAAATTATACGTACATAGTCCTGTTTTCTCAAGGTTGTCTCATGAAGGTTTTCTTCATTTCCTCTGTAGTGTTCATAATTATTTAAAATGTTATCCCAGGGCACCTGTCTGGCTCAGTCAGAGTACATGTGACTCTTTTTTTTTTTTTTTTTTTTTAAGATTTTATTTGTTTGAGAGAGAGAATGAAAGAGAGAGAGCACGAGAGGGGGGGAGGGTCAGAGGGAGAAGCAGACTCCCTGCTGAGCGGGAAGCCCCATGCGGGACTGATCCTGGGATTCCATGATCATGACCTGAGCCAAAGCCAGGCTTAACCAACTGAGCCACCCAGACACCCAGAGGACATGTGACTCTTGATATTGGGGTTGTGAGTTTGAGCTCCATGTGAGGTGAAGAGATTACTTAAATAATAATTTTTTAAAAACTTTAAAAAAGTCACCCAATAGTTTTGTCAGAAGATGAACCATAATTTCCTTAGTCATTCTGTTGGACGTTTTATTTGCTCTCACTTTTTTTCTGTATAAAAATAAGGCATTCGAACATATTTTCATGTACTGTTTCCCCCCTTTGGAGGTTTTATTCACTTAGAGAGTTAGAATCCTATAAGTGGAAGTTGGACCAAAAGTTTGAACATTTTTATGGCTCTTAAAGTGTATTTCCAAAAACATTAGTAATATGTATTTCCATAATCTGTACTTTCATTTATGTTTTAATTCATTCAGTAAATGCATTTTTTTTTCATATTAGATGCAGATTTCCTGTTAAGACTATTCTTAGGTTGTTTAACTGCTCCTCTTTCCCATTGTTGTGGGTGTAATCTCTTTTCAATATATTTTTGAATTTCTTGATGATGAAAATCGTAGGCTTTTTCAAACTGGGTGTATCATTTGGAGGTATGTAGTGAAATTAGCATAGAATCTAAATCTAAGCTAGCTGCTACCCAGGTAACATTTAGGCTAGTCATTAAGCTCATTTCTTCAACTGTAAACTGAAGGAGTTCTCTGGTGCTCTCAGGTTTTAGGATTTTTATGGACAAAGCGAAAGGGAAAAAAGGAATTTAGATAAATGAAAGAAGGGAGTAGTTCCTAGAAGTAAAGTTGCAGTTGAAGGATCATCAGTCTTTTATTGGCAGAAAGCAAAACAAAACAAAAAAAATAGTAAGGAGATTTCTAGATTGGAACATACTAAAAAGAAAGGTAAATTTTTAGGTAGGTTCTAGTACTTACTCCTAATATCTGAGGCATGAAATATCTAGTGTGGTGTGGACATGGCCATGATCTCATATTCATTTTCTTCGTCAAACATTGAATGTTCCCTATGTCTCAGGATGTATAAGGTATTAGAGATGGTGAACTAAAAGACTCCAGCCCTGCCTTCAAGGATCTTTTTTTTTTTTTTTTTTTTAAGATTTATTTATTTATTTATTTGACAGAGAGAGACATAGTGAGAGAGGGAATACAAGCAGGAGGAGTGGGAGAGGGAGAAGCAGGCTTCCCGTGGAGCAGGGAGCCCAGTGCAGGGCTGAATCCCAGGACCCTGGGATCATGACATGAGCCAAAGGCAGACGCTTAACGACTGAGCCACCCCAAGGATCATTTTTAAGAGAGAGAGAGAGAGCATGAGTGGGGGAAGGGGACGGAGGGAGAGGAAGAGAGAGAGAATCTTAAGCAGGCTCCAGGGCCAACATGGAGCATGATGCAGGGTTCCATCTCAGGACCCTGAGATCATGACCTGAGCCAAAATCCAGAGTCAGATGCCTAACCAACTGAGCCACCCAAGTGCCCGATAGGATCTTAAAGTCTAATATAGACAGATTAAGATTATATTACAATATTAAGATTGACTAAGAGGAACACTGAGAGGAATCACCTAATTTGGACTAGAGATGAGGTGTAAACTAAGTTTTGAAAGCCATTAGTTAGACTTGGGAGCCTAGGGGGCTGGGGCAACAGTTCGATTTTGAAAACTGCAGATCTCAGATTATTGGAACACAAGGCTAGAAAAGGAGCATGCCATAATATTTGAAGCTACAGAGAGGGATAGAGTTCACATTATGAAGTAATGTATATGCCTTTACAAACTGTGCATTTTACTTTAAAAGCATGGGGAACCAAGAAATTATTTAGTAATGAAGTATGTTTTGTATTTGAAAAGTATTTTTTTGGCAGCAATGCAGAGATTAGATAGTAGGCAGAGAAAAGAAGGCTAGGGAGGCTAATTACGAATTGATGAGATCCTCAGTTAAGACAGTGAGAATGTGGAGGAGGATACTAAGGAAATAGCCTGGATGCAGCTTGGTAATTTTATGTAGGTAGATTGGGTAATGGAGAATGAAAAGAGTCAAGAATGCTTCCTTGATTCTCAAGTTGCATACTTGTGGGGCTTGGAATGTGGAAGTTCATTCACTAATATCAGGAATATAGGAGAAAGTTTTTTGTTGTTGTTGTTTTTAAGATCTTATTTATTTGACAGATCACAAGTAGGCAGAGAGGCAGGAAGAGAGAGGGTGGGAAGCAGGCTTGCCGCTGGGCAGAGAGCCCAATGCGGGGCTCCATCCCAGGACCCTGAGATCTTCATCTGAGCCGAAGGCAGAGACTTAACCCACTGAGCCACCCAGGTGCCCCTAAAGTTCTAAGAATTGTACAGTGATAATGTGGAAGAAGGGAGGGAGATGATACCACAATTTTAGGCATGTCAAGTTTAACCAGCCTATGGGACATTCACGAGTAAGGTGGATATGGGAGTCTTAAATACTTCAAGTCTTTAGAGCTCAGAAGACATTAGGCTTTTCTTTGGCAAAGTACATAATTATGAATTGGTCTATTAGAGGATTATTTTCTTGAGGAAGACATTTCTAAATCTATGTAGACTCTTTAAAAGGACATGTAAAATTTAACTTCAAAACCATGTTGAAATCCTAGGATTCCTTTGTTTTCTCATCTGAGAATATCTAGTATAATAATGATTTTGTTATTATAGTTCTAGTATAGATATACAAATTAGAATTAGCATGTAGCTTTTTTTTAATGTGGAAGTAACACTTTATTTTTATTTATTTATTTTTTTAATTAACACATAATGTATTATTTGAGCATGTAGCTTTTAAAGCCAACATAAGTTAAATGACATTTGAGTGCCTATGAATAAGAATACAGTCTACCCAGAGAAAGACGAATACTGTATGATTTCACTTTTATGTGGAATCTAAAAAACAAAACAAATGAATAAACAAATAAAAAGCAGGAACAAACCCACAAATATGGAGAACAAACTTATGATTGCCGGAGGGGAGGGGAGTTGGGGGGATGAACAAAATGAGTGAAAGTTGAGTGGGAAATACAAGCTTCTGGTTATGGAATGAATAAGTCACGGGAATAAAAGGTAGAGCATGGGGAATACAGTCAGTGGTATTATATTAGTGTTGTATGGTGACAAATGGTAGCTACGCTTGGGGTGAGCATAGCATAATATATAAACTTGTTGAATATGTCGTGTATCTAAAACTAATGTAACATTGTATGTCAACTATACTTCAATAAAAAAACAACTTTTAATTAAAAAAGATACAAAAAAGAATACAGCCTATGAAACACTATATCACTTTTCATATTTTAGAATGGATAGTGAAAGATTTAGTGGCTTGGTCAAATTGTTGTAAACACTAATGGTTATTTGAAAATGACTTTCAAGGCTGACCTAGAAGATCTCTCTAATCTTACTTAAATCAGAGTTAAAAGTAGAATGGGTGATACCATGTGTTTTTGTTTTTATTTCTTAAATCTTACTTGGTTTAAATTACCAGAAGAGAATAATAATACCATTTCTTCTTGAGGTTTTGCTTTTCAGTGTATGGATCATATATTACTATGAACTGAGAAAAACAAAATGAATGTTCTTGTATGACTGTTTTCTATTGTACAAGGCTCTTCCTAGGGCCTTCCTTCTAGCTTATTGAGAAGACTGCTTCTTTGGTTAGTTTTATACTGAATCCGTACACATAATGAGATCTTTTAATGAGAACTATGTTACTTTCTCATGGAGGGATTATCTTGACAAATATAATTAAGGGTCTACTTTTAGAATAATTAAATGGCAGTGGCTTTTTTAAGGTATATGCAGGAATAATATATATATATTATATATATATTATATAATATATATATTATATAATATATATATATGTATTATAAAGGAATCAAACTGATTTATCAAAAATAATTGACCATGTGTCATAATGTCAGAATGGAAATTCGTGCTTCCTAGAACCTAAGTACATTTAAGCAAATGTACTTTTTTGTACTTTTTTTTTGTTTTGTTTGATTTGGTTAAAGAGGTTTGATTTGGTTAAAGAGGTGGCATACCAGAATCATCTAGGGAATTTTTTCAAACTATAATCCTATTCTGGAGATGTGAAATAAGATTGTAAGTTTCTCTTTTAGTTCTTCCCTTAAGCTTTTTAATCATTCCACAGGAATTAATTGAACACTATATGCTTAGCAATGAATTCTAGGCATTCGGTATTAAGATTTTTTTTTCAGCCTCCCTCCCAAATTTTACGTGGCTGCCTAAAAGATCCCTCTTTTGTTCTGTTCTGTAAAAACATTATTTGTGAAGCATAAAGGAGCAAGAAACTGGTGAGTGGAATTGTTAGTAAGTTAGAATGAAAAATAGGATGGAGAGATGTGTTGAGTCCCGAAGAATGGAGGGGAGTTGCTGGATACTAGAGAGGACATAGAATTGAGGAAAGAAGTTAGCTAGCAAACACACTATAAATGAATTTGACAGAAGAATTGTTAAGAAATTGAAGTAAAAATTTTAAGATTGTATTTATTTGAAACAACGAGAAAGTGCATGTGCACACATGCGAGCACAAGTGGGAGGAGGGGTAGAAGGAGGAGCAGACTCTCGGCTGAGTGCAGGATCCCAGGACCCGGAGATCATGATCCCAGCGGAAGTCAGATGCCCAACCCACTGAGCCACCCAGGCGCCCCTGAAGTAAAAATTTTAAAATATATATTTGTAACAGCACTTAAAATACAGTAAAAAATTATGAACTGACTGGTCTCTTCCTAAGGTGGCTTACGTTTAAAAAGTTTTCTGAAAAGTCAAATGTTGGATACATACTGCTTCAGAGTAACATGTAAAATGCTTAGAAGTAGTTAAGTCCTCAGCAAATATTCGTTATTTTTATTAGTTGACAGCTACCTTTCTCATTGTGATTTGATGAAAAATATATCCATGTCAAGTATATTCCTAAATGAAAATCAATATGTGACATGTATAATTATTAGGAAGGAAGATATTTGATAAGTATAGAAAAAGTAATCAAATTGGCTTAAGTTCATATGGTATTGACATATGAATACTCTTTCCTGATATAACTTTGCTGTGTACCCTAGATCAAGTGAAGTATCCCAGATAATAACTGCCTATACAAGAAACTTGATTTAACTCATCTCTAATATCTAAAGTTAATTATGCCTCCAAAGGTATTGTGTTTACTATTATGCATGACAGTATACATATATATCCACTATATTTTGATAACTCATTTTGTATTTTCTTGCTTTATACCTTTTAATCAGAACATTTATCTCCTTTTTTCTCCATCTATCCAAATCCTACCTTCTTTCTGTTGAGATCTTACAGGTTTTTTGGTGGTGATAGAGGGAGGGTAGCATAGCAGAATTACCTAGGCTTTTTTTTTCTCCCCAAGTTTATAATACTTTCCCCCCTTTCTCCTGTCCCCCAAATTCATGTGATCTCTTTCTTTTCTAATACATACTTGTGTGGCAGAGTTAGTTATTTAAGTTATATGCTGACTTCTTACATTTTCTTATTATATATCAAGCTACAGTTTATTTTGTTTCATTTTACATTATTTGTATTATCTTCTCAATTAGATTGTAAACTTTTTTAGAGCATGATCTGCCTTTGATACCTGGTAAAGTGTTGTGCTTGGAGCAGCTTTTAACAGGTATTTGCTGATAATGTATGTGGCTCATCTGAACTAGATTTAAAAGGTTTGGAAAATAACTCACATTCTCACAAACCATAAAATTCACTCTTTTAAATTGTGTGGTGGTAAAAATTCAGTGGTTTTTAGTTTATTCATAAAGTTGTGCAACCATCATCACTGTCTAGTTTCCAGAATATTTCATCACCCAAAAAAGAAACGCCATACCCATTAGCAGTCACTCCCCGTTCTTCCCTTTTCCAGCCTTTGGCTACCAGTGTTCTACCTTCTGTTGCTATAAATTTCCTTATTGATAAGTGAAATCACACAGTTTGGCCTGTTTGTATCTGGCTTCTTTCACTTGGTCTTCTATATAATAGCATGTATCAGTACTTCATTTTTTATAGTCAAATAATATTCCATTGTATGGATATTCAACATTTTACTTAACTTTTTTTAGTTCATGGACATTTGGGTTGTTTTCACCTTTTGGTTATTATGAATAATGCTGCTGTAAACATTCATATACAAGTTTCTGTATGGGCATGTTTTCACTTCCCCTGTGTAGATACATGGGAGTGAAATTTCTAGGGCATGTGCTAACCCTATAACTCTTTGTGCAAAACTACCAGACTGTTTTCCAAAGAGGCTACATGATGTTAACAGTTCCATTTTCAGTGCTTGAGATTTACACTTTTTCTACATCCTCACCAATACTTGTTTTTCTGTTTTTGAGTGTAGCTATCCTAGTGGGTGTGCAGTAGTATCTCATTGTGGCTTTGATATGCATTTCCCTAATGACTAATGATATTGAGCATCTTTTCATTTGCGTATTGGTCATTTATATATCTTCTTTGAAGAAGTGTTTCCTCATCTTTTGCCCATTTTTAAATTGGATTTTCTGTGTTTTTATCCTTCAATTATAAGTTTTTAATATATTCTGGGCCCAAGTCCCTTATTAGATATATGATTTACAAATATTTTTCTTTCATTCTGTGGGTTATTTTGTCACTTTCTTGATAGTGTCCTATGAATCACAAAAGTTTTTTATTTTGATGATGTCCGATTTATCTGGGGGTTTTTTTGTTGGTTTTTGGGGGTTTTTTTTTTTTTTTGCTTTTTTTGTTTTTTTGGTTGTTTGTGCTTTCGATGTCCTATTTAAGAAGCTGCTGTCTAACCCAGGGTCATGAAGATTTACATCTATGTTTAGTTTTAGCTCTTACATTTAAGTCTCTGACCATTCAAGTTAATTTTTTGCATGTGGTATCAGGTAGGGTTATAACATCCTTCTTCTACATGTGACTATCCAGTTGTGCCATCACTGTTCAAAAGACTGTTCTTTTCCCATCAAATGGTCTTGGCAGCCTTTGTCAAAAATCAGTTGAATGTAAATATAAGAGTTTATTTCTGGACTGTCAATTTTATTCCATCTCATCCACTATAAAGGGTCTAACCTTTTGCCAGTATCACAGTGTCTTAGTTCCTGTAACTTTGTAGTAAGGTTTGAAGATAGGAAGTATGAATCCTCTTTGTTCTTTTTCAAAATTTTTTTGGTATTTTTGGATCTCTTGCATTTTCATATATTTTAGCATCAGCTCATTCATTTCTGCAAAATAGGCAGCTTCAATTTTGTAAGGGATTAATCTGTCTATAAATCAATTTGAGGAATATTGCCATCTTAATTATATTAAGTCTTCCCATCTATAAGTTTGGGGTGCCTTGTCATTTTTTTTAGGCCTTGATTTCTTTCACTGAAAATGTTTTGTTTTTCAGTGTACAAGTGTTGCACTTCTTTTGTTAAATTTATTCCTAGATATTTTTTTCCTTTTGATGCTATTATAAATGGATTTTTTAAGAATTTCATTTTGAGATTGTTTATTGGTAGTATATGGCAGTACAATCGATTTTTTTTATATAATGATCTTGCATCCTATAAGAACTCCTTTATTAGTTCTAATTCATGCTCCTTTTTCTAAGGAGAATTTATACTTGTTCTTCAGTATTGTTCATTCTGCCCTTCTCCAGCCTTCCAAATACTACATGCTACAAGTAGCTACGAGGTAGAATTTTTACTGTTTGTCCAAGCTGGTGCCTTTGTGACTTGGAAAAACTTGTGCACATATGAAAAGTAAGATGAGATAGCTCAGAGGAAAATTTGTGGTCATATTTTGTCAGAATTTTCATTTAGAGGTATCTGGTTGTAGCGTAGGATTAAAAATTGAAGAATTGTGTATTTGAAACAGTTCTAGTATTTGAAACAGTTTGTTTCACCTGTAGTAAGGGCCAGCTCAAATGTTTGTTGCAGAATAAATGCCTGTCTTAGCAATATGTATATATGGATGCAAAATAAATTTTCTTGGTCAGTAATTTCTAAAGTCTTCATCTTCTGCTAGTCAGTAAGTGATATTCAGTAGTGTGTCTGGAAAGTTTAGGTTGTACAGGAAAAAAAGAAAAGAGTGAGTAGGCAAAGAGGGTAATGTAATTAGGGAAAGGGGAGAGAGGCAAGGAGGCAAGATTAATAACTTGAGTTTTGTTAATACAGTATTAGGATTTAAATAGATATCTGCTGATTGGAAACAAAAGAGGAAACAGCGATAATGAATTATTCCTCAAATTCAAACTTCTGTTTTTTAGTCTGAGTCAGAGTTGAACCTAAATGGTAAATACATACATAAAAAGATGTTCAACCTCGCTAGCAGTTAGAAAAATGAAGAGGTATACGCTAGTTCACTTTATGAGGTGTTCTTTTGATTGAAAAAGATTAAATAAGTGCAGAAGTACCCTAAAAGTGTGCTTATTTAATAAGTTTTAGCTCCCTTTCTCGCTAATGTTGGTCTTATTACTAAGCTTTAGGTGTTATAATAGATATAAAGATGGGTAGTTCTTTCTCTCCATTTTTAAAACTAAACTTTGTCAAGAGCCTTCTATATATTATCATATTTAATACTCCCAGAAAAAAATCTTGGGATAGATGTTATTTGTCTTTCACAGGTGAGGAAATTGGGGCTTAGGAAGTCAAAGTTACACAGCTTGAAACAGGAAGAAGGCAAATTTTAACCCAAATTTTGTGATTCTAAAACCTAGGCTTGAACTCTTTTTTTTTTTTTTTTTTTTTTTTTTTTAGGCTTGAACTCTTAATTGCTGTACTAATACTGCTTGTCCACTCCCTTTGGGAGCTTACACCCAGGTTAATAATAATATGCGTAATACTAACTTGATCCTTAAACTGTTAATAACTATTACCTAATTTTAAAAGCGAATTTTTATTTTACTTCAGAAACTCTCAAGTCTTTGCTTTTGGAAATCAAATCAAGTATTTGCCTATTCTTTTAATATTGTATTAACCAGTTGTCATGGTTTCAAAAATTTCCTTGGTGTCCTCGCTTTGAAAAGTTGGTTCTTGAAACTTGTGGAGTAGGGCTTTGAGTCCAGAAGGTAATTGACAGATTCAGTAAAAGAGAAAGCCCTGGGAGAGCTCCTTGAATAATTTTAGGACAAGAAGTTACAGCTTAGGGGCACCTGGTTGGCTCAGTTGATGAACCGTCGGACTCTTGATTTTGGCTCAGGTCGTGATCTCCAGCACCCGGAGTGGAGCTCTGCACTACTCCCCACCCCCATAGAGTCTGCTTGAGATTCTTTCTCTCCCTGTCTCTCTGCACTTCCCCCTCATGCTCTCTCTCCCTCTTTCTTTAAATTAATTTTAAAAATCTAAAAAAAAAATAGTATAGCTTAAAAAGAGGGTGGGCAAAAGTTGAGAAGAGTAAAATAAGTCCAAGTTGTCTTCTCTGTGTTGAAGATTTGTTTTGATCCTTGATCTTATCCTTGATCTTATCAGCATAGAAAAAGAACAGGTGTAATATGATTGCCTTATGGGTACTTAAAAATGAATGTGCATTGTATTTCTTTTTGATTGAGCCTATGTGGAAGTTTTATATTGTTTTTTTTGTTTTGTTTTGTTTTGTTTTTAATGTGTGTTGTACCTTTCTTGGGGAATCTTGTATTCAGTGCAAACCTTTTGTATTGAGTTTGGTTTGTTGAATTTTGAACAGTAGGGTTTTATAGAAGGAAATTCAGTTTTTAAAAAATCATCTAAAACTTTGGATGGTGTTGTGCCTTTTTAAAAATAAGCTTTTAAATAGGTTTAAAATAACCAATAATAGACTATTTCCAAAGGATTGCTTCTGATGTCTTGGGTCAGAGACATGTTTAGCTCCTAGTTTTGTGACCTTTTTCAATTTTAAACCTCAGTCACCCTTCCTATGATCATTTGTATATTCATTTCAGACCACCTCTTTTTTCCTTTCTTATTACAACAATAACTGCAAATCTCTTTCTTCATGCCCTTCAGAACATCCCTTCCTGTGTATATCAGCTTATTATTTTTAGTTCTTATTTTTCATATTTTAGGGCCAAAGTGAATTAAGGCTTTCTCCTGAGTTACTGAATGTACACATATACAACACAGAGTTTAAAATCCTGCTAGTACTCCAGATCAATCCTAGATTTTATCATCAAAGACTGTCTGCTTATAGATCACATTTTCAATATCCTTTTGGGGGGGCATTATGGCAGACTAGGGTACTTGATGCCTTACTTGATAATAAAATCACTTATACTGTGTTTATAGAATCTAAAAGGAGCTAAACAGAAAGGAGAAAGGAGTCCTTCTTTATGGTTTAGAAAACAGAAGAATTCTTCACTAAAACCTCTAATTGCCTTATTCTTAGCAATGATGATGATGGTAGTAATAGCAACAGCTAATATTTATTGAGCCCACCGTTTTGAATATTTCAGTTGGTGTTATTTAATCCTCACTACAATCCTTTAAGGTCTACATATAATATTATCCCCACTCTACAAAGTAGGAAACTGATGCTTACAAAGAATGTGACTCACCCATGGGCTAATCTAGGGAAATCCCATAAGCAGTTCAGAGTTGGCATAATTAAAATGAATGTGTGCTTCTCCTAATTTCAATTAAACTGTAAGCTCCCTGAGGTCAGGAATTTAATACAATGTTTATTGCTTTATTTCTATTATTTAATAAAGGATTTGAATATTGCAAAAGTGCCAGGCATATGGTAGTATGCTTAGTTTTTTTAAATGAACAAATGAGGTTGGAGAGGCTGATTCATTAGCCTTAGCCATGAACCTTCTGGAGGGAATCCATACTAATCTCATTTGCATTGCATGACTAATTCTTTTTTCTTGGACTACCATTTTACTATCTCTGGCAGGGTACCTGGCAAGTTATTATTCAGTTTTCAAGTTCCAGCATAATTTCATCTTTTCTGTGATGCCTTCTTGTCTCCTTTAGACAGGATTGGTTCTCTTTTCTATGCTCCCACTTTTTTTCCTTTAAAGTTTATTGTAATATCTATTATATCATATTATAATTATCTTCTTCCCCTAGCCTGGGAATCCTTGATAGGTCAGGAGAGGGGGTAGTGGTGGACTGTGTCTTACTCATCTCAAATTCAACATTAAGTCCAGTTTTTGGCACTTTAAGTGCTCACTAAATGTTGGACTGAATGAATTAATACAAATGAGCTAAAAATAGACTTTCAGGTGAGTGTCGAGGCATTTTATTTGTCAGTGTTGTCCTCTGAATTACAGTCATTTGCTTTGTGATTTTAGGATACTCCTTAGATTATGAAAGATCATTCCTCTAGGCTGCTGTCTTTCAGAAATATTAATAATTGAGGAGATCTGGGACACCTGGGTGGCTCAGTCATTAAGCGTCTGCCTTTGGCTCAGGTCATGATCCCATCCCAGGTCCTGAGATCCAGCCCCAGGTCAGGCTCCTTGCTCAGCAGGAGGCCTTCTTCTCCTTCTCCCACTCCCCCTACTTGTGCTGTCTCTCTTTCAAATAAATAAATAAAAAATATTTAAAAAATAATTGAGGAGATCCTATAGCATCTCATGTTTGCTGGTAGGGTTTTCTGTGGATACATCCTTATCCTTTGGGGAAAAAAATTTTAAGGAAGAAAAACCTTAATAAAAGATGTGATCATAGGTAAGCCAAATGTCTAAGAATAAACCTATTATTTAAGAATTTGAGTATAGAAAGAAGAATATTAGATTAAATTCTAGGATCCTAGGGCGCCTGCCTGGCTCAATTGAAAGAGCATGTGACTCTTGATCTTGGAGTCAAAAGTTTGAGCCCCACATTGGGTGTAGAGATTACTAAAAAAAAAATTAACTTTCAAAACAAAATTCTAGGATCCTTAAATACAGAGTATAAGTCAGAATTGTATGTGCTCTTACATATATACCACATACTGGATAGGATTGTTCATGAGGTACAGTAGAGGTGATATGAATAGATGTGCTTATAAATAGCATAGTGCATATGTTAATTTCTGCAAAAGAAATTTTGTTAAACCATTAGTATATTGTGAATTAAATGATTCTTAAGAATCTTTTTTTTTTTAAGAATCTTTTCAAATACTGTGTTATCTATTGTTATATAACAACTTGCCCCAAAATTCAGCAACTTAGAACAGTGAACATTTATTATCTCACTATTTCTGTGGAACAGGAATCTGGGTGCAGCATAGCTGGGTGCCCTCTAAACTCTTGTCTCTCAAGGCTACAGTCTTCCTTTAGTCAGGTTATCAGTGAGGGC